>CM062604.1:9047137-9647137 GCA_031470985.1 Agastache rugosa
ATTCCATTTTCGTTTCGGCTTTGGTTGAATATTGTAGTTTGTCAAATCATGTGCAGGTTTGAACTTGTGTGGCTGTCTTTGAAGTACGAGAAGACTTATCATTTGCATTGCGAATTCAATATCCAAAGCTGTTTAAAGTCATCGGCATACGATAATGCACTTTATTTGCGCAGAACGATTCTTATTTCTGTAGAAGACTTTGCTCGGAAAAGTTCGGCCATTTTTCTCGTCTGTATCCGCCTTATCTTGAGCAAAACGTGCCGAATCACAAAAATCGCGATCATAGTCGGCTATGACTTCTTACTTCGCAGAGATTAGCAAACTCATTCTCGCCCCCACGCACCGATAACTTCGAGGTACGAATTTGCCGAGACAAAACATCCTTAAATTGTTCCGCGTCGGAGTTCTCCGAGTTGTTCGGGGGTATATACTGGCTGACGAACTTCCCATGATGTCCGCGAGATCCGCCCGAAGTGATAAGACATGCATGTTAGACGTTCTTGATCCGTACATCGAAGAAAACGGAAAATTCTTTCAATGTGAATCCACTCTTCGGCTTCGAAGGACTTCCTCTTCGTCGAGAGTTGGAGGATTTTGCCGCAAAAATAATTCTTCTATTCTCCTTTCGGGTTGAGGAGGAGGTGGGGTAGGTTACTGCTGGGTTTAAATGTGACCGCTTCCTCGACCTCGGCACCAATGGTCTACCTCTTGGCGGCATTTTCTAATTAACCGAGATTTTCATTCGAATTATTCTTTCTTTCTAACAAAGTCTTATTCTTTAATAAAAATTCTTCTTTCTTCAAAAGTATTTTAAGGGAAATAAATTTTTCTAGGTTTTAGAATTTAGAAAAATTTTCTTATCATTCTTTAATGCATAATATACTCATCGTACTTTTAATGAATGAAACAATTCATTCATTACTAAAATCACAAAAATATTTCAAGAACACATATTTTTCATACTTATCTTTGCTAAGTAAAATTTAGCTAATATATATTCCTAATATTTCAAGGAAATAATAGCATCATCTTGGCATATAAACTTTATCATAACTTTAATGAATCAAAAGATTCACGCTTATCATCAAATAATCACTAAAAAAAAATGTTTTTCCGGTAGTAATTATTATATATATACATATTTATTTGCTAAATTTAATTAGCTCTTCATTCTTTATAATTAAGAGATGAATAATATCATGTTGACGTATAAACTTCCTCATAAATCTCTTTTGAGATTTTTAACTTTATCTCAACATTTTTTTTTTTTTTTTAACTAAATAATTACTAACTAAGCTAACGATAGCAAATAACTAATGGAACGAATAAAACGAACGACGCACTAAACTAATGATAGTCGAATAATGTGAACAGAAACGCATTAACGGACGAAACTAACGAAGAATGAAATGAACTAAGCAACGAAACAAACTACGAACAAAATAAACGAAGAATGAACAACTACGTGAACGACAACGGAATGGACGAATAAACCCCGGCGGCGGATCGGAACTATTTGCGCCAAGATCGCCGTCCCGTTTACAGCGGACGTCGCGCTGCCAAGAAGAAGATTTCCTTCATGCCTGCGCGCGACTTGACCCTCCGGCGGATTGTCCCGCGCCTCACACTTCAACCCGCGCCCGATCTTAGAAGCGCCGGTTCGAGCGCTTTGTCTTGTTTTCTTCGTCCGGAAGCTTTTAATCGATCTTTTTCCATTCCTTAAACCTCAACTTCTTTTACTTTAACTTCTATTATCTAAACCTCGTCACTGGATTCACTTCACTAGAATTACCATTGAACTCGAGTCAATTGGATTTTACTCATTTGGACTCGATCAATGATTCTGTACGCAAATGGACCCGATCAGTGGAATTACTCAATTGGATTTACTCGAATTTGGTTCGATCATTAGTTCTGTATTTGGACCCGATGTTGAATTACCCAATGGACCCGATCATTGGGAATTTACCGGTGACTCGACGAGAAGCCTATTGAATTTTCCAATTGACCTAGCTAATATCATTTCCAAATTGACGGGCCAAATGATTTACTCGTTTGGACTCGCCGATCACTGGATTTCTGTAATTGGACCACTGATCATTGGCCAATTACCCGGTGACTCGGCCATTGGCCTGACTTATATAAATTGATTTCATCGATCATGATTCCACACCTGATTTACGCAGCTCGGACCTACCAAATTTTGATTTATCCCAGGTGATCTTTGCTCAACTTACTTCTTCATTTAGTAGGAAAATTTGCCTCTTTGAGGACTTTTACAAAAAGGTAGGGAATTATTTACACACCCAAAAATTCCCTATACGTAACCGTGATTTTCTAACATTACGCAAAATGTTTTCTATCGGAGCGGAATTCTACGTCGCTTCCGATTCGCTATACTATCATATTATGCTTCTAAGTGTACAAGAACTTATTTAAGCAACATAAGGAATGTTAAAAGTTGTTCGCTTACTAGTCTATTATATATTTACATCATTATCTTTTTTTTATCAACTTCACCCCGACACTCTCCCTTCACTTCCTCATCCTCCTCGACGGATCCTCTTTCTTCTTCCTCCCTCTTCGTCGTCTCTCGAGGATCCTCCTCACTTCGGATCTTATTTCTTAGTTTCCGTGCCTCTGCTCTGCCCTCTCCACTCCGTCCAAAGTCACACGAGGGGCATAAGTAATATCCTCTCCCGGCCGACGGCCTAAAGCTAAGTGAAATTTTGGCTTAAATGAGTAAATGGTGATTCTACTCTGAGGTGGAAGTATCCTTCGAGTTGATCGAACTTCCGGATCAACGTTATCCTCGCTCACTATCATGTAGTGACGTGGTCCGAAGTGTGTTAGCCACGTTACAAGGGGTCAAATAAGAGATAGGTCAATTTGGAGCTCCAACTATGACATCGAAGCTACGAAAAATTCAAGAGCTTGCACAATGTTTCAACGGAAGGATCATTTGAAACTTCCTCGACAAAAGAAGCCGAGCTACGCCGTAGGTAGGCAAAACAGAGAGCGCTCTGGGGAATGTGCAAAGGTTTGAGTCCTCGATTTGGGAGGAGACGAAACATGGCCATTTGCCAATGGCTCAAGCAAAGAAAAGAGTTAGCATCAAATCCATTATTTCCCAAATGGATGGGAGAAGCTTGAATAGGTGTCGGGATTTTTACGTGGAGGATTACGATCCGTAATAGGGTAAATTCTCTGGGGCATGAGATGTTGTAAACCAAACTCACCAACGGGAAGTCAATGGCTGATATGGTCCGGGAGTGTGGAGTACGAAAAACTACATATATTGAGTACTAATTGCGGCTATGAACGCTCTGCAATCTCGAACAAGACACCATCCCAATATTGGGGAGTAACGTACCTTGCGGCAATCGATGCCGCCCACTTCGCCAATCCTCGGGAAGCGGAGGAACTAGCCTAACTATACCAATAACTCCCGAGATATTTGATTCATGGATGTCCATCCAACCCTATGGTACCGAGCTAAAAACTACGCTGTGTGGGTTTACGTGTAGCTCATATGTATGTGGTGAAATTCAATCATCGGCTACGCTTCTAGAGTTGGACATCCTATAAAAAAAATTTAAATAATTAACTAAACTGAAATTACGAATAGTTTTGAGAATCCACTTGTCTCGACATACTCAATGTCGGCTCCAAAAGGGTGTTCCGGGCTCATGTTACATTCCACGAGATAAATACTCAACTTGCTTGCACAATCGATCCATTATCTCGCTTATGATTGATCACCAACAACCAATCACATTAGAGGCTAAAACATAACAATTATATATATACTTCAACTTCCAAACTTTATAACTAGAAACGGTTGAAATTCGTACCTGGATAGCTGGATGAGATGAGAGATGCTGGACTTCAGTTGTTGTTAAAAACTAACTAGTCTAGGAATTCAAACCAGACTAGACTTTCAGAAAACAACTTGGAGCAGAAGACATTGCTCTAAACTAATCTAGGGTTTCAAATAGACTAGATTTTAGAAAATATTATTCAGAGCAGTCAGACCCGCTCTGATACCACTCTGTCGCAGCCCGAACCTCGATATTAGATGTCAAGGCCGGTAGGTCCCACGACTTACACAATTTATGATTAACAAAGGAAATTAAGATAGCGACCCGGCTATCGTTCAAAAGAATAACCATACTTAACAACTCATCATTATAGAATAATACGACATATATAACTCGAGACGATCAACTGAATTCAATATGACATACATATCAATAAACACAACTCGAAACACTCGGAATCAAAAGACCTGATCAACCAAATAATCGACAATTGATCAAGAAGATGATATAACGACTTGAGGATCAAGAAAACAAAATAAAGAAAGATGTTTCGAGTTCGACAAAGCTTCATGGAATAGAGATTTTATTAAATACATATCAAGACTAAGTTTCACGCAAACTGTGACAAAAGAATTCGACTATCAAAACATAGATCGACTATAGGGTTTAAACAACTTCATCATAATTAAAAAAAAAATCATCTTAACATGGCAGCGGAATACGAAAGACCATATGTATGACGACATATAATCTAGGCTCTTTATTTTTCAAAATATTAACAACAACAACCAACATCCATCCAGCCTCGTCATCCGCATCCTCGCTAACACCTTGCACGTTTTAGAAATAACATGCGGTAGTGAGTACTACGTACTCGGTGAACACATGCCGAAAACATTTGAAAACTTTCTTGAATACGGCTATATATGAAAACTGCCGAAAAACATAATACGAGGATTTTCTCGAAAACAACTCGTAAAATGCTAAAAATATTTTCTTTTCAAAACTCGTTTGTGCTATGAGACATTTATAACGATATGAACCATATCTACAAATAAATAATGGTGATGAGAAAGAGGCCTCTTTCTCAATCACTTGTAATCGGCATATCAAGGAAAGGCTCACGATTATGAAAAATCGGCCTATCAAAGAAATGCGCACGATTACCAATGTGTACACTGATTTCACCTTGCGTGAAACCGAATTCGTCTTTACGAAGTAGATGGTAACATACTTAAACATTTTTAAAATCATTTGGCAAGTATCAAAACTTTGTAAAACATACGATATCATGCTTTTCACATATTTTAGTTTAGAAAGCCACGATAAACTTAAGCTTTAAACTTTAAGCTCTAACGCTTGTAGCCCTTTTACTTCACGTTTCTCCCGCTTCCGCTTGCTCCTTTAATCGAAACGGAATAACGATTTTAGAACGAGAGCTTTTATCGACTAACGACTTCGATATCCTTAACGAAATTCTATTCGAATTTCTACGTCGTAACTTGATGAAATTCGAGAATTCCTATCTTAACTTTTCAAACGTTCTTAATCTATCTTAATCTATCTAAATTCCTCATTAAGCATCAATATTAATCAATTCTCATACAACATTAATATTTATAAACTACTATTCATCACAATTGACTAAATCGATTTTAATCCGTCTAACGGATTCGAAAATCTTCAATTTAATTCTATACCTTTTATTTAATTATAACAAACATAATTATACTTTAAATACACACATTAACTCAATTAAACATATAAATTCCCAAATCGGGAAAATCAACCATAAATAGAAAAATCTTTATTTCTTTGAATTAAATTTCCATAAAATTATATAACACTTAATTTTTATTAAGAAGTTCATAAATGCAATTAATTTCTTAATTAAAATTTTATTAATATTTTATTTATTTATTTTAAATTTTCGGTTATATTAAAATTAATATTTCTTTAATTATTTTCTCTTCTTTTTAATTTCTAATATACTTAATTATTATCTTAAGCTCATTTCTTCATTTAATTTCATTCAATTAAGTATTAATCTTTCAACCCTAATTTAAGAACCCAAATTCGATTTTCTAGGGTTTCTAGGGTTAATCAAGCTTTTGTTTCATTATCTCTTGATCTAATATACTTCAGTAATCTCATATATCTTTAATTGAATCATCAAACTCATCATATAACATTACATTATTAAACCCTAATTTATATTCTTATTTAATCGATTATTTTCACAAAATGAAATTGGTTGGAAATTTTTAATTACTTCCAACATGAAACATTCTTAAAATACTTAACTAAACTCATTTATATCATTAAATCAATCATACAATTCATGCATTCATTATTTCCCATTTTCTTCTCATTTTCGAAAATTGCCAATTGATAGCTAGGGTTTTCCATGCTTAAATCTAATTACATATTTGATCTTATAATCATATTCTAAGCATAATTCATGAAGATCATAACATCAAACAATGCATGAATCAAAACTTGACCATTTCTTCCCAAAAACTTCGAAAATAATAAAACTAGGGTTAGGGTTCTTCATGCTTGATTTAATCACACAATTCATCATATAATCATGATATAAGCATCATACTATTAAATCAAGATCATCCAACCATTTCTCAAATCATTCCCAAAATTTTCGATACATAAAAATATAAGAAAGAAAATGATTCAACCATTAAAATGAATCAAAACTTGGAAGTGTAGACATCATTCTTACTTAGCTACTTGGGAAGGTGAAGGATTAAACTTGATCTTGATCTTGAGGATGAATCAAAGATAGAGTGTGTGTGTGTGTGATGATCGAGAGAGAAAAGAGAAATGAGAGAAAGAATGCTGCTATGTTTGGGTGTGTGCGTGTGAAGAGAGATGAGAGAAATGAGTGAAATAGCTATACATATATTAGTTATAACCCTAGGTTTAGATGTATAGGATAGCTTATTATAAAATTAAAACTTAATAGCTAAGTTTTGGTTAATTCATTTAATTAGTTATTAATTCAATTAATTAATAACTAATTAATCTTCTAATAAGTCTCTAATTTCTCAACACAGTAATTAAGTTTAAGGTTTCACGAACCTTAGATAAAAATTTCACAGAAAGAATCGGAGATTCGAAGCATTTTCAAATCGACCGAAACTAAATTTTTAAGCGATAATTTACGTAAAATTTCACGTAATTAATTTAAATTCTTCTCTTAGTCAATTAACGACTAAACATTTATCATCTATTGATAAATGTAAAAACTTCTTCGTTTCGGATTAACCGAGACGATAGAAATTAATTAAAACTCATTTTTCCGGTAGAATATATCTGCCGGATAAAATTTTCGGAAAGAAAATCTTTATTTTACTAAAATTCTTGTCTTTCTCAGAAGATTAATTATTTTAATTACTTAAGAAAGACGGGATACTACAATAAACATACTTAATAACATCATATAAGCTTAATTTAAACATCAATTTAATCCAAGAACATCAAGATAAAAAAACCCCTAATTTTAATCATAATTTTCGGCTATAATTAAAAGTCATAGAAGGGTTTTGATTCTTTGATTACTTCCAACATCAAACATGCTTAGAATAATTATCTAAGCTCAAATAATCAATCAAATTGATCATACAACATCAAAATCGAAAATCTCAAATTTTTCTTAATTTTCGACAATTATGAGAAATAAGATGAAAGCTTGAATAAATCATGAATTAATAATCTATCATGCATCCTAAGCATGAATTAAACATCATAATTTAAAATCAACATCATCTACTAACATTCTTCAAATTTTTCGAAATACTTAAAATAATTAAATTGAGGATTTAAGCTTGAATTAAAGCTAAATACTTGAACTAAACACTCACTACAAGAAAAGCGCTCATAGATAACGGATATTATCCGTTATCTATGCACCAAAAAGACCGATATATATAGTGGTGTTATGTATAGTATTCTCATACATAACGGATAAATACCGTTATCTATGTAGTTATACATAACGGTTAAAACACAATACGTAACGCTTATATCTCCGTCATATATACATATTATTTATAACTGTTATTTGCCGTTATAAAATGTATTTCAACCGTGTAGTATTGTCACTATATATAACGGTGTTTTGTATTTTAGATAACGAACTTTTTGCCGTTATCTATGTTATTATACATAAGAGTTATATACCGTTATGTATTCCACTGCAGATTTCAATATATTTTTTATTTTTTTTAATTTGCCATTTTTTATTTTCAAAAAAGAATAAATTATTATATAATAAAATGATACAAATATCACCATTCAAAACATATATTATATATTATCCAAGCATTGTACATACATTGTCATAATGCCACATGTCTTTAAAAAAAAAGGAGTGAAATGTGTATTACATAAGCCATAAGCCACCATTTGCACTAATAACGTTTATGGTCAATCAACTCTTCAAGGCTGAGACGATGGCTTGGACTGCAACTTGCCATCAACTGGATAAAAAATAAAAAATAGAACAAATCAAAACATATCATTGGCCAAAAACACATATCAAGATTTACTCTAATTGTTACCAGAAATACCAGTTTAGTATTTAAATATCTTCATCATCGTCTCTACATATAAAATGGGGAAAGAAGCATATGAAATATGGAAGAGATCTTTCATCAAACATATAGCAGGCATACATTTTACATATTATAAATCTCCACACGAGTAGGAAAGCAACATTAACATAAGGAAATTGCAAGCAATGCAAATTTATCAGTCAATATTAGGAACTAGATAAAAAATCATTAAATTTTAACATCCTCAGTAAATTTCTATATGAATTGGAAAGTTGGCATCCTAACGAAGGTACAATAGGAAAAAAATAACTACTTTAGCAGACAGCACCGGCAACTGAAAATGAGAGATGGTGGTGGTGGGAACCCGAGTACAGCTAGATAGGATGGGTGGCTGTTTTGTCGAAAATGGGAAACGTGGCAGTCCTATGTAGTAAAAAAAGACAAAATGCACACTTGTAGGATACTGGATTTCTTAGCACAACTAGTGTGTTGATCTTCATTTATCATCCAGATCTGACCCATTAACCCATCTCAGCATCTGTCCATCCACTGCAACTATGCAAAACCCAGTAACCCATAAATGCATTCTGTCCGGATACATAAATTCTACGACCACATATCACATGAAGGAATGGGTTCTCTTAGACTCGTATCACAATGAACAACTAAGATTTTCTAATACATCTAAAGTCAGACGAACAAAGTTCACTAGAAGCAATCTGCTTATTGAGGTAAAATCAGCCTTTAATTTGGAGAAATGCTATATAAGATAAAATCCAACTCTAATTGAATTGGCAATACACAACTCTACCAATAAAGTAAAACATTATCAAGACTACCAAGACATGCAACTTCATACCTTTGCACACAGAGTAACTAAAAAGTGACACTATATGACGGAATTAAGTAACAACACTTATTGAGAAATACCAAGCATGCATTTGACACAAGAGAATGTAGATAATCATGTATGCAATGAGAAACCTGCCTTTTTTCTCAAGCGGCTTTTTCTTGCAGCTTCGCGATTTTGAGCAAGCCTACGGAGAGTCTATAGAAGGTAGCGGCAATCATAAATCTGGATCAAATAAAAAATGCATGTGCAAAAATTTAAGAGTTCAAAAACCTTTTGATCTTTAGACTTATCACTGCCATCTGAAGCACCTATTCCATGTAATCGATTGTTTTGAAACTGCACAAGAACAGATGTAATGAAATCATTAACTAACCAAAATAGTTTTATCAGTTAGAAGAAAGTATGCATAGGGCATCACACATGGATTAAAGACATAATCTATGTGCATCAATTCATACAATGTGAATATGTGATAAAATGTGCACATCATATATACTTCTGAAAATGGAAGAAAGCTGCATACTGCGTTACGAGTATTACCATTTTATCTTCCGTATCAGCATCAGTAGACGTATCTGTCCTAGGACTGCCATCTGCCATATTGGACACTGATCAAAAATCTCCAAGATTAACACTTCAAGCTGAAACAGTTATATGCATCACTCTTGGGAATTAGGGCATTCAGAACCCAATCTTACTGAGATCATATACACACTGCAGAAGGCTACTCTGCAACAATATAACAAAAATAATAAAATAAATAAATATCAGCCAGCAACTTAATAACCATCATTTTCAGAATTGACTATTCAGGATAAAAATTAGCAGCATTACTGCACAAGTGATAAATAAAAATGCCTTCTTCCAGCCATTAAACCAAGTAAATATACTGCCTTCATAATGTTTTATTATTTGTTAATTGTTTTTGCCAATAAAATATATATATATATATATATATTATTCGTCACTGCAACAATACTATGAATTTGGACACCCCATCTTTTCAGCTTAAAATTGAAAGGGAATCACAGAAAAAAAGCTGCTAGAGTACTAGTAACCTTAAGCAGCATTCGAATCTTAACACTATTCTACAACTGCAAATGGATACTTCCAAGATAGCATAACGCTTTAAAGAATTAAACGGTATATATATACATATACACACACACAAACAAGCAGATACTCGGATCTCATTCGCATTAGCAAATTCTATCACACAATTATCTTCTTCAATACACCAATTTCAAGCTTAATCCACAAGCACTGTTTTTCTGAACTAGCAAATCATTTGCCTCAATCCCAACAAAACCCATAAGCGCATTAATCGAACCCACAGCATGGGAAAATAAATTAAAGGGAAAAAAAACAAGAGCATGCGGAAAACGATAAAGAATCGAACTTTACCTCTCTATCTCATACGGGTCACAGAAATTCCAAGTCTTTTTGAGAAATATTAGTTCCTTTCCTGGGCAGAAAGAAAGTGAAAGAAAAGAATGAGATCAAAAGAATGAATTGCGGTGGAGAGAAAAATTACTACTACCCAGTTTTGACTTTGGGTCTCTTTTTTCTTTCTCGATTTATTTCTCTTTTTTTTGGGGGGTTGGATGTTTCTCAAAACATCACACTCAGCATTCAACACACACGGGAACACTCGAATTCTTTGAACTGCTGTAGAAATCAAGATTCCTAGACCAAAAGATTACTAATAAAAATGCAACTTACACAGCCAAATCTCATATCTTAGTGCATGTGCAGCTAATGAAATACACGAAACTATAGACAAAAGTAATTAAGTACCTGTGGAGAAGCTGGAGGAAGAACGGCCGGTGGAGGAGTTGCAGGCAGCGGCGTGCTCACTAGTGGAGGAACGACGACGGGCGGCAGAGCAGTAACCACTGGGAAAGGAGAGGAGAAAGAAGACGGTGTTCAAAACGGAGGCAGCGATGGTGGTGGCGGCGTCAGAGTGGTCACAAGAGGAGGAGTCGCGGTGGGTATTGAAAACCGGATTTTGGCACCTCGCCGGTGTTGAAAACGACGGTGGGGTAGCCGGATTTTGGCGCCTCCCCGAAATTGAGAGGAGAGAAGAGAAATTGGGGATCTAGGGTTTTGATTTGGGGGTTTTTGGCGTTACAGGGAGACGAAGATTAGAAGGAGAGAGTGCCGCCGGTTTTACAACAGCGAAACGGAGGGGTGACGACGACGGTTGTGATTTCGCCGGAGAAGATGAACGGAGGGGTGATGACTACTATATTGTTGCTACTGCCGTCGGGTTAGAGAGAGAGTAAGATGAGCGAGAAGGGAAGACGGAGAAGCGGCGGCGAACGGCGAGACTCGTCGGAAAAAGAAAGAGGACGATGGCGGTGGTGTTTTGCTACTGCTGCCGTTGTGAAGTCGACGAGAGAGAGAGAATGGAACAATGAGAGAGAGAGAGAGGAAGGTTATGAGAGAGAGAGATGCATATCTGTTGTTAAAAAAAAAAGAGAAAAATAAATATTGGAAATTTAAATTTTATTTATTAAATGATCATACATAACGTATGCCTTAACGGTTCCGTAGGTTCGTTATATATATGATTAATAGATAACACTCATGCATAACGTATGACTTGACACCGTTATATATGCACGAAGATAACACTACATACATAACGGATATTTATAAACGCGTTATCTTTTTAAAAAATGCGCTCATACGTAACGGTTTTTAGAAAAATCCGTTATCTATGCAGTGTTATGTATGACAACTTTTCTTGTAGTGACTTCTCATACCTTAATTAATGATTTGGCATGGATTAAAACTTGAATTTGAGCTCAAAAATTGAAGATCAATGGATGAAGGTGTGCGTGTATGTGTTGTGTGTGTGCTGATGTTCTTGTTGTTGTTTGCGTGAGAAATGGAGTGATAAGGGTGGTTTAATGGCTTCTAACACACACTTAATCATCCACATTAGTCAACTAACACATGTCATCGCTTACATCATCGCTTAGGTCGATGCTTATGTCATAATTAGGGTTACATTAATTAATTAATTGCTTAATTAATTAATTAATTACTAAACTTGCTAATCGATACTTTAATCTCTAATTTCTTGATCTAGAAAAATCAATTAGGGCATCTCTAACCCTAATATAAATTTTCGGAAGAAAATAACGAAAAACGAATCATTTATGAAATAAATAAGATTATTATTTTTAATAATTAATTGCTAATAAAATAAATTAAGAAAATTAAATTCATAATTTTCTCAATTAAAAATCATGCATAAATGCATAATCTAATAAACATAAATTCTTATTCGTTTCGGTTAACCCGAGACGAAACAAACATAATTAAATTCCACTTTTTCGGCACAAATTTGGATTGCCGAATAAAATTATTAAAAATAAAATTTTTCTTCATCTTTATTCTCTTAGTTTAATGAAAGAAATACTAGGTTTAATTATTCACGAAAACGGGGTATTACAGCTGGGCTCCAACTATGGCATCAAGCTCTGAAGAATTCAAAGCTTGCAATGTTTCAACGGAAGGATCATTTGGAACTTCCTCAACAAAAGAAGCTGAGGCTACGCCGTTAGGCAGAACGGAAGGCTCAGGAGTGAAGATTTGAGTTTCGATTTGAGAGGGAGACGAAACATAGCCATTTGCCAATGGCTCAACAAGAAAAGAGTTAACATCAAAACCAGTATTTTCTTGGATGGGAGAAGCAATAGGTTCGGGATTCTCTAGAGGATTCTGATCAATGATAGGATAGTCTTGTGGTATCAAATGTTGTAAATCAAACTCACCAACAGGAATCAATGGCTGATATGGTCCAGGAGGTGGATACGAGAAACACATATATTGGGTACTAATTGCAGCTATGAATGCTCTGCAATCTCCGAACAAAACACCATCCCAATATTGGGGAGTGACGTACCTTGCAGCAATTGATGCCGCCCATTCCTGCCAATCCTTAGGAAGCAGAGGAACTAGCCTAACTATACCGATAACTCCCGAGATATTTGATTCATGGATGTCCATCCAAACCCTATGGTACCGAGCTAAAAACTCTGCTAGGGTTTCTATGTAGCTCATATGTATGTGGTGGAATTCAATCGTTGCTGCTACGCTTCTAGAGTTGGACATCCTATAAAAGAAAATTTAAGTAATTAACTAAACTGGAATTATGAATAATTTTGAGAATCCACTGTCTCAACATACTCAATGTCGCTTCCAAAAGGGTGTTCCGGGCTCATGTTACATTCTACAGATAAACACTCAACTTGCTTGCACAACTGATCCATCATCTCTCTTATGATCGATCACCAACAACCAATCACATTAGAGGCTCAACCACAACAATTATATATATATATTTCAACTTCCAACCTTTTTAACTAGAAACGTTTGAAATTCGTACCTGGATAGCTGGATGAGATGAGAGATGCTGGACTTCAGTTGTTGTTAAACTTAACTATTCTAGGAATTCAAACCAGACTAGACTTTCAGAAAAATAACTTGGAGCAGAAGACATTGCTCTAAACTAGTCTAGGGTTTCAAAATAGACTAGATTTTTAAAAAAAATATTATTCAGAGCAGTCAGACCTGCTCTGATACCACTCTGTCGCAGTCCGAACCCCGAAATCAGATGTCAAGACCGGTAGGTCTCACGACGTACACAATTTATGATTAACAAAGGGAATTTAATAGCGACCCGGCTATTGATCAAAAACAACAAAGAACAACTTATACTCATCAATACATCAATTTTGAATAATTAGGATATGCATGGCTCAAAATCAACGAGACGATCGACTGAATTCAATAACAAAAGACCTGATCAACCAAATAATTGTCAATGACCAAGAATATAACATAATGACTTGAGGATCAAGAAAACAAGATAAAGAAAAATGTTTCAAGTTCGACAAAGCTTCATGGAATAGAGATTTAATTAAATACATATCAAGACTAGGTTTCAAGCAAACTTTGACAGAAAGAGTTCGACTATCAAAACATAGTTCGACTCTAGGGTTTAAACGACTTCAACAAAGTTCAATTCTAGATCCAGAATTCAAAACATCATTATAGTATCTCAAAACATTCTAACATAGCAGCGGAATACGAGAGATTATATGTATGACGACATATAATCTAGGTTCTTTACTTATCAAAACATTAACAACAACCGACGACCATCCAGCCCTCGTCATCTACATCCCTGCTAACCTGCACGTTTTAGAAATAACATGCAGGGCTGAGTACTACGTACTCAGTGAACACATGCCGAAAATAATTGAAAACTTTGCTGAATACAGCTATATATGAAAACTTGCCAGAAAACATAATACGAGGATTTTTCTGAAAGACAATTCGTAAAATGTTAAAAATACTTTCTTTTCTTAAAAATCATTTGTCTGCAGACAGTTATAACAGTATGAACCATATCTACAAATAAATAATGGTGATGAGAAAGAGGCCTCTTTCTCAACCACTTGTAATCGGCATATCAAGGAAAGGCTCACGATTATGAATAATCGGCCTATCAAAGAAATGCGCACGATTACTAATGTGTACACAGATTTCACCTTGCGTGAAACCAAATTCGTCTTTCTGAAGTAGATGGTAACATACTTAAACATTTTTAAAATCATTTGGCAAGTATCAAAGCTTTGTAAAACATACGATATCATGCTTTTCACATATTTTAGTTTAGAAAGCCCACCTGATTACTTTAAGCTTTAAACTTTAAATCTTTAACGATTGCAACCCTTTACTTCACGCCTCCGCTTCTACTTCCGCTTGCTCCTTTAATCGAAAGTGAATAATGAATTTTAGAACGTAAATCTTTTTCGAATAACTACTTCGATAAACCTAACGTAATTCGATTCGAATTTCTACGCCGAAACTTGACGAAATTCGAGAATTTCTATCTTAACTATTCAAACGTTCTTAATCTATCTTAATCTATCTTAATTCCTCATTAAGCATCAGACATCAATCGAATCTCATATAACATTACTATTCACTATAATCAACTAGATCGATTTTAATCCGTCTAACGGATTCAGAAAATTCTCAATTTAATTCTACACACTTATTTCATCACAACAAACATAATTATACTTTAAATACACACATTAACTCAATTAAACATATAAACTCCCAAATCGGGAAATCAACCAAAAATAAAAAATCTTTATTATTTTGAATTAAATTTCCAGAAAATCATAAAATACTTAATTTTTTTATTAAGAAGTTCATAAATGCAATTAATTTCTTAATTAAAATTTAATTAAAATTTTATTTATTTATTTTAAATTTTCGGTTATATTAAAATTTATATTTCTTTAATTATCTTCTCTTCTTTTTAATTTCTAATATACTTAATTATCAACTTAAGCTCATTTCTTCATTTAATTTCATTTAATTAAGTATTAATCTTCCAACCCTAATTTAAGAACCCAAATTCGATTTTCTAGGGTTTCTAGGGTTTCTAGGGTTAATCATGCTCAATTTTGATTATCTATCGATTAAACTTATCTCATTAACATCATATAACATCACATTACCCATCAAAATTATCATATCTTATAATCACATCAAGCCCTAATTTTTATTTCTCATTTTAATCGATAATTTGACAAAATGAATTTGGTTGGAAATTTATACTTACTTCCAATATGAAACATTCTTAAAACAACCGTCTAAACTCATTTATATCATCAATTCATTCATATAATTCATGCATCAATTATTTCATCACTTTCCATTTTTTTTCGAAAATTACCTATTATGAACTAGGGTTTCTCATGCTTAAATCTAATTACATATTTGATCTTATAAGCATAATTCATGTAGATTAAAACATCATTCAACCACTTCTTCATTTCTTCTTCAAAAATTTTGAAAATAATAGAACTAGGGTTAAGGTTCTTCTTTCTCAATATTTACTCACACAATTCATCATATAAACATCATATAAGCATCATTCTATGAAATCAAGATCATCCAAATACTTCTTCATATTTCTTCCCAATTTTCGATCATATGTATATATATATATATATGGATGTTTTTAGCTTGAATCAAGAGAGAAGAATTTAGGTTAACATATTTACCTAACCTTTCTTGATTAATGGAAGATGAAACTAAGCTTGATCTTGATCTTGAAGATTTGGAAGAAGAACCAAAGATGGAGTGTGTGTGAGAGTGTTTTAATCAAGAGAGAAGAGAGATCGAGAGAGAGAGTGTGCTGTTGTGTTTGTTGTGTGCGTGTGTGAGTGAGGGAGAGATGAGAGAAATAGCCAAATATAAGCTAATAACCTAGGTTTAGAAGTATAGGGTAGGTTATTATTTAATTAAAACTTAATGGTTAAGTTTTGATTTAATTATTTAATTAGTTATTAATTTAATTAATTAATAACTAATTAATCTTCTAATAATTCTCTAATTTCTCAACACAGTAATTAAGATTAAGGTTTCACGAACCTTAGATAAAAATCTCACAGAAAGAATCGGAGATTCGAAGCATTTTCAAATCGACCGAAACTAAAATTTTAAAAGATAATTTACATAAAATTTCACGTAATTAAATTAAATTCTTCTTTTAGTTAATTAATAACTAAACATTTATCATCTATTGATAAATGTAAGAACTTCTTCGTTTCGGATTAACCGAGACGATAAAAATTAATTAAAATCATTTTTCCGGTAGAATAAATATATCTGCCGGGTAAAATTTTCGGAAAGAAAATTTTTATTTTACTAAAATTCTTGTCTTTCTCATTAGATTAATTATTTTAATTACTTAAGAAAGACGGGATACTACATTATGATTTATGGCAAGTTTAATTTATAACTCTAAACAACAGTTTTCAAGTATTTTTGGCATGTGCTCACTGAGTACTTTGTACTCCCGCCTATTATTTCTATAATGTGCAGGTTAGCTGGGATGAAGATGATCGTGTGCTGGATGGACAAACTGTTGTTGTTGTTTGTTTAAGAGTCATTTTGAGGAGTTTAGAACCTAGAATATATGTCTTCATACATATATTCTCTCGTTTTTCCGCTGCAAGTTTATGAAGATTGAATTTGGTATAAGTTTGATGAAGTGTTGAAGTCTGAAGTCTCGAACTATGTTTGTTATCTTATTTTGAAGTCTAGCCGACCTAATTATCTATATAACAGTTGCTCGTTATATTGGGAGTTTCAGTCTTATTGCAATTGATCTTTATCGTGCTTCCTTGATCCTGAAAATCAGCTCATTTCCTTCATGGTTGTTGTCATTAGTTTGGTTGATGAGATTATTGATTTCCGAGACGATTTGAGTTCGCTTTTGATGATATGCATATTTTTAAAAAGAGATCAAATGTTCGTTTCATTAATCTCGAGTTATGCATGTCATAAATATCTTAAGTTTGATGTTTTGTCAAGCACAAGTTGCCTTGTTGTTCTTGAATGATAGTTGAGTCGCTATCGTAATCTTTTGTTAATCATAAATTGTGTAAATCGTGAGACCCACCGGCTTCGTCATCTAATTTCTAGGCCGGGCTGCGACTGAGCACAATGCAATGAGTAATGGAATGGATATCTTGGAGGAAGATGACGAGGAAGTCACAGAGTGGTTTGAGGAGCTATCTATGGCTACAATAAATATACTCTGTGATGCTATGATTTGTTAAATTTTTAAACCCTTACCTCCAGTTGATCAGTATTTCCATTATATTATTGTTTCGGATACTTTCTTTCGTGTTTCATGGCAGGATTATTTATGTGAAGGAATGGTGAAACCGGCCCACGCTGCCAATTTAAGTGTGGAGGGAGATTCCACACGAGAAAATGGGACAATCTTTGTCCTATTAATTATTTCAGAACCGGCAGACGTGGATGATGAAGATGAGCTAATCCAATTGATGGAATGGCTCAAGCTTGAAAAGGAATTCGGATAACACCGGCTTAGTCGTGCTGGCGACTTAAAACCTAGCGCTGCGTGGGAGGCAACCTACGATTTTAATTGCTTTATTTTTGTTATTTTTGTTTTTATTTTTGTTTAAGATATTTTGTTTTGTTCTTTAATTACTATTTTGTTCTAGGAAGCCGACAAACCCCGAATTGAGGAGGATTAAGCAAAATGAAAAGCACTACAAGTACAACACAAGCCGATAAATCAGGGCAGTCAAGTTCCTTCCCTTTCTTATTTTTTTTTCTGTGCAATGAGGACATTGCTTTGTTTTAAGTGTGGAGAGGGAATTGTTTATATTGCTTGTGTGGGATGCATGATTTGTAGATTCTGAATTTTTGCTTGTTTTGGCTTATTTGTGAGTCCATCTTGTTGCGCCAAATTTGAATAAATTGAGGTTAAGTTTATGCAAGTGAATTATGTGATATTGACTTTACTGGATTGAATTTTTTTTGCTAATGTCGGATTGATATGCGTTGGGACTTGGTTTTATTGGTTGAATTGTGATATGAGGCATGTTTATGCGAATTAGATTGAGGTGATTTGTCTGACTGAAGTTTGAGGGAGTTTTAACATTGTGACTGCTTAGATACTCGTTTCTAAAAAAAATGTTGAGAAAAGAGAAAAGTTCTCGAAAGTGAACTTGTGTGTTAAAATTTGTTGGAATATGAATTCTGCTTCTCTTTATTACGAGTGATAAATGAGCATGGGAAACCACGTTAGGGAGTTTTGATTTCTCCAAAATTATACCTATCGAATATTGTTCAGAATTCCATTTCAAATTTCACAATTCTAAAAAAATGAAAAAAATGAAAAATGAACTTGTTGGTAAAAGCGGTCACATTAGTTAAATCACTTTTAATGGGGAGTCAGGTTTGATCCGATTGATAATTTGTATAGACTGGAAACATATTGCAGTTCAATTCAATTTTTTTTACCTTTTTCCTGATGTTTATCTTTTGTACATTGTTGAAAAATTCACCAGTTAGTTTGAATTGCAATAATAAGCTTGCATGAAATTTTTTCCCAGTTTTGTTGGTTTGTGTTTGCTTGTGGACAAGCAAATGTTTAAGTGTGGAGAGTTTGTTTAGTCATTATTTGTGCCATTTTTAGGTGATTAGTTCGTCGTATTTTTATGCATGTATTTATGTTTCCCGTTTACTTTTCTTGTATTTTGGCTTTGTTTTATTCTTTTTGGTTTTTCATGTCATTTGTGTAGGATCTCAAGATTGTTGTTGAAAATTTATGAAATTGGCGAATGTAGTAAAAGAAATACGTAAATGATGAAACAACGATCGCTAACTTATATCACTAGCAGCTCCGTTCCATTCGCCGTTGGAAGTCGCCACCGTTGGAGTGCTACCGCTAAGGAGACGCGCAAAACACAGCACAACAGCAGCAACGCGTGAAGAACACAGCAGCAACATGCGAAGAACAGCAGCTGGAGAAGACAGCAGCCAGCGGCCGCTGCAAAGCAGCTGGCGCTGGAAGTGAGCGATCGCTAGAGTAACGCCGCCGCTGGAGCGATTGCTTTCATTAGTTTAGTTCTCAATTGTTTGAATTCCTTGGTTTAGAATGTTTAGGTTTATTTTATTTTCCGTGTGAATAATACAAGTGGTATTAGCCCTGTTGAGCCTTTCTTAAGAATACGACTTGGGTCAGGTTGTTGCCCTACATTGACCTCGTTCTCTTGCGAGTCAATTTGAAGGTGTTTTGAGTTGAAACATTCTGGAACTGCTAAAACTGGAGCAGTAGTTAGCCTCTTCTTGAGCTCTTGGAAACTTTCTTCAGATTCTTTCGTCCACTTGAACTTTGATTCTTTCTTTAGGAGTTGGGTCATTGGCTTTGCTATCTTGGAGAATCCTTCAATGAATCTTCGATAGTAACCTCCTAATCCCAAGAAACTCCTAATCTCATGAGACAAAGATATATGGGGTCTTCCACTCTTAGACTGCTTGCACCTTTGCTGAATCGACTTTGATTCCTTCAGAGGAAACAACATGTCCGAGGAAATTTATTTCTCTTAGCCAAAAATCACACTTACTGAATTTGGCATACAGCTTTTCGGCTCTCAATTTCTCCAAGACGATTCTGAGATGTTCCTCGTGTTCTAATTCACTCTTTGAATACACGAGAATATCATCAATGAAAACTATGACA
The DNA here is from genome assembly GCA_031470985.1 of Agastache rugosa. Lineage (NCBI taxonomy): Eukaryota > Viridiplantae > Streptophyta > Magnoliopsida > Lamiales > Lamiaceae > Agastache > Agastache rugosa. The sequence goes on from CM062604.1 coordinate 9,067,484, forward strand.
AATCTATCCAAAAATTCATGGAATACTCGATTCATGAGATCCATAAGCATTTGTCAATCCAAACGGCATTACTACAAACTCGTAGTGACCGTATCTTGTTCGAAAAGTTGTCTTCGGGATGTCTTCTTGACGAATCTTCAGCTGATGGTAGCCAGATTTCAAATCAATCTTCGAGAAGACACTGGCTCCTTTAAGCTGATCGAACAAATCATCTATCCTTGGCAAAAGATATTTGTTCTTCAACGTCAGCTTATTTAACTCTCGATAGTCTATACACATTCTCAGACTACCGTCATTTTTCTTGATAAACAAGATTGGCGCTCCCCAAGGAGAAACACTAGGTCTAATAAAACCTAGGTCAAGCAACTCTTGCAATTTAATTTTTAATTCTTGCAATTCTTTAGGGGCCATCCTGTACGGTGCCTTTGATATTGGAGCTGAACCAGGCTCAAGATCTATGGTGAACTCCAATTGTCTATCTGGCAGCAATCCTGGAAAAACTTCTGGAAAAACGTCCTTGAACTCTCGAACTACTTTCACATCATCGATACTTTTCTCTTGATCTTCAGCTTTGTTAAGATAGACTAGATATGCTTGCACATCTTTTCTTCTTAACAATCTTTCTGCTTGTATGGCTGTAATGATTGGAACTCTTTTGCTGCTTCGATCAATTCCGAAGAATCGAGTTGCTTCTTTTCCAGGAGGCTGGAAAGAGATTTGCCTTTGCTCACATTGGATTGACACAAAATTTTCCGTCAACCAGTCCATTCCCAAAATAATATCTACGTCCCACATTTGAATTAGGTTAAGAGTTTTGGCTGATATCTTAAGAGATCCTAATTCAAACTCTAGATTAGGACACAGATGAGTAACTATAGTAGATTTACCTACTGGAGTAGTTACTCTTAGATTTTGGCTAGCACGTTCTACGCTAAGACCAAGATTATCTACGCATGCATTTGATATAAATGAATGTGATGCACCAGTACCAAATAAAATTTATAATAGGTATACCTTTTAACTGGCCCATACCTGCTAAATTTCTTTGGTCTTTAACGCACGGCTTCTGCTCCAGAGCAAAAACTCTCTGATATTGTTGTTAGGGCTCTCTCTTTGGTTGCTGCCGCTTTTGTTGCTACTGAGAACGCTGCACTGGATGATTACGCTGCTGCTGCGGCTGCAGAACTACTTCCATTGCCTTCAGACGTAGGGGTTGAAACTGATTAGGCCTTCCTCCTCCCGAACTTGGCTGCTTGTTTGGACACTGATAGGAATAATGGCCAATCTGCCCACACGTAAAGCAGTTGTTACTTCCAGCTCTGCAGACTCCTTGATGCATTTTATTGCACTTTGGACAAGGAGGGATTACTTGATATTCTTGACTAGCAAAAGGCGGTCTAACTCTGCCTGGAACTCCTGCATCTGTTGCTGGTATTCTTGTCCCTGCCACAGCTTCTTGTTTGGCTGGGAACTGACATTCCACTTTCTTTTTCCATTCTGGATCTGGCCTTGACTTGAAGGCTGAGGATTTGCAACTGCTATAACTTGAACTTGAAACGAAGAAGATCCTGACGACTGGATAGGCTTCTCTGGCTGCATAGCTAATTCCATATCTAAGGCTCGATTTAAAGCCTCTGTATAAGACAATGCACTCTGACTGGATAGCACCACTCTGATATCTTGCCGAAGTCCTGCTCGGAAAAGCTCGGACATCTTTTCATAGGTATCAACTTTTTCCGGGGCAAAACGAGCTAGGTCGCAGAACTCTCGATCATACTCTGACACAGTCTTCTTCGCTTGCTTGAGGCTAGGAAACTCGTTCTTTTTCTGCTTCCGATAACTTCTTGGGACGTACTTCTTGAAAAAGAGCATCCTTGAACTGCTCCCACATGAGATTCTCCAGTTGCTCGGGGGTATATGTCTTCTGACAAGCTTCCCACCAATAATCCACAGATCCTTTAAGTTGGTAGGACATGCACGTGAGTCGCTCTTGATCGCTACAATGAAGAAATCTGAAAATCCTTTCTAACGCTCGAACCCATTCTTCAGCTTCAGCTAGACTTCCTCTTCCGTCCAGAGTAGGGGATTTTGACGAAGAAAAAGTTCTTCTATCCTCCTTTCAGGCTGAGGAAGTGGAGTGGGTTCTCTTTGCTGATCATCATCAACTCTTCCTCTACCTCTTGGTCTACCTCTTGGCGGCATTTTAATTAATCAATTTGGAATTTTTAAAGCATTTTCTTATTTGAACTAGATCAAAATTTTAATTCCAGAGTTAAGCAATTCTCAACTAAACTTTAATCATATAAACATTTTCTTCATAAAATTCATCATCATACAATCATAATCTTTAGCAATCAAACAATTCTACTAAACTAAACCTCAGATAAATCAAATATCATCATCACTTAAATTCTTTTTATCAGCTCAACAATTAATCAACAAAATGAAAAGAATAATCACATTCACATTTAACTTATAAAAATTTCAATCTTTAACTTTATTTTCATACTTTATTCTTTAGCATATTTTATTTCCTTAAAACACTAAATCTTCATCTTACTTCATTTCTTAAACCACTTATAAAGAAATCATTCCGACAATTTACTAAGATGATCTCTTTGGCCATTCTTCATCATATAAACATCGGAAAATTGCCTCTCTGAGGGCTTTTACAATCCTAATGGGGAATTTATCTACAGCAAAAATTTCCCTACGTCAGTTGTGATGTTCTAACATCACACAAAAAGTACTACTAACGGTATGGCATACTAAGCCATTACCTGAACTACTAGGGTTATACTTATGCATCTAATTACAACATACAAGCATACAAACATAAAAACATAAAGATTATCTCTTGCCAGACATATTACGTATTTACAACTACAACCGAAACTCTCTCTCTCTCTCTCGATCTACTGCTCGTCCTCACTAGGATCCTCTTTCTCACTCGGTTCTTCTTCTTCACTCGGATTCTCCTCACCCTCGCCCTCTGAGCTCTCCGCTGCTCTCTTCTCTCTCTCTAGAGTCAAACGAGCTGCATTCGTGTAGTCCTCTCCCAGCATTGGCCAAAAGCTAGGCTAGAAACCAAGCTGGCTAAACGGAATACGCCAAAGCTATCCATGTCCCACTGTAGCTTCTACAGCAGGGTCGGCTTCCTCCTCATTACTATCGTAGCGGCGCAGTCCCGACGAACTACCCTCGTCCAGCCTCACAGATACAGGATGAGAACGGTAGTAAGATTCAAGCTCTGAAGAATCAAGAGCTTGAGGAATATCACTGGGAGGATTATATAGAACTAGCTCAGAAGAAGAGGCTGAAACCAAACTGTTCTCCAGAGCAAAAAGCTTGGGAATTAGGACTAAAACATCAGGTAGAGGTGATGGATAAAGATAGCCATTCTGCAAAGGCTGATAAACAAAAGCTCTTGGGTTATAACCATAGTTAGCTGGCTGTGGGTCAACAACAGGCTCAGGCTCAACCAGAGGAATGAGAAAAGGAACAGGATCATCCTGAGGCATATGCTCTACCTGCAGGCCATCTTGATAAATGTGGGGCAGCGGAGGGTACGAATAGCACATAATCCGAGAACTAATCTCCGCTATGAATCCTCGACAATCTCCATAAAGATCATCGCTCCAAAGCTGCGGCGTGACAAACCGAGGTAACAACGAAGCTGCCCATTCGCGCCACACTTTCGGTAGAAGGGGAATCAAGTGCATAATTCCCTGCACTCCTAAGATACCCGTCTCGTGAATATCCATCCAGACACGATGATAACGCGCCAAGAACTCTGCTAAGGTCTCTCTATAGCTCATCCGGATATGCTGGAATTCTCTCATCGCTGCTTCACCACGCGGCGATGCCATCCTATATGAAAGATAAAATTTAACAATTAATCACACCGAGATGAGAGAAAAACCGCCTCCAATAACCACAGTCTCCACATACTCAATATCACTTTCCAACGTTGGAACCAAGCTCACGTTACTTTCCAAAGACAAAATACCAACTCGCTTGCACAAAAGTTCCATCGTCTCGCTTACAACCACCATCACACAAATCAACCTCATTAGAAGCTGAAAACCACAATAACAAAATAATAAGTTAAAACTTTCAAACTTTAGCACTTGAAAACTTTCTTTTAAATCTAGGAAACTTTTAAATTCATACCTGAATAGCTGGATGAGATGAGTTGAGGCGCTGGACTTTTGTTGTTAGAAAACTCAACTAGTCTAGGAATTCAAACTAGAATAGACTTTAAAATAAAGGTTTAGACTCAGAGCAGACAAATAAACAGGCTGCTCTGATACCACTCTGTCGCAGCCCGACTCAGAATGAAGATGACCGAGCCGGTAGGTCCCACGACATACACAATTTATGATTAACCGAAGGACAGATAACGACCCAGTTATCAAACAAAAACCAATCATACAACAAATATCCTCAATAACCAAAAATATCGAGAAATTCAATAAAGCTTTTGACAACTTTTTAACGAGCATGCTTAACAAGAATTCAACAACAATAACACACTCGACGATTTGAACCAAGGTTTGGATATCAACAATAGTTAATTCAAATATAAACAAGGATTCAGGTACAACCTAAGATCAACTAACACAATCATACGACCAGCGATATCAAGAAAAACAGTTTCAACTAGCAGATTACAAGATCAAGAAAACACGATAAAGAGGTCGCATGACTTAGAATATTCGAACAGAAATAGTAGCCAATTTCAAGAAAAGACAGGCTAGCTTCAAAATATTAACAACCAACATCAGAGGCTTCAAAATATACAACCAGAATTCAGAGTTAAGAAACAAACTTCAATAACAGACATCAAAGTGTTGAAGCGGAAAATCATAGAGAATTATATGTATGCAAACATATAATCCTAATTTGTCTTTTATTTCAAAAACTGAAACCAACAAAAGTCCGTCCTGTACAATCCCATCTACATCTCAGCTAACCTGCACATTTTATAAAACAACATGCAGGGCTGAGTACTACGTACTCAGTGAACACATGTCAATTTGAAATCATGCAGCTATAAATTGAACTTGTCTTTCAAAGCAAAAACACAAGTAAACTTTTTAAAATCAAACATGTGCTTGCTCAAACGTTTTCTTTTATTTTTAAAAGCATTGATGTCTGGTGACATATAAATATCAGTAAGTATGCACTAGATCAACAAACATAAATTAGTGCTGAGAAGTAGGCCTCCTTCTCAAACACTTGTAACCGGCCCATCTTTCGGAAGGCGCACGATTACCAGCTAGTGTACACAAATCCTACCTTTGGTAGGACCGAATTCGTCTTCCTTCAGTAGATGGTAACATACCAAAATGATTAAAATATTTGGCAAGTCAATTAATTTAAAACATCACACATATATTATAATATAATCACATTCGTTATTCTTTTTGATTTAGAAAGCCCACCTGTCGAACTTCGCTATATCTTACTCTGCTGGATTCTGACTTCCCAGCTTTAAGCCTCTGCTCGTTTCTTCATTTAAAATTAGGTTTATCAACCATCAGAGCGAGAAACAATCGACAGGAGATGAGATACGACATCTCAAACAACTTAATTTCTAATTCGCTTCGACTCTCGAGAACTCAACTCGATACTAATACTTAACATTCTAAATACTTCTAAAACTCTAACTTAATTTCTAATTAACTTTCTAACTTAAAAACATTAACATTAAACAATTAAACAATTAAACAAATTATCAACATTGCACTTTAATCAAAGCATTCAACTTAAACAATTTTCAATCCGTCAAACGGATTCCGAAAATTCTGAAATTAATTCTATATAACTATTTAATCATATTAAGCATAATTACACAAACAATTCATCAAATCGGATCATCTACACGTATAAACCTTCAACTTGGAAAAATAGCCGAAAAATAGAAAATTCTTAATACTTGGTAATTAATTTCTGAAAAATTCCACAATACTTAATTTTTATTGTAGAATTTAAATATGCAATTATTTTCTTAATTAAAAATCATATAATGCTTTTATTTTCTTTATTATTTTTTGGCATTTTGGAAATTAATAGGGTTAATTATCCAATTTCATTCTAATCAATTCCAAGCATCTTAATTTAATTTATTAGCTTCAATTATAGCTTAATTACGTAATTAAATTGGATAAAAATTAAAACCCATACATATATATATATATATTTCGACTTTTTGTAAATTAGGGCATAAATGATAATTTTTCTCTAATTCAAATTACAACATGCTTAACTATAATTATAGAGGTTAATTATAACATCAATATACCAATTTAGACTTTAAATTAATTATTATTAATTTAATTAAAATCTGAAAATATTAAATATATATATATATATATATATATATATATATCATTGAGCTCCAAAAATTCTAACAAAATTCTCACATGCTTAATAAAATACCATGAGCTCAATTCTATCATCAATTTCATCATTCATAATCAAAATCAAAAAGCCCTAAATCTAAGAACCCTAATTTCGAAAATTAATTAAAATTGAAGCAATTATTATTCAATCAACTAATTCAATGCATAATCATACTCATTAACATTATATAAGCTCAATTTAAACAACAATTTACACATTGAACATCAAAATAAAAAACCCCTAATTTTATTAATTTTTTTTTGGCTATTTAAAAAAATAGTAGGGTTTTGATTCTTTGATTACTTCCAACATGAAACATGCTTAGAATAATTATCTAAGCTCAATTAATCAATCAATTTGATCATCTAACATCCAAATTAAAAGGCCCTAATTTTTCCTAATTTTTTGAAAAATTCAATTTAGGGTTAGGGTTCAATTTAAACTTAATTTAATGATAGATATAACATCTTAAGCATGAATTAAACAACATATATCAAAATCATAATCATCTAACATCTTTTCTTCAAAATTTTGAAAATTTTAAAATAATAAAAAGAAGGATTTAAGCTTGATCTTTGAGCTATAAACTTGATTAAACATATAACCTACCTTAATAATTAAATTGGAATGGATTGGATCTTGGATTTGAGCTCAAACTTGAAGCTTTAATGGAGGATTGGAGGTGAAGTGTGTGTGCATGTGTGTTTGCTGTGAAAGAACCGAAAAATAAGGAAGATAGAATGAAGAAGAAGACTTATGCACACACACTTAATTAGCTAACTTAATTTTTTTATTAATTAATCTAACCATTAGTCAATATTAGCATATTCTTAGATTATGCTTTGCTTAGGTTAATTAAACTCTAATTAATTACTATGTTAGACACAAAGTCAAATTATGATGTCATGGCTTAGGTAATAATTAGGGTTAATTAATTAATTAAATGCTTACTTTAATTAATTAATTACTAAACTTGCTAATCATAACTTCAATCTCTAATTTCTCAATTTAGAAAAATCAATTAGGGCATCTCAAACCCTAATGCAAATTCTCGGAAGAAAATGCTAAAATACGAATCGATTATGAAATAAATAAGATTACTATTTTTAATCATTAATTACTAATAAAAATAAATTAAGAAAATTAAATTCATAATTTTCTCAATTAAAATCAAGCATTAATGCGCACATTGGTAAACATAAATAATACTTCGTTTTGGTAACCCGAGACGAAACAAAAATAATTAAATTCTACTTTTTCGGCAAAAATTAGGGTTGCCGAAGAAATATTATTAAAAAGGGAATTTTTCTTCTTCTTAATTCTCTTATTAAATTAGAAACATTTTAGGGTTAATTTTGCGAGAAAACGGGGTATTACATGTCACTTTCATCTCGTTGTCGCTTTCCAACAGTGTCTCACGTTCACGTTACTTTCCAAAAACAACAATCGCCTCGCTTGCGATTAAATCATTATCTCGCTTAAAACAACCCAACATAAAACAACCTCATTAAGATCTCAAATCCACAACAACCAATAATTAGATCTCAATCATAACTTATTTTCATAAAGTCTCCCTTCTTTACTTTCGAACTTCATCTCATTAATTAACTTCGTTATGGAGGCGGAAGATCCATATTACTGAGTTTCTAGCTATGTGGGTTGATCATGCCCACATAACAGTCCGTCAGTCACATGGAACTTCAAATTTTAAACTTTTAAACATAGGAAACTTTTAAATACATACCTGGTTTGCCCGATGAGATGAGGTGCTGGACTTTTGTTGTTGGTACTTAACTAGTCTAGAAATTCAAATCTAGACTAGACTCACAGAAAGTTTAAAGAAAGAGCAGACGAGCTGCTCTAATACCACTCTGTCGCAGCCCGACTCAAAATAAAGATGACTAAGCCGATGGGTCCCACGATGTACACAATTTATGATTAACCAAGGTGATGGTCCCTGAGTAACACCTCCTACGTCCACGACCAGATTCTCTGGTAATTCACTACCACTTGGTTTCCAAGTACCAAGCAACTTCACAACTCTAACCCGAGCTGTGTTCCAACAGTTTGCGCGCACTGTCAAGCCTAACCTTTCAGTTTACGGGTACTGAAAAAACCTTACAACTACTTGAATTTCGCGCTTCAAGCAAGCGTAACCTTGACCTAACCTTTCTGGGTAAAGAGGGGTTTGGATTGGGGTTCCAACTATGAACGAGTTCTTACAATGAAGAACTTAGAAATAGATGAACTCGTTCGAAATCTAAGCTTAAGATATACAATGGTTTCTGCCTAGGAATCAGATGAAAACTGGGCAGTTTCTGGACTAGAAACACTTTAAGATAAAGTGTTCTTTTAACTATTTAGAACTGCTTATAAGCTTTTGAAGACTTGATAATTTCAGAGAATGAAAGCTTGTAGGGAGTTTTTCGTATTTGATCCTGAGGTTGAAGACGGGTTTATATAGGTAGAGATTCAAGACTAGCCGTTGGAGGAGCCGTTTGAATCTTACATACTCTTCTTAAATTTCAAATCTGCCGTTGGGCGTTTCTGCCCCTGTCTTCTTCATTAGAGTCACATCCTAGGTTCTGAAGTCTAGGATGCTGATTTGGCAATCCCTCATTGGTCGAGGTATATTGACTTCCTCTGACACCGGGATTTCTGCCTTTGGAGCTGGCTTTTGAATTCAGAGCTGGATTGGGTAAACTGACTTGAAGTGATGTCTTCAGAGTTAGTTCCCTTTGTTCTGTACAGCTGGACCAGCTGTGTCTTGAACTCAGCTCGATTTATCTTCAGCTTGATCCTGCTCCGTTTTGAACTCAGCTCAGCTGGAAAACTCAGCTGATAGTTGACTCCTGCTGTAAACACAGCTGGATCTTCTGCTATCTTGAGCTTCTGCTGTCTTCCGCTTCCTGAACCTGTAAACTTAGAAAATCTAGAGCTCAAACAGGCGAGCTGGAAAACACTACTTAGGTTGATGCGATCATCTACTCGGTTGGAGAACAGTTGGGTTTTGGTAATACATCAAAACTTTATAATTTTCCCAACAATTTCCCCCTTTTTGATGATGCCAAAACCTAACTTTGACAAAATTTCCCCCTTTTTATTAATGTAAGAAATTTCATCATAAAACAAGAAAAAGAAAGAAAGAAAAAAACATTCTTCAATTCTTCAGTCTTCAATCCCAGCTGGCTGGGTCTTCTCTTCTGCATCTACTGCTTCTTTCTTTTGACTAGTTTCTCCTTCAGCTGATTCAGCTGGTTCCTATAGCTCAGCAGTTTGCCTCTTCTTTGTCTCATTCTCTTTCCCCTTTTTGGCATGATCAACAGGGCGGGAGAGACACACAATCGTCTTATTGAGCTGTGCAATTTCCAGAATTGCGTCAGCTATCTTGGTTGTATTATCAGCTGTTGCGATGTTTAGTTTGGCTATGCTGCAGTTGTCAGCTCTGAGCAGCGAGGTCTGGAGTCTTGATGGCTCAGCTGTTGCATTAGCTGACTCTTCTTCAATAGCATTAGCCTCAGCTGTGATTGCAGACACAGCTTCCTTAGCCTGTTTCAGCTGGGGCTATCCAGCTGAGTGCTTGGAGGTATGAGTTGGCACTGGAGATGACATCTTCTGAGTAGGGCACAACTTCATTCCTTGCAATTTGGCTTCTTCAGACTTCATTAGATTGAATGAGAAAGTCTGATTCAAAGACTTCGCCTGCGCTTGTGACTCCTTTAAGCATGAGGTCTTCAAACCTTGAGATGGAGGCATCACGTGCAACTCTTGAGGGACTTAAGTATTCTCCTTCCACTTCTGAAGTGGTTGTTATGGGGTTCAGCTCATGTTTTCATCATCCAGCTGCAAGTGATCATCGGCTTGATGATGTTTTCCACTTGAGCTTGGTGCAGGGGCTTGAGCTCCAACTTCCATAAGTTGATCTTGAAGCCGGTGTCCCTGTTGAGCTGAAGGAAATTGAGGAGAAGACGGTTGAAGTATTCTATCTGCTGTGGGGTTTAAGCTTAGTTGATCAGCTGGAATACGTCGCTGTGGCATTGATGATGACGATGTTCAAGCTAGCACATGAACTTCTTCTCCACCGTAAGAAACCACCGCTTGTGGGCCTTCTACTCCTCGGAGAGTAGTTACGAATTCTCTCTCATTGTCAGCTGGCTTTTCGGCTGACTGACTGAGCACCTTTAACTTGAGTCTTCTCTTTGAAGACGGTGCTTCAGCTTGTTTTGTCTCCTCAAGTTGTTTCCGATTCCCAGCTGGGAAGGAAGTGGATGCATGCTGCTTTGTCTCCTGCATCTTTTTCCGTACCTTCTGTGGCGGAGCAAGAGCTTTGACATGCCTGCTCTTAAAGACTCCGGCTTTATCAACATCTCGTCCAGTTCTAACTGGGCTTCCTCTCAGGTTGAATTCCCTTGACAGGATCTTACTGACGTTGATTTCCGCATCCCAGAGAGTTGTGTGTCCCGTTCTCTCTTTTACTTTGAGAAAAACAGTGGGGCGGAGGAGGTCTTTTTTCTTTGACATTCCCAGGAAGAACTCTGCAACTTCCTGGTGAATGATGTTCTTGAACTTTACAGTCACCCACTGCGTTAGACCGGATCTGTCGATGAGCTTCATTTTCTCCTGGAACTCCGTCTTCTTGTGGTTTCTGAGAGTTAAGCAACTCTCATAGTGAAGCTTTAACAGACTCTTCAAGTTGGATCGGCTTCTGGAGATATCTTTCTAGATTCCATGTTCTTCTTCTGCAACTTTTTTTATTAGAACAAATAATACCAATTGATGGAAGAAGAAAGAGTGCTAAAAAAAACTTTTTAGGGTTATTGCAAATGTTTGCGTATCTCTTCTAGCATATTTTTATCAACATTCTTGATGAATGGACGATCAAGATTTATAGTTTGATAAGAAGATCTACGACTGGGAGTAATTCTCGCGTCATGTCAGTTTCTTGTTTAGAAAATGCGAGTTAATGCATGAGAGAGAGCGGTTGAGGCGTTTTGACTTTTGCTAAAAACTCCCATGTTTCAGTTCTTTGCAGACTTATAATTAAATTTGATTAGATATGACAAGATATGATTTGACTGAAGTCTGACTAAAACAGAATGAGTAGGTGTATGTAATGATGTTGCAAACCTCTCAGCTGATCATCGTAGTCAGCTGGTACCTCGGTTTGAATAGCTGTGTTGAGTGATTGTTTTTCCAGCTGGTTTCCCCTCAGCTGAATAATCCTTCAACTTAGGCGTCTGGCTGAGCTTGATTCTTTCTCAGCTAGGTTCTTTGAGGTTGGTTCTGAATTCCAGCTGGGTCTGATTCCATTCAGCTGGATGTATCTTCGTCTGGGTTTAGTAATCCAAGTAATCCGCACAGCATCTTGAATCTTGCTTCTATCAGTGGCTTTGTGAGTATATCAGCCCGCTATACGTCTGTGTGAATTTTCTCAACAATCACATCCTTCTTTTCCATGTGATCTCTGATGAAGTGACGGCGCACGTCCATATGTTTGCATCTTGTGTGATGTACTGGATTTTCTGATATAGCAATTGCACTTGAGCTATCACAGAAGATTGGAACTTGTCCAGTTTTCACTTCGTAGTCATCCAACTGATGTTTCAGCCAGAGAACTTGTGAGCAGCAGCTTCTAGCTGCCATATATTTTGCTTCTGTTGTGTAGGTTGCGACGCACGTTTGCTTCTTTGAAAACCACGAGATCAACTTGCTTCCTAGGAACTGACATGTTCCTAAAGTTGATTTTCTGTCCAACCGATCTCCAGCGAAGTCTGAGTCTGAATATCCAGTCTGCTGTAGATTGTCTTCAGCTGGGTACCACAGCCCATCATTCTGAGTTCCTTTGAGATATTTGAGAATGTTCTTGGCTGCTTGCATGTGTGCTTCCTTTGGATCAACTTGAAATCTGGCACACACTCCGACTGCGAAAGAGATGTCTGGACGACTAGCTGTTAGATACAGTAGGGAACCTATTATCCCTCTGTATTTGCTGGAATCAACTGACTTCCCTTCAGTTCCAGGTTCAATCTTCCAGTTGGTATTCATCGGAATCTTTACTGTTCTGCTGGATTGAATGGATACTTGGCGATCAAGTCTTTCACGTACTTGGATTGATTTATAAAAATCCCTTCTGCTGATTGCTTGACTTGAAGTCCTAGGTAGAAGCTCATTTCTCCCATCATAGACATTTGGAACTGTGTTGACATTATCTCTCCAAATCTTTGGCATAAGAATGTTGATCTTGATCCGAAGATGATGTCGTCTACATAGATTTGAACAACCAGGATGTCTTCTCCCAACTTGATGGTAAAGAGTGTTCTGTCTACTGAGCCCTTCTTGAATCCTTTGGATACAAGGAAATTTGATAGAGTATCATACCAAGCTCGAGGTGCTTGTTTCAATCCATAAAGTGCCTTTTTTAGCTTGTAGACTTTATTTCCTTCTACTTCAAATCCTGGAGGTTGTTCAACATACACATCTTCTTTGATTTCTCCATTTAGAAATGCACACTTTACATCCATTTGATAGCTAGACCTTGAATTTGTGATGTGCTGCATACGCGAGAAAAAGTCTTATTGCTTCCAATCGTGCTACTAGAGCAAATGATTCTTCGAAGTCAATTCCTTCTTGCTGTGTGTAGCCATTGGCAACTAGTCAAGCTTTGTTTCTGATGATGACTCCAAGGGTATCCAGTTTGTTCTTGAAGATCCATTTGAGTCCTATGACTTTGACTCCTTCAGGTCTGTCGACCAATTCCCAGACGCTCTTCTTGCATAGCATTTGTCCAGGGCACGCTCTATAAAGCTTCGAGAATTGTTTGAGGTTCTGGAACTTGAGCTACATAACACGCCATTAGAGTTGTGTCTTCATCATAGACCGTCAGTTCTAGCTCTATTGAGAGTTGAGCTGTGTCAGCTGCTTCTTGATGATCCGATGTAGCTTGAGAAGCTGAGCTTCTGGTTTTGATTTGGTCAGATGATTCTCCAATGATTGCTGATGATGGATGATCTTCAATCCATCTTCTTCTTTTACGAATATTTTCTTCCAGCTGATTGATGCAAGAAGTGGCTAGATTTCGTCTTGCTTGGAGTAGCTCTGGAGTTAAGTCTTGAGAAAGAGACTCTCTTTGGATTGAGTTTTGAGGTGACTTCTGTAGAGGCTCTGCTGGAGATAGTATTGGGGATTCAGCTGTGTCTGGATTTCCAGCTGATGGCATTCCCCCTTGATTTGGCGTTGGAGGTTCTTCTTGATTTCCAGCTGGTGGAGCTTCCTGATTGATTTGAGATTCCTCCTCTAGCTCATCATCCCATATTAATGGTTCGGCCAGATTCCTGATTCGATTCTCTTGAGCTCTTGTCTGAATCTGCCTTGAAGATTCTCCTTCATTTCTTCGTTTGATAGAATCTCACTACAAGAAAACTGGGCTATTGCTACATACACGCACGCGGCACTAAATGTAAATATCGTAAAATTACCACACTTGTGCTCGTTGTGTCGTATATTGGCGTCACTTATGCATCATATTAATATTGTGTCACATTTTTGTGACACAAATGCGTCACTTTCTTTAATGTCTTTGAATTGTAATAATTTTTTACAACATATAAATTAAATGTCATAATTATACAACATATATAGAATAGTGTTGCATTCAGTGTCGTATATTTACGTCACTTAAATAATGCGTCACAGTTATGTGACACAAAGGCGACACTTTTTTTCTATGTCTTTTGATTGCGACAATTTATTTATGACACCTCAATAAAATGTCATAATTATACAACATATATAGAATAGTATTGCATTCAATGTCGTATATTTACGTCACTTAAATAATACGTCACATTTATGTGACACAAAGGCGACACTTCTTTTCTGTGTCTTTTAATTGCGACAATTTATTTGTGACACCTCAATAAAATGTCATAATTATACAACATATATAGAATAGTGTTGCATTCCGTGACGTATATATACGTCACTTAAATAATATGTCACAATTTTGCGATACAAATGCGACACCTTTTTCATGACTTTTATTTGCGACAATTTATTTGAGACACCTCAATAAAGTGTCATAATTATACAACATATATAGAATAATGTTGCATCCAGTGCTGTATATTTACGTCACTTAAATAATATGTCACAGTTTTGCAACACAAATGCGATACCTTTTTTCATGTCTTTTATTTGAGACACCTCAATAAAATGTCATAATCATACAATAAAAAAATTTTATGTTGCATTCAGTGTCGTATATCTGCGTCAATTATGTATGGTCTAAATATTGTAACGCAAAATATACGAGAAATCTGATATTTATATTTATGTTTCCAAATTGTGTCAATTTATTTTTTGTTTTTAATTAAAGATAAAACAATTAAAACACAATACTAAATATAATTGTATAATGTCAGAATATATATATAATTGTTCTTAATTTTATAATTATATATATGCTCTTAATTTTATAATTATAATTGTAACAAAAACTAAATATAATGTGATTAATCAATAATATTATTAGTATTTCAATTCAATGTTGAATTTTGAGTATAAATTAAAGAATGAAATTTATTTAAGTAAAAATAGCAACAAAAAATTAAATCGGCACTAAACAAATCGAGCCGAGCGCTCGACTCAATATATAAGCTCGCGAACATGTTTGACTCGTGTTTAATCGAGCTTGTTGTCGAGCATGGTAGCGAGTGACATGGGACGATATAGCGTAGAAGACAAACGCTCTTCTAACGGAAGGAAAAAATAATTTTATTATCAAGAAAATATCAAATTATGCCTCTCAATACATTAGAGAACGTATTTTTAGGCTTAAAGTAAAACCTAATCCGAAAAGGAAACAAAATCGAAAAATAAACTAAAACAAATAAATTAAAAGGCCAAAAGTGTCTAAAAACAAAGGAATTTGGGCCCGAGACCACTTAAATCATCGCGCAGAGCGCGATGAGTTCAATCCGAAACGGTGTTCCGCTTCCATAATGGTATTATAATAGAAATTCTGAATCTCGAAACGAAAGTTACGCACGTTTTAATATATAAAATCAAGTCTTTGACGTTTCGAGCTCGAACTCGAGCTCGCTAATTTTAGATCGAGTCTAGTTTGATCATAATGTCAAAAGCTCGATTCGAAATGAAATAACAAACATTATAAGTTAAATATTTTGTGATTATTGTCTTTGCTTCATTTAAAAAATAACAATACACAAATATCTAAATTTAAAAAGGTATTACACGGAGAAAATACTATACAATAGTAACATTATAATATGTCTTGAACAATTTATAAAAAAATATTTTATTTATTAACTTAGATGATTTTCGAAATAATTAATAATATCTACAAGTATTTAATCTATTTTCTTGACATAACTATAAATATTTAATTAAAAAAAACAAATAATATAAATATCAACACTTTCCTAAAAAACGCAAGATTTGTGTCTGCTCAAATAGAAAACCTATAGAAAAATCCTCAAGGACGACAGACGGCGATTCTCTTCAAGGATTTGGCGCTCACATAAAAATCCTCCCGCCCTAGAATTTTTTCCAATACAATACATGATTTGCTTCCCTATCTTTGCGGAAGAGATCAATGTAAATATGTTAATTTGTTGTAGAAAACCATCGCATATAAGGGCGGCAACCAATTTCGTCATTTACAAACAAAACCCTATCGATTCAGTCGAAGTGAGCCTTCCTGAAATAAGAGGTATGACAAATCCTTTTGTGGCTAAGATTATGAATTTTGATTTACTCATGAACTTGAAGAATTTCGATCAGTGTCTTTTAAAGTTTTCATATTTCGCTTTTCTCATGCGCCGGACATGAGATTACGAGTCTTGTTTATTGGGTGGTTGTGGTTTTTACAATTTAATCTAGTTTCATTTGATGTTTGCTGGTGGTTTTAGTTTTCCTTTTTTTTCCTTTTAATTTGCATGCAATGAAGTACTTCACCAAATCATTGTTGGGTAATGTTTAGTTGGGCGCAATGAATTTATGCTGTTTAGTTGGATTTTGCAAGTGGTTCATTGCTTGTATTTTTGATAAACTGTGACATTATAAATTAATATTCCATAGGATCTGATCTGATTAGGTAGTTTTTAGTTGCTTAGTTTAAAATAAGTCTGTTCCATATCCAATTTAAAGATAAGTCTGCTCCATATCTAATTTTCTGCAGCTGCAAAGTCAACTTACAGCAGAGCTGATAAATTTTCCACAATATAGGTTCAATTCTTTTTTACTATGCTCGTAAATAGCCCTTTGAGTCTCCTTTTCCATTTTCTGCAAAATTTTAGAAAGATCACCTAGCAAAGCTGAAATATTAAATTTAGTTTATAGGAAACTTGACTACCTATTTTGTTGGGAAAAATTCGGTCAGCTATGAATTATCTGGTTGGTCAGTTAGGTTAGAGATTTTCAAAATTTATTCGGTTGGTCTATCTATTTCGGTTTTCGACCGAACTTACCGTATGCTGAGTTGCTCACCCCATCCTGGTACCTTTAAGTTTGAATTCTTTGCTTTATAGCAAGCTAGCATTTCAATTGGATGCATTTTGCTGCTTATTTGGTATGGGACAGACATATATCTTTGGTTTCTTTATTCATTGATTATGATGTTGCACCAATGTATTAGGGTAGTGTGGGAGCATATTTGATCTTTACTTGGAGTACATAATATAGATATATGTACTTATATATGTGTGTATCTAAGGTGATGGTATCAACTTAGTATTGATGTCCATAGATTTTTGTATTCCATTAGAGTATTGATTCCTTTTATCCCTATTGCTGTGTAGTGGTCAGTATTAATCATAAATAGTAGAGGCATATGGCAGAAGTTCAAAGGGATCTTTTATGCTTGTGAAAATATTATGGATAGGTTTCTTTATATATGGATTGGCTAGGTTCTAGTTAAACTGAGCTAAAGGTCTCATGGCGAAGATGCTATAACTCATGCAATAATCTGACCTCAATTAATTACTTCGAATATCTAATTAAGAATTATAGATTTGCAGCTATTTATGGCACCGGCCAAGAAGAAATCTCGATGTTCTATAGAATCAATGCTCGACACCGTAGTTCATGAAACGGAAAATCAAAATAATACCGACTTAGATGCACCATTATCTGATGATAATTCAGACGACTTGGACATTACCCAATCCGCATCAAACGACTCGGACACTACCAAATCCCCATTTGATGATGAGACAGAACATAGTGCTCACGATATAAATGATCAAGGTAAATTTTTTTAATTATTTTTTACTTATTTGTCATTGTGATCATATTTTAATAATTTATTAATCCTTATTATATCATGTAAAATATGACTAACAGAAATCGTGGGAAGAGGACATGCAAAGATTGGATTTGCGTGGGGTACAAGCAAGGTAATGTTACTGGAACTAGATGCAAAAAATCAAGTGATTGGAGCCAATGCTCGTATATTTTCATCTCATTTGGGAATCCTGGCAAAAGATGGAAACAAGTTGCCCCTTTCATTTACAGACTGGAGCACAGTTCCATCTATACAAAAGGATCTCGTATGGAAGGAAGTGAAGGTATTTATCTCTAGATTTCATTATTTTCAATAATTCCAATTAGTACACTACCATCAATCATGTTTTGTTCTTGTAGGATAATACAAACTTACCGGACAATTATAAGAAGAATTGTCTGAAGAAACTTGGAAAACTTTGGAAGGACTGGAAGAACAGATTGAAAGCCAAATATTATACACCATATAGGCATGATAAGAGTTCCTTACTTGCGAAATGTCCAGAAAGGGTGGAAGCTGATCAATGGCCAATGGCCTGTGTTGGTAAACTATTGGAGCTCTAATAATGCCAAGGTTAGTAATGCAGTTAGTATTATTTAATGTAAATGCTTTTGTTTTAATTCTACATTAACCTGTAATACAAGTATATATATATATATATATATATTTTATTGAATAACAGAAAGTCAGTAAGGCCAATAGAAATAGTCGAAAACATGTCAAATTGCCATCTAGAATGGGAAGAAAGGATGTTGCAAGTGCTAAAGAAGAGGTATTATTCATATACAACAATTTCTGAAATTAGCCTATTGATCAAGAAATTAGAGCCAATGTTGTTTTAAATTTCGTTTCTTTTTTACAGTATCGTCGAGAATTTGGCAAGAAACCATCAAAGGTTGATTTGTTTATCTATTCAGAGAGAGCAAGACGGTAAAACCTATTGACAAAATTACCGAAGAAAAAATTGTAAGTAAATTGCAAACTTCATCTTTTTTAAAATTGCTATTTTTTTTATGATATGAGCCAAAATTGTTTTGTTCGATAGTGGATAAGATTATTTTAATGTCAGGAATTAATATTGTGGTGATAATGTATGATTAATTTTGATCTTAAGTGTTGTTAACTTGCTGGTGAAAATATAAATAAGTGAATGAAAATATAAAATGATTGATCTTTCGATTATTGAGAGTCGAATTTGCGCTGTGCAGATGCCTTGTTCCTTAGTTTCAATATCTTATAGAAGATTTCAAAGAATTAGTTTACCTTTTTTAATTAAATATCTTTTAATCAGGCTCGTTTGAAAGAGTTGAAGAACAAATTGCCCGAGGAATTGACAGATGACATAGATGCAAATGATGCAATTTTTGAGACGGTTATTGGAACTGAAGCACCAGGATGTCTTCGTTGTAGTATCCCGTCTTTCTTAAGTAATTAAAATAATTAATCTTCTGAGAAAGACAAGAATTTTAGTAAAATAAAGATTTTCTTTCCGAAAATTTTATTCGGCAGATATATTCTACCGGAAAAATGAGTTTTAATTAATTTCTATTGTCTCGGTTAATCCGAAACGAAGAAGTTTTTACATTTATCAATAGATGATAAATGTCTAGTCATTAATTGACAAGAAGAAGAATTTAATTTAATTACGTGAAATTTTACGTAATTAATCTCTTAAAAATTTAGTTTTGGTCGATTTGAAAATGCTTCAAATCTCCGATTCTTTCTGTGAGATTTTTATCTAAGGTTCGTGAAACCTTAATCTTAATTACTGTGTTGAGAAATTAGAGAATTATTAGAAGATTAATTAATTATTAATTAATTGAATTAATAACTAATTAAATGAATTAACCAAAACTTAGCTATTAAGTTTTAATAAAATAATAAGCTACCCTATAGTTCTAAACCTAGGTTGTTAGATTATATATCTAACTCTCTCATCTCTCTATCTCACCACACGCACACACACAGCAAACACAGCAGCAGCAGCTTCTCTCTCTCCCTCTCGATCTCTCTTCTATCTCAATACACATACTCACACACACTTAAGAACACCATCTTGATCTTCAAGCTCAAAGATTTCAACTTCTAGCAATCCTTTCAAGTAGTCAAGTAAGCTTAGATTCTTCTATTCCAAGCTCCTAATTCATGTTCATGGTGGAAGATCATATATATATATGTGTCGAAATTTTGGGGAGAATTTGTAGAAATTGGTAGATGTGGTTCATACCTTCATATGTTATTTATATGATGATTTTAAGATGTTAGATGATCAATTATTAGCTTAAGATGATGCATGAATAACTCTCATCATGTATATATATTTCGGCATTTTTGGAGAAAAATGGAGGAGTGTTTAGATGATATTGATCTTATAGTATGATGCTTATATCATGATTATATGATGAATTGTGTGATTAAATTAGAAAAATCAAAACCCTAACCCTAAGTTGCATGAAAATCGAAATTTAGAAGAAAATGCTAAATATTAATTCATGCATTGAATGATGATTTGTTCTTCATGAATTATGCTTAGAATATGATTATAAGATCAAATATGTAATTAGATTTAAGCATGGAAAACCCTAGCTATCAATTGGCAATTTTCGAAAATGAGAAGAAAATAGGAAATAATGGATACATGAATTATATGATTGATTTAATGATATAAATGAGTTTAGTTAAGTATTTTAAGAATGATTCATGTTGGAAGTAATTAAAAATTTCCAACCAATTTCAATTTTGAGAAAATAACCGATTAAATAAGAATATAAATTAGGGTTGAAAGATTAATACTTAATTGAATGAAATTAAGTGAAGAAATGAGCTTAAGATGATAATTAAATATATTAGAAATTAAAAAGAAGAGAAAATAATTAAAGAAATATTAATTTTAATAAAACCGAGAATTTAAAATAAATAAATAAAATATTAATAAAATTTTAATTAAGAAATTAATTGCATTTATGAACTTCTTAATAAAAATTAAGTGTTATATAATGGAAATTGATGCTTAATGAGGAATTTAGATAGATTAAGATAGATTAAGAACGTTTGAAAAGTTAAGATAGGAATTCTCGAATTTCATCAAGTTGCAATGTAAAAATTTGAATAGAATTTCGTTAAAGATATCGAAGTCGTTAGTCGATAAAAGCTCTCGTTCTAAAAATTCGTTAATCGCTTTCGATTAAAGGAGCAAGCGGAAGTAGAAGCGGAGACGTGAAGTAAAAGGATTACAAGCGTTAAAGTTAAAGTAAAGCTTAAGTTTATCAGGTGGGCTTTCTAAACTAAAATATGTGAAAAGTATGATATAGTATGTTTTACAAAGTTTTGATACTTGCCAAATGATTTTAAAAATATTAAGTATGTTACCATCTACTTCAGAAAGACGAATTCGGTTTCACGCAAGGTGAAATCTGTGTACACATTAGTAATCGTGCGCATTTCTTTGATAGGCCGATTATTCATAATCGTGAGCCTTTCCTTGATATGCCGATTACAAGTGATTGAGAAAGAGGCCTCTTTCTCATCACCATTATTTATTTGTAGATATGGTTCATACTATTATAAATGTCTCAGGACAAATGAGTTTTGAAAAGAAAGTATTTTTAGCATTTTACGAGTTGTTTTCGAAAATCCTCGTATTATGTTTTACGGCAAGTTTTCATATATAGCCGTATTCGGCAAAGTTTTCAAATGTTTTGGCATGTGTTCAACGAGTACGTAGTACTCGGCCACATGTTATTTCTAAAATGTGCGAGTTAGCAGGGATGAAGATGATGAGTACTGGATGGATCATTGTTGTTGTTAAATGTTGTTATGTAGAGAAAGTCGTTTTTTTTTTGAAATTGACCTAGAATATATGTCTTCATACATATATTCTCATGTTTTCCGCTGCAATAAAATGAAGTTTAATGTTGTTATAACGTTTAATTTCTAAAGTCGAACTCTATTGCTAAGTTTTTCTGAAACAGTTTTCTTTATCTTGTTTTCTTGATCCTCAAATAAATTCGTCATCTTCTTGATCAATTGTCGGTTATTTGGTTGATCAGGTCTTTTGATTCCAAGTGATTTGAGTTATGTCATATTGATTCAGTTGATCGTCTCGAGTCATGACACATTATTCTAAAGTGGTAATTCCAGCTGGCTGAGTCAGCTGAGTAAATTCAGTGGCCCAGGTCCATTGGTAAATCCATTGGCCGGTCAATGGTAATTCCAATTAGGTCCAGTGGGTAAATCCATTGGTCGAGTGAAATAATTCAGTGGCCAGGTCCAATGGATAAATCCATTGGCCGAGTCAATTTAGGAAATTTCATTGGTAGGGTCAATGGTAAATCCAGCTGGGTAATTCTAACTGGGAAATTCCAGCTGGGTAATTCCAGCTGAGCCCAGCTGGGTAATAGTTTCGGGCTGCGACATGTTAAGTATGGTTATTCTTTTGAACGATAGCCAGGTCGCTATCTCAATTTCCTTTGTTAATCATAAATTGTGTAAGTCGTGGGACCTACCGGCCTTGACATCTAATATCGAGGTTCGGGCTGCGACAGAGTGGTATCAGAGCAGGTCTGACTGTTCTGAATAAATTTTTTTTTTAAAATCTAGTCTATTTTGAAATCCTAGACTAGTTAGAGCAATGTCTTCTGCTCCAAGTTGTTATTTCTGAAAGTCTAGTCTGGTTTGAATTCCTAGACTAGTTAGTTTTTAACAACAACTGAAGTCCAGCATCTCTCATCTCATCCAGCTATCCAGGTACGAATTTCAACCGTTTCTAGTTATAAAGTTTGGAAGATGAAGTATATATATAATTGTTGTGCCTCTAATGTGATTGGTTGTTAGTGATCGATCATAAGCGAGATAATGGATCAGTTGTGCAAGCAAGTTGAGTATTTATCTGTGGAATGTAACATGAGCCCAGAACACCCTTTTGGAAGCGACATTGAGTATGTTGAGACAGTGGATTCTCAAGACTATTCGTAATTTCAGTTTAGTTGATTATTTAAATTTTCTTTTATAGGATGTCTAATTCTAGAAGCGTAGCAGCGATGATTGAATTTCACCACATACACATGAGCTACACAGAAACCCTAGCAGAGTTTTTAGCTCGGTACCATAGGGTTTGGATGGACATTCATGAATCAAATATCTCGGGAGTTATTGGTATAGTTAGGCTAGTTCCTCTGCTTCCTGAGGATTGGCAGGAGTGGGCGGCATCGATTCCGCAAGGTACGTTACTCCCCAATTTTGGGATGGTGTCTTGTTTGGAGATTGCAGAGCGTTCATAGCTGCAATTAGTACTCAATATATGTGTTTTTCGTACCCACCTCCTGGACCATTTCAGCCATTGATTCCTGTTGGTGAGTTTGGTTTACAAAATCTCATGCCTCAAGATTACCCTATTCTGGATCAGAATCCTCCAGAAAATCCTGAACCAATTGCTTCTCCCATCCATGGAGAGAATGGATTTGATGTTAATTCTTTTCTTGTTGAGCCATTGGCAAATGGCTATGTTTCGTCTCCCTCCCAAATTGAGACTCAAACTTTTGTTCCTGAGCCTTCATTTTGCCTAACGGCGTAGCCTCGGCTTCTTTTGTTGAGGAAATTCCAAATGATCCTTACGTTGAAACATTGCAAGCTTTGAATTCTTCGCAGCTTGATGCCATAGTTGAAGCCCGGTCATTCTTTTTGACCCTAATGTGGCTAGCACCTGCGGACCACGTCACTATGATAGTGACGAGGATAACGTTGATCCAGGAAGTTGGACCAATCCGAAGGATACTTCCACCTCCGTAGAATACCATTCACTCATTTGAGTTTTCGGCCTAGCTTTAGGCCGTCGCCGGGAGAGGATATTACTTATGCCCCTCGTGTGACTTTGGACGGAGTGGAAAGGGCGAGAGGAGAGCACGGAAACGGAGGAAGAAGATCCAAGTGAGGAGGATCCGAGAGGCGACGAAGAGGAGGGAGAAGAAGAGGATCCGTCAGAGGATGAGCAGTGAAGGAAAGTGTCGGGAAGATAATGATGTAAATATATGTAATAGACTAGTAAGTGAACAACTTTTAACAATTGTGTTGTAAATAAGTTCTTGTATATAGAAGCATAATATGATAGAATAGCGAATCGGAAGCGACGTAGAATTCCGCTCCGATAAGAACATTATGCGTGATGTTAGAAAATCACGGTTCATGTAGGGAATTTTTTTGGGTGTAAATAATTCCCTACCTTTTGTAAAAAGTCCTCAAAGAGGCAAATTTTTCCTACTAAATAAAGAAGTAAGTTGAGCAAAGATCAATTTGGAAAATCAAAGCTAATCGGAAAAAAAAACGAGTTATTTGGAGAATCGAGCTGGAAAATCCAATGGTGAGTCAATCGAGTAAATCCAATGGACGAGATCAATTTGGGTAATTACAGCTGAGTAAAATCCAGCTGGCCGAGTCAGCTGCGTAAATCTATGATCGAGTTCAGCGGAAATCCACCGATTGAGTCGAGTGATTAATTCCAGCTGAGTGAATCCAGCTGACCGAGGTTTAGATAATAGAAGTTAAAGTAAAGAAGTAAGGTTTAAGGAATGGAAAAAGATCGATTAAAAGCCCGGACGAAGAAAACAAGACAAAGCGTCGAACCGGCATCGGGCTGCGAAATCCAGCTGGCTGAGTCAGCTGAGTAAATCCAATGAGGGTCCACTGGGTAATTCAATGGCCGAGTCACCGAGTAAATCCGACTAATCGAGTCCAAATTGGGTAATTCCAATGGCCGAGTCACTGAGTAAATCCAATGATCGGGCCTACTGGTAATTCCGGCTAAGTCGTGGGTAAATCCACTGATCGGGCCTTGAGTACCGGAAACAGACGCGAACACAGCGCGTGGCGCGCCAGCCCCACGACAATTTCAGCATCAGGCGCGGGTTGGTGTGGCGCGGGACAATCCGCCGGAGGTTAAGTCACGCGCACATGAAGGAAATCTTTTCTTGACCGCGCGACGTCTGCGTACGGGACGGCGATCTTGGCGCGGGATAGTCCGATCCAGTGCCGGGGTTTATTCGTCCATTCCGTTGTCGTTCGTAGTTGTTCATTCTTCGTTTATTTTGTTTGTAGTTCGTTTCGTTATAATTCATTTCATTCCTCGTTAATTTTGTCCGTTAATCGTTTCGTTCATTATTCGACTATCATCAGTTTAGTGCGTCGTTCATTTTTTTTTCGTTCCATTAATTATTCGTTATCGTTAGCTTAGTTTGTAATCATTAGTTAGGAAAAATGTTAAGATGAAGTAGATCATCTCAAAAGAGATTTCTGAGGAAGTTTATACATCAAGATGATATTATGCATCTCTTGAATATAAAGAATGAAGAGCTAATTAAATTTAGCAAATAAATATATATATAATAATTATTACTGGAAAATTTATTTTTAGTGATTATGTGATGATAAGCGTGAATCTTTTGATTCATTAAAGTTATGATGAAGTTTATATGTCAAGATGATGCTATTATTATTATTATTTCCTCGAAATATTAGGAATACATATTAACTAAATTTTACTTAGCAAAGATAAGTATGAAAATATGTGTCCTTGAAATATTTTGTGATTTTAGTAATGAATGAATTGTTGATTCGTTATCTATGACAATAGTGAATTGTTTAAATTGTTCATGATGATAATAAGAAGTTAAATTATGGGATTACAATGTATGATAATGTTGTAAATCTTTGATTCATTAAATAGTATGAGCCTGTTAGATGTAATTGAAAGTTTTGATAAGCATGAATGGTGTGATTCATTAAAAGTATGATGAGTATTTTATGCATTAAAAAGGTGATAAGAAAATTTTTCTAAATTCTAAAACCTAGAAAAAAAAAATTTTTTTCCTTAAAATACTTTAAAGAAAGAAGAATTTTTATTAAAGAATAAGACTTTGTTAGAAAGAAAGAATAATTCGAATGGAAATCCTGGTTAATTAGAAAATGCCGCCAAGAGGAAGACCAAGAGGCCGAGGTCGAGGAAGGGTTGAAAATGAACCCGAAAGAGAACCTACCCCACCTCCTCCTCAACCTGAAAGGAGAATAGAAGAATTATTTTTGCGGCAAAATCCTCCAACTCTCGATGGAAGAGGAAGTCCTTCAGAAGCTGAAGAGTGGATTCGTGCGCTGGAAAGAATTTTCCGTTTTCTTCGATGTACGGATCAAGAACGTCTTACATGCATGTCTTATCAGCTCAAGGGATCTGCGGATTACTGGTGGGAAGCTCGTCAAAGGGCATATACCCCTGAACAACTAGAGAACCTGACGTGGGAACAATTTAAGGATGCTTTGTTCGAAAAATTCGTTCCTCGAAGTTATCGAAAGCAGAGGGAGAATGAGTTTGCTAATCTCAAGCAAGGTAAGAAGTCAGTAGCCGACTATGATCGCGAATTTTGTGATTTGGCACGTTTTGCTCAAGATAAGGTGGACACAGACGAGAAAATGGCTGAACTCTTCCGAGCAGGTCTTCGGCAGGAAATAAGAATCGTTCTGGCTAGTCAAAGTGCATTGTCATATGCCGAGACTTTAAACAGAGCTTTGGATATGGAATTGGCCATGCAGCCAGATAAGTCTTCTCAGACTTCAGCAGCCACACAAGTTCAAACCCCAGTGACAGTGGCAAATCCGCAGCCGTTCAACCAAAGTCAGAAACGAAAATGGAATTTTGGAAGTCAACCTAGTAAGAAGCCCTGGCAAGGACAGCAAGGACAACAACGTCATCAACAGCAGCAATTTAATCAAGGACGATTCAAACAGCCTTTCGTCAATCAAGGCAGTTCATCTCAAACTTATCAAGGAATGTCTCCATGTTCCAAGTGTGGCAAGATGCATCAAGGGATATGCAAGGCTGGAAGTAATAGCTGCTATACTTGTGGTCAAGTTGGTCATTATTCGTATCGTTGCCCAACTAAACCGCAAGGAGCGAGGAGGAAGTAGACCAACTCGAACCCGCCTCGCAGATTGAAGGCAATAGAAGTTGTTCCTCAAAGAACGGCAAGAAGCAACGGAATCGCCAAGGGCCGCGATTCCAAAGCAAAAGCAAAAGCAATCCCGCATTTGAGAATGGAACCCCAAAGAAGCAATATCAAAGGGTTTTTGCTCTTGATCGAAGCCGTTCGACAAAGATCAAGGAAATTTGATGTATGGGTCAATTAAATGGCATACCTGTTATAATTTTATTTGATACTGGTGCATCGCATTCATTTATATCAGATGCATGCGTAGATAATCTTGGTCTTAAAGTAGAACGTGCTAGTCAAGACTTGAGAGTAACAACACCGTTAGGTAAATCTACCTCAGTTACTCGCATCTGTCCTAATATAGAGATTGAATTAGGATCTCTCAAGATGTTAGCAAAAACCCTAAATTTAATTAAAATGTGGGATATAGATATTATCTTGGGAATGGATTGGTTGACCGAGAATTTTGCAAGCATTCAATGCAAGCAAAGGCAAATTTCATTTCATATGCCTGGTCAGAAACCAACTCTATTTTTCGGGATAGAAAGAAGTTGTAAGAAATCGCCGATTATTTCGGCAGTTCAAGCAAGGAGAGTGTTGAAAAAGAAAGATGTGAAAGCATATCTTATCTATCTCAACAAGAAGGAAGATAAGGAGAGCAGCATTGAAGATGTAGCTGTGGTCAAAGAATTTCGAGACGTATTTCCACAAGTTTTGCCAGGATTGCCACCAGATAGGCAAGTGGAGTTCACAATAGATCTTGAACCAGGATCAGCTCCTGTTTCCAAGTCACCATACAGAATGGCCCCAAAGGAGTTGCAAGAATTGAAAATTCAACTACAAGAGTTACTTGACCTAGGTTTCATTAGACCTAGTGTTTCTCCGTGGGGAGCACCAATTCTGTTTGTTAAAAAGAAGGATGGTAGTTTGAGGATGTGTATCGACTACCGAGAATTAAACAAGTTAACCTTGAAAAACAAATATCCTTTGCCGAGAATAGATGATCTATTTGATCAGCTCAGAGGAGCAAGTGTATTCTCGAAGATTGATCTGAAATCTGGTTATCATCAATTGAAGGTCAAGCAAGAAGATATTTCCAAGACAGCTTTCAGAACAAGATATGGCCACTACGAGTTTGTAGTGATGCCATTTGGTGTGACGAATGCTCCGCGTATTTATGGATCTCATGAATAGAGTATTCCATGAATTCTTGGACAAGTTTGTCGTAGTTTTCATTGATGATATTCTCGTGTATTCAAAGAATGAATTAGAACACGAAGAACATCTACGAACTGTTCTGAAAAGGTTGAGAACCGAAAGATTGTATGCCAAATTTAGTAAATGTGAATTTTGGCTAAGAGAAGTACATTTCCTTGGACATGTTGTATCTCCTGAAGGAATCAAAGTTGATCCTTCAAAAGTACAAGCAGTTCAGGAATGGAAAGTTCCAACCACACCACATGAAATTAGGAGTTTCTTAGGTCTAGCAGGCTACTATCGGAGATTTATCGAGGGATTCTCCAAAATAGCTAAGCCAATGACCTATCTCCTAAAGAAAGAATCAAAATTCAAGTGGTCAGAAGAATGTGAGGAAAGTTTCCAAGAACTTAAAAAGAGATTGACCACTGCCCCAGTGCTATCGGGCCTGCATTCGGATAAAGATTATGCTGTTTATACAGATGCATCAAAGAACGGACTAGGTTGTGTCCTGATGCAAGAAGGAAGAGTTATTGCATATGCTTCTAGACAGCTTAGACCTCATGAAATAAACTATCCAACTCATGATTTGGAACTAGCAGCAGTAGTACATGCTTTAAAACTCTGGAGACACCATCTTTATGGAACGAAATGTGAAATCTTTACAGATCACAAGAGTCTCAAATATTTCTTTGAGCAGAAAGAATTAAATATGAGACAAAGAAGATGGCTCGAGTTAGTTAAAGATTACGATTGTAAAATTTCCTATCATCCAGGAAAAGCAAATGTAGTTGCTGATGCGTTAAGCAGAAAAGGAAAATCGGAATTTGGATTTCTTCTAACTCAAGAGAAAGAACTCATTAAGAGTTTCGAAGAACTAAGATTAGAAGTAATTCTACCTCCGAAATCTGTTGAGCAAATGGTTGCAGCTATGGAAATAATTCCAGATTTAAGATTTAGAATTTCCAATGCTCAAAGAAAAGACGAGAAATTGGAAAAGTTACGAATGAAAATTCGTCAAGAGAAAAATGAAAATTTTAAGGAGGAAGGAGATAATGTTCTCCTGTATCGAGGAAGAATTTGTGTGCCGAATGATGAAGAATTAAGGAATGAAATCATGAGCGAAGCTCATGAAACTCCTTATTCAGCTCACCCTGGAGGCACCAAAATGTATCAAGATTTGAAACAAACATTTTGGTGGGAAGGAATGAAAAGAGACATAGCTTCTTTTGTGGAAAGATGTTTAGCCTGTCAACAAGTAAAGGCATTACATCAGAGACCCTATGGGAAGCTACAACCTTTAGACATTCCAGAGTGGAAATGGGATAAAATTACCATGGATTTTGTAACTGGGTTACCTAGATCCAAACGAGGAAATACAGCGGTATGGGTAATAGTGGATAGATTGACAAAATCTGCACACTTTATACCTATTCCCATAACTTATGGCGCAGATAAGTTAGCTCAGCTGTACGTGCGAGAAATTGTGCGATTGCACGGAGTACCTAAGTCAATCACTTCGGATCGAGACTCAAAATTTACTTCTCATTTTTGGAGAAGTATGCAAGAAGAATTAGGTACCAAATTGAACTTCAGTACGGTTTTTCATCCTCAAACGGATGGTCAATCAGAAAGAACCATTCAGATCTTGGAGGATATGTTGAGAACTGTTGTTTTAGATCGAGGAAGTCAATGGGAGCAAATTTTACCTCTTGTTGAATTTGCTTACAACAACAGTTATCAAATGACGATTGGCATGGCGCCCTACGAAGCCCTTTATGGAAAGAAGTGTAGATCTCCGCTCCATTGGGATGATGTGGGCGAGAGAAAAATATTAGGGCCTGATTCAGTGGAAGAAATGATAAAGATTGTGCGTCAAATCAAGCAAAGAATTAAAGAAGCGCAAGACCGTCAGAAGTCTTATGCTGACATCAGAAGATCAGCATTAGAATTCAATGTGGGTGATAAAGTTTTCTTGAAAGTTTCGCCTTCAAGAGGAATTCAACGATTTGGTGTTAAAGGAAAGCTTAAGCCTCGCTACATAGGACCATATGAAATTATGGAAAGAATAGGTCAAGTAGCATATAAGCTAGCTTTACCGCCAAGTTTTGGAAATTCACATAACGTGTTTCATGTATCTCAATTGCGGAGATATATGTTTGACCCTAAGCACGTCATTCGTCAAGAAGAAGTAGTCCTTGAACCAGATCTCAGTTATGAAGAGAAACCTGAAGCGATTTTGGATCGGAAGATCCAACAGCTTAGAAATAAGTCGATCGCGTCAGTAAAAATCAAATGGAGGCATCATGGACTAGAAGAAGCAACATGGGAGTTAGAAAGCAAAATGAGAGAAAAGTATCCCGAACTCTTCTGAGAGGTAAGCAAATTTCGGGGCGAAATTTATTTTTAGGGGGAGAGAATGTAGTATCCCGTCTTTCTTAAGTAATTAAAATAATTAATCTTCTGAGAAAGACAAGAATTTTAGTAAAATAAAGATTTTCTTTCCGAAAATTTTATTCGGCAGATATATTCTACCGGAAAAATGAGTTTTAATTAATTTCTATTGTCTCGGTTAATCCGAAACGAAGAAGTTTTTACATTTATCAATAGATGATAAATGTCTAGTCATTAATTGACAAGAAGAAGAATTTAATTTAATTACGTGAAATTTTACGTAATTAATCTCTTAAAAATTTAGTTTTGGTCGATTTGAAAATGCTTCAAATCTCCGATTCTTTCTGTGAGATTTTTATCTAAGGTTCGTGAAACCTTAATCTTAATTACTGTGTTGAGAAATTAGAGAATTATTAGAAGATTAATTAATTATTAATTAATTGAATTAATAACTAATTAAATGAATTAACCAAAACTTAGCTATTAAGTTTTAATAAAATAATAAGCTACCCTATAGTTCTAAACCTAGGTTGTTAGATTATATATCTAACTCTCTCATCTCTCTATCTCACCACACGCACACACACAGCAAACACAGCAGCAGCAGCAGCTTCTCTCTCTCCCTCTCGATCTCTCTTCTATCTCAATACACATACTCACACACACTTAAGAACACCATCTTGATCTTCAAGCTCAAAGATTTCAACTTCTAGCAATCCTTTCAAGTAGTCAAGTAAGCTTAGATTCTTCTATTCCAAGCTCCTAATTCATGTTCATGGTGGAAGATCATATATATATATGTGTCGAAATTTTGGGGAGAATTTGTAGAAATTGGTAGATGTGGTTCATACCTTCATATGTTATTTATATGATGATTTTAAGATGTTAGATGATCAATTATTAGCTTAAGATGATGCATGAATAACTCTCATCATGTATATATATTTCGGCATTTTTGGAGAAAAATGGAGGAGTGTTTAGATGATATTGATCTTATAGTATGATGCTTATATCATGATTATATGATGAATTGTGTGATTAAATTAGAAAAATCAAAACCCTAACCCTAAGTTGCATGAAAATCGAAATTTAGAAGAAAATGCTAAATATTAATTCATGCATTGAATGATGATTTGTTCTTCATGAATTATGCTTAGAATATGATTATAAGATCAAATATGTAATTAGATTTAAGCATGGAAAACCCTAGCTATCAATTGGCAATTTTCGAAAATGAGAAGAAAATAGGAAATAATGGATACATGAATTATATGATTGATTTAATGATATAAATGAGTTTAGTTAAGTATTTTAAGAATGATTCATGTTGGAAGTAATTAAAAATTTCCAACCAATTTCAATTTTGAGAAAATAACCGATTAAATAAGAATATAAATTAGGGTTGAAAGATTAATACTTAATTGAATGAAATTAAGTGAAGAAATGAGCTTAAGATGATAATTAAATATATTAGAAATTAAAAAGAAGAGAAAATAATTAAAGAAATATTAATTTTAATAAAACCGAGAATTTAAAATAAATAAATAAAATATTAATAAAATTTTAATTAAGAAATTAATTGCATTTATGAACTTCTTAATAAAAATTAAGTGTTATATAATGGAAATTGATGCTTAATGAGGAATTTAGATAGATTAAGATAGATTAAGAACGTTTGAAAAGTTAAGATAGGAATTCTCGAATTTCATCAAGTTGCAATGTAAAAATTTGAATAGAATTTCGTTAAAGATATCGAAGTCGTTAGTCGATAAAAGCTCTCGTTCTAAAAATTCGTTAATCGCTTTCGATTAAAGGAGCAAGCGGAAGTAGAAGCGGAGACGTGAAGTAAAAGGATTACAAGCGTTAAAGTTAAAGTAAAGCTTAAGTTTATCAGGTGGGCTTTCTAAACTAAAATATGTGAAAAGTATGATATAGTATGTTTTACAAAGTTTTGATACTTGCCAAATGATTTTAAAAATATTAAGTATGTTACCATCTACTTCAGAAAGACGAATTCGGTTTCACGCAAGGTGAAATCTGTGTACACATTAGTAATCGTGCGCATTTCTTTGATAGGCCGATTATTCATAATCGTGAGCCTTTCCTTGATATGCCGATTACAAGTGATTGAGAAAGAGGCCTCTTTCTCATCACCATTATTTATTTGTAGATATGGTTCATACTATTATAAATGTCTGCAGACAAATGAGTTTTGAAAAGAAAGTATTTTTAGCATTTTACGAGTTGTTTTCAGAAAATCCTCGTATTATGTTTTCTGGCAAGTTTTCATATATAGCTGTATTCAGCAAAGTTTTCAAATGTTTTGGCATGTGTTCACTGAGTACGTAGTACTCAGCCCTGCATGTTATTTCTAAAATGTGCAGGTTAGCAGGGATGAAGATGATGAGTACTGGATGGATCATTGTTGTTGTTAAATGTTGTTATGTAGAGAAAGTCGTTTTTTTTTTGAAATTGACCTAGAATATATGTCTTCATACATATATTCTCATGTTTTCCGCTGCAATAAAATGAAGTTTAATGTTGTTATAACGTTTAATTTCTAAAGTCGAACTCTATTGCTAAGTTTTTCTGAAACAGTTTTCTTTATCTTGTTTTCTTGATCCTCAAATAAATTCGTCATCTTCTTGATCAATTGTCGGTTATTTGGTTGATCAGGTCTTTTGATTCCAAGTGATTTGAGTTATGTCATATTGATTCAGTTGATCGTCTCGAGTCATGACACATTATTCTAAAGTGGTAATTCCAGCTGGCTGAGTCAGCTGAGTAAATTCAGCTGACTGGGTCCAGCTGGGTAAATCCAGCTGGCCGGGTCAGCTGGGTAATTCCAATGATCGGGTCAGTGGTAAATCCAATGGCCGAGTCACTGAGTAATTCCAATGACCGGGTCCAATTTGGATAAATCCAGCTGGCTGAGTCAGCTGGGAAATTCCAGCTGGCTGGGTCAGCTGGGTAAATCCAGCTGGGTAATTCTAACTGGGAAATTCCAGCTGGGTAATTCCAGCTGAGCCCAGCTGGGTAATAGTTTCGGGCTGCGACATGTTAAGTATGGTTATTCTTTTGAACGATAGCCAGGTCGCTATCTCAATTTCCTTTGTTAATCATAAATTGTGTAAGTCGTGGGACCTACCGGCCTTGACATCTAATATCGAGGTTCGGGCTGCGACATTCGTAGTGCCACCGCTGTTTCAAAAAAAGATAAGAATGTGGTTTTCACCTCTCGAGAAGAGTTTGACCGACTTGTCGAAGAGAAATCTAATGACAAAGTTGCAAGTATACAAAAGGAATTTGAAGAGCAGATGGAGAAGTTTAAAGATGAATATTTTTCTAAAATAGAGATGGTTCAAGGTCAACTTCTCACATTGGAGGATCAAAATATGAATGTCAGTATTTAAGTATACCTCATTTTTATCATGCCCTATGTTTTTAACTCATATATTTATATTATAATCTACAAGGTATCGGGGTCTTTAAGTTCTCGACGTATACAAGCGTTGAATAATGGACCATTTTCTCAAGCAATGGAAAAAAACTTAGATTCCGTTCCAGCCACTAAATCTTTTGAGGTAAATTAGTTTTTCATTAATATTTCAAAGTATATTTCATTCTAGCACTGTAATAATATAATGTTGTTGGATCGATTTATTAGTTCACAAAAGAAATGAGTTTTCTAAAAGAGAACGACAAACGCCTCGAGCAATTAGATCCTGAATATGGTCAATATCTCAAGGTATTATCTTCAATCAATATTTTACCAATTATTTTTTTAATTATATGTGTGTGTAGAATAATCTATTTTCTTTGAATTTTATAGGAACAAGAGAAAACTAAAAAAATGAGCAAGAGAAAAGCAGTAAAAGGAGGAAGAAGCCAATAATTGTTGTATTGTCACTTGTGGAATTTTCATTAAATCTCTCTTCGAATAAATATAGACATTTAGTATGCTAGAGTGATGAATTTTGGTTTTGGTAGTTTACTTTTAAAATTTACAGGACGTTTGCTTTTATATTTTCTGAAACTTATTGGATTCAGTTATTTATTTGATACATATTGTTTATTATATGTTTATTTAATGTGTTATTTGATATATTCAAATGTGTTGCGAAATGTTATATATGATGCAAAAAAATATATGATAATTAAAAATTGACGTTATGTGTGTCGCAAAAAATGTCAGATTGATGGTTATTAATGTCACAAACTAGTGTCGTAACGTAAGACCACACATTACAATTAATATCGCGTAAGGTGTCGTAATTGGCATGCGTCACTATAATTAGGGATTCATAATGCGTCGTTAAGTTTGTATGACAATTAATTCAGTGTCTCATAAAGCGTCATATATGTTGCGTCAGAATTAAGAATTGTCGTAGAATTGCTACATTTATTTTTCTCGACACAATCTAAATTGACGTTCAGAATATCGTAAATTATGGCATCTCATTTTAATTAATGATGCACAATGTGTCGTAAAGTAATGTGCGTCACTATAACGAACGACGCATAATGTGTTATTAACTTTATGTGACATTATTTTTAATGTCGCACAAAGTGTCATATATATTGTGTCGTAAATGGAGAAATGTCGTAAAATTGCTACATATTTCTTTTGTGACAAAATTTAAATTGACGTAGAAATATGTCGCAAAATAGGATGCATCATTTCAACTAATGACGCGTAAAGGGTCGTAAATTGTGACGGACGTTACTATACTTAATGACGCATAATGTGTCGTTTATTTTAAATGACAATTAATTTAATGTTGTAAAAAGTGTCATATATGTTGCGACACAAATGACAAAAAGCGTTGTAAATTTGCTACATACCCCTTTTGCGACACAATCCACTATGACGCAGAAAATATCGTAAATTACCTTTTGCGACATTAAAACAATCATTAGCGACACATTCTACATGTCGCAATAGCCCGATTTTCTTGTAGTGTCTCTATATTCGAATGATGATTCGTCAAAGGTAACATGTGGAGTTACTTCGACCGTTTGAGTTCTTCTGTTGAAGACTATGTATGTTTTACTCAGAGCTGAGTAACCAAGGAATACTCCTCGGTCAGTCTTCGCGTCGAACGTCTTGAGCTGTGTTTTTCCATTGTTTAGGATATGGCATTTGGATGAAGACCTTGAAATATCCAATGTATGGTGTTATGTTATTCCATAGATCATACGGCGTCTTTCCTTGTCTTGATGTGACTAGAGAGCGATTCTGAGTGAAGCATGCTGTGTTGATTGCCTCGGCCCAGAACTTCTTTGGAATGGCAGAGCTGGCTAGCATTGAGGTAGCTGCTTCTTTGAGTGTTTAGTTTCTTCTCTCTACTACACCATTCTGCTGAGATGTGCGTGCTGCTGAGGTTTGATGTTGAACTCCGTTCTTCTCGCAGTATTCATAAATAGTTTCATTCAGAAACTCCGTTCCTCGATCTGATCTGATTGACATTTTCTTGCACTCCTTCTGAGTTGACAACCTTTCCAGCAGGATTGGCAGCTTAGTCCTTGTTTCGCTTTTCTGGTACAGGAATGACACCCATGTGAATCTTGAGAAATCATCCACTACGACCAGAGTATATTTTCTGCCGTTGAAACTCGCTGGAGTAACTGGACCAAAAAGATCCATGTGAAGGAGTTGAAGAATTGGCTAATGGAAAGCAAGTTATGTTGCAGTCCTTGTACATAAGAAACATTGGGTATTATAACATTTTTAGTTTTAAATGTACCATAACCTTTGGTTAGACCTTTGGAGTTGTCATCAAATGTTACTTGTGGGCCTGGACGCTCGATATACTTCTGGAGTAGATGCTTTAAGTGCGTCATGTGCTTGGAACATCCACTGTCCAAGTACCATAGCATTCTCATCGACTCCTCAATGATGTGTTGTTCCCTTGCAACCTATAAAAAAGATCCAAATATAGGTACCCAGTTTTAATTGGATCCTTGTGGGTTAGACAGAGATCCTTTTACGACCCAGATCTGCTTGATGACTCGAATTGGGTCATTTAATCTGATGATCCTTCCAGCTGAGTCGATATACGCATTCTTTGTGTTCTTCGGTTGTTGCTGGTGGGGTCTTGATCTCAGTATCTTTCCAGCTTGATGTCTTTGTTGATGTCCTGATCTTTTTCAGTATCCAGCTGAGTACCCAGCTGAGACGTTCCTTTGTCTCTGCTGTCTCCTGTGATATCTCGGCTGGAAATGGTGCTCTAGCTGGTGATCATATGAGTGATATCCAGCTGGGTATCTCCTTTGATATCTCGGTTGATATCTTTCGACGTGCTATTAAAGTTGCTGGTATCTGAAATGTCCAGCATGCTGTCTTTGTCGAGTTTGAGCACGTTGTTGTCTGATCTGTGCTTGAGGTTGTCTTACAACTGGCCTTTTTGATATCTGTTGTGTCCTCAACGGTCGTTGCTGAGCAGCTGGAATTGGGTTTTCTTTTGCTCTTACAAACATTACCTTTGTTCCACTAGTGGAAGCAATGTTTGTGTCATCCTTTGATCCATTGTAACCCAGTCCTGCTTTGAGTGCTGCTGGACGTTGTGCACTTATGATTTCGTCCATTGTTGTTGTAGCTTTGATGAGAGCTACCATCTTCTTAGATAGTACCTCTTCGGAACTTTTCAGCTCTATAATCTCAGCTGACTTCTTTTCCGATTCAGCTGTGGTCTTTTCCAATTCTTCCATCAGTTGTTTCTTTTCGTAGTAGAAGTCTTTCATCAGCTGATCTTGTTTCACTATTTTGTCTTTTAGTGAAATAACTTCCTCTTGGAGCTGTGTTGTATCAGCTGCTTCTGATACCTTTTTCTTTTCCAGTTCCACCTTCAGCTCGGCATTCTCACACATTATGACGTCAAGGATCTCTTGAAGCTCCTTGGAATCGTTCATAACCTTCTCTACTAAACTCCAATCAGGTAGCCCTGATTCTGAAACATGTGTAGAGTGTTCGTGTGATGGTGAGAGGTTAGATAGATTTTGAGTTCTTGACATTACCTCATCTTCATCGATTCCGTCTGTCTGTCCCATGAAGCATGTATCCCATTCAGGTTCATCATGAGCCATCAGTGCTTCTTCTTCTGAGTTTGAAAATGGCATGTTATCATCCATTTTGTTGCACTCCGACTCCTCGTCGGCGATGTAGGCTCTCATTCTGTCAGCTTCCTTAGCTTTCAGTTGGTCTTTATCTTTCTTGAATAGCTTAGGACAGTCTAGCCGGTAGTGTCCCGGTTCCTTGTAGTTGAAGCATCCTTCGTCTGTTCGTTTGTCAGCTGACATCTCATCAGCTGCTGCGTACTTGTCTCTGTAAGTTCTTGCGAACTTCTTGTACTTGCCCTTGCTGGTGTTGAGTCTGTTGTAGTTTTTGACCAGCATGGCTATCTCTTCAAGTAGCTCTTCCTTGCTCATGTCCTTCTTGTCCTTCGTTGATGACTCAGCTAACTGCATGTATGTGGATTTTTCAGAGTTAGCTCTGAACGCAATCTCCTTTGGTGCAGGTGTCAGCTCTCTATCATTCTGATTGCTTGAAGATTCTTTCATGGTAATCTTCAAGTTGTATTCGTTGGCTTTGATCAGGGAGAATAATCTTTCAGTTGAAAGATCACCCAAGTCACTTCGACTTTGGTGTACCACCTTGTATGTGTTTCATTCAGCTGTGAGCGCTGAAAGGACTTTTAGGTTCTTCTCTCGCTGGGTGTATTTCCCAGTTCTGATGGTTTCAATTTCTACCACGATATTTGAGAATCTGAGTTCCATCCCTTCGATGGATTCGTTGACAAGCTGCTTGAAGTTATCAAACTTCTGGCAGGCGATTGTGAATTTATTTTCTTTTATCTCCTCCGACCCTTCGCATAGCTTGGCTAGGGTTTTCCACATCTCCTTTGCGGTATTGCAGTTGATGATCTTGCTGAGGTAGGCGTTGGAGACTGTTGACGAGATGGTGTTCCTCGCAAAGCTGTCTAATCCAGCTTGCTTCCTTTCTTCTGAGGTATGTTCATTCTTTGGCTTCGAAATGATCTAATATGTTGGTTGTCCACCATCTTGAGCTAGAACAAGTTCGTTTCCTTGTTTGTAAATGATGATGGGTCCGTCTGTGATGACATCCCACATCATGTCATGACGCGCGCAAAGAAAGCTTTTTAATCTGAACTTCCAGATTGCATAATCGTCGACCGAAAAGGTGGGAAGGTTCATGTTAAGATAAGAATCCATAGAGATATGTACAGTATGAAATAATTATGAGTTTTTCCAAAAGAAGATCTGTTCAGTTGACCACTGACAAATAGTCAAGACAAATCTCTTGATTCAGAAACAGCGGTCTTTTGAACCACTACTCTGATACCAATTGATGGTCCCTGAGCTGGGTCTTTGGTGTAGAGAGAGGGTGAATACACCAAAGATTCTGAAAACTTTTTCAAGTTTAAAACAGAGTTGGTGAGCTCAGTTATGAATCCAGCTGAGGAAGGTCAGCTGGGTTAATAACTCAGCTGGCGGTGCGGAAAGTGGTGGTTTGAAAACTTAGCTCGATTTCTTAGAAAAACTCAGCTTGAAAATATTCTTTACGTTTTCGACTTAGTCAGGTTATACAAGTTTATAGTCAAAACACAACTGTCTTTGGGGAGCAGCTGGGTATGCAGATTTGATAAAGATGCAATATGCAAATGGAATTAGTACAATATCTGAAAATAACGAGAAAGTAAAGAACACAAGATTTTACGTGGTTCGGAGTAACACCTCCTACGTCCATGACCAGATTCACTGGTAATTCACTACCACTTAGTTTCCAAGTACCAAGAAACTTCACAACTCTAACCCGAGCTGTGTTCCAACAGTTTGCGGGCACTATCAAGCCTAACCTTTCAGTTTACGAGTACTGAAAAAACCTTACAACTACTTGAATTTCGCGCTTCAAGCAAGTGTAACCTTGACCTAACCTTTCTGGGTAAAGAGGGGTTTGGTTTGGGGTTCCAACTATGAACGAGTTCTTACAATGAAGAACTTAGAGTTAGTTGAACTTGTTCGAAATCTAGGCTTAAGATATACAATGGTTTCTGCCTAGGAATCAGACGAAAAACTGGCAGTTTCTGGACTAGAAACACTTTAAGATAAAGTGTTCTTTTAACTATTTAGAACTGCTTATAAGCTTTTGAAGACTTGATAATTTCAGAGAATGAAAGCTTGTACGGAGTTTTTCGTATTTGATCCTGAGGTTGAAGACGGGTTTATATAGGTAGAGATTCAAGACTAGCCATTGGAGGAGCCGTTTGAATCTTACCTACTCTTCTTAAATTCCAAATATGTCGTTGGGCGTTTCTGCCCCTGTCTTCATTAGAGTCACATCCTAGGTTCTGAAATCTAGGATGCTGATTTGGCAATCCCTCATTGGTCGAGGTATATTGACTTCCTCTGACACCGGGATTTCTGCCTTTGGAGCTGGCTTTTGAATTCAGAGCTGGATTGGGTAAACTGACTTGAAGTGACGTCTTCAGAGTTAGTTCCCTTTGTTCTGTACAGCTGGACCAGCTGTGTCTTGAACTCAGCTCGATTTATCTTCAACTTGATCCTGCTCCGCTTTGAACTCAGCTCAGCTGGAAAACT
Organism: Agastache rugosa; assembly: GCA_031470985.1. NCBI lineage: Eukaryota > Viridiplantae > Streptophyta > Magnoliopsida > Lamiales > Lamiaceae > Agastache > Agastache rugosa. Next base: position 9,107,375 of record CM062604.1, read on the forward strand.
CAGCTGATAGTTGACTCCTGCTGTAAACACAGCTGGATCTTCTGTTGTCTTGAGCTTCTGCTGTAAAACACAGCTGGATCTTCTGCTGTCTTGAGCTCCTGCTGTCTTCCGCTTCCTGAACCTGTAAACTTAGAAAATCTAGAGCTCAAACAGGCGAGCTGGAAAACACTACTTAGGTTGATGCGATCATCTACTCGGTTGGAGAACAATTGGGTTTTGGTATTAAATCAAAACTTTATAATTTTCCCAACACAAGGAATAGATAACGACCCAGTTATCCAACAAAAACAAACATTTGACAAAACCTTCTTATCAAACGAACAAAACCGGAATTTGAATAAAACTTCAACGAGCTTCCTTATCCAAATCAATAACAATATCATGATCGGCAACTAGCAACTAAAACTTGGAAAATCAACAACGAACATAATATGATATGAACAGCAGTGTCACTTGACTGAGATATAGCAAGTATAAACATTAGCAAGGAATTAGGTTTAACCTGATATCAACAATTAATATCATACGACCAATGATGCCAGGAGATCAAAATCAACAAGAAGTTTATCAGATCAAGAAAACATGATAAAAGGGTCGTATGACTTAGAAGATCTCAACAAAGAGTCAACAACTGATTTCAAGTTAAGGCAAGTTATCAATCAGAACCTTAACAACCAACATCCAAGACTTCGGAACTTACAAACCTCAAGGTCGAGAACATACTTCGATTTTCAAACACGTATATCAAAGTGTTGCAGCGGAAACATAGAGAATTATATGTATGAACACATATAACTCAACTCTATTTTAAACAACTTTTAAGAAGAACTTAACCAACAAAAGTCCGTCCAAGCACACTCCCATCTTCATCCGAGCCAACCTGCACATTTTAGAAAACAACATGCAAGGCTGAGTACTTCGTACTAAGTGGACACATGCCAAAAATACTTGAAATCTTGCTGCTTAGAGCTATAGATTAAACTTGCCATAAAGCATAAGCTCAGGTAGACATTTGTAAAACAAATCTGTGTATGCTCAAATATTTTCTTTCGATGTAAGTGATTCACGAATCATATTCTTTTAATATGTATGTACCAGATCTACAATCATAAATTAGTGTTGAAAAGTAGGCCTCCTTCTCAAACACTTGTAATCGTCCACTCCTTTCGGAAGGCTTCCGATTACAAACTAGTGTACACAAATCCTACATTGCATAGGACCGAATTAGTCTTCCTTCAGTAGATGGTAACATACACAAAAATTTAAAACATTTGGCAAGTCAATCTTTTTAAAAACATCTCATATATAATCATATAATCTCTTTCATCATTTCTTTGGTTAGAAAGCCCACCTGTACTGGTGACGTTGAACTTACGCTTTCACTTCTCGACTTCTTCTCACTTAATGTTCCCGCTCGATCCTTCATTTGAAATTAGGTTTATCTACCAACAGAGCGAGAAATAAACGACAAACGAAGAGATACGACATCGCGACCAGCTTAATTTCTATTTCTCTTCGATTTTCTAACACTTAATTCGATACTAACATTTAAACATTCTAAATACTTTTAAAACTCTAACTTAAGTACTAATTAACTTTCTAACTTAAACATATAAATATTTAAACACTTAAACAATTAAACAAATTATCAACATTACACATTATTTTAAGCATTCAGCTCAGATCAATCTCGACTCATCAAACGGAGTCCAAAAATTACGAAATTAATTCCACTTAAATTATTTAACATAATAAGCATAATTACGCAATCAGATAATTAATTCAGATCACGTACACGTATAAACCTTCAACTTAGAAAAATAGCCGAAAAATAGAAAATTCTTAATACTTGGCATTTAATTTCTGAAAAAATTCCACAATACTTAATTTTTAACTTAGAATTCAAATCTATGATTATTTTCTTGATTAAAAATCAAACAATCTTTATAAATATGGATTAAAGGGGCTGCCCTTGTTCAACTTTTGGATTAAATATCCAATCTCATTCTAATCACTTCCAAATATGCTTAATTAAATTATAAACTACAATTATAATTTAATTTCTTAAATAACTTGAATAAAAATCATAACTCTTCATATATATATTTTTCGGCCTTTTTAGAAATAGAGGAATTAAAATTCCAACTTCATTCTAATCACTTCCACACATCTTAAATTAAATTATAAACTATATTTATAATTTAATTACTTAATTAAATTGGATAAAAATCCAAACTCATATATATATTTCGAAATTTCTAATAAATAGGGCACATTTGATTATTTTTCTCCAATTCCAATTACAACATGCTTAATTAATATTATAGAGGTTAATTATAACATCAGTTAACACAATTAGGCTTTTAATTAAAAAGCCCCAAATTTATTATCTTCTATAATTTTTGAAATATATGATATTGAGCTCCAAAAATTCTAAGAAAATTCCCACATGCTTGAATAAATATCATAAGCTCAATTCCATCATCAATTTCATCATTCAAACTCAAAATCAAAATTCCCAATTTTGAAGAACCCTAATTTCGAAATTAATTTAAAATTGGAAAATTAATCATAATTCAATACATAATCATACTCAATAACATCATATAAGCTCAATTTAAACATCAATTTAATCAAAGAACATCAAGATCAAAAACCCCTAAATTTAATTAATATCTTCGATAATTCCAAAGTAAATAAAAGGGCTTTGAATCTTTGATTAATTCCAACATCAAACATGCTTAGAATAATTTTCTAAGCTCATTAATCCATCAATTTAATCATCTAACACATGAATTAAAAACCCCAAATTTTTACCTAATTTTTGAAAAATACTAAGATTAGGGTTAGGGTTTGAATTAAACATGAATTAATGATCTATCATACATCCTAAGCATGAATTAAACATCATAAATCAAGATCATAATCATCTAACATCTTTTGCCCAAAATTTCGAAAAAATAGAAGAATGAAATAGGATGATTTGAGCTTGATCTTTGAGCTACAACTTGAACTAAACACTTATCTTACCTTGATTAATGATTTAATTTGGAATGGATTAACACTTGAATATGAGCTCAAAAATTGAAAAAACTTGAATGAATGCGTGCGTGAAGGAGCTGCTGTTTTGCTGCTGAAAATGGCGAGAAGAATGGGAAGAATTTGGCTTGAAATTACACTTAAATACTTGCAATTAGTCAACATGCTTAGGTCATTAGTTAGGTCATTAGGAGCATTTAATTAATTAAATGCTTAATTTAACCAATTAATTACTAAACTTGCTAATCATAAATTTAATTTCTAATTTCTCGATCTAGAAAAATCAATTAGGGCATCTCTAACCCAAATGTAAATTCTCGGAAGAAAATACGGAAAAATGAGTCGTTTCCGAATTAAATAAGATTATTACTTTTAATAATTGATTGCTAATAATATAAATTAAGAAAATTAAATTCATAATTTTCTCAATTAAAAATCAAGCATAATTGCACAATCTAGTAAACATAAATTCTACTTCGTTTCGGTTAACCCGAGACGAAATAAAAATAATAAAATTCCACTTTTTCGGCAAAAATTTAGGGATGCCGAAGAAAAATTAATAATAAGGGAATTTGTGAGAGCCCGAATTTTCGTAATAAGAATTTACGAATTTTAGACTAATTTATCTTAGGTCCCTATTCCCGAATTTTGATTGAAGAAAAGAATTTTAAATTTTTAGAAGGTGAAATTTTTCTTTTAGATTGAAAAGAGATTTATTTTAAGAAAATAAAATGAAAGGAATTTAAAATTTCATTTTCTTCATGCATTTCATAATTTTATATTTAATTGATTATGCTATATGGTGTGATTTAACTGCGCAACTTAATTTATTAAGTGATTATGTGTTTTTGATTAATTAGAAATAATTAATCTTATGTGATAGAAATATAATTGTGACAATGTGAATTATTTTTTATATTTATCCGTTAATTCCTTGGAAATTTCATCTATGATTTAATATTCGATATTGGGCTCGTTAGAATCGAAATATTTATTCATATTATAATACTCGGTTGAAAATACGATTCGACTAAGGATCGACGCGTCACAAATTACTTAAGCAAATTAAGAGATAAATATATAATATTATATTATATATATATGTGTGTGTGTGCAGAAGTGTATATGTAAGCATTTATATATGTAGAGTGCGTGTGATATATATATATATATACATTTATTGAGTGTATGTATACAAGACTTATTATCTAGCAGACATTATCAAGACAAATCACTAAACACCAAAATTTTTTTAAATGAAATCATCATTACCTTGGATGAGGAAGAGCATATTTTATCTTGGAAAAATAAGAGAGAGGATTTTTTTTATGTATTTGAGGCAAAACTTTAATGATGAAAATAAAAGCAGCACACAACCCCTAATCCTACCCAATACCCAACGACAGCCCCATCACCATTCACCTTTCTGCAGCTTAATCATTCTCTTGCAGATTCACCACTCTTGCAGAACTAAACGGGCCAGCCAAAACCATAGCAAGTGAACTCCGTTTGCTCTCAAATTTTAATATGTTTTATCCTTATATGTCTTCTGTAATTATCCAAAAATTAGCCAAATCCATCGAGCGAATCGTTCTAAAAAAATTAAAGTGTCCACCGACCTCCTGTTAAGAACCATAGTTAGGACAATTTAAAACTTCATGGTATAACTCTCTGGATATTTCGTTTTTGAAAATAGTTTCTTCGGTGAAAATGTAGTAGGCATCCTAAGCTTTCCATAGCCATAAATAACTAAATTTTTCATTAAGTTACCAGTCGGTTATCGTACATCAAAGATGGCTAATTGAATGAATTGTATGCACACCAACAGTTTGACAAAATGCGTAAGTGGAGTTTCTGACTTCATGAGATGTAAAATGCGTGTGTACTGCCCTATCTTTGTTTGAGCATAATTTCCAAACCACTACATATTTTTATATGAGACCACTTGTATGTTAAAGTACGTCATATAATCTTTGCAGGCACTCTTATAAATGGTTGTTGATCAATCTGTTATTGCACGTCAAATATGGTTGCTTGAAAGCACTTTAATGCACAACAAGTGTCTGTAAAAATGCCTCAGTGAAGTTTATGAGAATTAATTCTCATCTTTGCGAGATTTTATGAATCTTAGTATGTAAAATGACTTGTATGATCCATATATATTTTTTAAGTACATGTAAGCATATGTGCTAATTATATATAAATATGAATGTGAGTCTACTAATTATTTTAACCATTATTACTATATTTATGATTGAATAATGATTATTTGAACTATGTGAAATTCTTATGTGCATTGCATGTCATGGCATTAAATTTTTTCAAAACAAATTAAGTATATTATGGACTCTCGATCCATATTTAAGAATCGAAAATACGAGGAGACCCTCATTATGTTTTCTCTTAAGTTTTTAAATAAGCCGGGAATAGGTAGACCTAGTGCGTTGTTGTAAACGCCGTTATTTTTATTCTTTATTAGAAACCTAAGATTGTTAGACCGTCTTGTAGGAGACGTCGGCAATAGTACTCAAGGAATGAATTTATCTCTCAAGAAGTGAAAGGTGGGTTTCATGTTTTCAAGTGTGGGTTAGATTCCGCCGAGGTAACTTTTCGAGTTTTAAACTTAAACGCTTTTAAATTGATATGCATGCTAAATGTTTTATCTCCATAACTTGTGGTTACTCGAGAATCGGTATTCCCGTTTCTCTTGGTAGGAATTTACCACTTATATTACGATCGGCCTTGAGCTCTGATCAAGCCAAGGTAGTGTACACGGTAAACTGGACTTGGGAGGTACTGAAAGATGTTACCCCCTCGTCTCAGTGAAGGACGGTTCAATTGAGTGGGAGTGGCTCCCCACTAATTGTTCTGGGATTGTAACACAAGGATGTGAGTTTTTATTGCTGCAGCTTTAAATGTGAGCTTCGGTTTTTAACTATATAAAGGGAATTATTTTATTTATCAAAAAACCCTTTATATAAAATGAGCATGCTATATCTATTTTTGAGTCAAATGTTTTTAAGGGGCAAGAAATCCATTGAGTGCTTTGTACTCAGCCCCTGCATTGTTTTCCTTAATGCAGGATGAACAACGAGCTGGAGGCTATTTTGTCTTTGGAAAGTAACGTGAGCATGGTTCCAACGTTGGAAAGCGATATTGAGATGGCACCGCCGCGTGGTGAAGCAGCGATGAGAGAATTCCGGCATATCCGGATGAGCTATAGAGAGACCTTAGCAGAGTTCTTGGAGCGTTATCATCGTGTCTGAATGGATATTCACGAGACAGGTATCTCGGGAGTGCAGGGAATTATGCACTTAATTCCCCTTCTACCAGAAGCGTGGCGCGAATGGGCAGCTTCTTTGTTACCTCGATTTGTCACGCCGCAGCTTTGCAGCGATGATCTTTACGGGGATTGTCAACGATTCATAGCGGAGATTAGTTTTCGGTTTACGTACAATTCGTACCATCCACCTGCATGGTCCGTATGATCCGCCGCCCCACATTTATCAGGATGGCCTGCAGGTAGAGCATATGCCTCAGGATGATCCTGTTCCTTTTCTCATTCCTTCGGTTGAGCCTGAGCCTGTTGTTGACCCACATCCAGCTGATTATGGTTATGACCCAAGAGCTTTTGTTTCTCAGCCTTTGCAGAATGGCTATATTTCTCCATCACCTCCACCTGATGCTTTAACCCTAATTCCCGAGCTTTTTACTCCGGAGAACAGTTTGGTTTCAGCCCCTTCTTCTGAGCTAGTTCCGTATAATCCTTCAGAGCTTGAATCTTACTACCGTTCTCATTCCGTGTCTGTGAGAAGGAAGTCGACCCTGCTGCAGAGCTACAGTGGGACATGCACAGCTTTGGCGTATTCCGTTTAGCCAGCTAGGTTTCCAGCCTAGCTTTTGGCCGACGCCAGGAGAGGACTACATGAATGCAGCTCGTTTAACTCTAGAGGGAGAGAAGAGAGCAGCGGAGAGCTCAGAGGGCGAGGGTGAGGAGAATCCGATTGAAGAAGATGAACCGAGTGAGGAAGAGGATCCCATTGAGAACGAGGAGTAGATCGAGAAAGAGAGAGTTTCGGTTGTAGTTGTAAATATGTAATATGTCTGGCAAGAGATAATCTTTATGTTTTTATGTTTGTATGCTTGTATGCTATAATTAGATGCATAAGTATAACCCTAGTGGTTCCGGTAATGGTTTAGTATGCCATACCATTAGTAGTACTTTTTGTGTGATGTTAGAACTTCACAGTTGATGTAGGGAAAGTTTTGTTGTAGATAAATTCCCCATTAGGATTGTAAAAGCCCTCAGAGAGGCAATTTTTCGATGTTTATATGATGAAGAATGGCCAAAGAGGTCATCTTAGTAAATTGTCGGAATGATTTCTTTATAAGTGGTTTAAGAAATGAAGTAACACTACTAGAAAAACGCACATATATAACACAACATTTATGACGGAGTTTTCAAAAATGTGTTATGTATGTGCACACTTTTTTTAAAGATAACAGAACTACATATATCCGTTACAAATGCAGTGTTATCTAGGTTCTATGTAACGGTATCTTCTCGTACGTTATGTTTTAGTGTTATTTATTACTATATGTAACGGTATTAGTGAACCGTTAGGAAGTACGTTATGTATAAGATAATTTATAATAACGGTTTGTTAAACCGTTAACGAGACCGTTATAAAAAATCAATTTTTTTGAGTATTATTTATGTATATCCAGTATGGTGATAGTGGATACCCCCCATAACCAGTTTTGAAGGCATGTATAACATATAACCACTTTGACTTTTGACTTTCCTAATTATATCTATGGTGACACTTTCTAAAAATGTGTCTTATTTGTGTAGAAATGGGGAAAAATTGACTAGTTAATCAAAATCATATAAAATCATGTATTTACCCTCCTATTTTGGCTATCCAAAAGATAGTCATGTATTTCTTTATTACATATTTTGCTAATCGATCCTACGCTTCTCAAAATGGTATCAGAGCCTTAGGTTTATCTGGGAATTATATTTTATTTATTACTTTAAGTATTATCCAAACGGAGGAGACATCAAGAAAATATGGATCCGGACAATTGTCCGAAATGCGAAGGTTACAGGAATTATCTCCATGATTTGGAGGTACAGTAAACAAGAACCCAGATTGCACTAGCAATCTGGAAAAGAGAATTCCACTCTGCAGCACTGAGAGTGGATTGTGAATCTATTATCTCTTGCCACCAAGGGATGAGAAAAAGAGAAAACTTCCTCGAGGAGTTGAAGTATCTCCATCTAAGGACGGAGTACGTGATGAACGAAAACCATCAGAACCATACTGACTGATGGACCTTGAAGGATGTCCAAGGTGTGGACATTTTCAGAAACGTCTCCAAATCTTGGAGAAAAGAAGGACAAGATACCAGAGTGTGCTAACACACTGGAGAATGCAGTTGGATATCCTAATCCAACAAAACCAGGAGAAAGAATTAATTGATTCATGCCTCCAAGGAATCAAAAGAAAAGAAGATCTTCTCCATAGTTGTATCCTCCTTGAATGGGAGATAGAACATGCCATGAGAAGAGACCATTGGATCCATTTGGGAGTAAATTGGAATCAGCTCTAAGCTGAATCGCTCTGATGGATTCAAAGAAAGATAAAGGAGTATCATCTACTCTTTTATACCAGGAGATTTCTCCAGACTCATCCAAGATATCGGAGGATCTGAGAGAAATACAGAAGACAGTACAATATTATGGCGATAGCCTGTATGGTGTACCACGCGATCTTTACAAGATTACTATGAAACAGGATGAAATTTACAACATCCTGAAGGAAATCCAATCACGGATCGAAAAACTGGAGCAACAACCTCGTTCCAGCCAAGGAAGAAATCCTTTTGGTAATGAACCCACTTATCCATTTCCAGTGGGAGAAACCAAAAAGGATCCCAACATGGAGGCCTTGAAAAGAATGATTCGAGAAAGAAAAAGATGAATAATCTTGAAAGAATCAAGCTTGACGACCTCCAGGAGTTAGCAGAATCTTTTGCTAACATGACGATGGTGGCAGAATGTGGTCCAAAATCCACAGCCGGTGAATCAACTTCCACCAGGAGCCATTATTGGAAATCAACAAGATTTTCAAAATGCACCCGGAGCCATTAATGTAGCCCAGGATTTTCAGACTGGAGCAAGGTATGATCAACATACCCCAAATGATGCATACATGGCAGCAAGAAGGACAAGGGCAAGAAGGCCGCATCCAAAGGTGCAAGATACACCTTATGAAAAGGCAACCCTGGATCCTATCCATCCCTACGGAGTAATGCTCGACCTTGATGGAGTAAATTTTAGAGATCGAGAATCCGTTATTGATGAGTGGATGTCAGCCCTGAGAATTGCAGCAGCAACTCTCGATTTAAACAAGGAAGGATTCGTAAGAATTCTCGAAATGAGTCTTGTAGGAATTGTCAAGATAGCATGGGAATTCTTTCCTGTGGACATCAAGAATTCATGTTTTGAGAGTGACAACTACACAGAACATGTCCAGAATATAGGAATGCTTTTTAAAAACCATTTTCTGGGAGAAGAATATTTTGAAGGATTCGATCAAGAAAAGAGGAAGAAATACTTAATGGCATTGTATAATCTAAGACTTGCAGTCTTGGACCAACAATCGCTCAACAAGTTTTTACAGCTCTTTACTCTCTATCAACATCAATCTAAAGTTGATGATAGAGTTGCAATGGAAATTTTCTTTCTGAAATTTCCAAGCCCATGGAAGAGATGCTGATTCGGGATTATGAACCAGGAGATCCTGAGAACGTCACAAGAAGGATGTCATATGTACATCGGAAGCTCTCAGAGTGGTGTCAACAAGCAACAGCTCTGAGGAACATGAAGAAACTGAGGAGAATTAACAAATTCGCTCCTCTAAACTGTGATGACAATGATCTGCCAACGATCATTGGAGGAGAACCACCGAGGCTGAAGAAAAGCAAGAAAAATAGGTTTCAGCCCTATTATAAAGGTGGAGATCCAAAAAGAAATTCTTGGAAACCAAGAACCAGATGGTCAAGACAGAAGGCCAGATCTTACAAATCAGGCCAAAGAAGTGGACCATCAAGGAATAGGTATTCTTTCCGAGGAGATAATAAATCCCAAGGAAGGACACCCGCCAAGAAAACTTTCAGGAGAACTCATACTAGAGTTAATGAAAGTTTCAAGGATTGCAACTGCTGGACGTGCGGTACAAAGGGGCATATTTCCACAAATTGCCCGGACAACGAGAGAAGAGGTGTCAATAAATTCGAATCCACTCCGGATATCGAAGATGCCATCTACTACCAAGAACTGATACAAGTATATCAGTTCGAAGATATACCCTCGGATGAGAGTATATATGAACAAGAAGAAGTCTTCAGCGAAGAAGATTCAGAATGGTCTGATGGAACTAGATCGGAGTCAGACTGATCCAGAGATTGTTCATCAGGAGAAAGAGGACAGGACGGGATTCTCCAGTCACACAACTCTCTCTCAAAGTCTGATAGACAAAATCATGAAGAAGAGTCTGAATATACAAAAGTATCAAGGCTTTTCAGCAAACAACATAGATCAAGTTCTAAGGAACTTTAATCTAAGGAGCAGGAAACAATAAATCGTCTATGGAATCTCTAGACGAGAAATGTCGCTCCCTATAGAGCTTACAGGAAATCAAATGGAGATGCAGTTGATTCCAGCTAGTGACATCAGGGAAGATCTATCAAAGATGAAGCCTGAAGTCGCTGAAAAGATGAACTGGATCCATATTGGAGCAATTCAGTTGATGTTAAAATCGGCTCTCTTTACCGGAGTTCACACGCCGATCGATATCGCTATATGCGATAAAAGGAGTTAGAAATCTGAAAGATTCCGTATTGGGAACAATTGCGGGAGATCTTTGTGCAGGACAAGTTGTGGGAATCATCTATCCAAAGATTGCTTACAATCTTAATGATACCCATTTCAGCAAAGCCCTGACGCTTTATCAGGGACTTTAAACGCAAGGATTTATTGGAGGAAGGAAATAGGCCTTACTCCATTACTTATCAGGTATCATATGCTCTTTCCAACTCGCATCACACTGAGTTATTTCTGGGAAAGAAGTTCATTGAGATACCAGATATATTCAACAAGGTGACAACGACGGTTTGTCCCGATAGAGTGGAAATTGCTCGGTTAAGGAATGTGGATATTCAAATCCGAGATAGAGAAGTCATGAGACACGACCAAAGTCTCAAGATAACTTCAGGGAGATTATCTTTCCAAGGAGACAGAATCATGTCTTTGCCATATGGGAGGAGTCGGAGTCTTATTCGAGAAGCACACCCTCAAACATCTCAGAGTAACAAAGTTCCAGTGAATCTGAAATGTCCCGAGGGATGGAGAGAAGTGATAGTAAAATTTGACACTACAAGGTGGGAAACCAACTTCCCTTGTAATGTTCTTTACTATCTACAGCAGCCGGAGATCAATCATTACAAAGGTACCCTGGAAATTGGGGGACAAGTGATGGAGGTCAAGGGTAGAGCTGGAAGGGAAGCAGTTTTGCTTTTGGGTTTGGATTTTCTCGAGGATCACAAACCTTGGGGAAATAAAGAAGAAGGAATGGAAATCACGATTAATGGGAGAAAAATATTGATCGAATGACAAGTCCATTCTCTATATACATCTCTATAGGGATGTTGTATGAAAAATATAAAGCAGAATATTTTGCTGCTTATATTGATTCAGGTGCAGGAATTTGTACTGCAAAACGAGGAGTCTTTCCAGCAGAGGTAGAAGATGATCTACCCCGAATTGCAGGAAGAGATTTCTCAAAGAAAATTTTGCTCTTGGCTAAAGGAGTAAAAGAAACGGAAATTCTGATTGGCGGAGCCAGAGGTACACCTTGGTACAAGGTTAAAACTCCACCAATTTATTTCCATGATACAGGTGCAAATATTCTGTTGGGAAACAATTTCCTACAGATGTTCAAAAGATACATGCATGATAATGAAAAGAGGCAATTGGTGTTTACAACCATTTGCGATCACAAAATCATTGTCCAGAGGCTCAAAGGGGCTTTTAATCGCCAGCTACCATTGAGTTTTCGCAGCAAGCGTGGTGATGAAGGAAAACTTCGACACCCAAAAATGAAGGATCAAAGGAGATTCAGCGAAGCAGTGCTAAGCTGTATTAGGGATGAGGATCTCAATGATGAAGAGGTCCAGATTCTCAAAGCATCTTTAATATCTCATCAAGATATTAAAGAAGAGATGCAGGTGTCCCTAGAAGATGTCAAAAGAAGATTAAAAGGAATTACAATGAGAATCCTTTGGCATGGTGGGACAGAAACAAGCTTAAAGCTACCTTGAAGGTGAAGCCAGAAAAGGAGTATGAGTTTGTTAGATACAGACCAATCCTGATGAACCTCAAAGATCAACAGGATATGAAGGAGATAATCAAGGAACACCTTGATTTAAAATTGATCGAACCAGGGAACTCGCCTTACAGCAGTCCCGGATTTCTGGTAAGGAATCATGGTGAGATCAAACGAGGTAAACCCAGACTAGTTATTAATTACAAAGGAATTAATGATATTCTGGAGTTTGATGGATATTTTATCCCTAGTAGGGAACACCTTATTAACTGCATTAGAAATGCTAAGGTATTCTCTAAGTTTGATTGCAAGTCAGGTTTCTACCAGATTCGCATGGAAGAAGGGAGTAAGAAGTTTACAGCCTTCTCTACTCTACAAGGGCATTATGTTTGGAAAGTAATGCCAATGGGGTTAGCTAATGCGCCTCAAATATTTCAGAGAAAGATGGATAATCTGTTTAAAGATTATTTTTCTTTTATGTTCGTCTATATTGATGATATTTTAATAGCATCAAAAATTATGGAAGAACATATCAAACATCTTGAGATCTTTGCAGATGTTTGTTATAAAGAAGGTTTAGTACTGTCTGAAAAGAAGGCAGTTGTGGCAACTCGGAAAATGGAATTTCTGGGTATCGAGATTGATGAAGTATGAATTATTCTGCAGGACCATATTGTTCAGAAGGTCCAGAATTTTCCTGAAGATCTAAAGGAAAAGAAAAAACTTCAGAGTTTCTTGGGAGTTGTTAATTTCGCGGGACCATTTATCAAAGATCTCGCAAAACATAGAAAAGTTTTCAGTACATTACTGAAAAAGGATGTTTCGTTCATCTGGACAGAAGAACATCGACAGGGTATGAAGGAGTTAAAAGAGGTTTGCAGAAATCTCCCAAAACTCTCGATACCACAGGACGAAGATAACTTGGTCCTGTACACAGACGTAATTGATTATTGGTGGGCAGCAGTCTTAACCAACATCACTCCTAATGGAGAAGAACCCTGCAGATACTGTAGTGGTTTATTCTCAGATGATGAGGCCGTGCGATGGCACATCAACGAAAAAGAATTCTTTGCAGTCCGGAAGGCTTTTAAAAAATGGCCTTTATTTTTATTAGCAAATAAATTTACTTTAAAAGTCGATAATACACAGGTTAAGGCTTTCTTAAGAAACAAGATTGAATCTAAGCCTGAAAAGGCTAGATTAATTAGATGGTAAACTGAATGCCAATATTATATTTATGATATTGTCGTTTTGAAATTTCACAAAAATGTTCTTGCAGATTTCCTAACAAGAGATGGAGCAAACTGATGTGAACTCCATTCTACTGGCCCATAGGCATCTCAGAGAGAATCTGGAGATGTTAACGGGAGAGTGGGACGAGTGCATTCTGAATGCTGAACAAGCAGGAAGATTGCAGACTCTCAATAAGATGAAAGTCACCGAGAGAATACGAGCCTGCATATGGTCTCAGGGGCAACTCTGGGCTGCATGCCAAACACCAATCCTTCGGGTGGCCAAAGATCCTTTGGTAAAAGAAGAGTTTCGAGTACAGGGCTCTAAACCTGTAGCAGAGGATTCAAATACTTCTTGCCCAAGTTCTAAGGTAGTGGTATCTTAGGAACCATTGCCCCAAGAAAAAGATGATATTCAGGGGTCACACTCTGAACCATCATATCAACCCAGCACCTCTGGGGAAAAGGAGGGAGAGATTAGTCTTAGGCCAATGACTGGCACTTCTAAGATTAATACTGATAAGATTGAGGTTTCTTCTTCTTCTTCTTGGCAGATATATCAAGCAAGCTGGGAGAAGCTCAATACAAGGACTGGAATCAACCCAGAAAAAATAAGGGTTGATGTTTCAGGGAAATATCCTCGGGTGTGGATGATGCCAAATTCAGATCCACACGAGGTCAAAAGATGGTATGAATTCGGAGCACTTGCTTCAGTTTATACCACATCTCCATCATTCGCCGAAATCAAGAATCTACCCAAGTGGATTCAAGAAGCGGTGTATGATACCTGGGCTAACAATCCACAGCTTAGCCGAGGTGACATTTTGGAGCTGTATTTTATTAGTGCAGCCCCAGAACCAGCAGGGAAAGAAAACCATGAAGCCTTCCACTATATTAGGCTTCAGAGACCAGATGCTCGCGCCCTTGAAAAGATCGAAGCGCCTGCAGAAAAAGAGACTGCTTTAGTCTCTACATTACCGGAAGACCTCATCTCTACCAGAAGAGCATGGGGATTATGGGTCTGTCTCACAGAGATGGACAAAGTCAAGTTTCCGTTCAAATTCTTTCAGAATTCAGTGAACGGATCATTCCTGTGAAACACTTTGACAGGAAAATCGACAAGATTTGCAGAGGAAGCTTTCGAAAGAAAGAGAACCTTGATCTGGGAAAACAAGATTGCGACGAGTAAAGACACTCATCGCAAATACTGCAACATGGCTCATTTTGGAAACTGGTCTGAGCGCGTTTGTTCGGATTGTCAGAACCAGAAGGAACCAGAGTTCGGGAAGGGGTTCATGCCCAGAAAGGAAAAAGAGAAGGCTCGGTCCAACGAGCATCTTGAACAAAAGGCGCTGCCAAAAGCAAGGACGCCCAGGGCCCCAGGAAAAAAGTAGATTCCCGACACAGGTTGGTAGAGTCATATGACTCTAAGCTGGAGCACCCACTAAAAAGAAAACGACAGTAGTGGGTGGAGGGAAAAGCAATTACCCACTAAACAACAAATGGGTAAAAGCACAGAAGGAGCATTATCAACCAAAAGATAATGCGGTCTGATAAAGAAAGTAGCACCGAAAGTTTGGCGTCCTTATTCAATAATGGACGACAGCAGTGGTCCTACGCTGAGTCAGATACAGGCTGGCCGCGGAACAAAGGTATCCGAGGCAATAATGAAGGAAGGAGGTTGCGAATTGAAACCTCTATATAAACCAAGAGGCTGGAGAGCAGAAGATCATCGAAAATCCATCAGAAATCCTCTACACCATCCTCTCTGCTCTCTCCAAAATAAAATTGTTATTGTATAGTTCCTAGTATAGTATAGTTTATGTATTTCAATTCCGCTACCATAGATAGCTAAACAAGTCTGTCTCCTCCCTAAAGGAGATATACTTATGTTGTAATAAATATTATATAATTCCTAAATAAAAGTTTGGGCTTTTGTTCATCCCTTCCAGTATATTATTTTCTTTGTGTACCGACCGAAAACCCTACGCCCCGAGTAGGAAACGAACGAGGGCTGTGGTGTGTGCTGCTGAAGGAGTCTGCGTCTGGAAACCATCGGTTGCGATCGTGTGGTTGGACGAGGTCCCTAAAACTTCCGGCGGAAATACCGTGCAAAGATTCCTGGCCAAAAAGGTATGAAGTTGGTATACTTTGATTTTAGTTATATGGAAGTGTGATGGGCCTGATAGTATTGCATGATTTATCTCCAAATTGAAAAGTAAATTGATAAATCAGAGTATGTAATGAAGAAATTCAGTAGAATGGTAAAAGAATTTATGCATATTGTATGATTATAAGGTTGACTAGAATATATCAATATTTCCACTTATTTTATACAATATTTTACACACAAAAAATGGATATAATAATCTTATTGGTGGGTCAGTGGGTACTGCTTATACCCGCTATCAAAAGTGATCGTAGGAGGTACACACTATATCGATACTGGATAGAATGAATTTTCTCTTATTTTTTTTTTATATTTTTTTATTAATTTCCCCCATACTTAACCAAAATTCACCAAATTTGCTGCTTCCACCCGCTCTTCTCTATCTTCTCTGTCTTTTCCTTCTTCCCCGGCGAGCCCAACACCGCTGACCTCACAGCCGACCTCGTCGTTCACTCTCTCTTTCCCGCTGGTCTCCGCTCACTCTCCCTCTCTTGCAACCTCTGTAATTACATCATAACATTCAATCAAAAACCCTAGATCCCCAATTCGAAATTCCTCTCTTCTCTCTGTAATTTAGTGAATCCCTCCATTCCCGGCGACCTCGCCGCCTCCTTGACTCGGCGCCACTGCCGCCTCGCCTCTGCGGAAGCAACGAACGCCTCGCCTTATCTCCACCGTCGCCACCTCCTGTCTCGCCTCCAGCAATGTCGCTGCTACAGTTCGTCCAGAGGTAAGCCTCTATTTTCCCACACTCTTCTCTTACAGTTTTCATATAAAAGAATAACTATGAATTCCGCGTTTTTCCCAATTTCAGCCCTAATCTTCCAATTTCAATTGCTTGAGCTCGTAAGCTCTCAACGCTACCTCGGCATTCCTCGCCGACATCTTGTGAATCCTAGCTAGAGATGAATGAGTCATCTCTGTAGAATCCATCGGCGGTGGTACATAAGGATGTTGAATAAACTTCAATCTTTTCCCTTTTTCTTTTTAATAATTGCAAGTTATTGGATCTGATTTTGAGTGGTTTATTAGTAGCTAAGAAATTTTACACTTCTGTTTTTTTGGTGGACTACTTAATGATATCCAAATGATTTTGAGTATCGAGTTGTCCGATTATCGTCTCTCTTCAGATTAGGGAATTTATTACAATTTTTTTTTTCTGTTTATGTGTGACAGTTAGTTGCTTGGATTATTGAACCTAGGCTACATTAACACTTATATGAATGAAGTATAATTGTATTTGTTAGAAATTCATAATTACAAATGAAATGAAATTAATTGTTTAAAAAAGAGATTCAGAAAATGGTAAGTTTACTGCCGCATATGATTTTAAGCTTCTTTTGCTCAGTTAATTTGGATTTTGTTTGTGGTTCTAGTGGTATTCTAGAAATTTACTTGCAGTTAAGTTTCTATGGGCTTTAATCCTACTCAAATTTATTTGTCTATGGTTAACTGTATCATGTAGCTAATTTCAGTTTCCCCGTCGTTGCACAGAGCATTACGTATATATCTGATTTACATGATGGCTGTGGTTAAACTGCGGTGGAACTGCAACTATTATTCATATTTGAAGTTTATGTTACAGATAGAAGAACAAGGTGTACTAATGGTTTTTTTAGTCTTATTTTTATTATGTTATCTTTTGAGTCTTATCCTTCAAAGGTGTTTTTGATATAGCAGCAGAGATCACTCAGACATCGAAGCCTCGGTTTCCTTCTGGTGATAAGGTGCTAGCCTGCTTTCTTTGTTGAAAAGTCCTTCAGTTTTTCATATATCATATATCATCTCTTTTGTGTTACTTATTAGTCTTCTTCTTTGGTGGGACATGGTAGTTGATTCAAGCCATATTATAATTCCAGAAAACATTGAAAGACTGAAACAATCTTAAGAAAATATTCAAGTTCAGGTATGCTTCTCTTTTTGGGAATTAAATCATTTGTTGAAAGCATACATATTGTCATTAATTCTTAATTCATGCCTGGTGGCTGGCATCTCAAAGTTCAAGCTTCTAAAAGTACTTCCATTTTTATGAATGCTGTAGTGACCTTAAATAGGAATATATTTTGATATGCACAAATTTGCATCTTTACATTAGTTTTCGTTTGATGTTTGAAGAAGCATTAAAGCATGAATTTTCTCCCACAGGTTGAAAGATGGAAGTGATGAAGAGGCTATCCTCTCCTCTCTCACTTCTCAGTTCTCACAGTATACGCTTGTAAATTGCATCGATTCTCTCTGTTACATTTGAGATTCAGGTACAACCTCGATTTGCGATTTCCTATTTCGTTTTTGCGAAATCTGCACTTTAATGCCCACGTTATAATCTACGCATCTTCAAAATGGATTCTTTGTTCTTGAGATGTGGAAACTGAAAGAAAATGAAGCGGCTTTTGTCCTGAAATTTGGTTTTTTTATGGAACGCATACTCACTGCTAGTAGAAACTAATTAAATTGCCCAAGTTGTTGCATAGTAACTTTAACACGTAAAAATGGTTGAATGATCAACATATGAGAAGTTATTGCAGGTACATGTTACATTTTTATTGGGTATCTGATTTTATGGTTGGGTTGTAATCCTATTTTCTTTATGGTTTGCTCAATTTTTGGGGACTCTTTATGTACTCCATTTAGGATGTGTTTAATCTGATGCCTTAAGAGACTCGCTTTCTTTTGAAGTTAATATGAAAAAGCAGAAAATCTTACTTGCATTGCTAGTAAGACTGTAGAAGGGTTTCAAAACAATTACTCCATTTCTATTAGCTCACTGGTGATAAACTATTAGATCGATGATGTTCGTGAGGAATCGGCAAGTTGTGTGATAAAGCATGTCTTCGATTGAATACCAGGTATCGATTGTTATCCACACTTTTGTGATCATTAAAAGCTTTAACTGTGTGAGTATGTTTGTTCTTGAAACTTAATTGCCCTGTTTCCTGCATTTTTGTCTGCATGATCAGTTTAGCATCCGAAAAAAGATGAAGCTTCAGCTTTGAATATTTTTGCACCTATCTACTGCTAGGAATCTCTATTTTTTCAGTTTGTTTGGTTGGTTTTAGACTAGTACTATACACTAAATAAATTGGAATTTGAGTGTATGATATATGTAATTGAGGGATATGTATGTGTGTGCAATGTATGTTGGTTGGTTGCTTGAGAAGTGCACAAGTCTTCTTTACGGTTGTTATGGTTGAGACCAATGACAAGTTGCTTTTTATCTCTACAATTTGTTATTATTATTGTTGTTGTCATATTGCTGCCGCCTGTTTCATTTCTATGATATGCTGCCACTTACTTCGTGTTCTGCATAGAATGTAGTGATCAACTTCAATTTTATACACAGCTTGTGTTGTTGAGCTTCGTGTGCTGTTGAGATTTTTGTTATTGTGGAGTAGTGTGTCGATGATTTACCTAATTTTTATTACTATGTAATTATGGCAGGATTGTATTGGATAATGGGAGCCATTGAGCTAAAGGGCCTGTGATTCCAAGTAATATTATTAGCCAGAAACGTCGTTCCAAATGGCTAGCTAGCTGGTAGTTGCATTTGTAATATGCTCTCTTTGTTTTAAGACATATAGCTAGCTACATAGAACACATGTGACATTTTGACTATATTTGGATGTGATGAAATCCAGCCAAGGCATTTTCGAGCGGTAATGCCAAAGTTTCAAGAGATGCCATTGAAGATATTCCAGTTCGAGATTGCTTGGTTACTTCTACCATGATGATTAGTTGATGCAGCCCGTAGTCCGATCCAAGTTCCTGTTGGGCCAATCACGAGAGCTCGAGCAAAGAAGTTCAAGAAAGTGCTAAGTGGATTGGTTGAAAAAGTTTGGGCTCAAGAATTGTCAAAGAAGCCCATTGGAGAAGATGGAGATGGAAGCCCAAGATTAATCAATTTAATATCTTATGTTTGGGCTGATCCATGAAGGCTCGTAGTTTAGTTAATTAGTCGTTTTTGTTATTTTATTTGTTATTTTCGTGGGTTTATTTAGGGTGACCGAAATTAGGTCTTAGTTGAGTCAGTTTTAATTTTTATCATTTGTTTTGACTAAGGATTTGTTTCCTTATTAGATTAGGAGTTATTTTCCATGTTTAGTTTTCTAGTTGAATTAGGTTTTCACCTCTATATATAGAGGGTTTTGTTTTGGACAAAAATTAGACGAGTTTTGAATCAAAAGTTATTTTTCGACTTTGTCTCACGTGTTCTTCAAGTACACAAACCCTAGTTCTTGGTAGGATTCGATTTTGGCACCTTTGAATCTGAAATCTCTAGTTCGTTCGTGATCTTGTGTGGGTCTCGGGTTAACTACGCCGCCGGAGAGTTGCTTCCGTGATACGTGTTTCAATCGTTCGTCGATTCGGGGTCCGTATTGAGGTAAATCTCCAACCTGTTCGTTTCTTGTTTCTGTGTTTTTCGCCCAGCCATCCTCGCCTTCTTATCACCCTCATAAATCGATCGTAATCATCCCTTCCTTCGCCCAAGTCCAGTTTTCCATTAATTTTCGAATCCATTGCATTGCTAAAATCCTAAATCTGACCGAAATTGAGCACCGAGCGTTTTTGAGTTCTACTCGTGCGTTTTTGCTGAATTTTGGATATATTCTTTCTGTGTTCAATTTATAATTCGTGTTAAAATTTCAGCTCAATCGGAGTTGATTTGCTATCGTTTCCAGTCGAGTCTTCTGTTAGGGTTTTAATCGTTGTTTTGGGCTTTGTTTCGTGTTTGGTCTGTTTCTTGTTCCATTCTCGTTTGAGACCAGTCGATTAGGTGTTATAATCTGTATTGGTTCAGTTCGTATTTTTGGGTTGAATCGTCCTTTCTGTTGACGTGTGTTCGCATCCTTGCTTCCGCATATTGATTGGCCGTATCATAAATTTTGGTATCAGAGCCGTAGTCCGATCCAAGTTCCTTCGTCGACTAACGATTGAGGACGACGTATTGCATTTTATTTCGCCTGTTTTTTTTTTTGGAATCTGGGTTGTCGAATTTTGGTGGCTTAGATATTCGGTCATCTTTGTTTAATTGGGATTGAATTTTGACTGTCCTAGTTCTATTAGGATTTGGAGTTATTACTTTATTGATTTGGCTCAAATTTGTTTCCTTATTTGAATTGAAGTCAAATTCGTAACAACTTTCCATCTGAAATTCATCCACTTCCTTCTGATTATCGGCCTTCCTTACCTATTTCCTTGCATAACTGAACATCCTATAGCCCTTAGTACCGGAAATCCCATCCCAATCCAACTTCCTTTTCAATTTTCGAATTTTCATCTTTTCACTATAACTTTTGCTCCCGAAGCCCATTTTTTGCCCATAATACCATTCCGGAAGCGGAACGACGCTCTGAGCAAGACTCACCGCTTTGCTGTGACATATAGGCTTTTTTGGCCAAATTCCTTCATCTTCTAGGTGAAATCGCCGTCCGAACTTTTTCGGTTTTTCTGATTTTTGAATTTTTTTTCATTTTTTTTTGTTCAAATCCTTTCTCCTACACCCCACGCCTTGCCTACACTTACCATTACAGCCCTCTTCGTGGTCTCATTGCTATCCCGTGGTCCTCTGGAAGTCAAGTCCGAGCTCTTGACTAAAGCTAAAGAGTTGACGACAGATTCTATCGGGGCATTTTGTGCAGTTAATACAGTTTCCATTTTTCTTCAATCTTATACATTGAGTGACATACACGAGTGGTACAAATCTGAGAGAACAAACGAGTCATTGTGAGGAACTGTGAGGTCCTTTATTTCTTTTACGTTTGTTTGTTCACTGTACAGGTTTTATGGATCCAGGCAAGATGCCTCAGTCTTCAGGCACCCAGTCTGAATGGGACGCCAAGAATCACTTTGATGCCCTAGATCAAAGTATCCAAAAAGGTTGCCAAGCAATGAAGGATACTATGGCACAAATCATGGTTAAATTTGATCAATTCGATGATTTATATGGACGCCGACGACCATCTCATGCGACGCCAAGTGCAAAGGATCCGTGGGTTAGAACTAAAACTTCTACACCTAGATCTGAACCACAACAATTCCAAGTTCAGTCCAGACAGTCCATTCGTCGTTTTGAGCAGTCTGCACCACAGTCTAGTCGCCGAGCTGAAGCTAGCTCATCCACTCCCATTCGAGCTAATCCTACACGACCATACAATTACAATCAGCCGATGATTGACACTCCAATCCGAGCCCGAGATATGCATTGCCGTGAATGCAAAGGATGGGGTCACTTTGAAATCCAGTGTCCAAACCAATGTGATGCATTTATCTACTTCGAATCAGCCAGTAAACACGAGCTCAAACTGAGTGTACCCACTGAAACTGTCACCCTTTCTGAAGATTCGATGTATACAGCCAAATCCAGTGAAAAAGATGCATCTGTTGCAGTTGTGGCAGTACCTGAAGTTGCAGAATTGGATCCTACATTATCCGATGACGCTGATCACCAGTCGAATTCAGACATGATAAGTGGAGCTACAATTGCGTCCCAGCCCATATGCATTGATCAAGCACTTGATCAAGCTAACTCTGATTGTCAGATAGATGAAGTCTCGAATTCTCAAGTGGAGGTTGAAGTTGAGCTCGAAGAGAAATCAAGTTTACCAAACCCTAGCCCTAGCTTCGACGACGTTTCGAGCTATTCATTGGAGAAAGAAGAAGGAAAACTGAAGTTAGAGCATGTTGATGTTCCATGTGAAGATCAGTCAATTGTTAAGGAATCATCCAGCCCTGACCATATTTACTTAAAAGACGTGCTACTTCAGATCGAAAAAGATTTTTTCATTCATAATGGGAGCTGGAATTCGAGGACGAATTCTTTTGAGCAGAGGGGGAATGATGAAATCCAGCCAAGGCATTTTCGAGCGGTAATGCCAAAGTTTCAAGAGATGCCATTGAAGATATTCCAGCTCGAGATTGCTTGGTTACTTCTACCATGATGATTAGTTGATGCAGCCCGTAGTCCGATCCAAGTTCCTGTTGGGCCAATCACGAGAGCTCGAGCAAAGAAGTTCAAGAAAGTGCTAAGTGGATTGGTTGAAAAAGTTTGGGCTCAAGAATTGTCAAAGAAGCCCATTGGAGAAGATGGAGATGGAAGCCCAAGATTAATCAATTTAATATCTTATGTTTGGGCTGATCCATGAAGGCTCGTAGTTTAGTTAATTAGTCGTTTTTGTTATTTTATTTGTTATTTTCGTGGGTTTATTTAGGGTGACCGAAATTAGGTCTTAGTTGAGTCAGTTTTAATTTTTATCCTTTGTTTTGACTAAGGATTTGTTTCCTTATTAGATTAGGAGTTATTTTCCATGTTTAGTTTCCTAGTTGAATTAGGTTTTCACCTCTATATATAGAGGGTTTTGTTTTGGACAAAAATTAGACGAGTTTTGAATCAAAAGTTATTTTTCGACTTTGTCTCACGTGTTCTTCAAGTACACAAACCCTAGTTCTTGGTAGGATTCGATTTTGGCACCTTTGAATCTGAAATCTCTAGTTCGTTCGTGATCTTGTGTGGGTCTCGGGTTAACTACGCCGCCGGAGAGTTGCTTCCGTGATACGTGTTTCAATCGTTCGTCGATTCGGGGTCCGTATTGAGGTAAATCTCCAACCTGTTCGTTTCTTGTTTCTGTGTTTTTCGCCCAGCCATCCTCGCCTTCTTATCACCCTCATAAATCGATCGTAATCATCCCTTCCTTCGCCCAAGTCCAGTTTTCCATTAATTTTCGAATCCATTGCATTGCTAAAATCCTAAATCTGACCGAAATTGAGCACCGAGCGTTTTTGAGTTCTACTCGTGCGTTTTTGCTGAATTTTGGATATATTCTTTCTGTGTTCAATTTATAATTCGTGTTAAAATTTCAGCTCAATCGGAGTTGATTTGCTATCGTTTCCAGTCGAGTCTTCTGTTAGGGTTTTAATCGTTGTTTTGGGCTTTGTTTCGTGTTTGGTCTGTTTCTTGTTCCATTCTCGTTTGAGACCAGTCGATTAGGTGTTATAATCTGTATTGGTTCAGTTCGTATTTTTGGGTTGAATCGTCCTTTCTGTTGACGTGTGTTCGCATCCTTGCTTCCGCATATTGATTGGCCGTATCAGGATGATAATGTATGAAATAATGTTTTGGATGATATACAATATATATTATGGATGGTAATATCATTTTGTTGTTTTAGAATTATTTAATCATTTATCAAAATAAATAACACAACGAAATTTCGAAACATTTATAAAGGCAAAGAACTGTTATGTATTAGAAAAAAGATAACGTAAAACTACCGTTATCTAAAATACAAATCAACGTTATCTATAGTGAAATATAAAAAATATGTAGAATATTTCATAACGGAAAAAATTAATATTCATAACGGTTTACAACGTTATGAATAACAACTATACATAACGGAGATAAAAGTGTTATGTATAAGAAAAATACCGTTATGTATAACACTATAGATAACGGTTTTTCTCCGTTATGTATGAGCGTATTATACATAACACCATTATATATAACAGAGTTTTGGCCACATACATAACGGAGAATCTCCGTTATGTATTAGCGTTTTACTAGTGTAAGATGAAGATTTAGTGTTTTAAGGAAATAAAATATGCTAAAGAATAAAGTATGAAAATAAAGTTAAAGATTGAAATTTTTATAAGTTAAATGTGAATGTGATTATTCTTTTTATTTTGTTGATTAATTGCTGAGCTGATAAAAAGAATTTAAGTGATGATGAAATTTGATTTATCTGAGGTTGAGTTTAGTAGAATTGTTTGATTGCTAAGGATTGTATGATGATGAATTTTATGAAGAAAATGTTTATATGATTAAAGTTTAGTTGAGAATTGCTTAATTCTGGAATTAAAATTTTGATCTAGCTCAAATAAGAAAATTCTTTAAAAATTCCAAATTGGTTAATCAGAATGCCGCCAAGAGGTAGACCAAGAGGTACGGGAAGAGTTGATGATGATCAGCAAAGAGAACCCACTCCACCCCCTCAGCCTGAAACAAGGATAGAAGAAATTTTTCTTCGTCAAAATCCCCCTACTCTGGACGGAAAAGGAAGTCCAGCTGAAGCTGAAGAATGGGTTCGAGCGTTAGAAAGGATTTTTCAGATTTCTTCGTTGTAGCGATCAAGAGCACCTCACGTGCATGTCCTACTAGCTCAAGGGATCTGCAGATTAATGGTGGGAAGCTCGTTAGAAGACATATACCCCCGAGCAACTAGAGAATCTCACGTGGGAGCAGTTCAAGGATGCTATTTTCGAGAAGTACATCCCAAGAAGTTATCGTAAGCAGAAAGAGAACGAGTTTGCTAGTCTCAAGCAAGGAAAGAAGACTGTGTCGTAGTATGATCGAGAGTTCTGCGACCTAGCTCGTTTTGCCCCGAAAAAAGTTAATACCGATGAAAAGATGTCCGAGCTTTTCTGAGCAGGACTTCGGCAAGATATCAGAGTGGTGTTAGCCAGTCAGAGTGCATTGTCTTATGTAGAGGCTTTAAATCGAGCCTTAGATATGGAATTGGCTATGCAGCCAGAGAAGCCTATCTAGTCTTCAGGATCTTCTTCGTTTCAAGTTCAAGTTCCAGCAATTGCAAATCCTCAGCCTTCAAGTCAAGGCCAGATCCAGAAAGGAAAAAGAAAGTGGAACGCTGGTTCCCAGCCTAAACAAGAAGCCGTGGCAAGGACAAGGACACCACCAGCAGATGCAGATAGTTCCAGGAAAAGTTAGACCGCCTTTTGCTAGTCAAGGCAGTTCTTCTCAAGGATATCAAGTAATCCCTCTTTGTCCAAAGTGCAATAAAATGCAGCAAGGAGTCTGCAGAGCTGGAAGTAACAGCTGCTTTACATGTGGGCAAATTGGCCATTATTCCTATCAGTGTCCGAACAAGCAGCCAAGTTCGGGAGGAGGAAGGCCTAATTAGCTTCAACCCCCATGTCTGAAGGCAATGGAAGTAGTTCCGCAGCCGCAACAGCAGCGTAATCATCCAGTGCAGCGTTCTCAGCAGTAGCAAAAGCGGCAACAACCACAGAGAGAGCCCCAGCAGCACTATCAGAGAGTTTTTGCTCTGGAGCAGAAGCCGTGCGTTAAAGACCAAGGAAATTTAGCAGGTATAGGCCAGTTAAAAGGTATACCTGTTATAATTTTATTTGATATTGGTGCATCGCATTCATTTATATCAAATGCATGCATAGATAATCTTGGTCTTAATGTAGAACGTGCTAGCCAAAATCTAAGAGTAACAACTCCAGTAGGTAAATCTACTATAGTTACTCATCTGTGTCCTAATCTAGAGTTTGAATTAGGATCTCTTAAGATGTCAGCCAAAACTCTTAACCTAATTCAAATGTGAGACGTAGATATTATTTTGGGAATGGACTACTTGACGGAAAATTTTGCATCAATCCAGTGTGAGCAAAGGAAAATCTCTTTCCAGCCTCATGGAAAAGAAGCAACTCGATTCTTTGGAATTGATCGGAGCAGCAAAAGAGTTCCAATCATTTCAGCCATGCAAGCAGAAAGATTGTTAAGAAGAAAAGATGTGCAAGCATATCTAGTCTATCTTAACAAAGCTAAAGATCAAGAGAAAAGCATCGATGATGTGAAAGTAGTTCAAGAGATCAAGGACGTTTTTCCAGAAGTTTTGCCAGGATTGCCGCCAGATAGGCAATTGGAGTTTACCATAGATCTTGAGCCTGGTTCAGCTCCAATATCAAAGGCACCGTACATGATGGCCCCGAAAGAATTGCAAGAATTAAAAATTCAATTGCAAGAGTTGCTTGACCTAGGTTTTATTAGACCTAGTGTTTCTCCTTGGGGAGCACCAATCTTGTTTGTCAAGAAAAAAGGACAATAGTCTGAGAATGTGTATAGACTATCGAGAGTTAAATAAGCTGACGTTGAAGAACAAATATCCTTTGCCAAGGATATATGATTTGTTCGATCAGCTTAAAGGAGCCAGTGTCTTCTCGAAGATTGATTTGAAATCTTGCTACCATCAGATGAAGATTTGTCAAGAAGACATCCCGAAGACAGCTTTTCGAACAAGATACGGTCACTACGAGTTTGTAGTAATGCCGTTTGGATTGACAAATGCTATAGCAGTATTTATGGATCTTATGAATCGAGTATTCCATGAATTTTAGGATAGATTTGTCATAGTTTTCATTGACGATATTCTCGTGTATTCAAAGAGTGAATTAGAATACGAGGAACATCTTAGAATCGTCTTGGAGAAATTGAGAGCCGAAAAGCTGTATGCCAAATTCAGTAAGTGCGATTTTTGGCTAAGAGAAATAAATTTGCTCAGACATGTTGTTTCCTCTGAAGGAATCAAAGTCGATTCAACAAAGGTGCAAGCAGTCGAAGAGTGGAAGACCCCATCTTTGTCTCATGCGATTAGGAGTTTCTTGGGTTTAGCAGGTTACTATCGGAGATTCATTGAAGGATTCTCGAAGATAGCAAAGCCAATGACCCAACTCCTAAAGAAAGAATCAAAGTTCAAGTGGACGAAAGAATGTGAAGAAAGATTCCAAGAGCTCAAGAAGAGGCTAACTACTGCTCCAATTTTAGCAGTTCCAGAAGTAGGCAAAGACTATACCATTTATACAGATGCATCGAAGAATGGACTAGGATGTGTCCTGATGCAAGAAGGAAAAGTCATTGCTTATGCCTCAAGATAGCTTAGACCTCATGAGCAAAGCTATCCAACTCACGATTTAGAGCTAGCAGTAGTTGTGTGGAGACCTTCTTTTTGGAGCTAAATGTGAGATCTTCATGGATCATAAAAATCTCAAGTTTTTTTTTTTTGAGCAGAAAGAGTTAAACATGAGAAAAAGAAGATAGCTCGAGCTAGTAAAAGACTACGATTGTAAAATTTTCTATCATCCAGAAAAAGCAAACGTAGTAGCTGATGCTTTGAGCAGGAAAAGTAAAACTGAGTTGGGATTTCTTCTCACTCAGGAAAAAGAGCTCATAAAGAGTTTTGGAGAGTTGCGACTAGAAGTGGTTTTGCCCACGCAATAGACAGAGCAAGTAATTATAGCTCTGGAAGTAGTTCCAGATTTGAGACCAAGGATGCGAGTGCTCAGAGAAAAGATGAAAAGCTAGAAAAGTTGCGACTCAAGATTCGCGAAGAAAAAGTGGAAGGTTTCCAAGAAGCTAGAGATAATGTTCTCATGTTTAAAGGAAGGCTTTGTGTGCCAAATGATGAGGAGTTAAGAGGTGAGATCATGAGTGAAGCTCATGAAACTCCTTATACAGCCCATCCTGGAAGCACCAAAATGTATCAAGATTTAAAACAAAAATTTTGGTGGGAAGAATGAAGAGAGATATAGCTTCATTTGTAGAATGATGCCTAGCTTGTCAACAAGTAAAGACATTGTATCAAAGGCCTTATAGAAAGCTTCAGCCGTTAGATATCCCAGAGTGGACTTCGTAACTGGATTACCTAAGTCCAAAAGAGGAATTACGGCTATTTGGGTGATAGTGGACAGACTGACAAAATCTGCTCACTTCATACCAATTTCGATCACTTATGGATCAGATAAGCTAGCCCAATTGTATGTTCGTGAAATCGTGCGTTTGCACGGAGTGCCTAAGTCGATCACTTCGGATCGAGATTCTAAGTTTACTTCCCGTTTTTGGAGGAGTATACAGAGTGAGCTAGGCACTAAGTTGAATTTCAGCACAGCGTTTCATCCACAAACGGATGGACAATCAGAGAGAACTATCCAAGTTCTGGAAGATATGCTCAGAACAGTTGTTTTAGATCGAGGAGATAATTGAGAGCAAATTTTACCTTTCATTGAATTCGCCTATAACAATAGTTATCAAATGACAATCGGCATGGCCCCTTATGAAGCTCTATGGAAGAAAGTGTAGATCCACGCTTTATTGGGATGAAGTAGGTGAAAGAGAAGAGTTAGGGCCTGATGTTGTTGAAGAAATGATTAAGATTGTTTGTCAAATCAAACAGAGGATAAAGGAAGCGCAAGATCGTCAGAAGTCGTATGTGGATTCCAGAAGATCAGAACTGGAATTTCAAGTTGGAGATAAAGTATTCCTGAAGGTTTCACCTTCAAGAGGAATACACAGATTTGGCGTAAACGGAAAGCTTAAGCCCAGATATATTGGACCATATGAAATCCTTGAAAGGATAGGTCAAGTTGCTTATAAGCTAGCCTTGCCGCCCAGTTTTGGAAGTTCGCATAGCGTGTTTCATGTTTCTCAGTTGCGTAAATACATGTTTGATCCTAAACATGTTATCCACCAAGAAGAAATAGCTTTAGAGCCTGATCTAAGCTATGAAGAAATGTCGGAAGCGATTCTGGATCGAAAGGTCCAGCAGCTTAGAAATAAGTCGATCGCATCGGTCAAGATTAAGTGGAGACATCATTGACTAAAAGAAGCAACGTGGGACTTAGAGAATAAGATGAGAGAGAAGTATCCTGATCTTTTTGTCGAGATAAGCAAATTTCGGGACGAAATTTATTTTTAGGGGGAGAGGATGTAATACCCCATTTTTTCGCAAAATTAACCCTTAAATATTTCTAATTTAATAAGAGAATTAAGAAGAAGAAAAATTCCCTTTTTAATAATTTTTCTTCGGCAACCCTAATTTTTGCCGTAAAAGTAGAATTTAATTATTTTTGTTTCGTCACGGGTTAACCGAAACGAAGTATAATTTATGTTTACCAATATGCGCATTTATGCTTGATTTTAATTGAGAAAATTATGAATTTAATTTTCTTAATTTATTTTTATTAGTAATTAATGATTTAAAATAGTAATCTTATTTATTTCATAATCGATTCGTTTTTCAGCATTTTCTTTCGAGAATTTGCATTAGGGTTTGAGATGCCCTAATTGATTTTTCTAAATTGAGAAATTAGAGATTGAAGTTATGATTAGCAAGTTTAATAATTAATTAATTAAAGTAAGCATTTAATTAATTAATTAACCCTAATTAATACCTAAGCCATAACATCATAATTTGACTTTGTGTCTTACATATTAATTAATTATAGTTTAATTAATCTAAGCAAAGCATATTCTAAGAATATGCTAATATTGACTAATGGTTTGATTAATTAATAAAAAAATTAAGTTAGCTATTAAGTGTGTGTGCATAAGTCTTCTTCTTCATTCTTTCTTCCTTTTTTTTCGGTTCTTTCACAGCAAACACACACGGACACACATTTCACCTCCAATCCTCCATTAAAGCTTCAAGTTTGAGCTCAAATCCAAGATCCAATCCATTCCAATTTAATTATTAAGGTAGGTTATATGTTTAATCAAGTTTATAGCTCAAAGATCAAGCTTAAATCCTTCATTTCATTATTTTAAAACTTTCAAAATTTTTAAGAAAAGATGTTAGATGCTTAAGTTTAAATTGAACCCTAACCCAAAATTGAATTTTTCGAAAATTTAGGAAAAATTAGGGCTTTTTAATTTGGATGTTAGATGATCAAATTGATTGATTAATTGAGCTTAGATAATTATTCTAAGCATGTTTCATGTTGGAAGTAATCAAAGAATGAAAACCCTTCTTTTTTTTTAAATAGCCAAAAATAATTAATAAAATTTGGGGGTTTTTGATTTTGATGTTCAATATTTAAATTGATGTTTAAATTGAGCTTATATGATATTAATGAGTATGATTATGCATTGAATTAATTGATTGAATCATAATTGCTTCAATTTTAATTAATTTTCAAAATTAGGGTTCTTAGATTTAGGGCTTTTTTATTTTGATTATGAATGATGAAATTGATGATAGAATTGAGCTCATGGTATTTAATTAAGCATGTGAGAATTTTGTTAGAATTTTTGGAGCTCAATTATATATATATTTAATATTTTCAAATTTTAATTAAATTAATAACAATTAATTTAAAGCCTAAATTGGTTAATTGATGTTATAATTAACCTCTATAATTATAATTAAGCATGTTGTAATTTGAATTAGAGAAAAATAATCATTTATGCCTTATTTTACAAAAAGTCGAAATATATATATATATATATATATGGGTTTTAATTTTTATCCAATTTAATTAACTAATTAAGCTATAATTGAAGCTTATAAATTAAATTAAGATGTTTGGAATTGATTAAAATGAAATTGGATAATTAACCCTATTAATTTCCAAAATGCCGAAAAATAATAAAGAAAATAAAAGCATTATATGATTTTTTTAATTAAGAAAATAATTGCATATTTGAATTCTAAAATTAAAATTAAGTATTGTGGAATTTTTCAGTAATTAATTACCAAGTATTAAGAATTTTCTATTTTTCGGCTAGTTTTCCAAGTTGAAGGTTCATACGTGTAGATGATCTGATTTGATGAATTGTTTGTGTAATTATGCTTAATATGATTAAATAGTTATATAGAATTAATTTCAGAATTTTCGGAATCCGTTTGACGGATCGAAAATTGTTTAAGTTGAATGCTTTGAATAAAGTGCAATGTTGATAATTTGTTTAATTGTTTAAGTGTTTAATGTTAATGTTTTTAAGTTATAAAGTTAATTAGAAATTAAGTTAGAGTTTTTAGAAACATTTAGAATGTTAAGTGCTAGTATCGAGTTAAGTTCTCGAGAGTCGAAGCGAATTAGAAATTAAGTTGTTTGAGATGTCGTATCTCATGTCCTGTCGATTGTTTCTCGCTCTGATGGTTGATAAACCTAATTTTAAATGAAGGAATGAGCGGAGGCATAAAGCCTAGAAGTCAAAATCTAGTAGAGTAAGATAAAGCGAAGTTCGACAGGTGGGCTTTCTAAACCAAAA
Organism: Agastache rugosa; assembly: GCA_031470985.1. Lineage (NCBI taxonomy): Eukaryota > Viridiplantae > Streptophyta > Magnoliopsida > Lamiales > Lamiaceae > Agastache > Agastache rugosa. The sequence goes on from CM062604.1 coordinate 9,138,989, forward strand.
AGAATGACGAATGTGTTTATATTATAATATATGTGTGATGTTTTAAATTAATTGACTTGCCAAATGTTTTAAGTCTTTTGGTATGTTACCATCTACTGAAGGAAGATGAATTCGGTCCTACCAAAGGTAGGATTTGTATACACTAGTTGGTAATCGTGCGCCATCCGAAAAGTGGGCCGGTTACCAGTGTTTGAGAAGGAGGCCTACTTCTTAGCACTAATTTATGTTTGTAGATCTGGTACATACTTACTGATATTTATATGTCTGCAGACATCAATGCTTTTAAAAATAAAAGAAAACGTTTGAGCAAGCACAGGTTTGATTTTAAAAGTTTACTTGTGTTTTACTTTGAAAGGCAAGTTCAATTTGTAGTTGTAATCAGCATGATTTCAAATTATTTAGGCATGTGTTCACTGAGTACGTAGTACTCATCCCAGCATGTCGTTTTATAAAATGTGCAGGTTAGCTGAGATGGAGATGGGAGTGTGGAGGACGAACTTTTGTTGGTTTCAGTTTTTGAAATAAAAGACAGATTAGAATTATATGTCTGCATACATATAATTCTCTATGATTTTCCGCAGCAACACTTCGATGTCTGTTTTTGAAGTTTGAAGTTTGTTTCTTAACTCTGAATTCTGGTTGTATATTCTGAAGCCTCTGATGTTGGTTGTTAATATTTTGAAGCTAGCCTGTCTTTTCTTGAAATTGGCTACTATTTCTGTTCGAATATTCTAAGTCATGCACCTCTTTATCGTGTTTTCTTGATCTTGTAATCTGCTAGTTGAAACTGTTTTTCTTGATATCGCTGGTGTATGATTATGTTTGTTGATCTCAGGTTGTACCTGAATCCTTATTTATATTTGAATTAACTATTGTTGATATCCAAACCTTGGTTGAAATCGTCGAGCGTGTTATTGTTGTTGATTTCTTGTTAAGCATGCTCGTTGAAAAGTTGTCAAAAGCTTTATTGAATTTCTCGGTATTTTTGGTTATTGAGGATATTGTTGTATGGTTGGTTTTTATTTGATAACTAGGTCGTTATCTGTCCTTCGGTTAATCATAAATTGTGTACATCGTGGGACCCATCGGCTCGGTCATCTTCATTCTGAATCGGGCTGCGATAGTCAGAGTTGTTGGAGAGGTTTTGCTGCTGAGTGGCTTCCAGCTGGCTGGATAAATCCGTCAAGCTGTTTTCCAATGGAGCTTGTATTCTGGTTACTATCTCAAGGACTCTTCCCAAGAAGGTTTGACCATTCAACATTTTGAGATTCTTGAGATTGCCTGAGATTGCGGTCGCTGAGCTCTTTGAGGTTTAGGACGGATTGATGAATTTCATCAATTGTTCACTGTTGAGTTCGGACATGACAGTCTAGAGCAGTGAATCGAAGAATTACATCAACTTGAGACTTTAGAGATCGTCTCTCTCATGGCAGCGGGGAGCTCCTCAGCAAAGCCTGTTTGGGTCCCGAACTCTGCTTGACTGGGTTTTGATGCCTCAAACTCGACCAGTGTACAAGTGTCATTGGCAGTTGGACTTGGTGGGGCTGTTGTCTCTGGCTTAGTTGTTGCACTAGCTGGCTCTTCGATGACCATTGCCTTAGGTGTGTTGGCAGGTACAGCTTCCTCAGTAATCTCAGTTGGGACGATCCCGCCGAGGGAGTTGAGGTAGGAATTGGCCTTTGAGATTGTAATTTCAGTTGGTGGCTCAACATCCTTCTTGGCCTTCTCAATGATGGATTGGATCAGCTCGTCTTGATGCATGAAAGCATCCTGGAGGCTTCCAAAACCAAGGCTCTGCTGCAGCTGGGCTTCTTCAGCCTTGAGCTGGTCAAAAGAGTATAGTTCCACGAGCTCTTCATATTAAAGCCAATACAAAGCTCACTAGCTCCGTTCGAGTTATGGGGCTTGAATTAAGCTAGTGAACCCGAGCTTTCGGAGAATTTCCATTATACTACATCTATCATCGTCATATCTAATCCAATGAAGTCTAAGACGAGATTAGAAGGCATAATCGGAGGCTATTAAAGCCAATACAAAACTCTCTAGCTCCGTACGAGATATGGGGCTTGATCTGACGAACTGGAGAGGCGGTGGGAGTGGACTCCAATCCAGCTGGCTCCTCAGCTGGCTTGTTGGCTGCTGTTTCAACTCTAAACACATAGACTTGACTCGACAGAGAACGAGGTCAATGTAGGGCGTCAAGCTAACCAAAGTCGTATTCTCAAGGAAGACTAAACAAGGCAAACACTCCTAATATTACTTACACACAAATTAAACCAATCCCAAACATTCTAAACCAATGATTTGAATGATCAAAAAGTGAATAAATGAAAGAATTCAAGCAACGAATAAATGACGAGAAATAACAAATAAAGACAAATACGAAGAAAAGATATTAGGGCTTAGATTCTTCTCTTTAATTCCTCACCAAGCTCGGTATTTGTCAATTCAATTAATCAATTCGCATAATCCACTTCAACAAAAGGCTAACATCAATAACTCTCATTTCAATCCGTTAAACCTTTAATACTAAATTATACGATTAAGATTAATGATTAGATATGCATTTCCGGTCAATCTAATTAACGAAAGAATTATGATCGAGCAGTAGATTCATCTATCGATCTCATCTACTACCTAACAATATCGAACAATGGCCAATTATTCAATATAAAGGCAAACAATTCAATCAATAAAGAATTCACATACACCAAGCAAGGATCGTAATTAAATCGAATATCTAAACCCTAAATAGAAAATTAGCTATCCATAGAACAATGCATCAAAGAATTACAAGAGGAATTCATCAATTAAATCGTAAGAAATAGATAAAACAAACAATCCTTACAATCAGTTATGATAATCCTAGAACGATAATCTTCGATCTTGGTTTTGTAGCCACAAAATAAGGAAATCAAAACTATGCTAAAAGAACTGTAAAAGTCGTCCAAGAGCAGCTACAAGTCGAGTAAGAATGAGAAGTAGTCTGAATATAACCCTAGCTGCAACATATAAGTAATCGCGCAGGACATAGGCGCTACAAAACACTGCCCAGCGCCCGCCAGAACTCGGTGCCCACTGCGACCCGGTTCTGCGAAGTCGCTTCCAGCGACCGCTGGGTTCGAGCGACCGCTGGAACCCAACGCGCTCTGAAGTTGAGCGACCACTGGCTGCTTCCTTCACGCCCAAACATGCTTCTTTCTTGTTCTGAATCCATCTCTTTTTCACTGCTTCTCCTTTCAAATCTTCAAAACCTACAACCACCATAAACCATACCACAAACAACCAAAGGTAGCCAAAAACGAGAAATACAAGACGGAAATCATGCAAACACACACGAAAACACGACTAAAAAATAACATAAAAACGTTACACAAAACGACTAAACAAACCCCCCACACTTAGCACTTTGCTTGTCCTCAAGCAAAAACAATAATTTGAGGAGAAAATCATAAGAAATCAATATCAAAAGATCATACAAATCAAGTACTTCCACAAAGCTTCAACGCTAGAGCAATCATCAATCTCAAAATTAAGCAATAATCCAATTTGGCATGTTGCCCGTCCAATGAGAATCATCAATCATCGGGAATCTCTCCCCTGAGAGATACACCAGAGAGGAAGTCCAGTCAGAACTGGACAAGATGCTGATAAGCCGGAGCCATTCAGAGCAAGCATGTCAAAGCTCCTGCTTCGTCCCAAGTACCGACTACTTCTGGATATCACTCAGAAGTGCATTCTCGGTATGCTGGATCTCAAGGAGAGATCAGCATACCCAAGTTGAAGCCGATGATAGCCATCCTCAGAAGTGACCCTGTGGATTGGTTCTCCTACTTTTTGGATAAGTTAGAGAAGGAATCAAAGAAAATTCGGTTCAATGATAAAGAATGCACCCGGTACAGCTGCAAGGAGACAATCTATTTGTGCTCCAAAGCCGCTTGCATCATAGAAATGATTGCTAGATCGTGCAACATCAGGTGGCATAATCCGGAAGAGTTCCAATCTCAAGGATACTCTTTGAGAAGCCAAGTCAGCTGATTGACTTGTTGAAGAAAGTAGCATCTAAAGAAAAGAAAAAGATGCAAGAGACAAAGCAGCAGGCATCTATTCCTTTCCAAGCAGGGATGTCGCAGCCCGATTCAGAATTAAGATCACCGAGCCAGTGGGTCCAACAACATACACAATTTATGATTAACCGAAGGACAGATAACAACCCAGTTATCAAACAAAAACCAATCATACAACAAACATCCTGAATAACCAGAAATACCGAGAATTCAATAAAGCTTTTGATAACTTTTCAACGAGCATGCTTAACAAGAATTCAACAACAACAACATGCTCGACGATTTCAACCAAGGTTTGGATATCAACAATAGTTAATTCAAATATAAACTAGGATTAAGGTACAACCTAAGATTAACAAACATAATCATACGACCAGCGATATCAAGAAAACAGTTTCAACAAGCAGATTACAAGATCAAGAAAGCACGATAAAGAGGTCGCATGACTTAGAATATTTGAACAGAAATAGTAGCCAATTTCAAGAAAAGACATGCTAGCTTTAAAATATTAACAACCAACATCAAAGGCTTCAGAATATACAATCAGACTTCAGAGTTAAGAAACAAACTTCAAACTTCAAAAACAGACATTAAAGTGTTGCAGCGGAAAAACATAGAGAATTATATGTATGCAGACATATAATTCTAATCTAACTATCATTCCAAAAACTGAAACCAACAAAAGTCCGTCCTGCACACTCCCGTCTCCATCTCAGCTAACCTGTACATTTTATAAAACAACATACAGGGCTGAGTACTACGTACTCAGTGAACACATGCCAAAATAATTTGAAATCATGCTGATTACAGCTATAAATCGAACTTGCCTTTCAAAGCAAAACACAAGTAAACTTTTAAAATCAAACTTGTGCTTGCTCAAACGTTTTCCTTTATTTTAAAAACATTGATGTCTGCAGACATATATATATCAGTAAGTATGTACCAGATCTACAAACATAAATTAGTGCTGAGAAGTAGGCCTACTTCTCAAACACTTGTAACCGACCCATCTTTCAGAAGGCGAACTAGTGTACACAAATCCTACCTTGAGTAGGACCGAATTCGTCTTCCTTCAATAGATGGTAACATACCAAAAAGCTTAAAACATTTAGCAAGTCAATTAATTTAAAACATCACACAAATATTATAATATAATCACATTTGTTGTTGGTCCCAAGACGGATATCTTGGTGTAGAGGGGGGGTGAATACACCAAGATTTAAAAACTTTTCCAAGTTAAAACTCTTTTCAGAGAGCTGGCTGTGTCTAGTCCAGCTGGATGACAGTTTGATCGACACAACTGGCTGTGTGAGTGTGTGCGGAAGTTGGTGGATTTGGAAAGTCCGTCGGTTGCTTTAAATCATATTGCAAAGCTCTGTTTCACTTTTCAGTTAGTCAGTTTATGCAGCTTGAAATGTATGCGTGAGAGGTTAACTAAATGCATAAAACAAAGCAGTAAAGAGCAAAGCAATTTTAACGTGGTTCGGAGTAACACCTGCTACGTCCACGACCAGGTTCACTGGTAATTCACTACCACTTGGTTTCCAAGTACCAAGCAACTTCACAACTCGAACCTGAGTTGTGTTCCAACAGTTTACTGGCACTGTCAAGCCTACACCTTTCAGTTTGCGGGTACTGAAAAAACCTGACTTACAGTTTCCGGGTACTGTAAAACCTGACCACTCGAATTACACGCTTCGAGCAGGCGTACCTTGACCTAACCTTTCTGGGTTTGGGTTTGGGTATGGGTTTTCCAACTATGAATGAGTTCTTACAATGAAGAACAAGGAGTATGATGAACTCGTTCAAACTAGGCTTAAGATATTTCTATTGTGATCTATTCTGCCTATAAGTGAATATGTGAACAACTAAGAACACAACTGACTGGCTGGGTGTTCTTGAAGGATTTGGCTTTGAAGATCGTTGTTCATTTTTCTGTTTTCCCTTTTTATTTCTTCAGTCGTTTTTGCCAGCCTCACCGGTCGGCTTTTTCTTCAATGGTGAGGAGATATATATAGGTGGAGATTCAAACTAGCCGTTGGAAGAGAGCCGTTTGAATATTACCTACTTTCATTGATTTCTGGCTTTTAACCTACGAAGTAGGTCTGTATTTGCAGAAGCTATTTCTTCTCTGATTTGACCGCGTCAAACAAGATCTTCTGACATCGTAATCTTGTTTTGAGATCTTCGTCTTTGAGCTACTAAGCGTCTCTGCTATGTCTTCAGCGTCTTGGACTCTGCTGCGTCTCGACTCTGAGCTGTGTCTTAGACCTGAGCTGTATCATCAACCTAAGCTGTGTCTTCAACCTGCGCTGTGTCATTAACCTGAACTGTGTCTCAGACCTGAGCTGTGTCATCGACACTAAGCTGGGTCTTTTACACTGAGCTGGGTCTTCGACACTGAGCTGGGTTATCGTCACTGAGCTGGGTCTTGATACTGCTGGGTCTTTGACTCTGCTTGGTCTTGCTTTGCTGAGTCTGCTCTGCTGAATACCTCAGCTGGCTCCAGCTTTAGCTGTGTCTTCTGCCATGTCTTCTGCTGTCTTCAGTGACACTACCTGTAAACTTAGAAACCCTAATAGCTCTGAACACGTGAGCTGGAAACAACACAAAGTTTGTGCATTCATCTACTCGGTTGGGGTCAGCTGGGTTTTGGTATCACTTCAAAACATGTTTATTATTTTCCCAACATTTGTCATTTCTTTTGATTTAGAAAGCCCACCTATCGAACTTCGCTTTATCTTAAGCCGCTAGATTCTGACTTCCCAGCTTTATGACTCTGCTCGTTCCTTCATTTAAGATTAGGTTTATCAACCATCAGAGCGAGAAACAATCGACAGGCGATGAGATACGACATCTCAAACAACTTAATTTCTAATTCGCTTCGACTCTCGAGGACTTAACTCGATACTAATACTTAACATTCTAAACACTTCTAAAACTCTAACATAACTTCTAATTAACTTTCTAACTTAAAAACATTAACATTAAACACTTAAACAATTAAAGAAATTATCAACATTGTACTTTAATCAAAGCATCCAACTTAAACAATTCTCGATCAGTCAAACGGATTCCGAAAATTCTGAAATTAATTATATATAACTATTTAATCATATTAAGCATAATTACATAAACAATTAATCAAATCAGATCATCTACACGTATAAACCTTCAACTTGGAAAAATAGCCGAAAAATAGAAAATTCTTAATACTTGATAATTAATTTCTGAAAAATTCCACAATACTTAATTTTTATTGTAGAATTTAAATATGCAATTATTTTCTTAATTAAAAATCATATAACACTATTATTTTCTTTAATTATTTTCGGCATTTTTGGAATTTGGAAATTAAATATCCAATTTCGTTCTAATCAATTCCAATCATCTTAAATTAAATTATAAACTATATTTATAACTTAATTGCTTAATTAAATTGGATAAAAATTAAAATCTCAATGTATATACATTTCAACTTTTTCTTCAAATAGGGCATAAATGATTATGTTTCTCTAATTTAAATTACAACATGCTTAATTATAATTATAGACGTAAATTATAACATTAATTAACCAATATAGGCTTTAAATTAATTATTTTTAACACAGCCAAGATCGCTGATGTTAAAGGTGCTCTCCCCAAGCTCAACGCAACAGTTGCCAACCTCTCTGCCTCCCTTGTTGATAATGCCAAAAAGGGAGAAGAAAATGATGGAGCTGGAAAAATAATTGAGAGAGAAGTTGGGGGAACCGGTGCAGCCCAATCAGTCTGAAATTGACGACTTTGCTAAAGAGCTGGATGAGGAAGAGCCAACTGAGCCAACTGCAGCAGCCAAAGTAGTCAAAGAGATGTGGAGAGAGAAAATGGTCGCTCTTACCAAAGCTTGTGGACATAAGCCAGAGGAATACAAGGACTATCACTGGCTGTGTAACTTCCACAACGAGCAAAGAAGAGAAATGCAGGAGCTGGACAAAATTAACAAGAAGAAAGCCGAATCGCTCAAGCCTGCTGAGAAAAAGCAGAAGAAGAAAAGGCTAAGCTACAAGCAAGCTAGGAAGAAACAAGCAGCTTCAAGCATTCCAAGATCCAACAAGAGGAACCCAGATGCAATCAATAAAAACTGGGAACAATGCAAAACAGAATTCATCAAAGAATTCTACTACCTGAATCAATACAAAGGTATGGATCATGAAACTACATTCAAAGAATACTTGCTCGAACTTCATGAAGAAGATCCAATGATGGCAAGATCATTAGCCCTAGCTGCCAAGAGAAACGACATCCAGCTCAAAGCTCCAAAAGTCAAGCAATTGAAGCCTCTCACTATAGCTGGAACGAATCTTCCTGACAAGGCCCAAATTATTAAAGAAGTTCATTACTGGGCTGGAGAAAGAGGAATCTCCAAGTCTAAAAGTCAAGATGAATGGAAGAACTTGGAAGAATTCATCTTCAACAGATATGGTCTTAAGACTGACCATCAAATGGACGAACAGAGGAAGTAGCACAGCTGAAGACCCAGCCAACTGGGATTAAAAAGTTTTTGTCTAAATTCAGTTGTTAATCTTGTAATTCTTGTAATCATCTTTGAGGATTAATAAAACTGAAATGTTTTTGCTCTCAAGCTCACCCTGATGACAATCTCTCTTTGTCCAGGCTCTGAATTTGATTATCTGCTGTGAATATTTATTTCTTTTGAAACCCCGTTTCCTGTTAAGGGAGAAGTAAATTATTTTTCTCAGTTAGGTTTTGGCATCATCAAAAATGAGGAAATTGTTGGGAAAATTAATAGAGTTTTGATTTGATTCCAAAACCAAGCTGACCCCAACCGAGTAGATGATTGCACAAGCCTAAGCGTTTTTCAGCTCACCTGTTTGAGGTTATAGAGTTTCTAAGTTTACAGGAAGACGCTGAAGACTGCAGAAGACATAGCAGAAGACACAGCTAAGCTGACACAGCTGAGGTATTCAGCAGAGCAGACCAAGCAGAGTCAAAGACCCAACAGTATCAAGACCCAGCTCAGTGACGGAAACCCAGCTCAGTGTCAAAGACCCAGCTCAGTGTAAAGGACCCAGATTAGTGTCAATGACACAGCTCAGGTCTAAGACAGCTCAGGTTAATGACACAGCTCATGTTGAAGACACAGCTCAGGTTAATGATGCAGCACAGGTCTAAGACACAGCTCAGAGTCAAGACATAGCAGAGTCCAAGACGCTGAAGACACAGCAGAGACGCTTAGCAGCTCGAAGACGAAGACCTTCTCCAAGATAAGATCCCGATGTCAGAAGATCTTGTCTGACGCAGTCAAATCAGAGAAGGAATAGCTTCTGCAGATGCAGACCTACTTCGTAGGTTAAAGCCCAGAAGTCAATAAGAGTAGGTAAGATTCAAATGGCTCTCTTCCAATGGCTAGTTTGAATCTCCACCTATATATATCTCCTCACCATTAAAAGACTGCAGAGGCTGGCGAGACGACTGAAGAAATAAAAGAGTCAATAGAAAAATGAACAACAATCTTCAAAGCCAATTCTTTCAAGAACACCCAGCCAGTCAGCTGTGTTCTTAGTTGTTTACATATTCAGTCATAGGTAGAATAGATTAGAATAGAAATATCTTAAGCCTAGTTTGAACGAGTTCATCATACTCCTTGTTCTTCATTGTAAGAACTCGTTCATAGTTGGAAAACTCTTACCCAAACCTAAACACGGAAAGGTTAGGTCAAGGTACGCCTGCTCGAAGCGTGTAATTCGAGTGGTCAGGTTTTACAGTACCCGGAAACTATAAGTCAGGTTTCCTCAGTACCCGTAAACTGAAGGTGTAGGCTTGACAGTGCCCGTAAACTGTTGGAACACAACTCAGGTTAGAGTTGTGAAGTTGCTTGGTACTTGGAATCCAAGTGGTAGTGAATTACCAGTGAATCTGGTCGTGGACGTAGGAGGTATTACTCCGAACCACGTTAAAATTGCTTTGTTCTTTACTGCTTTGTTTTATGCATTCTGCTAACTCCTCTCACGCATACATTTCAAGCTGCATAAACTGACTAACTCAAAAGAGAAACAAAGCTTTGCAATATATTTGAAGCAACAGACGGACTTTCCAAACCCACCAACTTCCGCACATACACAGCCAGCTGTGCCGATCAAGTTGCCTTCCAGCTGGATCGGACACAGCCAGCCCACTCAAAAGAGTTTTTAATTGGAAAGGTTTTTCAAACCTTGGTGTATTCACCCCCCTTCTCTACACCAAGGCATCCGTCTTGGGACCAACTGATGGTCACTGAGCTGGGTCTTTGGTGTAGAGGGGGGGTGAATACACCAAAGATAAGTTTCTGAAAACTTTTTCAAGTTTAAAACAGTTGGTGAGCTCAGTTATGATTCCAGCTGAGAAGAGTCAGCTGGGCAAATAACTCAGCTGGCGGTGAAGGAATGTGGTAGTTTGAAAACTTAGCTCGGTTGGTTAGAAAAACTCAGCTTGAAAAGATTATCTTTACGTTTTCGGCTTAGTCAAGTTGTGCAAGTTTCAGAAAGACACAGCTGTCTTATGAGAGCAGCTGTGTATGCAGTTTTAATAAAATATGCAATGAGATGATAAAGTTAGTATTAAAACTAAAGATAAAGAGACAGTAAAGAACACGAGATTTTTACGTGGTTCGGAGTTACACCTCCTACGTCCACGACCAGGTTCACTGGTAATTCACTACCACTTGGTTTCCAAGTACCAAGCAACTTCACAACTCTAACCCGAGCTGTGTTCCAACAGTTTGCGGGCACTGTCAAGCCTAACCTTTCAGTTTACGGGTACTGAAAAAACCTTACAACCACTTGAATTTCGCGCTTCAAGCAAGCGTAACCTTGACCTAACCTTTCTGGGTAAAGAGGGGTTTGGTTTGGGGTTCCAACTATGAGCGAGTTCTTACAATTAAGAACTTTAGAGTTAGATGAACTCGTTCAAGATCTAGGCGTAAGATATACAATAAATTCTGCTTAGGGATCAGATGAAAAATTAAGCAGTTTCTGGACTAGAAACACTTTAAGATAAAGTGTTCTTTGAACTATGTAGAACTGTTTGAGAGCTCTTGAAGGCTTGAGATTTTCAGAGAATGAAAGCTTGTAGAAAGTTTTTCGTATTTGATCCTGAGGTTGAAGACGAGTTTATATAGGTAGAGATTCAAGACTAGCCGTTGGAGAAGCCGTTTGAATCTTACCTACTCTTCTTAAATTCGATATCTGCCGTTGGACGATTCTGCACCTGTCTTCATTTGTGTCACATCCTAGGTTCTGAAGTCTAGGATGCTGATTCGGCAATCCCTCATTGGTTGAGGCAAGTTGACTTCCTCTGAGGCCAGGATCTCTGCCTTTGAAGCTGGCTTTTGAATTTAGAACTGGATTGGGCATACTGACTTGAAGTGATGTCTTTAGAGTTAGTTCCCTTTGTTCTGTACAGCTATACCAGCTGTGTCTTGAACTCAGCTCGACTTATCTTCAGCTGGATCCTGCTCCGTTTTGAACTCAGCTCAGCTAGAAAACTCAGCTGATAGCTGACTTCTGCTGTAAACACAGCTGGGTTGACCGCTGCTTCCGCTGTCTTCCGTTTCCTGAACCTGTAAACCTAGAAAATCTAGAGCTCAAACAGGCGAGCTGGGAAACACTACTTAGGTAGCTGCGATCATCTATTCGGTTGGAGAATCAGTTGGGTTTTGGTATTAAATCAAAATTTTATAATTTTCCCAACAATTTCCCCCTTTTTGATGATGCCAAAACCTAACTGAGACAACTTATTAAGCAGAGAAAGTTGTGTTTTATTAATGTCGCAGCCCGACTCAGAATAAAGATGACCGAGCCGGTGGGTCCCACGACGTACACAATTTATGATTAACCAAGGAATAGATAACGACCCAGTTATCCAACAAAACCAAACATTTGACAAACTATTCTTAACAAACAACGATACCGGGAGTTGAACTTATTCTTGAACGACATTTCAACGAACATGCTTAACAAGAAATCAATAACATGCTCGACAATTCCAACCAACAATTAGTATCGTACGACCAACGATGCCAAGAGATCAATATCGACAAGAAGTCCATTAGATCAAGAAAGCACGATAAAAGAGGGTCGTATGATTTAAAAGATCTCAACAAATGATTGACAACTTATTTTCAAATTAAAACAAGTTTGCAGCTGAAACCTTAACAAATAACTTTAACGACTTCAAAGTCGAGAACATGCTTCATACTTCAACATATATTTCAAAGTATTGCAGCGGAAAAATATAGGGAATCATATGTATGAAGACATATGACTCAACTCTAGTTTAAACAACTTTCAAAAGACTCAACCAACAAAAGTCCGTCCAAGCACACTCCCATCTCCATCCGAGCTAACCTGCACATTTTAGAAATAACATGCAGGGCTGAGTACTTCGTACTCAGTGGACACATGCCAAAAACATTTGAAAACTTGCTTCTTAGAGCTATAGATTAAACTTGCCATAAAGCATTGCACAAGTAACTTTTTGAAAACAAACTTGTGCTTGCTCAAGCATTTTCTTTTGAAATAAGTGACTGCAGTCAAAATACTCATCAAGTATGAACCATATCTACTATAAATAGTAGTGATGAGAAAGATGCCTCTTTCTCAATCACTTGTAACCGGTCTATCAGAGAAAGGCTCACGATTACTAATGTAACTGGCCCATCAAAGAAAGACTCACGATTACTAATGTGTACACAAATCCCACCTTGCGCGGGACCGAATTCGTCCTTCTTCAGTAGATGGTATCATACAAAAACTTAAAACATTTGGCAAGTTAATCAAATTAAAACATCACATAAATATAATCATATATATATATAGCATTCATCATTTCTTTGTTTAGAAAGCCCACCTAATAACTGAAGCTTTGGACTTAACCTTTATCGATTCTGAATTCTCGGATTCACACTTCCACTCGATCCTTCATTCGAACTAGAATTCATGAATTCAGAACGAAAATTAACTACTATCGATTAAACGAATTCGATATTCTTAACTTCTAATTTACTTCGAAATTCTACGTCGAAACTCGACGAAACTTGAGAATTTCTAACTTAACTTCTTAAACGCTCTTACTCTATCTTAACTCATCATTAACCAAAATCACACTTAACAAAATCATACATTAATTACTATTCATATCTTCAAATACGAAACGGATTTGACTCGACAAACGAGCTCTGAAAATTCTCAATTTAAATCTACTTACATCTTTTAACATAATAAACATAATTACTCAATCATATTATCAATCCAGATCACATACACATATAAACCTTTAACTTAGAAAAATAGCCGAAAAATAGAAAATTCTTAATACTTTGTATTTAATTTCTGAAAAATTCCACAATACTTAATTTTTATTGTAGAAATCAAATATATGATTATTTACTTAATTAAAAATCAAATAATCATTTAATTTCCTTTAATTATTTTCGGCCCTTTTATAAAATTAGGATAAAATATCCAATTTTATTCTAATCAATTCCCAACGTCTTAATTTAATTTATAAGCTATATTTATAGCTTAATTACTTAATTTAATTGGATAAAAATCAAAACCCTAATATATATATATTTCGACTTTTTAAAGAAATAGGGCACATTTGCTTATTTTTATCCATTTCAAATTACAACATGCTTAATTAATATTCTAGAGATTAATTGTAAACTCAATTAATCCATTTAAACTCTAGAATAATTATTTTTAATTTATTTTAAAAGCTGAAAATTTCGAAATTAATGAAATTGAGCTCCAAAAATTCTAACAAAATTCCCACATGCTTAAATAAATATCATAAGCTCAATTCTATCATCAATTTCATCATTCAACATTAAAATCAAAAAGCCCTAATCTTAAGAACCCTAATATTTCGAAAATTCCAAAAATTGGAATAATTATGATTCAATCTATTAATTCAATGCATAAACATACTTAACAACATTATATAAGCTTAATTTAAACATCAATTTAATCAAAGAACATCAAGATCAAAAACCCCTAATTTTAATCATAATTTTCGGCTATAATTAAAAGTCATAGAAGGGTTTTGATTCTTTGATTACTTCCAACATCAAACATGCTTAGAATAATTATCTAAGCTCAATTATTCAATCAATTTGATCATCTAACATCACAATTGAAAAATCCTCATTTTAGCATAAATTTCGAAAATTATGAGATTAGGGTTAGGGTTTGATTTGAGAATGAATTAATGATCTATCATGCATCCTAAGCATGAATTAAACATCATAATTTAAAATTAACATCATCTACTAACATTTGGCAAATTTTTTGAAAATTATGAAAGATTAAAATAGGATGATCTAAGCTTGTTTTTGAGCTATATCTTGAACTAAACATAAAACTCACCTTAATAATTAAATTGGAGATGATTAGCACTTGAATTGAAGCTCAAAATTGAACAAAAATTGGATGATATGTGAAGTATGTGTGTGCTGTGTTTGCTGCTGTTTTTGGGCGAGAGAAATGGAAGAAAAATGGCTCACAACACACAATTAAATACTACAATTAGTCAACAAAAATATGTCATCCATTAGGTCATAAATAGGATTAAATAATTGATTAAATGCTTAGTTTAATCAATTAATTACTAACTTGCTAATCATAACTTTTAATCTCTAATTTCTTAATCTTGAAAAATCAATTAGGGCATCTCAAACGCTAATGCAAATTCTCGTAAGAAAATGCTAAGAAACACATTATTTATGAAATAATTAAAATTGTTATTTTTAATCATAAATTACTAATAAATTAAATTAAGAATTTAAATTCATAATTTTCTCAATTAAAAATCAAGCATAAATGCTCAATCTAATAAACATAAATTCTAATTCGTTTTGGTTAACCCGAGACGAAACAAACATAATTAAATTCTACTTTTTCGGCACAAATTTGGATTGCCGAATAATGTTATTTAAAAAGGGAATTTTTCTTCATCTTCATTCTCTTAATTTAATTAAAGAAATACTAGATTTAATTATTCAAGAAAACGGGGTATTACATTCTCTCCCCCTAAAAATAAATTTCGTCCCGAAATTTGCTTATCACAAGGACAAAGCTCGGGATACCTTTCTTTCATCTTTATCTTTCAATTTCAACATTTCTTCTTCTGAGCCATCGGCTCCTCTTAATCTTTACTAGCACAATCGATTTAACTTTTTAGCTAATGGATCCTTTGATCCAAAATTGGTTCTAGGTTTATCTCAAAACTGAGATCTGGGTCTAAGATTGCTTCTTCTTCTTAAATAACATGGTTGGGATCGAACATGCATTGGTGCAATTAGAATACATTAAACATGACGTGCGAATTTCTAAAGCTTAGTGACCTATACTTTCCAGGATTTCACACGGTCCTATTTAACGAAACTTAATCTTTCTTTTCTCGCCAAAACTAAGGATTTCTCTCGAAGGTAACTTTCGGAAAAACTTTATTTCTGACTTCGAACTCTATTTCTGATATCTGAGTATCAGCATAAAACTTTTGACCATCTTACACTTCTTTAATCCGTTGCTTGATTTGGTGAA
Organism: Agastache rugosa; assembly: GCA_031470985.1. Lineage (NCBI taxonomy): Eukaryota > Viridiplantae > Streptophyta > Magnoliopsida > Lamiales > Lamiaceae > Agastache > Agastache rugosa. The sequence goes on from CM062604.1 coordinate 9,154,641, forward strand.
TTATCTAGATTAATTCTTCAACAGCATCGGAACCTAATACTTTACTTTCACTTGCTTCAACTAAATAAAAACAGGGATCGACACTTCTTCCTCAAACAGATTCATAAGGGCGTTATGACGATCGACATTTAATAATTGTTGTTGTACGCAAAATTAATGAGAAGAAATACTTGCTCTCACTGGTCACTTCAATTCAACACAACAGTTCTGAGCATATCTTCCAAATTTGAATTATTCTCTTGAAACGATCATCCATCTGATGATGAAAGATGATACTAACATTCAAATTTTTTTTTATATGCTCACTTAACTTTGTAGGCTTCTCCAAAACAGGACGTAAACTTTAAATCTCGATCTAACAATCGACTTAGACATATCGTGCACTAGCACAATTTTATGAACATACAACTGAGTTAGCTTGTTTGATCCAAGCATTATTGAGATTGGCATGAAATGAGTAGATTCTGACAATCTGATCAAAATCATCCAAATAGTTGTATCCTCTCTCTTTTGAACTTAGGTAACCTGGTTACAAGTCCATGGTAATATCATCCCACTTCTAAATTAGGATATCTAATGGCTTAAACTTTCCCACACGGGTTTGCTCCTTCTGCTTATGGCGTTAGCTACTACGGTTGTTTTTTTTTTTTCCTGGATGATAGGAAATTTTACAACTGTAGTTTTCTTTTAGCTTGAGCCATCTTCCTTGCCTCACTTAACTCTTTTTCTTGAAAAAGTCTTTGAGGCTTTTGAGATTTGTAAAGATCTCACACTTGGCTCCAAACGGATAATATTTCAAGATTTTCGGAGCGTATACAACTACAGCTCATTTAAATCATAAGTTGGATAATTTATCTTATAAGGTCTGAGTTGTCGTGCCACATAAGAAATATTTTTTTTCCTTTTTGCATTAGGACACTACCTAGTCCTTTCTTTGATGCATCCGTAAACACGGTGTAATCCTTGCTTGTTTCTGGTAATGCTAAAACTAGAGTAGTGGTTAGCTCTCTTAAGTTCTTAAAAACTTTCCTTGCATTCAAGAGACCATTTGAACTTCGATTCTTTCTTCAGAAGCTGGGTCATTAGCCTTGCTATCTTGGAGAATCTTTCAACGAATCTCTGATAGTAACCTGATAGACCCAAGAAACGACAAATTTCATGGGCTGAGGTTGACTATTTCCAATATTGGACTGCTCGCACTTTGAAGCGTCGACTTTAATTCTTTCGGAAGAAACATATCCGAGGAAATTTACTTCTCTTAGCCAAAATTCACATTTGATAAATTTGGCATACATCTTTTCAGATCTTATCTTTTCTAAGATAATTCGGAGATACTCTTTATACTCTGCTTCACTCTTTGAATACATAAGAATATCATCGAAGAAGATCATGATAATTCTATCCCAATATTCATGAAAAACTCGATTTATGAGATCCACAAATACTGTTGGGGCATTTAACAATCCAAATGGCATTACTACGGACTCGTAGTGGCCGTACCTCGTTTGAAACGCGGTTTTTGGAATATCTTCTTGATAAATCTTTAGTTGATAACAGCTAAATCTCAAATTAATCTTTGAGAAAAACTAGCTCTTTAGAGTTTATTTGTCAGATCATCTATCCTTAGCAAAGGATATTTTATTTTCAACTTGCTAAATTCTCGGTAGCTCATACTCATCTTATACTTCCGTCTTTCTTCTTGACGAACAAGATTGGGGCTCCTCACGGGAAATACTAGGTTAATAAAACCAAGGTCGAGCAATTCTTTTAACTGAATCTTCAATTCTTACAATTCCTTCGAAACATTATAAATATTGCTTTTAATATTGGAATTAAACCAGATGTAAGGTCGATGATGAACTCCAATTGCCTTGTCTAAAGTAGTCATGTCCAAAACATCAGGAAAAACTTCCTTAAACTTTCGGACTACAGCAACATCATCGATATTCTTCTCTTGGTTCTTATCTTTATGGAGATACTAAAATATACTTATTCTTCTTTTCTTCTTAATAACCTTCTTGCTTGAATTACCGAAATAATCGGTATATTTTTTTTTCTAGTTCTCTCTCAATTCCAAAGAATAGGGTTGACTCTTTTCCAGATTACTGGAAAGAGATATATCTTTGCTGGCACCAAATGGTGGCAAGGTTCTCGGTTAACTAGTATATCCTCATAATGATATCTACATCCATAATCGAAATAGATTTAGGGTTTTAGCTGCCATCATAAGGAAATCTAATCTCAAGTTCCCAAATAGGGCAATCATGCATCACTGAGGTAGATTTACCTACCAAGATCAATACTCTTAAGCTCTGACTAGCTCACCTTATTTTAAGGCCAAGAGTACTTACACATGCACTCAATATTAAAGAATGTGATGCATCAGTACCAAATAAAATTAATATTTGGTACACCTCTGAGCTGGCATATATCTGCCATATTACCTTGGTCTCTAACGCTTGCTTTCTAATCTAGAGTAAAAATTCTTTGATGCTATTGATGCAACTCTTGCTGCGATGGTTGCTACTATTTTAGCTGCTGCTGCTGAGGACGGGGCGCTTGGCTCTGGTGCTGCTGCGGCCTTGGAACTTCTTCTATGGCCTTCAGACGCAAGGCTGCTACTGCTATGGTCATCTTCCATCTTCTTCTTGCTGCTTACTTGGGCATTGTTACGGACGAAATCCTTGCGGTCTTGTGCGGTCTTAGAGACGATCAATTTTATCCTACGAAAAGCGATCTAATCTATTCTAGAGTTAATCGATTGCTGCTGACTTTGTCTTTGTCATTGCTTCTTGCTAGATTGACTTTCAACATTCCACTTTCTTTTTTTCTTAGGATTCTGACCTTCTTTCTCTCTCTTTGGATTCTGACCTTCTTTTTCTCTTCGGATTCTGACCTTCGCACGAAGATTTCGGATTGGCAGTTGCTTGGAGCTTGAACTTGAAATAGGAAGGGTGCTATGATTTTGGTTTAGCTTTTCTAGCTGTAAGGCCAACTCCATAACCAGAGCTCGGCTTAACGCTTTAGCGTAAGTCAAAATACTTTGATTTACTAGAACTATTCTTTATATTTGGAATGAGTCCGAGGAAAAAGCTCAGACATCTTCTTGCCTGCCCGAATCAACTTGACAAGGACGGGACGAGCTAGGTCAATTTTTTTTTTAACAAACTCTGCCATTGTCTTCTTTCCTTGCTTTAAAATTTACGAACTAGCTTTACTTCTGCTTACAAAAGCTTTTCGTATATCTTTCAAAAAGGCTACTTAAACATCCAAGAGAGATATTTTCGAGCTGCTCGGAATAAATCTTCTGGCAAGCTTCCCACCAGTAGGTTGTTGATTCTTCCAACTGATGCGACATGCATGTGAGACACTCATGGTCATCACCTCGAATATCGTAAAGATTCGATCTAACGTACAATCTATTTTTCTTCTTCTAATAGATTTCCTCTATCGTCAAAAGTTTGGAAAATTCTGACGAAGATAAAGTTCTTCGATTTTTCTCTTAGACAGAGGAGATGGGTAGGTTCTTGCTGCTCTTCTTTTTCTATTTTGATTCCTTTTCTAGAAAGCATTCTAATTAACACGCACAAGTATTTTTTTTTTTTTCTGAAGAATTTTATTTTCTTTAAACGGAATAAAACTTCCTTGATTTTTAAAAGTTAATAAAATTCTTATTCACATCTTTAGCACATAACATGCTCATCATAAATAATGAATCAAACAATTCATTCTCATCATCATACAATCAAATCATCAAAAATTTAACTTGAAAGTTTAAGCACTTTCACATTTTAAGCTTTAATATAAAAGCAGTTATTTCTCAAAATACTAGTTCCAAACATGGAACTTAACATTCAAGTAAATTAAATCTTATCATAGCATAATCACTTTCATAACTTAACTTAATACTTAAGCAATAGCACAATAGCTTAGCTTCATAAACTTTTCTCATCTTGGCAATCATCAAAGCACTCAGCTTTATAAACTTTTCTTATTCAATCAGACAATTCGCAAAATATTTTACTTAACTTATAACTCTTGACAAACGACTTACTTCTTTCATAAAATTCTCATTATTCAAGCTCTGGCTTCATATTGACACCTATCTTTCAACTTACTTTATGCTTATCAAAGCATAATAACTTCTTATCTTTCTTAATCAGATAAGAACTCATCAACTGAACCAAATGATCGCTTTAGTCATTCTTTCATGTACTGGAAAATTTTTTTCCTCTTTGAGATCTTTTCTTACAACAGAAAAGTTATCCTTATCTCAACTGTGACATTCTAGCATCACACAACATAATAACGACGATACAGACTACTAATCTGTTACCGAAAAATCTAAGGTCAAATATGCACCATATATTTTATTTAAAACTCACATTTCCGCATTTATACTACTTCTTTCCTTCACGCTCTCGATATTGGTGATAATTAAAAAGGTCGACTCTCTATTAGTCGTCCATGAAATTTTTTTTTTCTTTATTAAACGCATTATCGAAATCTATACTATCGAATTCTACATCATCTTCCTCTACTACTTCTTCTTTGACGATCACATCTCAGCTCAAGGTAAGCTTGACTTCTGGGAAGGAACACGTTGAAGTTTGGCTAAATAATCCATCCTCTTAGTAGCTGAATTGATGTCGAGGTCGTCATATTATTATTCTCCTAATATGGTCAAAATGACCTCGCTTGAAACTCATTCGTTAGAACGGAGAAATGGAAATGAAAGAAAATTTGAAATTCGGAGGGTTGAGAATATGAAGGATGCTCGGAAAAAGAAAAAAAAATCACTTATGAACGAAGAGCTAAAATTAAATCAAATTCTTAAAATAAAAATTTCTAAGGCCAAAACTGGCGCGTTTAACTGGATAAAGAAATGATAGGTTTAATAATCCGAGAAGTAGGTTGAGGAATGAAATAATCCCAAACCTGAATTAAATCGGATAACTGAGGCTTAATAAACATTAGCCTAGGCATTCCTAACAAAACAGAAAGGAATAACATTATCTTGCAATATTAACTTCATTGTTTAATTCTTTTGAGATATTAATTCATCTCAATCTTGTTCTAAAACATAACAAGAATGTAATTAACGAAAGAGAAGAATAACGAACGACGAACGAAACAAACAAAGAACGAAACGGAAGACGAATATGAACGAACAAAGGAATTTTTTTTTTCTATACTTTAAGCTATATTTTCATTCTTCATTACTTATTTTAATTCTCTTTTTCATACTCATGTTTCTTCTTTTTCTTTAGTTGATTTCATCTTCTTGTCGTTTTTCAACGGTGTCCCCCGATCACTTTACTTCCCAAAAGTAAACAATCGCCTTGCTTGAAATTAATTCATTATCTCGCTTACGAAAGCTCCTCACATAAAGGATCTCAAGCTTACATCGATGAGCAAGAATTTGATTTAAAAAGTTCCAAGAAATCAAAATAAATTGATTAAACTTGAAAGAAATAACTTATAGGAAAATCTGTAAAATTGCAGCAGATTGAAACTAAATTTCAGAACAGAATATTTAGAACCACGGGGCGTGCAGGGTACCATTAGAAAGCCACGGATGTCTAGTTTCCAACCCAATTTACAGATATAAATTCCGTTTAACGAGCAGGAAGTTATGGCCTCCGTAGTAAAAGGTGGCAGAACAGCCGCCGCCCAGGTCAGCGACCGCTGGGACTCAGTCGCGGCTGACCTGCCATGGTCAGCGACCGCTCGACCTCAGCGGACGCTGAGTTCCGGGGTCCTGCTTCCTTCAGCGAGCGCTGAGTCTAGGAGATGGCTGACTTCTCGCCCTATATTATTTTCAGCGGTCTCTGACATCACAGCGGTCTCTCACTTCATTCTCTGTAATATTTTTGAGCGACCTCTGACTTAAAAAAAAATTTCCTTCGATTCTTTATGCTCTCAACGAACTTTCTATCTTTCAATTCTTGTTTAACGCTTTTATTTACTAAAATAAACTTCATTTTACTTCAAAAATTCTCGTTTCAATAATTCATTTTTAAGAAATAATTTCCGACATAAGTACAAAACTCAGAAATTTTCTAAAATGACCGCTTTGGCTATACTTCTTCTCATAACGGAAATTTTACCTCTTCGAGGACTTTTACAAAAACGAGGGATTCCTATCAACAATAAAAACTCCCTACGTTAACCATGATATTAGGACATCACGCAAAATATACTTTCTCAGAGCATAATTCTTCATCGCTATTGGATCTTAAAAAAAAACTTAACATATTATGCATCTTTTTACGAAACCTACTAAACAATCATAAAACTTTAAAACGACAAAGCGTAAAATTTGTTCGATTAATAATCTATTAAATTAACGTCACTCTCGAACTCTCTCTCTGCTCATCCTCTAATGGATATTCTTCTTCTTTTTCTTCCTCACTTTCAGACTCGGTACTCTCCTCGGCTTTCTCCACTTCATCTAACGTCAAACGGACAACACTCACGTCGACCACACCCGCAAAAGATCTAAAACTAGGCTAAAACCCTAGATAGCTAAACGACATACGACGAAGATGAGAATATTCTTCGGTTGCTCCGACCTCGGGGTCAATGGTATCCTCGTCATTGTTATGGCGACGTGGTCCGGACGTACTCCTCTCGTGAAAATGAAAGAAACAAGCTGAGTTCCAAAGAAATAATCAAGCTCTGAAGAATTCAAACCTTGAAGAGTATCCAAAGAAGGATCTAATGGAACTATATCAATAGAGGGAGTTGAATCAAATTGTTCACCGAAGCAGAAGGCTTGGGAACAGAAGCAAAATATTTGTTAGAGGTGGAGATGAAACATAGCCATTCAACAACGGCTAAGAAATAATTTTGTTTTTATCAAAACTATAATCATTAGGATGAGGAGAAACAACGGTTTCAGGGTTCTCTTGAGGAACGAGAAAAGAAATTGGGTCGTCTTGAATATCAAATCCTGCAATCCTGCTCCATCCACTCGTCGGGAAGAAGAGGAACCAACTTTACTATTCTGAAAACTCCTGAAATATTACTCTCACTAATATTCGTCTAAACACAATGGAAACGGCTCAAACTCTGCTAATATCTCTGCATAGCTAATACGCATTTATTGAAACTCTTTAATGGCCTCGTCATTCAAGAAGCAAATTTTGCTTCCAAGCTCACTATACTTTCCAAAAACAAACAACCAACTTCTTACACAACTGATTCATCGTCTAGCTTACGATCAATCAGAACAAAAACAATCTCATTAAAAAAAAACTCAAAACCTCAACACAATTTCATATATCTCAAACTTTATAACTTCATCACTTTAATTAACTTCATTAGGAAAGCGGAAGATCCATATTACTGAGTTTCTACTTATGTGGGTTGATCAGGTCTACATAACAGTCCGTCAGTCACATGGAACTTCAAATTTTAAACTTTTAAATATAGGAAACTTTTAAATGCGTACCTGGTTTGCCGGATGAGATGAGGTGCTGGACTTTTGTTGCTGGTACTTAACTAGTCTAGAAATTCAAATCTAGACTACTCATAGAAGTTTAAACATAGAGCAGACGAGCTGCTCTGATACCACTCTGTCGCAGCCCGACTCAGAATAAAGATGACCGAGTCGGTGGGTCCCACGACGTACACAATTTATGATTAACCAAGGAATAGATAACGACCCAGTTATCCAACAAAACCAAACATTTGACAAACTATTCTTAACAAACAACGATACCGGGAGTTGAACTTATTCTTGAACGACATTTCAACGAACATGCTTAACAAAAAATCAATAACATGCTCGACAATTCCAATCAACAATTAGTATCGTACGACCAACGATGCCAAGAGATCAATATCGATAAGAAGTCCATTACATCAAGAAAGCACGATAAAAGAGGGTCGTATGATTTAAAAGATCTCAACAAAGGATTGACAACTTATTTTCAAATTAAAACAAGTTTGCAGCTGAAACCTTAACAAATAACTTTAACAACTTCAAAGTCAAGAACATGCTTCATACTTCAACATATATTTCAAAGTATTGCAGCGGAAAAATATAGGGAATCATATGTATGAAGACATATGACTCAACTCTAGTTTAAACAACTTTCAAAAGACTCAACCAACAAAAGTCCGTCCAAGCACACTCCCATCTCCATCCGAGCTAACCTGCACATTTTAGAAATAACATGCAGGGCTGAGTACTTCGTACTCAGTGGACACATGTCAAAAACATTTGAAAACTTGCTTCTTAGAGCTATAGATTAAACTTGTCATAAAGCATTGCACAAGTAACTTTTTGAAAACAAACTTGTGCTTGCTCAAGCATTTTCTTTTGAAATAAGTGACTGCAGTCAAAATACTCATCAAGTATGAACCATATCTACTATAAATAGTAGTGATGAGAAAGAGGCCTCTTTCTCAATCACTTGTAACCGGTCTATCAGAGAAAGGCTCACGATTACTAATGTAACTGGCCCATCAAAGAAAGACTCATGATTACTAATGTGTACACAAATCCCACCTTGCGCGGGACCGAATTCGTCCTTCTTCAGTAGATGGTATCATACAAAAACTTAAAACATTTGGCAAGTTAATCAAATTAAAACATCACATAAATATAATCATATATATATATAGCATTCATCATTTCTTTTGTTTAGAAAGCCCACCTGATAACTGAAGCTTTGGACTTAACCTTTATCGATTCTGAATTCTCGGATTCACACTTCCACTCGATCCTTCATTCGAACTAGAATTCACGAATTCAGAACGAAAATTAACTACTATCGATTAAACGAATTCGATATTCTTAACTTCTAATTTACTTCGAAATTCTACGTCGAAACTCGACGAAACTTGAGAATTTCTAACTTAACTTCTTAAACGCTCTTACTCTATCTTAACTCATCATTAACCAAAATCACACTTAACAAAATCATACATTAATTACTATTCATATCTTCAAATACGAAACGGATTTGACTCGACAAACGAGCTCTGAAAATTCTCAATTTAAATCTACTTACATCTTTTAACATAATAAACATAATTACTCAATCATATTATCAATCCAGATCACGTACACATATAAACCTTTAACTTAGAAAAATAGCCGAAAAATAGAAAATTCTTAATACATTGTATTTAATTTCTGAAAAATTCCACAATACTTAATTTTTATTGTAGAAATCAAATATATGATTATTTACTTAATTAAAAATCAAATAATCATTTAATTTCCTTTAATTATTTTCGGCCCTTTTATAAAATTAGGATAAAATATCCAATTTCATTCTAATCAATTCCCAACGTCTTAATTTAATTTATAAGCTATATTTATAGCTTAATTACTTAATTTAATTGGATAGAAATCAAAACCCTAATATATATATATTTCGACTTTTTAAAGAAATAGGGCACATTTGCTTATTTTTATCCATTTCAAATTACAACATGCTTAATTAATATTCTAGAGATTAATTGTAAACTCAATTAATCCATTTAAACTCTAGAATAATTATTTTTAATTTATTTTAAAAGCTGAAAATTTCGAAATTAATGAAATTGAGCTCCAAAAATTCTAACAAAATTCCCACATGCTTAAATAAATATCATAAGCTCAATTCTATCATCAATTTCATCATTCAACATTAAAATCAAAAAGCCCTAATCTTAAGAACCCTAATATTTCGAAAATTCCAAAAATTGGAATAATTATGATTCAATCTATTAATTCAATGCATAAACATACTTAACAACATCATATAAGCTTAATTTAAACATCAATTTAATCAAAGAACATCAAGATCAAAAACCCCTAATTTTAATCATAATTTTCGGCTATAATTAAAAGTCATAGAAGGGTTTTGATTCTTTGATTACTTCCAACATCAAACATGCTTAGAATAATTATCTAAGCTCAATTATTCAATCAATTTGATCATCTAACATCACAATTGAAAAATCCTCATTTTAGCATAAATTTCGAAAATTATGAGATTAGGGTTAGGGTTTGATTTGAGCATGAATTAATGATCTATCATGCATCCTAAGCATGAATTAAACATCATAATTTAAAATTAACATCATCTACTAACATTTGGCAAAATTTTCGAAAATTATGAAAGATTAAAATAGAATGATCTAAGCTTGTGTTTGAGCTATATCTTGAACTAAACATAAAACTCACCTTAATAATTAAATTGGAGATGATTAGCACTTGAATTGAAGCTCAAAATTGAACAAAAATTGGATGAAATGTGAAGTATGTGTGTGCTGTGTTTGCTGCTGTTTTTGGGCGAGAGAAATGGAAGAAAAATGGCTTACAACACACAATTAAATACTACAATTAGTCAACAAAAATATGTCATCCATTAGGTCATAAATAGGATTAAATAATTGATTAAATGCTTAGTTTAATCAATTAATTACTAACTTGCTAATCATAACTTTTAATCTCTAATTTCTTAATCCTGAAAAATCAATTAGGGCATCTCAAACCCTAATGCAAATTCTCGTAAGAAAATGCTAAGAAACACATTATTTATGAAATAATTAAAATTGTTATTTTTAATCATAAATTACTAATAAATTAAATTAAGAATTTAAATTCATAATTTTCTCAATTAAAAATCAAGCATAAATGCTCAATCTAATAAACATAAATTCTAATTCGTTTCGGTTAACCCGGGACGAAACAAACATAATTAAATTCTACTTTTTCGGCACAAATTTGGATTGCCGAATAATGTTATTTAAAAAGGAAATTTTTCTTCATCTTCATTCTCTTAATTTAATTAAAGAAATACTAGATTTAATTATTCAAGAAAACGGGGTATTACAATTAATGTAAGAAATTACATAAAAATACAGGAAAAAGAAATAAAGAAAAAAAAATTCTTCAATTCTTCAGTCTTCAATCCTAGTTGGCTGGGTCTTCTCTTCTGCATCCGCTGCCTCTTTCTTTTGACTCGTTTCTCCTTCAGCTGATTCAGCTGGTTCCTCTAGCTCAGCAGTTTGCTTCTTTGTCTCATTCTCTTCCCACTTTTTGGCATGATCAATCAAGGTGGGAGAGATACATCATCGTCTTATTGAGCTGTGCAATTCCCTGAATTGCGTCAGCGATCTTCGCTGTACTATCAGCTGTTGCGATGATTCGTTTGGCTGTGCTGTGGTTGTCAGCTCTGAGCAGTGAGGTCTGGAGTCTTGGTGGCTCAGCTGTTGCATTAGCTGGCTCTTCTTCAATAGCATTGGCCTCAGCTGTGATTTCTCCTTGGCCTGTTTCAGCTGGGGCGGTCCAGCTGAGCGCTTGGAGGTATGAGTTGGCGCTGGAGATGACATTTTCTGAATAGGGCACAACTTCATTCCTTGCAATTTTGCTTCTTCAGAGTTCATTAGATTGAATGAGAAAGTCTGATTCAGCACTTGAGGGACTTGAGTATTCCCCTTCCACTTCTGGAGTGGTGGCTATGGGGTTCAGCTCATGTTAGCATCGTCCAGCTGCAAGTGATCATCGGCTGGATGATGTTTTCCACTTAAGCTTGGTGCAGAGACTTGAGCTCCAATTTCCATAAGTAGATCTCAAAGCTGGTGTCCCTGTTGAGCTGAAGGAAATTGAGGAGAAGGCGGTTGAAGTATTCCATCTGCTGTGGGGTTTAAGCTTAGTTGATCAGCTGGAATACGTCGTTGTGGCGTTGATGATGACTATGTTCACGCTGGCACATGAACTTCTTCTCGACCGTAAGAAACTACCGCTTGTGGGCTTTCTGCTCCTCGGAGAGTAGTTACGAATTCTCTCTTAATGTCAGCTGACTTCTCGGCTGACTGACTGAGCACCTTTAACTTGAGTCTTCTCGTTGAAGACGGTGCATCAGTTTGTTTTGTCTCCTCAAGTTGTTTCCGATTCCCAGCTGGGAAGGAAGTAGATGCATGCTGCTTTGTCTCCTGCATCATTTTCTGTGCCTCCTGTGGCGGAGCAAGAGCTTTGACATGTCTGCTCTTAAAGATTCCGGCTTTATCAAGATCTCGTCCAGTTCTGTTGACGTTGATTTTCGCATCCCAGGGAGTTGTATGTCCCGTTCTCTCTTTTATTTTAAGAGAAACAGTGAGGCGGAGGAGGTCTTTTTCCTTTGACATTCCCAGGAAGATTTCTGCAGCTTCCTGTTGAATGTTCTTGAGCTTTGCAATCACCCACTGCGTTAGACCGGATCTGTTGATGAGATTCATCTTCTCCTAGAACTTCGTTTTCTTGTGGTTCCTGAGAGTTAAGCAACTCTCATCTTGAAGCGTTGACAGATTCTTTATGTTTCATCGGCTTCTGGAGATATCTTTCTAGATTCCATGTTCTTCTTCTGCAACTTTTGTTAGTGGAACAAATACTACCAATTGATAGAAGAAGAAAGAGTGACGAAAGACTTTTTTGGGTTTAAGCAAAATTTTGCGTATCTCTTCTATCATATTTATATCACTTTTCTTGATGAATGGACGATCAAAATTTGTAGTTTGATAAGAAGATCTACGATTGGGAGTCATTATCGCGTCATGTCTGTTTCTTGATTAGAAAATGCGAGTTAATGCGCGTGAGAGGACGGTTGAGGCGTTTTGACTTTTGCCTCGAAACTCCCATGTTTCAGTTCTTTGCAGACTTTTAATTAAGTTTTGATTAGATATGACAAGATATGATTTGACTGAAAATAGAATGAGTAGGTATAGATAATGATGATGCAAACCTCTCAGCTGATCTTTGTAGTCAGCTGATACCTCGGTTGTGAATGGTTGTGATGAGTGTTTGTTTTTCCAGCTGGTTCCCCCTCAGCTGAATAATCCTTCAACTTAGGCGTCTGACTGAGCTTGATTCTTTCTCAGCTGATACCAATGATGTCGGTTCTGAATTCCAGCTGACTGCTTTCGTTCAGCTGGGTTAGCTTCCATTCAGCTGGATCTGCTTCCATTCAGCTGGGTTTGCTTCCATTTAGCTTGGTGAAGCATCGTCTGGGTTGAGTAATCTAAGTAATCCGCACCGCATTTTGAATCTTACTTCTATTAGCGGCTTTGTGAGCATATCAGCCCGCTGTATGTCTGTGTGAATTTTCTCAACAATTACGTCCTTCTTTTCCACGTGATCTCTGATGAAGTGATGGCGTACATCCACATGTTTGCATCTTGTGTGGTGTACTGGATTCTCTGATATAGCAATCGCACTTGAGCTATCACAGAAAATCGAAACTTGTCCAGTTTCCACTTCGTAGTCATCCAGCTGATGTTTCAGCTAGAGAATTTGTGAGCAGCAACTTCCAGCTGCAATGTATTCTGCTTCTGTCGTGGAAGATGCGACGCACGTTTGTTTCTTTAAAAACCATGAAATCAACTTGTTTCCTAAGAACTGACAAGTTCCTGAAGTTGATTTTCTGTCCAACCGATCTCCAGCGAAGTCCGAGTCTGAATATCCAGTCAGCTGTAGATTGTCTTCAGCTGGGTACCACAACCCAACATTCTGAGTTCCTTTGAGATATTTGAGAATGTTCTTGGCTGCATGCATGTGTGCTTCCTTTGGATCAACTTGAAATCTGGCACACACTCCGACTGCTAAAGAGATGTCTGGACGGCTTGCTGTTAGATACAACAGGGAACATATTATCCCTCTGTATTTGCTGGAATCAACTGACTTTCCTTCAGTTCCAGGTTCAATCTTCCAGTTGGTGTTCATCGGAATCTTTACAGTTCTGCTGGATTGAACTCCATACTTGGCGATCAAGTCTTTCACGTACTTGGATTGATTTATAAAAATCCCTTCTGCTGATTGCTTGACTTGAAGTCCTAGGAAGAAGCTCATTTCTCCCATCATAGATATTTGGAACTGTTCTGACATCATTTCTCCAAATCTTTGGCATAAGAATGTTGATCTTGATCCGAAGATGATGTCGTCTACATAGATTTGAACAACCAGGATGTCTTCTCCTGACTTGATGGTGAAGAGTGTTCTGTCTACTGATCCCTTCTTGAATCCTTTGGATACAAGGAAGTTTGATAGAGTATCATACCAAGCTCGAGGTGCTTGCTTCAATCCATAGAGCGCCTTCTTTAGTTTGTAGACTTTATTTCCTTCTACTTCAAATCCTGGAGGTTGTTCAACATAGACATCTTCTTTGATTTCTCCATTTAAGAATGCACACTTCACATCCATTTGATAGAACTTGAATTTGTGATGTGCGGCATAAGCGAGAAAGAGTCTGATTGCTTCCAATCGCGCTACTGGAGCAAATTATTCTTCGAAGTCAATTCCTTCCTGCTGTGTGTATCTCTTAACAACTAGTCGAGCTTTGTTTCTGATGATGACTCCAAGGGTATCCAGTTTGTTCTTGAAGATCCATTTGAGTCCTATGATTTTGACTCCTTCAGGTCTTTCGACCAATTCCCAGACACAATTTCTGAGGAACTCATTCAGCTCTTCCTGCATGGCGTTCGTCCAGGGCACGCTCTTTAAAGCTTCGAGAATTGATTGAGGCTCAGGAACTTGAGCTACATAACACACCATTAGAGCTGTATCTTCATCATAGACCGTTAGTTCTAGCTCTACTAAGAGTTGAGCTGAGTCAGCTGCTTCTTGAAGATCCGATGAAGCTTGAGTAGCTGAGCTTCTGGTTTTGACTTAGTCAGATGGTTCTCCAATAATTGCTAATGATGGATGATCTTCAATCCATCTTCTTATTTTACGAATTTCTTCTTCCAGCTGATTGATGCTAGAAGTGGCAAGATTTCGTCTGGCTTGGAGTTGCTCTGGAGTTAAGTCTTGAGAAAGGCTCTCTCTTTGGATTGAGTGTTGAGGTGACTTCTGTAGAGGCTCTGCTGGAGATGGAGCTGGGGATTCAGCTGTGTCTGGATTTCCAGCTGATGATATTCCCCCTTGATTTGGTGTTGGAGGTTCCTCTTGGTTTCCAGCTGGTGGAGTTTCCTGATTGATTTGAAGTTCCTCCTCTGGCTCATCATCCTAAATTAATGGTTCGGCCAGATTCCTGATACGATTTTCTTGAGCTCTTGTCTGAATCTGCCTTGAAGATTCTCCTTCATTTCATCGTTTGATAGATTCTCTATATTCGAATGATGATTCGTCAAAAGTAACATGTGGAGTTACTTCGACTATTTGAGTTCTTCTATTGAAGACTCTGTATGCTTTACTCACAGCTGAGTAACCAAGGAATACTCCTCGGTTAGTCTTTGCATCGAACGTCTTGAGCTGTGTTTTTCTATTGTTTAGGATATGACATTTGGATCTGAAGACCTTGAAATATCCAATGTATGGTGTTCTGTTGTTCCATAGCTTATACAGCGTCTTTCCTTGCCTTGATGTGAGTATGGAGCGATTCTGAGTGAAGCAAGCTGTGTTGATTGCTTTGGTCCAGAACTTCTTTGGAATGGCAGAGCTGGCTAGCATTGAGGTAGCTGCTTCTTTTAGTGTTCGATTTCTTCTCTCTGCTACACCATTCTGCTGAGGTGTGCGTGCTGCTGAGGTTTGATGTTGAACTCCATTCTTCTCGCAGTATTCATAAATAGTTTCATTCAGAAACTCTAATCCTCGATCTGATCTGATTGATATTATCTTGCACTCCTTCTGAGTTGACAATCTTTCCAACAGGATTGGCAGCTTAGTCCTTGTTTCGCTCTTCTGGTACATGAATGACACCCATGTGAATCTTGAGAAGTCGTCTACTACGACCAGAGTATATTTTCTGCCATTGAAGCTTGCTGGAGTAACTGGACCAAAAAGATCCATGTGAAGGAGTTGAAGTACTCGATCAGTTGACTGAACTGGCTTGAGAGAGAATGAAATTCTTGTTTGTTTTCCTTGTTGACACGCGCTGCACATGTGACTTTTGTCATATACTTGATCTGGAATTCCATTAGCGAGCTGGTTCCTAGCCAGTTTGTTGATTGTCTTGAAGTTGAGATGATTCAGCCGTCTGTGCCACAACCAGCTGACTTCATTGCTGCTTTTCGATACAAGACAAGTCTCCGGAGGGCTGCTGTTCCAGTCAGCGAAATACATGTTTTCTTCTCTTTTCCTTCTTAGTAGTATCTGCTTGGTTTCCCTGTGCTTCACTGTGCATCCCTGTGCATCAAACTTGACAGAAAAACCGTTGTCGCAGAATTGGCTAATGGAGAGCAAGTTATATTGCAGTTCTTGTACGTAAGAAACATTTGGGATTATAACATTTTTAGTTTTAAATGTACCATAACCTTTGGTTTGGCCTTTGGAGTTGTCACCAAATGTTACATGGGGGCCTGGACGCTCGATAAACTCCTGGAGTTGATGCTTTAAGTGCGTCTTGTGCTTGGAGCATCCACTGTCCAAGTACCACAGTGTTCTCATCGACTCCTCAATGATGCGTTGATCCCTTGCAACCTATACAAAAGATCAAAATTTAGGTACCCAGTTTTAATTGGGTCCTTGTGGGTTAGGCAGAGATCCTTTTACGACCCAGATCTGCTTGATGACTCGAATTGGGTCATTTGATCTGATAATCCTTCCAGCTGAGTCGATATACACATTCATTGTGTTCTTCGGTTGTTGCTGGTGGGGTCTTGATCTCAGTATCTTCCCGGCTTGATGTCTTGGTCTTTTCCGGTATCCAGCTGAGTACCCAGCTGAGATGTTCATTTGTCTCTGCTGTCTCTTGTGATACCTCGGCTGGAATTGGTTCTCCAGCTGATGATCATATGAGTGATATCCAGCTGGGTATCTCCTCTGATATCTCGGTTGATATCTTTCGAAGTGTTGTTGCTGTATCTGGTATCTGTAATGTCCAGCCTGTTGATTTTGTTGAGGTTGAGCACGTTGCTGTCTGATTTAAGCTTGAGGTTGTCTCACAGCTGACCTTTTTGATGCCTGTTGTGTCCTCGATGGAGCTTGAGGATATCTCACAGCTGGTCCTCTTGATGCCCTCTGTGTCTTCAACGGTTGTTGCTGAGTTGCTGGAATTGGATGTTCTTTTGCTCGTACAAACATTACCTTTGTTCCACTCGTGGAGGCAATGTTTGTGGCATCCTTTGATTCATTGTATCCTAGTCCTACTTTGAGTGCTGTTGGATGTTGTGCACGTATGATTTCGTCCATTGTTGATGTGGCTTTGATGAGAGCTACCATCTTCTTAGACAGTACAGTACCTCTTTAGAACTTTTCAGCTCTATAATCTCAGCTGACTTCTTTTTTGATTCAGCTGTGGCCTTTTCCAATTCTTCCATCAGCTGTTTCTTTTCATAGTAGAAGTCCTTCATCAGCCGATCTTGTTTTACTATTTTGTCTTTTAGTGAAACGGCTTTCTTTTGGAGCTGTGTTGTATCAGCTGCTTCTAATACCTTTTTCTTCAAGTTCCACTTTCAGCTCGGCATTCTCACACATTATGACGTCAAGGATTTCTTGAAGTTCCTTGGAATCGTTCATAACCTTCTCTACTAGACTCCAATCAGGTAGCCCTGATTCTTAAACCTGTGTAGAGTGTTCGTGTGATAGTGAGAGGTTAGATAGATTTTGAGTTCTAGACATTACCTCATCTTTATCGATGCCGTCTGTTTGTCCCATGAAGCATGTATCCCAATCAGGTTCCTCGTGAGCCATCAATGCTTCTTCTTCTGAATCTGAAAATGGCATGTTATCATCCATTTTGTTGCATTCTGACTCCTCGTCTGCAATGTAGGCTCTCCTACTGTCAGCTGCCTTAGCTTTCAGTTGGTCTTTATCTTTCTTGGATAGCATCGGACAGTCTAGTCGGTAGTGTCCTGGTTCCTTACAGTTGAAATAGCCTTCTTCTGTTTGTTTGTCAGCTGACTTCTCATCAGCTGCTGCGTACTTGTCTCTGTAAGTTCTTGCGAACTTCTTGTACTTGCCCTTGCTGGTGTTGAGTCTGTTGTAGTTTTTGACCAGCATGGCTATTTCTTCAAGTAGCTCTTCCTTGCTCATGTCCTTCTTGTCCTTCTTTGAAGACTCGGCTGATTGCATGTATGAGGATTTTTCAAAGTTAGCTCTGAACGCAATCTCCTTTGGCGCAGGTGTCAGCTCTCCATCATTCTGATTGCTTGAAGATTCTTTCATGGTAATCTTCAAGTTGTATTCGTTGGCTTTGAGCAGGGAGAATAATCTTTCAGTTGAAAGATCACCCAAGTCACTTCGACTTTGATGTACCACCTTATATGTGTTCCATTCAGCTGTGAGGGCTGAAAGGACTTTTAGATTCTTTTCTCGCTGGGTGTATTTCCCAGTTCTGATGGTTTCTATTTCTACCACTATATTGGAGAGTCTGAGTTCCATCCCTTCGATGGACTCGTTTACACGCTGCTTGAAGTTATCAAACTTCTGGCAGGCGATCGTGAATTTATTTTCTTTAATCTCCTCACACCCTTCGCATAGCTTGGCTAGGGTTTCCCACATCTTCTTTGCGGTTTCGCAGTTGATGATTTTGCTGAGGTAGGCGTTGGAGACTGTTGATGAGATGATGTTCCTCGCAAAGCTGTCTAATCCAGCTTGCTTCCTTTCTTCTGATGTATGCTCACTCTTTGGCTTGGGAATCAGCTGATATGTTGGCTGTCCACCATCTTGAGCTGGAACAGGCTCATTTTCTTGTTTGTAGATAATGATGGGTCCATCTGAGATGACGTCCCACATCATGTCATGATGCGCACAGAGAAAGCTCTTCAATCTGAACTTCCAGATTGCCTAATCGTTGACTGAGAAGATGGAAAGATTCCTGTTAAGATAAGAATCCATGGAGATATGCACAGTATGTAATATAATGAGTTTTTCAACAAAGAGGATCTGTTCAGTTGACCACTGACAGATTATCAAGACAAATCGCTTGATTCAGAACCAGCGGTCTTTTGAACCACTGCTCTGATACCAATTGATGGTCCCTGAGCTGGGTCTTTGGTGTAGAGAGGGTGGGGTGAATACACCAAAGATAAATTTCTGAAAACTTTTTCAAGTTTAAAACAGTTGGTGAGCTCAGTTATGATTCCAACTGAGGAGAGTCAGCTGGGCAAATAACTCAGCTGGCGGTGCGGAATGTGGTGGTTTGAAAACTTAGCTCCGTTGGTTAGAAAAACTCAGCTTGAAAAGATTATCTTTACATTTTCGGCTTAGTCAAGTTGTGCAACTTTCAGAAAGACACAGCTGTCTTATGAGAGCAGCTGTGTATGCAGTTTTAATAAAATATGCAATGAGATGATAAAGTTAGTATTAAAACTGAAGATAAAGAGACAGTAAAGAACACGAGATTTTTACGTGGTTCGGAGTAACACCTCCTACGTCCACGACCAGGTTCACTGGTAATTCACTACCACTTGGTTTCCAAGTACCAAGCAACTTCACAACTCTAACCCGAGCTGTGTTCCAATAGTTTGCGGGAATTGTCAAGCCTAACCTTTCAGTTTTCGGGTACTGAAAAAACCTTACAACCACTTGAATTTCGCGCTTCAAGCAAGCGTAATCTTGACCTAACCTTTCTGGGTAAAGAGGGGTTTGGTTTGGGATTCCAACTATGAACGAGTTCTTACAATTAAGAACTTTAGAGTTAGATGAACTCGTTCAAGATCTAGGCGTAAGATATACAATAAATTCTACCTAGGGAAAAAACTAAGCAGTTTCTGGACTAGAAACACTTTAAGGTAAAATGTTCTTTGAACTATGTAGAACTGCTTGAGAGCTTTTGAAGGCTTGAGATTTTCAGAGAATGAAAGCTTGTAGAGAGTTTTTCGTATTTGATCCTGAGGTTGAAGACGAGTTTATATAGGTAGAGATTCAAGACTAGCCGTTGGAGGAGCCGTTTGAATCTTACCTACTTTTCTTAAATTCGATATCTGTCGTTGGGCGATTCTGCACCTGTCTTCATTTGTGTCACATCCTAGGTTCTGAAGTCTAGGATGCTGATTCGGCAATTCCTCATTGGTCAAGGTAAGTTGACTTCCTCTGACGCCGGGATCTCTGCCTTTGGAGCTGGCTTTTGAATTCAGAGCTGGATTGGGCATACTGACTTGAAGTAATGTCTTTAGAGTTAGTTCCCTTTGTTCTGTACAGCTGTATCAGCTGTGTCTTGAACTTAGCTCGATTTATATTCAGCTTGATCTTCAGTTGGATCCTGCTCCGTTTTTAACTCAGCTCAGCTGGAAAACTCAGCTGATAGCTGACTTCTGCTGTAAACAGAGCTGGGTTGACTGTTGTCTTCTGCTTCCGCTGTCTTCCGCTTCCTGAACCTGTAAACCTAGAAAATCTAGAGCTCAAACAGGTGAGCTGGGAAACACTACTTAGGTAGATGCGATCATCTATTCGGTTGGAGAATCAGTTGGGTTTTGGTATTAAATCAAAACTTTATAATTTTCCCAACACCAACATCAAGGAAAACCACAATTTATCGACAGACCTATATCCCTCGGTAATACCGAGGGAATACCGAGGGATTTTCCCTCGGTAATTACCGACGAAAATTACCCTCGGAAGCTTTGTTCGGTTGATGAAATCCGAAAATAGAAATTTACCGACGGAAATATTTTCGTAGGTATTTACCGACGAAAAATCCCTCGGTAAAAGTGCCCCCGATGAATTCCGTCGAAAACAAAATGGTGACGGAATTATCCCTCGGTATTCCCTCGGTAAAATTTACCGAGGGATAAAATCCGTCAGTATTCGTTTACCTACATGCTATTTGGCAACAGACACTATCCTTGGTAATTCCGTCGGTAACTCATTTACCGACAAAAATTCATAGGTTTATCGACGGAAATTTCCGTCGGTAAACGCAGTATTTTTTGTAGTGAGAATCCGGGAGACAAACGGATTCAACCCAAGTGCTTTCAGTCGCAATAAAGGATGAGATAGCCAAGAAAGTCGAAGAGATGTTTCTGCTAATCTCAGTTGTAGAAAGGCCAGTTGATTGGCAAGGACAATCCATCGATGATGTTCATCGATTCTCCTAGAATCTACAAGAAAGCACAGATCAAGATCTCCGACAGTCTCTCGTCTCTCAAAGAATTGATCAAATTCCGCTGGATAAAAAATTGTCAACCTTCTCAAGCCGGCTGGATGCTATCACACAGAGGAATCTCTCCTACAACATTGATATACAAGCTGTACAACCTCTACAAAGATCTGTACAAACAGTTCAGAGCTGACAACATCAGCACAGTAGAGCTCAACATCGCAACAGCTGACAACACAGCAACGATTGCTGAAGCAGTTCAAGAAATTGCACAGCTCAACAAGACGGTCGTTCGTCTCTCACTTTGTTGATAATGCCAAAAAGGGGGAAGATAATGAGACAAGAAAAACGTCAAAAACGTGATCAATGAGCAAAGGCAAAGCTGCTGTATCTGAAGAAGTAGAAGTCCAAGCCCTTCAGTCTGCGATAAATGTTGTTGCTGAGCTGACATCAGAGGAACCAGCTGAAGCTAAAAAGGAAGACAAATGGAGTCAAGACAAAGACAGCGGAGTTGCTCCAGAGGAGCCAAATTAATCAAGAAGGAAGCAGCGGATGTAGAAGTGAAGACCCAGCAAGCTGGGATTGAAGATTGAAGGATTGAAGTTTTGTTACTTTAATTTTCTCTGTTTTATCCTATAATCGCTGTAATTCCTGACATTAATAAAACTGAAATTCTTTTTGCTCAAACTCACCCTGATGACAATAACTATTTGTCCAGGCTCTGAACTCTGAACTTGATTATTCTGTTGAGATTTTCTCCCGCTCTTAGATTTAAGGGAAAGTTTCGTATTTTTCTCAGTTAGGTTTTGGCATCATCAAAAAGGGGGAAAATGTTGGGAGAATTCTAAGTTTTGATTTAATACCAAAACCCAACTAACTCCAACCGAGTAGATGATTGCATCAACATATGTGATGTTTCCCAGCTCGCCTGTTTGAGCGTTAGATTTTCTAAGTTTATAGGTTAAGGAAGCTGAAGACAGCAGAATATCTAGTTGTGTTACCAGACGGAGTCAAATTATCAGCTGAAGAGGTTTCTTGCTGAGCAGAATTCAAAACTGAGCAGAATCAAACTGAAGAATGACCGAGCTGAGTCAAAGCCAAGAAAATGCAGCTGAACCAATCCAGCTGTACAGACCAAAAGAATGTCAGCTCTGAAGACATCAGTTCAAGTCAGAGTTGCAGATCTAGCTCCAAATTCAAAAACCAGCTTGAAGTAAAAAATCCCGGTGTTAGAGGAAGATAATTTACCTTAACCAATGAGGGATTGCCAAATCAGCATCCTAGAGTGCAGAACCTAGGATCTGACACTGATGAAGACAGGTGAAGATACGTCCAACGGCAGATCGTGAAGATCAGAGAGTAGGTGAGATTCAAACGGCTAGTTTTGAATCTCCACCTATAAATACCAGTCTTCAATAGGGGTGGTTCGGTACGGTATACCGAAATTTTTTCGTCATACCGTATACCGTACCGAAAATTTCGGCATGAAAAATTTTATACCGTTATTGTACCGTTCTGTTCAGTATACCGAAAATCGATATACCGAAAATTCGGTATCGACCACGTATGATACCGTTACCGTACCGTTTTTTCGATATACCGTACCACTATTCGGTATACCGAACTTTTACGGTATAACGTACCACTATTCGGTATACCGAACTTTTACGGTATACCGAATAATATATATCCTACCGAACCAAAATATTAATTTAATGTCAAATTTAAAAATTATAATAATTATAATTAATTTAATATATTAGATATATGGTACGGTAATTCGGTATATACCGTAAATTTGATACATACCGAATCTCGTTACATACCGAATTTACGATATATACCGACTTTACGGTATATACCGAGTCTTCGGTACGGTACGGTATACCGCCGGTATAAGAAAATTCATATTGTTATTGTATCAAATATAGTCGGTACGGTATCATACCGTACCGAAAATTTCGGTATACCGAAACTTTCGGTATTTTCGGTATTTTTTTGGTACGATAAGTGCGGTATACGGCAGTTTCGGTAATTTTTTCCACCCCTAGTCTTCAACCACAGGATCGAATACGAAAAACGCTCTACAAGCTTTCATCTTCTGAAATTTTCAAGCATTCAAAAGCTCTCTAGCAATTCTTACTCTTTCGAAGAATACTTTATCTTAAAGTGTCTCTAGTTCAGAAACTGCCCAGTTTTTTGTCTGATCTCTAGGCAGAATTCAATATATATCCAAAGCCTAGATTTCGAACGAGTTCACTTAGACTCAAAGTTCTTCAGTGTAAGAACTCGTTCATAGTTGGAACCCCAAAACCAAACCCCTTCTTTACCCAGAAAGGTTAGGTTAAGGTTACGCTAGCTTGAAGCGCGAAATTCAAGTGTTTGTAAGGTTTTTTCAGTACCCGGAAACTGAAAGGTTCAGGCTTCTACAGTGCCCAAAAAATTGTTAGCACACAACTCAGGTTCGAGCTGCGAAGTTGCTTGGTACTCGTGAAACCAAGTGGTAGTGAATTATCAGTTTATCTGGTCGTGGACGTAGGAAGAGTTTCATCGAACCACGTTAAATATCGTGTTCTTTTCTATTCTTTATTTCTAGTGCTTTCAGTTAAAGAACTAACTCCATCAAGCATATCATATTCATCAAACTGCACACTCACATGCTCGCTCAGGCCAGCTGTGTTTTTCAAAACTGTACAACTTGACTAAGTTGAAAACTTAAAGATAATATTTTTCAAGTTGAGTTTTTCTAAGTACACGAGCAAAATTTTAAAACCACCTTATTCCGCACCGCCAGCTGAGTTATCAGTCCACCTGACCGTCTTCGTCAAGAAGTCAGCAGGATTTATAACTGAGCTCTCACTCTCAGTTTTAACTTGATAAAAAGATTAAAAAGTTTTTATCTTTGGTGTATTCACCCCCCTACACCAAAGACTCCGCTCAGGGACCATCAAGAAGACTCAACAGAAAGAAATTCAACGCATAAAGTAGGTGTTATACTTTCCAACTACTAGTTTCAGACTCACATCTATAAATAGGTGTTATACATTCCAACGGTAAGATAGTCCGCATCCAAGTCCACCTCATCTCCTATTACGGTTGCTCATGATAGCCACATGTCAAGAAAATCAACACCAAAATTTGCTAATGAAAATACAAGAAAATAATAAGAATTTGCATTTAGGATAATAATTAATACTCTCTCCCTCCTTGAAGAGTGTACCATTAATTCCATTTTCATCCGTCCCTGAAGAGTATACCACTTTCATTTTGGGACATGACCCACACAACTTTTTACAAACATCTACCACATGCATATTTTTTAAATGATGGGTCTCATTTTCTATTCAACAAATATCTACCATACATTTCTTAAAGTGGTGGGTCCCTTTCTCCACTCAACACACTTTCTACCAAACATTTCTTAAAACCTATGCCAATCAACTTTGTGGTATACTATTTAGGGACAGAGGGAGTAAACATTACAAGAAAAAATTCGTATATTTTGGAATTTCTTTCTCCTTGCAATCATTCACAGATCATTGCAATAGAAAATATTGCACAATCATACAACAGAATATCCAACTTGCAATTTAAGTTCATTAATATATATATATATAGCCTTTTTTCATTAATGTAGATAAGTTATAAAAATCTAATTTCTTATGTAAGCAATTGATCTATTTATATTTGTCATGATTCTAAAATATTTTTATATTTAATCATCGCAGGCTTTCTTCAAATAAGAATATGTCATCATTATTTCTCTAATCTATTTTATTTTCTTTTGTTCTCACATAAATGATCTTTAGTATTGCCGATGAGACCTAGCTCAAGTGGCCTAACTGAGGCAACACAAGACTCTTTTTAGCGAGAGGTCTTGAATTCAATCCCGCTTGCATGCGGTGTAGTATATTTCCTACTTTGTTTGGTGGTATAATTGTCTCATCCTGCGTGGTGGTGTAGTGGTCCCACCTTTGTGTGGTGTAGAGTCCCGTCTATATGGTAGTGTAGTGCTTGATTTGATTATATATAGGAAAAAGTGCAAATATGTCCTCCAAATTTGTAGCGATTTGTAAAATACCCCTACACTTTGTCAGGGGCAAAATAACCCTCCCATATGATTTTCGTGGGCAACTAACTCTATTTTATCACGGTAGTGTAACTTCCGTTTGCAAATGATTTATTTTTGCTTTAATTTTATTTTTTGTGGGTTCCACCCCACTTTACAACCACACCCAAATATCTCCTCTCTCTTCTTCGCTGGCAACAAATTCTTCTTCTCAAGCGCGTGCAGGCATGGCCTCCATGGACAAAATCTTCCACTCCTCCACCCAAACCTCTTCCAAAGAAGAAGCCATCAAGATGAGGAAAATGTTGCCAAAACTTCCTCAAACCCGAAGCTCTCCACCACTACATCAGAATAATTAATGGACCATATCGCGCAACGCCACTTTGCTGACGAGTGGGACAACAAGAAGGATCGGAGATCGCACCGTCTTTGTTCTCGCAAAAAACTACAACTTTTTTGCTTGCATGTCGCCTCTTCATCATCAAGGATTCGAATCAGTCGATCATCAAATGCCTCAAACTTCGTCAGAGAAGAGCTTATCTCCATCATCAAACAGAGAGAGAGAGAAAGACAGAGAGAGAGAGCCCACCATGTCATGTACTCGATCGTAACTCCTTGCTGGCTTGCAAATGTAGTTGTATCACTTATGATGATGAGTATGACACTGAGAGATTTACATATTAATACATGGCTGTGGGGGCCCTGGGGGTGGTTGCAAGAAAATAGAAAGGAGCATGTAAATCCTTGTGTTGCTGCAACACATGAAGCAAGAGGATTGAAGGGGAATGATTGCAAAACCCGCTTAAGGATCACGACGGCCTACTTCTTGAGGAAGTGATCGCTAAAGACGAGGCGATCGTAGAGGTCGCTGCCGTTGCAGACAAGATCGACGTTTTTTTTTTAGGGAGAAGAGATGGAGGGAGAAGATATGGAGGAAGAGAATGTGGTGGGTGTAAATAGGGTGGTGAGACCCACAAAAAATAAAAATAAAACAAAAATCGTTAACATTCAAAAGGAAGTTAAATTTCCGTTAGTCATCGGGTTTATTTGTACTAGAAAACCATAACGAAGGGTCATTTTGCCCCTAAATAAAGCGCGGGGGTGTTTTGTACATTGCTACAAACCGTACGGAGTAAGTACACATTTTCCCTTATATATATATATACATTGTAATTCTCTTAAAAAAAATCTTCGGTATTAATGATATATATGACCATGGTTTTTGTACAAGGATTAGATACCCGGAAAGATAAATTAATATACATATATTTTTGTACCGAGCTATAAGAAAATTTGGAATACTCCAAGCCTTTCCCTTCTCGTGTTCTTCGCGTTGTACCTTAATGCCACGAGTCAAAACCAACCATCAAAATTATCTCTCTGTTTCTCTCTCTCTCTCCCCCTCGGCCTTCCCTCTCTCCTCTTCTTTTGCAGTAACTAACATTTTCTCTCTCTCTCTCTCTCCCCCCCCCCCCCCCCTTGTTTCTGTCATCTATGCAATTTGCGCTCTCTTAACAGAACTCAGATGACAAAAATTTAAGCAGAGCTTCTTTCCAGCCTCACCGCCCTTTAAACATCTGACGACGTCGTTCTCTTCCTCACCGATGGCCCATCCTCTTCGCCTATCGAGCATCAATCCGAGAACCCCTCCTCCGCGATCCGACACCCCCCGCCCTCCTCCCGCGCTCGACGTCGTCTCGCCGTTCGGTCAGATCGATGGCCTGGACCGCGACGACTACCGGGAGGCGGCGTACGAGGTGTTCTTCACGGCGTGCCGCTCATCCCCAGGCTTCGGTGGCCGGAGCATGATCACGTACTACAACACCATTGAGGAGGGAGGTGACGGGTTCGGGTCGAGCCCCGGCCCCGGGTCGCCGAAACCGTCTGGGGTGGGAATGGCCGTAACCAGCCGGGTGAAGAGAGCATTAGGGCTGAAAATGCTGAGGCGGTCCACGTCAAGGCGGAGCAGCTCGTGTGGGTCCAACCCCTCGTCACCGAGCACGGGGAGCCCGAGGTTGTCACCTGGGGCAGTGAGGAGGCGGCCCATGACGTCGGCCGAGATTATGAGGCAGCAGATGTGGGTGACGGAGCAGAGCGACAATAGGCTACGTAAAACTCTCATGAGAACTCTTGTTGGCCAAGTAAGTTTATATTTCTTCAAACAATCCATTTAGGTTGTTTTTACATCGCTATATTGTAGGAATAGATATCGGTAAATATGCATTAATTTGGTAAGATAATAAAATTGCTCAGCACAAATTTTCGTGAGAGAACGAACCTTGATCTATATTTAAATTGTATTGTTGTCACCAATGGCCAAGGCAGAAATAAGAGTAACACTTGGGTACAGCCGACTGATCCGACCCGACCCGCCCCGTCGGACCCGGTTATCGTTGACTGGTCAATGATCAACGTTTGACCGTTGACTTTTAATTTTTTTTTTGGGCGGGTCGGGTCAGCCGGCTGTACCGTACAGCCGGCTGCACCCAAGTTTTTGCCCAGATATAATTCTTTGTGGTGGAAGCATTTTTAAAATCCTGAGTTCGAGTACGTAGTTTCAATTTTGTGATGAGAGGTTTAGCTCACTGATTCACGCAAAATGCTAATAATTAATTTGACTTGTTTATCTATACACCTATTATTAAAGAGCGAATTCTTATAAAATTGAATTTACCTAATATGTCCCTATTTATATTTATTTTAAGGGCATTAGTATAAATCTATATTAAAAACTGATTAAACTTAATAAATTAATAATAGTCATACTCCTACAATAACTCAACTTAATGAATTAATTAATAATATTGTCCTACTCGTACTAACTTAAAAGTGAAAGAAAAGAGACAACATAAATTTTGAGAATTGTGCTAAAATTTATTAGGATATTAATGTGGCTATATATTAATTTTGGTAAAAGTTTATAGTATTTTTATTAAGAGTTAGCAATTTAATAATTATTTTCTCAAACAATTAACATGTCGTCGTTATTATTAAATTTCATACTTTATATTTCAATCTTTTCTCTTTATCATTTAAACAATTTCTTCACGAAACTTTATTTTATATTTTATTAATTTATGTAATTTATTATACATTACAGTTCTTATTTGTTGATAAATTTTAGTCCAGTCGAATTAAACCAAGTCCCAGCAAACTCAAGAGTAATTCATTTATTCAAGTTTAATAGTATAGAATAGCTTCTAAGAAAAAAAATTAAAAAATATGAGGCTGAGGGAGAGGGAGGAGGGGCGGGGCTGGTAGCCGCGCCTGGTTATAGAGGTGGGTGGTGGCAACAGTGGGTTGTTCCAATTTTAAAAGTCGTGTGTAGAATACAAATAAATATCACGTATTTTTCGATAATTAACCGTATATTAAATGTATAATTATGCGTAATAGAAAAATTTTAGGCTTTACAGGTATATTAGCTATCACTATATATAGTACCAAGCAGTGCATAATAATATATTAATTAATACATTCATGGATATTAATTTAATTTAGAATATAGGCATTTATGTAATTCGTAATATTTAGAATTAATATATTAGATCATTCTAAATATAAATATATTTCCTTTAATTTTATTCATTGGTTTTGCTACAACACTGAGTTTGTCGTGTGTTAACTTAAGAAGAGAGCTAAATATCTTCACTTAACACCAATGTTGCATGGGTGTTGGTGCGGGGGCGATACGATACAGGTACGAAGATACGAATTTTGAAAAAAATTATAAGGTGCGATTCGGCAAGGATACGTCTATTTATTTATATTTTATTATATATTATATATATAATTTAAAATATATAAATTAAATGTATTTAATTCACATTTTTCTCTCCCTACAATTTATGCATTCTTAATAAAGTAATCTAATTAAAAGTATTTTAAAATTAATAAAGTTATGTTAAATTGAAAAAAAAAGCATAAAAAAAATAAATTTCTCAAAAACAAGCTCATATGCACCCTTCACGCACCGATTACGTGTCCCTTACACACAGTATTCGCGTATCCTATTTTTTTTTTGCAAGGGTTCGCCACGTAGCGAATCCCACGTGAATTGCACCTGCACCATAGGCGTATCCGATACTGTGTATAATTTTTCTGAGAATCCGTTCATCATAGCTTAACACGAGACGATGTACATATAAGACAAATTCTCTTTGTACGAAAGAGAAAGTTAAATAACACTCCATCCATCCCAAGTTAGTGTGGTTCAACTAATATTTTATACCTTACATATAATCAAATGTACACCACACTTTTGGGGGACGGAAGGAGTAGTTTACAATAATAATATCAAAGGTTGTTTCATAACATATCAAGAGAACATTTTTAAAGACATAAAAATAAATCTTAATATAGGATTTTACCCATAAAGATTTTGATGAGGTTCGACTCTGAAGTATAAGCATGTTATACCCAAAATTTTGGTTCTGGAACTCTCCATTTTTTTTATATATACGATCCTTTTTTCATAATTAGAATAAATATATTATAATTTATAGACGATTACTATCAGTACCATATAATTTTGATAATTGTATATAAGATATGATATAAGAAATTTAGTTTTATTTTTTTTCTACTCTTTACACATACTTGTCAATATTTTGTTGAAATTAATAATAAATAATTAATAATGTTATAACTTAAAAAAATTGTCATCAAATATATTTTATTATATAATAAATTAATTATGTTAAATGATAGATTATATGTGCAACGCACGTAATACCTACAAGTAAGAATAAAAAGAAGAAAAGGTTTGTGGGGTCTTGAGTCCCCTAACTCTTTAGGTCCGCCCATGGTTGCTTAATTCCGTTCGTATGGTATGTAGAGAACACTAGATAATTTCTTTTATCCAGCCTAGTAGTTGACTTAGTTTGCCTAGCAATTCCCTTAATTACCCGATGGTTGTGGGATCGAATCCCATTTGAAGCATCTTTTAACTCTTTGGGTTTTCGTTAAATGGAATTTAATGAGGCTCAACCCTTGAAAAATTAACTTATGAAATTATAGTTGACTATTATAAAATTATAGTTGACTATATATATCATCTCACTCTTGGGTGACGTGCTACTAATTTCTTAGTTTTCCTTCCATTTTTTCCCTTTAATTTCAATTGTATGTGTTTTAGTTTGTTTTTATAATTATTAATTAGGTTAAATATACACAATTATGATATAAAATTATTTTTTATCATTTAATTTAATATTTTGAGTAAATAATTAATTATTACGGTTGATAATTTCATTATAACAGTATATAATTTTTTAAGCTTCAATTTTAGTAGTAAACCTCAAACAATTTATTAAATTATATATATATATATATATATATTTAAATTAGTATTATAATGATGAAGTTAATACTAGGACACAAGCTAGTGTGACACAAAAATACTAGTGCTGAGGATCCGAACTAGGGGAGCAATTTCATTATTTCTACCAAATTTTCAATAAAATAAAATGACGATAAAACCTAATTCCAAGATTTACATCTCGATAATGGAAAAATAAATAATAATTGCATTGAATTTGATCAGATGGGGAGGCGCGCGGAGACGATTATCCTACCATTAGAGCTGCTACGCCATTTAAAGCCGTCAGAATTCGCAGATGCAGAAGAGTACCATCAATGGCAGAAACGACAACTCAAAGTCCTTGAAGTGGGACTTCTCCTTTGCCCTCACGTTCCACTAGACAAATCCGACGCCTCCGCCGCGAAGCTTCGAGACATCATCAACTCCGCCGAGGGCAAACCGATCGACACAGGCAAGAACTCCGACACAATGCGAGCCCTCTGCAGCTCCGTCGTGTCGTTGGCGTGGCGCAGCGACACCGACGGTGGAAGCACAGACGTCTGCCACTGGGCCGATGGCTACCCCCTCAACGTCGAGATATACCGAACTCTACTGCAGTCGATCTTCGACATCAAGGACGAGACATTGGTCCTTGACGAGGTTGACGAGTTGCTCGAGCTCATGAAGAAAACCTGGTCTACGTTGGCGATCAATAGGCCAATGCATAACTTGTGCTTCACGTGGGTGCTTTTCGAGCAGTACGTGACGACGGGGCAGATCGAGCCGGATCTTCTTGCAGCTTCTCTCACTATGTTAACAGAAGTGGCCAATGATGCTAAGAAGGTAGAGAGAGAACCAACTTATATGAGGATGTTGGCATCTCTTCTTACTGCGATGAAGAAGTGGTGTGAGAAGAGATTGCTTGATTATCATGGAAATTTCGATAGAGTATCAATTGGGCTAATGGAGAGCATTATTCCGTTAGTTTTCTCGGCTACCAAGATATTAGAGGAGGATGTTCCTAGCTATACTACTCCACACCAAGAGAAGGGAGAGATCGATTATGATTCGACTGGGAATAAGGTCGATAACTACATCCGATCATCTTCAAGAAATGCCTTTGCCAAGGTTAAATCGTCTCTCAATTACCGTTGTTTGATTCTAACCTGATCTTTGGACTAATTACCAAAATTATATCGACCTTTGAAAAATATGGATTTGATGACCAATTCGGCTTATATGAAACCTAACAGTTGACCAAAATTCTGAAAATGGGGGTTGATATTAGAATAGGTCAGAAATCCTGACCTATTCCAACATTACACGTAATTTTTCAGGTGTCCATAATTCGGGCAGATGTAAGATTTGATACAAGTCGAATAGGTCATATTTTTTTATGGTTGGGATAGTTTTTAAAACGAGTCTAAAGGTCAAGTTAGAAACTGATATTTGTCCGATAATTAACATCGATTGGATTTGATTTTGAAGATGCTAGAGGAACACAATGTGAATGGGGTTGCGAGCCTGGAAACACACAGAGTGAGTGAAATGATCATTAAACTAGCAAGAGAGACAGAACACCTAGCATCCAAGGAGAAGGACATTTTCAGTCCAGTTATGAAGAAATGGCACCCGATTGCTGCCGGAGTTTCGGCCGTGACGCTGCATACTTGCTACGGGGTGCTGCTGAGGCAATATCTGAACGGTGTGTCGATACCCATGAATGAGACTATCTTGGTGTTGCAGAGAGCTGGGAAGCTTGAGAAGGTGTTGGTGCAAATGGTGGTTGAAGATTCTGTCGAATGCGAAGATGGAGGCAAGGCCATTGTCAGAGAAATGGTTCCTTATGAAGTCGACACAATTATCCTCAAACTATTGAAGCAGTGGATGCAGGAGAAGCTCAAGATAGGGAAGGACAAACTCCAAAGGGCAAAAGAAACAGAAGTAAGACTATAATATCCGTACTTCAATTAATCTGTTATGTTATAAGTATTTCTCTTTTTTTTTTTCAAGATTAAATATTTGGTTTGCTTGTCTTGCAGACATGGAATCCAAAATCAAAATCAGAACCATATGCTCACTCAGCTGAAGAAATAATTAGATTTTCCAAGGAAATTATAGAGAATTTCTTCGAAATTCCAATAAATGCATCGGAGAATTTAGTTTATGATCTCACTGACGGGTTGGAGCATCTGCTTGGAGAGTACATCACATTTGTCGCATCATGTGGTAAATGCCTTTTCTTTGGGTTATGTCGATCTTGCATAAGGTGCCATTGGCATCCTTTTTTTAAATTTGTTTTCGGCGATTATTTTTTTCCGGTCGAAATTCAGATTGAATAAAAATCACCACCGACAATAAATTAAAAATCAAAATTGAATTTATATATCCTTTACTTTTTATGCCTCTAGATCATAGTTGCATGCTCCTATCAAAGAGTTACTCGTAAAAAAAAGGTTTTCGATTTAGTTAAAAATAAATTATGGCCACAAGTATTTAACATATAAAATTAGCTCCTTTTTATATGAGGTGAATGTTCAAATTTGCGTTTAATAAAAATTACGTCTCCCTTTTCTCTCGCATTCATGAATGCATGAATAGATCTGTTTGTACATTCGTGTTTTAGTTTAATATTGAACTTATACATAAATGCATGAACATATTTGTTTGTCTAATCGTGTATAACAGATAATTTCGTAAGAGTGACTTGTTTTTACATACATATTCTTATACAAGTTGCTGTAATTTATCTTTTACTATTCCAAAGTAGTTACACACCATTTTGTTTGTAAATCAAATAATGTTATAATTCACCATTCAGGATCGAAGCAGAGTTATCTCCCAACGCTTCCTCCGCTAACGCGATGCAGCAAAAACTCCAAGTTCTCCAAATTATGGAAAATAGCTGCATGTAGGGTTGGACAAGAGCAAGAGGCAAACCAGAATAAGGTGGACGAAGGAAATCATCCCCGTCCATCAACAAGTCGCGGAACACAACGCCTCTATATTCGCCTCAATACCTTACATTACCTCCTCAAGCAGCTTCACTCTCTCGAGAAATCACTGTCTATATCTCCCAAGGTGACGACCCCTTCGAAAACACGGTTCGGCAACAGAAGACACCTCGGAAGCTCCTACTTCGAACACAGCCGATCAGCCATACAGGCCGCATCTCAGCACGTGTCGGAAGTTGCTGCCTACCGCCTCATATTTTTGGATTCAAACTCTGTTTTCTACGGTAGCTTGTACAATCCTGATGTCGCGAGCGCACGTATTAGGCCAGCGCTGAGGATACTGAAGCAGAATCTCACTCTTCTATGTGCAATAGTCACTGATCATGCTCAAACCCTAGCGTTGAAAGAAGTGATGAACGCCTGCTTCGAGGCCTGCCAGATGGTGCTGCTGGCCGGGGGAAGTTCTAGAATCTTCTCGAGGCAGGATCATGGCATGATCGAGGAGGACTTGGATAGCCTCAAGAGTATATTCTGCACGTGCGGTGAAGGTCTGATTGGAGAGGAGGACGTTGCAAAGGAGGCCGAGACGGTGGAAGGGGTGGTGGCGTTGATGGGAGAGACGACGGAGCAATTGGTCGAGGATTTCAGTATTGTGGCGTGTGAGGCGAGTGGGATGGGGGTTGTGGGTTCGGGTCAGAAACTACCGATGCCACCAACTACAGGAAAATGGAGTAGGTCAGATCCTAATACAATATTGAGGGTTCTTTGCCATAGAAACGATCGACTTGCTAATAGTTTCCTAAAGAGAACGTTCCATCTAGCAAAGAGGAGCGGCTCCATTTGATCTCAGAACTGCATGCATATATTTCAACTTACCACTTGAAAATTTACAAAATTTTGATCTTATAAAGGAAAATGTATATATTGCATATATATGGCAAAGCGAATTCTTCAGCGACGCCATTTCTTGTACGTGGAGCTCCAATACTCATACTATGTATAGTCATATAGACCCGACCAATATTTGTATGCTATATTGGTATAGAAGGACAGGAAAATTCGACCTTTTGGCTCTCTTTTCCGATGTACAAATTGGACTGTTACCCGTTCATGGGTCGCCTTGTTGAATTCTTTTATTCTAAAGAATTTTCATGTCCCCAAGAATTTTACATATTGAAGGAGAATTGAGCACATCTGATCGATCTTTTGTCTGGTGTCATTACGTTGTTATTATTAATACTTTTTTTTGCAGTATAGGATCCTCTCATTTCCTCATCTTTGACTATATTAAATTCACTACAATTTTAAGTATAATACCATTTCTTTTTACGTAAGTCCACGATAAGTGTAATACTTTTCATTTTGGGAGATGACCTCACCCTCTACCCTTATTTTAAACCTTACAACAATTCATTATGGTGGGTCTTTTCACAACTCAAAACCAATCTACCATCCTTTTCTTAAAATTCGTGTCGAACCCAAAGTATTACACTTATAGTGAACGGAGTGAGTACTTACTATAAAAATAAACATTACGGTTAGTTATAGTACGTATCTACAATAATATTTCGTGCTCATTAAAATTCTATATCACAACCTTTCAAACATATAAATTATATCCCATCTTTTTTTATGGTTATCAATTTTATCATTGGAGCTTAGTAACCAAAATTCATCAACCGAGTAATTGACTCGATGCTAAAGGCAAGCTTAAATAATAGAATAGATACGCATTAAAAATGTCATGATAAAATTTATCTATACCTATTAGAAAATAACGGATTCTTATAAAATTGTATTTGTCTAATATATTTTTATTATTATATTTATATTAAGGGCAATAGTGTAAATCTATATTAAATTTATTATAAAAATAATAAATTAATAATATAGTCCTACTCATACTATAACTCAACTTAATAAATTATTAATTAAATATATTTTCTGTTGGTCCCGAGACGGATACCTTGGTGTAGAGGGGGTGAATACACCAAGGTTTGAAAACATTTCCAAGTTAGAATTCTTTTGAGTAAGCTGGCCGTGTTCGATCCAGCTGGAAGGCAGCTTGATCGACACAGCTGGCTGTGTGCTGAATGTGGTGGGTTTTGGAAAGTCCGTCTGTTACTTCAAGTATATTGCAAAGCTCTGTTTCTCTTTTCTGTTTATGCAACTTTAAAATATGCTTATGAGGGGTCCGCTGGATGCATAAATAAAGCAATAATGAACAAAGCTATTTAACGTAGTTCGGAGAAACTACTCCTACGTCCACGACCAGAAACCTCTGGTAATCCACTAAAGATACCACTGACTTTACGCGCAGTCAGCAAGCGTTGCAGCTTAGTTCCTCAAGCTGGATACAAGTTTATGCGTACTGTATCGAAACCTAACCAGACTGTTTACGGGCACAGCTGAAGCCTACCTTCAGTTTACGGGTACTGAAGAACCTATCCTGTAGATTACGGGTACTACAGAACCTGAACCTTAACCTAACCTTTATCTGGGCTTGAGTTTGGGTTTCCAACTATGAATGAGTTCTTACAAAGAAGAACAAAGAGTATGATGAACTCGTTCAAACTAGGCTTAGAATAAGAAAGAATTATATGCCTAGGTTCTAGTAGGAGAGAGCATCAGCAGCCTGAGAACGTATATGAACTTTGAAGAATGCATGCTGCTTGATCTTGAAGATTACAGAGTGACTGCTAGATATTGACTTGAGTAGTCTTCTTTCTGTGTAGGCTTTTGATCTCTCGAATATGGTTATCTCTCTCTATCTCTAATGACGGAGGAGATATCTATAGGTGGAGATTCAAACTAGCCATTGGAAGAGAGCCGTTTGAATGTCACCTACTCTCTTTGACTTCTAGCCTTTCACCTACGATGTAGGTCTGCATCTGCAGAAGCTATTCCTCATCTGATTGGACCACGTCAGATGAGATCTTCTGACACCGGGATCTTATTTTGGAGTTGGTCTTCATCTTCGAGCTGCTTAGTGTCTCTGCTGTGTCCTAGACCTGAGCTGCGTCATCGACCTGAGCTGTGACTTTAACCTGAGCTGTATCGTTAACCTGAGCTGTGTCTTAGACCTGAGCTGTGTCATCGATACTAAGCTGGGTCTTTAACACTGAGCTGGGTCTTCGACACTCAGGTGGTTTTCCGTCACTGAGTTGGGTCTTGACGCTGCTGGATCTTTGACTCTGCTGGGTCTGCTCTGCTGAGTCTTCAGTTGTGTCCAGCTTCGCTCCGCTCAGCTGCGTCTTCTGCTGTGCTGAACCTGTACATAGAAAACCTAATAGCTCTAAACAAGTGAGCTGGAAACAACACAAGGTTTGTACATTCATCTACTCGATTGGGGTCAGCTAGGTTTTGGTATCACTTCAAAACATGTTTATTATTTTCCCAACAATTTTCCCCTTTTTGATGATGCGGAAACCTTTACAGACTTTTACAGAAAAACACAAAACAAAAATCCTAACTAAACTCCTCCAGGCTGCTCTGCATGCCTTAACGAGAGTTTGTGCCCTTTCTCCAGTTGCCTTTCCAGCTCGCCATTTGCCTCTTCTAGATTCATTTTCTGTTCAATCTTTTCCCCCTTTCTATTTCCGTTTTCTGTTCAATCCTTTCCCCCTTTTTGGTTCATCAAAAAGATATTGGGAGTAAGGAGAGTCGAGGTCTGGCGGCGGCATTTTGGCAATAATTTCTTCCCGTTCTTGGTAACTCCAGTCAGCTTGGAGTTGATACCAATTGATGCACTTTTGGCTCTTCTTTTTCAGCTGATACCAATTGATAGTATTTCTCAGTTGTATGATTCAGTTTGGTGTGAGTCATCTTGACCTTCTTTCTCTGATGGAAGACACCGTTTGCGAGGTTCTTCCTCAATTGAATAAACCAATTGGGTTTTATCAGCTGGGTTTGATTCCCCCTGACTTGATAAATTCATTTTGAAATCCTTGAAGTTCCTGTTGAGTTAGTCCAGCTGTGTCCGATTCCTTCTTGATGACACACGGTGATCCAGCTGAGTATTTCCTGCTGGATGCTCTTCTTGATGATTCTGCTGGACTGGGTTCTTCCTCAGCTAGATTCCTCTTCTCGATTCTGCGATCCACGTTTGATCCAACTTTGTTTGATATCCAGAGGATGACATTTGATAGTTCAGCTGGATTTCTCTCTTGATTCTCCACTTGAATATTCTGCTCGATTGACTTTGCCCTCAGCTGATATCACAGCTGTGTCGATTTCCAGCTCGGTGGAGTTCCCCCTGAATTTGATAGTAGATGGCTGTCTTTTCTCAGCTGCTTCCTACTTCACTTGAGCCAGTGATTTTCTCAACAATTACGTTCATCTGTCAACTTTATCTCTGATCTTGAGAAGACAGTCAGCTGTTCCATGATCAGCTGAGTTCACAGCTGCTTTGCGGGGTAGAAGATTTTCTGTTCTTTGCATTGCATTCCTGCGCATAGAACTCACCAGGAAAACCTTTATCACAACAATTGGCTGATGGACAACAGATTATGCTAATGTCCATCAACATAAAAGACATTTGATATTAAATTATTATTTTTCTCAAATGAGCCATATTCTTTGATGTATCATTTCGAGAAATCACCAAAGATTACCTGGGACCAGTATGCTTGACATATTCTTTGAAGAGCTTTGAGGTGAGTCATGAGCTTTGATCACCAGCTGTCTTTCTTTCACAGCACGCTTGATGACTCCTCAAAAGTGCATGTCCCTTCTTGATCTGTTAACACTCCTTCGGCACCCAGTTGTGATTGGGTTCAACTTTGTTGTTGAGGATTCCATTGATAACCCAGATTTGTCCTTATCTTTTGTGAGTGATACTTCTGGTTGGTCCTTGAATGAGTCCACTTCTCTTTGGACTTTGATGACTGCTTGAATTCCATCTTCTTTGATGCAGCCCATTAGCAAGCTAAAATCTGTCAGCTTGATATCCAACTTGATAACCCGTCTGCTGGAATCTTGATGTGAAGTTCGGTTGATTTCCAGCTTAGATCATTTTCAGCTGTCTTTTTGGTTGACCTTCATGTCTATGCTGGATGACATTCTGTCTTTGATTTTGATTCCAGTCATCTGGATTTCTCTGCTGCTTTTGAGCTTTATGTTCAGCTGGGAGTCGCTGAATTTCTTGGACTTGAGGTTGCCGAGTAACTTGTCTTCTTTGGCAGGGCTGAGCTTGATGATGTCCGAACTCTTTAGACCATCCTTGGCCTTTGTTCCAGCGCTGTGTTTGCATTGGCTGGAGCCATTCTTTGTTTTAATTTTTTGGTCATCTTCAGCTACTTGATCAGCTGTGTTTTCTCAACTTCAAGCTCCTTCTTCATTTGATTCGACTAAGCTGCCTTTTCTTTGAGCAAGGCATTTTTCTTTGAGAGCTGGATCAGTGACTCACCTGATCCTTCATTCTTCTGCTTGTGCTCATTCCTTAGCTCCGAAATCTCAGCTAGCTAGATTTCAAGGATTTCTAGCAATCTCTTGAAGTCGCTGAGCACTTCATCGATTAAGTCTCTTTAGCATGCAGTCAGCTGTGCCATGTCCAGTTGGGTAAACTGCTGCTTCTTCTTTCATCCCTTATGACCATTTTACTCAGTTGTGTGTTCAGTTGTGTTTGCATTTCACAACTAGTCCTAGACAGCTAGCTGGGTAAGTTCAGTTTCTTCAACAGTTGGGTTTGAGAATCCCATGAAGCAGACATCTTCAATGAAATGCTTCATCTTCTGAGTCGGACGAAAACTCTTGATCTTCTTCAGTTTTGCTCGACTTAAGCTCTTTATCTTTTCTTTGGAAGGTCGACTCAGCTGGGTTTCTCTTTGGATAGAATTGCTTGTCGTGATAACCCTTCACGATCATCTTGTACTTTTCCTTGTTGTGTTCCAGCCTATTAATATTCCGTACAAGCATAGTAACTTCTTCGTGCAATTCTTCTTTGCTCATATTTTTAAACTCCTTTATGACTTTTTCAGTCTGAGCTGATTGAGCTGATCTTCTTGATTCTGCACTGAGAGTTGTCTCCTTTGCTTTGGAAATCAGCTCTGTTTGATACATCTGGCTGGATGATTCTCCGTTTGTGATCCCCCAGATCAAATTCGTTGGCTTTCAAGATGGAGAACAATTTTTCTGTCTCCATGCTGCCAAGATCAGTTCTGTTTTGGTGAACCACCTTGTGTGTACACCATTCTGAGGAGAGAGCTGAAAGAACTTTCAAGTTCTTGTCTCGAACCGTATATTATCCAGTTTGGATCGTCTCGATCTCGATAACGAGGTTGGAGAATCTGAGCTCCATTTGATCAATGGACTCGTAGGGGAGTTGCTTGAAGTTGTCAAATTTCTGGCATGCAACTGAGAATTTGTTCTCTTGAATTTCCTATGAGCCTTCACACAACTTGGCTAGAGTGTCCCACATCCCCTTAGCTGTCTCGCAGTTGATGATCTTGCTGAGATAAACGTCCGTCACCATTGAGAAGATGACGTTGTGAGTGTAGCTGTCCAATCCAGCTTGTCTTCTTTCTTCTGGAGAGTACTCCCTTTTGGGCTTCACAACTTGCCGAAGTACTGTTCAGCTCCAGATAAGGTTTTTACTTCTCTTTCTGACTTCATGATGATGATGGATCCGTTAGTGATAACATCTCACATCATGTCGTGACACGCGCTCAGAAAGCTTTTGAGTCGGAACTTCCAGATCTGATAATCATCGACAGAGAATGTCGGAAGACTCTTGCACAAGGAAGATTCCATGACAGTATGCAATATAATGATTTTTTTTTAAATTTGAAACTTTGAAGGATCTGTTCAGGTCACCACTATCAGCAAAGAGGCTGACTTGACACAGAAACAGTGATCTTTTGAACCACTGTTCTGATACCAATTGTTGGTCCCGAGACGGATACCTTGGTGTAGAGAGGGGGTGAATACACCAAGGTTTGAAAACTTTTCCAAGTTAGAATTCTTTTGAGTTAGTTGGCTGTGTTCGATCTAGCTGGAAGGTAGCTTGATCGACACAGCTGGCTGTGTACGGAATGTGGTGGGTTATGGAAAGTCCGTCTGTTACTTCAAATATATTGCAAAGCTCTGTTTCTCTTTCTGTTAGTCAGTTTATGCAACTTGAAAATATGCTTATGAGGGGTCAACTTGATGCATAAATAAAGCAGTAATGAACAAAGCTATTTAACTTGGTTCGGAGAAACTACTCCTACATCCTTGACCAAAAACCTCTGGTAATCCACTAAGGATACCACTGACTTTACGTGCAGTCAGCAAGAGTTGTAGCTTAGTTCCTCAAGCTGGATACAAGTTTACGCGTACTGTATCGAAACGTAACCAGACTGTTTACGGGCACAGCTGAAGCCTACCATCAGTTTATGGGTACTGAAGAACCTATCGTGTAGATTACGGGTACTACAGAACCTGAACCTTAACCAAACCTTTATCTGGGCTTGGGTTTGGGTTTCCAACTATGAATGAGTTCTTACAAAGAAAAACAAAGAGTATAATGAACTCGTTCAAACTAGGCTTAGAATAAGAAAGAATTATATGCCTAGGTTCTAGTGGGAGAGAGCATCAGCAGCCTGAGAACGTATATGAACTTTGAAGAATGCAGGCTGCTTGATCTTGAAGATTACAGAGAAACTGCTAGATATTGACTTGAGTAGTCTTCTTTCTGTGTATGCTTTTGAACTCTCGAATCTGGTTATCTCTCTCTATCTCTAATGGCGGAGGAGATATATATAGGTGGAGATTCAAACTAGCCGTTGGAAGAGAGCCGTTTGAATCTCACCTACTCTCTTTGACTTCAAGCCTTTCGCCTACGATGTAGGTCTGCATCTGCAGAAGCTATTTCTCATCTGATTGGACTACGTCAGATGAGATCTTCTGACACCGGGATCTTATCTTTGAGTTGGTCTTCATCTTCAAGCTTCTTAGCGTGTCTACTGTGTCTTAGACCTGAGTTGCGTCATCGACCTGAGCTGTGACTTTAACCTGAGCTGTGTCATCGACACTAAGCTGGGTCTTTAACACAGAGCTGGGTCTTCGACACTGAGGTGGGTTTCCGTCACTGAGCTGGGTCTTGACACTGTTAGGTCTTTGACTCTGCTAGGTCTGCTCTGCTGAGTATTCAGTTGTGTCCAGCTTCGCTCTGTTCAGCTGCGTCTTCTGCTGTACTGAACCTGTACTTAAAAAACCTAATAGCTCTAAATAAGTGAGGTGGAAACAACACAAGGTTTGTACATTCATCTACTCAGTTGGGGTCAGCTGGGTTTTGGTATCACTTCAAAACATGTTTATTATTTTCCCAACATTTTCCTACCTGTTCATATTACTTTAAAGTGAAAGAGAAAAAACAATATAAATTTTGATAGTTCTAGATTACTTTATTGAGCTAAAATTTTGTATTTTTGTTTATTTTTTTTAATTTAAAGTTATTATTTGATTTGAATATGAAGTATTTTTAGGTCTGTAGCCATGATTAATATGAAGAGAGTAGAGAAATTAGTGGTTGATAAATTAATTTCATTTCTTTTGAGCATTATATCATATTAGACGATAAAATTGAATGAAATCGGGCCTGATTAGTGTCATTATGCTTCAAAAATCGAGCTTTGATTTTGCATAATTTGTAAAATTGACAATCCTCATTATAGTTTTTCAAGTATTAAAATAAAAATAATATTCCCTCCGTCCACGAAAAATAGTCTCATTTGCCCGCTTTTTTCGTCCACGAAAAAAAGTCTTATTTCACTTTTTTCTACTCACATCAAATGAGACTCTTATTCTACTCACAACAACTTCAACTTCCATTTTACTTTTTCCACTCACAACGAGTGGGACCCTTATTCAACTCACAATAATTTCAATTCCCATTTCACTTTTTCTACTCACAACAAATGAGACCATTATTCCACTCACAACAACTTAAACTCTCATTTAACTTTTTGCACTCACAACAAGTGAGGCATTTATTCATTTCAC
Organism: Agastache rugosa; assembly: GCA_031470985.1. Taxonomy (NCBI): domain Eukaryota; kingdom Viridiplantae; phylum Streptophyta; class Magnoliopsida; order Lamiales; family Lamiaceae; genus Agastache; species Agastache rugosa. Next base: position 9,196,905 of record CM062604.1, read on the forward strand.
AACAACTTTAACTAATTTATTAAAACTCGTGTCCAGCACACAATGAGATTCTTTTTTATGGACGAAGGGGGTATTAAAAACTAAAAAGAAAATTTTGATGTGGGCTAAATGTTACCGGTGCTAACAAATGATCATTGCATATTATAGTCTTTGATAAATATAATATCTTAAGTGGTGTTGTAAATATATCTTTTAGATAAATATGATGTGAGTGTTGACCAAGTAATCCCTAAAACCCCAGCTCTCTGTACTACTATAAATAGAAACCTTTGGTCCTCCTCATATTCAATACATAGAATTCTGATTCTCTCTACTATATTCTCTTTTCTCTCTAGTTTATAATACGTTATCAGCATGATTGTTCTACCTCTCCTTCAATCATAGAAGTCCTTCGATCTAGAAGGTATTCTTCTAATTTTCTATTTATTCGTTCAAATAGTATATATTGCCCTCAATAAACATATGTGTGAGATTAGAGTTTGTTAAAAGAAAATATTATTTTATCTTTAATGGTTGATTCTCGAAACTTGATCTGCCTTTCTTTCATCAATAACCTTGAAGTATTTAAATCTTATATTGTTATTTTGTTAATGTAGTCATACGAATATATATATTTGGAATAGTTTCTCTTAAATTCGTGAATCGCCATTATTTTAGCAAATCAAAGCCATAATATTACGTTTTATTTAATGTGTTATTAATCGGATTTTGATGAACAGTTATTTGCACTGATTTCAAGATTCTAATTGTTTATATATATGTGAGATATGTTATGCTGCTAAATATATTGTGATATATTATTAATATAATTCTAATGTTATAATAATCGTTATTTATGAAGAAACACGAACTTCGAATAATCTGGAAAGATTATCTATTGATGTTAATTAAAGTAGCACAAGTAATATTCCTGAACAATATTACATGCTCCGATCTAAGAGAAAATAAATTAAATATTTGGATAATATATTTATCCTTGATTTTTTTTGTGCAGAATTGCACAAATGGCAAATATAGCCAAACTTGAGTTCATTGCTCTTGACATCTCTGACAAGAACTATATGTCATGGACTCTTGATGCTAATGTTCACCTGATCTCAAGGGGTCTAGGGGAGACAATAAAATAAGGAAATAAAGCATCCGAACAGGATCGTGCTAAGACATTAATTTTCCTTCGTCATCATCTCCATGATGATCTAAAGATTGAGTATCTGACTGTCAAAGACCCAAGTGAACTGTGGACAAACATGAAAGAAAGGTTTGATCATCAAAGGACCGTTGTCCTTCCTAAAGCTCGTCACGAGTGGATGCATCTTAGACTGTAAGACTTTTTCTTATAATTCTGAATTATTTAGAATTATTTCTAAATTGAAACTTTGTGGAGAGAATATCATAGATGCTGATATGCTTGAGAAAACATTCTCCACTTTTCATGCTTCAAATGTACTCTTACAGCAACAATATAGGGAGCATGGTTTCACAAAGTACTCTGAACTAATATCTTGTTTATTGGTTGCCTAGCAAAACAATGAATTGCTCATGAAAAATCACGAACTCCGACCCACCGGTTCCACTGCATTGCCTGAAGCCAATGCAATTTTCAATGATGAAAATGGACGTGGTTGTGGGAACCAACGTGGACGTGGGCGTGGTCGTGGACGTGGATATGGTCGCGGTCGTGGACACGGTAAACCAAATGATGCAACCTCTAGCAACAAAAGGCATAAAGCATCCAATGACCATAATTCATCCAGAAAGGAAGTTGTATGTCATAGATGCGGCAGGACAGGACATTGGGCACGTACTTGCCGAACGGCAAAATATTTGGCGGATCTATATCAAGATTCCATCAAGGAAAAAGATAAGAAGGAAACCAATGTCATTGACTTTGACGGTCCAATTGATACTACTCACTTAGATGTCTCTGATTTCTTTGATGACCCAAAAGGCGACAATATTGATCAGTTGATTGGTGGTGGTGTGCTTGAAGACAACAATATGGACATTGTTTAGTCCTTTTAATCACTTATTCTTGTTATTTAGAAGACATTTCTTATTTCCGTTGTTTTTCAGTTCAAAACAATTGTTTATTTTTTTTTTAAATGTTTATTCAGTAATTGATCTTCTTATAAAAATTTATCAGAAATTCAAATGAAATCTTGTGATATTTGTCTTGCCGATAGTGCCACTACACACACCATTCTCCAAAATAAGAAGTATTTTCTTAAGTAAACATTAGCTGAGGATAATGTTAACATGATATCAGGTGCATCAAATATCATTGAAGACCCCGGAAGAGCTTGTATCATTTTGCCAAATGTTACTAAATTAATTATTGAAAATGCCTTGTACTCTAGTAAGTCCAGAAGAAACTTACTAAGTTTTAAAGATATTCGCTATAATGGATACCACATCGAGATCATAGCAGAAGGTACTAATGAATATCTTTGCATAAATTCTTTTGCATCTGGCAATAAGCTAACAAAAGAAAAAATATCAACATTACCTTCTGGAATGTACTACACATTCATAAAGGCCATGTCATGAACCAGAAGTTCAATGACACAAGAAGCTTTATGCTTTGGCATGATAGGTTGGACATCCTGGAGCAACTATGATGCGCCGAATAATTAATAATTCATCTGGGCACAATATAAAGAATCAAAAGATTCTTTTAGCAAATGAATTCCCATGTGATGCTTGTGCGCAAGGCAAGTTAGTTATTAGACCTTCATATACGAAGGTTGTTGATATTGAATCTCCATCTTTCTTAGAAAGAATTCAAGGAATTTAATCAACATTTTTGACCAAAATGAAATTGGTTGGGAATTTATTCTCACTTCCAACATGAAACATTCTTAAAATACTTAATTAAATTTATTTATATCATTAAAACAATCATACAATTCATGCATCAATTATTCTTCAATTTCTCTCTTTTTCGAAAATAATGAAAATAATAGCTAGGGTTTCTCATGTTTAAATCTAATTATATATTTGATCTTCTAAGCATAATTCATGAAGATCAAAACATCATTGAATGCATGAATCAAAATTTAGCATTTTCTTCAAAATTTCAATTTTTTTTTCCAAAACTAGGGTTAGGGTTCTTCATGCTTGATTTAATCATACCAATGATCATATAATCCGCATATAAGCATAATACTAAGATATGAAGAACATCTAACCATTTCTAAAATTTCTCCCAAAATTTTCGATCATGTATATATATATAGAAGAAGAATTTTTTTGAGGAAAGAACCTAGGTTAGAATATACCTAACTCTTCTTGATTACTTTGGATAAGAGAAATAAACTTGATCTTGAAGCTTGGAAGAACCAATAGTGGAAAAGTGTGTGTGTAGTGCGTGTGTCGCAGCCTGACTCAGAATAAAGATGACCGAGCTGGTGGGTCCCACGACGTACACAATTTATGATTAACCAAGGAATCGATAACGACCCAGTTATCCAACAAAACCAAACATTTGACAACTATTCTTAACAACAACGATACCGGGAGTTAAACTTATTCTTGAACAACATCTCAACGAACATGCTTAACAAGAAATCAATAACATGCTCGACAATTCCAATCAATTAGTATCGTACGACCAACGATGCCAAGAGATCAATATCGACAAGAAGTCCATTAGATCAAGAAAGCACGATAAAAGAGGGTCGTATGATTTAAAAGATCTCAACAAAGGATTGACAACTTATTTTCAAGTTAAAACAAGTTTGCAGCTGAAACCTTAACAAATAAAATTAACGACTTCAAAGTCGAGAACATGCTTCATACTTCAACATATATTTCAAAGTATTACAGCGGAAAAACATAGAGAATCATATGTATGAAGACATATGACTCAACTCTAGTTTAAACAACTTTCAAAAGACTCAACCAACAAAAGTCCGTCCAAGCACACTCCCATCTTCATCCGAGCTAACCTGCACATTTTAGAAATAACATGCAGGGCTGAGTACTTCGTACTCAGTGGACACGTGCCAAAAACATTTGAAAACTTGCTTCTTAGAGCTATAGATTAAACTTGCCATAAAGCATTGCACAAGTAACTTTTTGAAAACAAACTTGTACGTGCTTGCTCAAGCATTTTCTTTTGATATAAGTGACTGCAGTCAAAATACTCATTAAGTACGAACCATATCTACTATAAATAGTAGTGATGAGAAAGAGGCCTTTTTCTCAATCACTTGTAACCGGTCTATCAGAGAAAAGCTCACGATTACCAATATAATCGGCCTATCAAAGAAAGACTCACGATTACTAATGTGTACACAAATCCCACCTTGCGCGGGACCGAATTCGTCCTTCTTCAGTAGATGGTATCATACAAAAACTTAAAACATTTGGCAAGTTAATCAATTTAAAATATCACATATATATAATCATATATATATAGCATTCATCATTTCTTTGTTTAGAAAGCCCACCTGATAACTGAAGCTTTGGACTTAACCTTTATCGATTCTGAATTCTCGGATTCACACTTCCACTCGATCCTTCATTCGAACTAGAATTCACGAATTCAGAACGAGAATTAACTACTATCGAATAAACGAATTCGATATTCTTAACTTCTAATTTACTTCGAAATTCTACGTCGAAACTCGACGAAACTTGAGAATTTCTAACTTAACTTCTTAAACGCTCTTACTCTATCTTAACTCATCATTAACCAAAATCACACTTAACATAATCATACATTAATTACTATTCATATCTTCAAATACGAAACGGATTTGACTCGACAAACGAGCTTTGAAAATTCTCAATTTAAATCTACTTACATCTTTTAACATAATAAACATAATTACTCAATCATATTATCAATCCAGATCACGTACACATATAAACCTTTAACTTAGAAAAATAGCCGAAAAATAGAAAATTCTTAATACTTCGTATTTAATTTCTGAAAAATTCCACAATACTTAAATTTTTATTGTAGAATTCAAATATGTGATTATTTTCTTGATAAAAAATCAAATAATCATTTAATTTCCTTTAATTATTTTCGGCCCTTTTATAAAATTAGGATAAAATATCCAATTTCATTCTAATAAATTCCCAACAACTTATTTTAATTTATAAGCTATATTTATAGCTTAATTACTTAATTTAATTGGATAAAAATCAAAACTCTAATATATATATATATATTTCGACCTTTTAAAGAAATAGGGCACATTTGCTTATTTTTATCCATTTCAAATTACAACATGCTTAATTAATATTCTAGAGATTAATTGTAAACTCAATTAATCCATTTAAACTCTAGAATAATTATTTTTAATTTATTTTAAAAGCTAAAAATTTCGAAATTAATGAAATTGAGCTCCAAAAATTCTAACAAAATTCCCACATGCTTAAATAAATATCATAGGCTCAATGCTATCATCAATTTCATCATTCAACATCAAAATCAAAAAGCCCTAATCTTAAGAACCCTAACTTTCGAAAATTCCAATAATTGGAATAATTATGATTCATCTATTAATTCAATGCATAAACATACTTAATAACATCATATAAGCTTAATTTAAACATCAATTTAATCAAAGAACATTAAGATCAAAAACCCCTAATTTTAATCATAATTTTCGGCTATAATTAAAACTCATAGAAGGGTTTTGATTCTTTGATTACTTCCAACATCAAACATGCTTAGAATAATTATCTAAGCTCAATTATTCAATCAATTTGATCATCTAACATCACAATTGAAAAATCCTCATTTTAGCATAAATTTCGAAAATTATGAGATTAGGGTTAGGGTTTGATTTGAGCATGAATTAATGATCTATCATGCATCCTAAGCATGAATTAAACATCATAAATCAAAATCAAGATCATCTACTAATCTTTCTCATTTTTTTCGAAAAATATGAAAGAATAAAAAGAGATGATTTAACCATGACCTTGAGCTAAAACTTGCACTAAACACTTATCTTACCTTGATTAATAATTTGGAGATGATTTGATCTTGGATTTGAGCTTAAAAATTGAAGAAAAATGGAAGAATGGTGCGTGAAGGAGCTGCTGTTCTTGTTGCTGTTTTTGGCGTGAGAAATGGGAAGAAAAAGGCTTGGAATTCATATTTAATTAATCACAATTAGTCAACTAAGCTTAGGTCATTGCTTATGTAATAATTAGGATTATTTAATTAGTTAAATGCTTAGTTTAATCAATTAATTACTAATTTGCTAATCATAACTTCATTCTCTAATTTCTTGATCAAGAAAAATCAATTAGGGTATCTCAAACCCTAATGCAAATTCTCGTAAGAAAATGCTGAGAAACGAATCATTTATGAAATAAATAAGATTATTATTTTTAATAATTAATTGCTTATAAAATAAATTAAGTAAATTAAATTCATAATTTTCTCAATTAAAAATCATGCATAAATGCACAATTCAATAAACATAAATTCTAATTCATTTCAATTAACCCGAGACGAAACAAACATAATTATATTCCACTTTTTTGGCACAAATTTGGATTGCCGAATAAAATTATTATAAAGGGAATTTTTCTTCATCTTCATTCTCTTAATTTAATTAAAGAAATACTAAGTTTAATTATTCACGAAAATGGGATATTACATTCTCTCCCCCTAAAAATAAATTTCGTCCCGAAATTTGCTTATCACAAGGACAAAGCTCGGGATACCTTTCTTTCATCTTTATCTTTCAATTTCATCATTTCTTCTTCTGAGCCATCGGCTCCACTTAATCTTTACTAGCATAATTGATTTAACTTTTTAGCTGATGGATCCTTCGATCCAAAATTAGTTCTAGGTTTATCTCAAAACTGAGATCTGGGTTTAAGGTTGCTTCTTCTTCTTAAATAACATGCTTGGGATCGAACACGCATTAGCGCAACTAGAATACATTAAACATGCTGTGCGAATTTCTAAAGCTTAGCGGTAAAGCTAGCTTGAATGTAATTTGACCTATCCTTTCCAGGATTTCACACGGTCCTATTTAACGAAACTTAAACTTTCTTTTCTCGCCAAATCTAAGGATTTCTCTCGAAGGTAAACTTTCGGAAAAACTTTATTTCTGACTTCGAACTCTATTTCTGATATCTGAGTATCAGCATAAAATTTTTGGCTATCTTACTCTTCTTTAATCCGTTGTTTCATTTGGCGAATTATCTTGATGAATTTTTCAACAGCATCGGGACCTAATACTTTACTTTTACTTGCTTCAACTAAATAAAAGCAGGGATCAACACTTCTTTCTCAAGGAGCTTCATAAGGATGCTATGTAGGTCGGCATCTAATAACTGTTGTTGTACGCGAAATCAATGAGAAGAAAACTTGCTCTCACTAGTCATCTCAATTTAGCACAACAGTTCTGAACATATCTTGCAAATTTGAATTATTCTCTTGAATAGATCATCCGTCTGAGGATGAAAGATGATGATAACATTCAACTTTGATGCTCACTTAACTTTGCAGGCTTCTCCAAAACAGGAGGTAAACGTAGAATATTGATCTAATAATCGACTTAGGCATATCGTGTACACACACAATTTTATGAACATACAACTGAGTTAGCTTGTTTGATCCAAGCATTACTGAGATTGATATGAAGTGAGCAGATTCTAACAGTCTGATCAAAATCATCCAAATAGTTGTATCCTCTCTCTTTTGGACTTAGGTAACCTGGTTACAAGTCTATGGTAATATCATTCCACTTCTAAATTGGGATATCTAATGGCTTAAACTTTCCCACACGGGTTTGCTCCTTCTGCTTAAGGCGTTAGCTACTACGGTTGTTTTTCCTGGATGATAGGAAATTTTACAACTGTAGTTTTCTATTAGCTCAAGCTATCTTCTTTGTCTCACTTAATTCTTTTTCTTGAAAAAGTATTTGAGGCTTTTGAGATTTGTAAAAATCTCACACTTGGCTCCAAACAGATAATATTTCAAGATCTTCGGAGCGTATACAACTACAGCTCATTAAAATCATAAGTTGGATAATTTATCTTATGATGTCTTTGTTGTCGTGACACATAAGAAATTATTTTTCTTTCTTGCATCAGGACACTAACTAGTCCATTCTTTGATGCATCCGTAAACACGGTGTAATCCTTGCTTGTTTCTGGTAATGCTAAAACTAGAGCAGTGATTATCTCTCTTAAGTTCTTGAAAACTTTCTTTGCATTCAAGAGACCATTTGAACTTCGATTCTTCTTTTTTTTTTTCCTTTTTTTTTTTCCGGAAGTTGGGTCATCAGCGTTGCTATCTTGGAGAATCTTTCAATGAATCTCTGATAGTAATCTGCTAGACCCAAGAAATTACCAATTTCCGAGTGTGAGATTGGCGATTTCCAATCTTGGATTGCTTGCACTTTGAAGTGTCGAATTTAATTCTTTCGAAAGAACAAGTCCGAGAAAATTTACTTTTATTAGCCAAAATTCGCATTTGCTGAATTTGACATACAATTTCTCAGATCTTAGCTTTTCTAAGATAATTCGGAGATGGTCTTTATACTCCGGTTCACTTTTTGAGTACTCAAGAATGTCATCGAAGAAGACTATGACAATTCTATTCCAATATTCATGGAAATCTCTATTCATGAGATCCAAGAATATTGTTGGGGCTTTTAACAATCCAATTGGCATTACTACAAACTCGTAATGGCCATACTTTATTTAAAATGCGGTTTTTTGGAATATCTTCTTGACAAATTTTTAGCTGATGATTGCTAGATCTAAAATTAATTTTTGAGAACATGCTAGCTCCTCAGAGCTAATTTGTCAGATCATATATCCTTAGCAAAGGATATTTTATTTTCAACTTGCTAAATTCTAGGTAGTTCATACTCATTCTTAGACTTCCATCTTTCTTCTTGACGAACAAGATTGGGGCTCCTCACGGAAAATACTTGGTTGATAAGACCAAGGTCGAGCAATTCTTTTAACTGAATCTTCAATTCTCACAACTCCATTCAAAACATTATATATATTGCTTTTAATATTGGGGTTGAACCAGATTCAAGGTTGATGGTACCAATTGTTATATCTGAAATAGTCCTGTCCAAAACTTCAGGAAAAACATCCTTGAACTTTCGGACTTCAGCAACATCATCGATATTCTTCTCTTGGGTTTCCATATTTATTGAGATAAACTAAAATATGTTTATTCATCTTTTCTTCTTAACAACTTTCTTACTTAAATAGTCGAAATAATCGACAACCTTTTTACTGCTCTCTCTATTCTAAGGAATAGGGTTGGCTTATTTTTTTTCTAGATGGCTGGAAAGAAATTTTCTTTGCTTGCACCAAATGGTGGCAAGGTTCTCGGTTAACTAGTATATCCTCATAATGATGTCTACATCCATAATCAAAATAGATTTAGGGTTTTAGTTGACATCATAAGGGAATCTAATCTCAAGTTCCCAAATAGGGCAATCATGCATCATTGAGGTAGATTTACCTACCAAGATCAATACTCTTAAGCTCTGACTAGCTCACCTTATTTTAAGGCCAAGAGTACTTACACATGCACTCAATATTAAAGAATGTGATGCATAAGTACCAAATAAAATTAATATTTGGTACACTTCTGAGCTGGCATATATATCTGCCATATTACCTTGGTCTCTAACGCTTGCTTTCTAATCTAGAGTAAAAATCCTTTGATGCTATTGATGCAACTCCTGCTGCGATGGTTGCTACTACTTTAGCTGCTGCTGCTGAGAACGGGGTGCTTGGCTCTGGTGCTGCTGCGGCTGTAGAACTTCTTCTATGGCCTTCGCACGTGTGGCCGCATCGCTATGATCTTTTTCCATCTTCTTCTTGCTACTTATTTGGGCACTGGTACGGACGAAATCCTTGCGGTCTTGTGCGGTCTTAGAGACGATCAATCTTACCCTACGAAAAGCGATCTAATCTATTCTAGAGTTAATCGATTGCTACTGACTTTGTCTTTGTCATGGATTCTTGCTAGATTGACTTTTAACATTCCACTTTCTTGTTCAATTAGAATTCTGACGTTCTTTTTCTCTTCAGATTCTGACCTTCTTACGAAGTTTGCGATTTGGCAGTTGCTTGGAGCTTGAACTTCAAATGGGAAAGGTGCTAAGATTTTGGACTATCTTTACTGGCTGTAAGGCTAACTCTATAACCAGAGTTCGGCTTAACGCTCATATGTCAAAACACTTTGATTTACTAGAACTACTCTTCATATCTGGAATGAGTCCGAGGAAAAAGCTCAGACATCTTCTTGCCTGCCCAAATCAACTTGACAAGGACGGAACGAGCTAGGTCAAATTTTTTTTTTTTAACAAACTCTGCCATCTTCTTCTTTCCTTGCTTTAAAATTTACGAACTAGCTTTACTTCTGCTTACAAAAGCTTTTCGAAATATCTTTCAAAAAGGCTACTTAAACATCCAAGAGAGATATTTTCGAGCTTCTCGGAATAAATCTTCTGGCAAGCTTCTCACCAGTAGGTTGCTGATTCTTCCAACGGATACGACATGCATGTGAGACGCTCGTGGTCATCACATCGAATAACCTAAAGATTCGATCTAACGTACAATCTATTTTTCTTCTTCTGATAGATTTCCTCTATCGTCAAAAGTTTGGAAAAATCTGACGAAGATAAAGTTCTTCGATTCTTCTCTTAGATAGAGAAGATGGGGTAGGTTCTTGCTGCTCTTCTTCTTCTATTCTGATTTTTTTTTTGAAAGCATTCTAATTAACACGCACAAGGGTTTAAACGAGATTTGCTTTATTTAAAACATCAATAATTTCACTTGAAAGTTTTAGGTACTTTCACATTTCAAGCTTCATCATAACAACATTTACTTCACATAGTAGTAGTTCCAATCATGGAATTTAACTTTCAAGCAAATCAAATATCATCATAGCATAATCACTTTCATAACTTAACTTATTAATTAAGTAATAACATAACAGCTTAACTTCATAACTTTTCTCATCTTAGCAATCAACAACAGAATACTCAACTTCATAAACTTTTCTTACTCATTCAAACAATTCGCAAAATACTTAACTTAACTTATAACTCTTGACAAGCAACTTACTTCTTTCATACTTAGCTTATATTCATAAAATCCTTATTCTTCAAGCTCTAGCTTCATATTGACAGCTATCCTTCAACTTACTTGATGCTTATCAAAGCATAATAACTTCTTATCTTTCTTATGCATATAACATCAGGAACTCACCAACTGAACCAAATGACCGCTTTAGTCATTCTTTCATGCACTGGAATTTTTTTTTTTCCTCTTTGAGATCTTTTCTATCAACAGAAAAGTTATCCTTATCTCAACTGTGACGTTCTAACATCACACAAACATAATAACGATGACACAGACTACTAATCTGCTACTGAAAAATCTAGGATCAAATTATGCATCATATATATATATTATTTTTTTTTACCATCTACATTTCTATATTTCTGCATTTATGACTTCGTCCTTTTATGCTCTCGAAACTGGCAATAATTAAAAAGGCCGACTCTTTAAATGTATTCTCGAAATCTAAACTATCGACTTCTGAATCATCTTTTTCTGTTACTTCTTCTTCGACGATCACATTTCTACCCAAGTTAAGCTTGAATTCATCTTCAGTATCCGCAACAGGTGTTGACGAGAAACTGACCTCGTAACTTTATTTATGGGGAGGAACACGTCGAAGTTGGGCCAAACAGTCCATCTTCTTAGTAGCTGAATTACTGTCGAGGTCGTCATATTATTATTATCGTTGTGATTTAGTTAGAATAATCCAGCTTCAAGCTCCTTTTGCTAAATCGGAGAAATGGAAGCGAAAGAAAACTTAATATTCGTAGGTTGATAATATTAAGGACCCTCGGAAAGAGAAAATAAATCACCTCTGCGCGAAAGGCTAAAATTAATTTAAATCCTTGAAATAAAAATTTCTGAAGTCAAGACTGACGAGTTTAATCGAATAAGAGAATGACAGGATTAACAATCCGAGAAGTAGGTTGGGTAATGAAAGAATCCCAAACCTTAATTAAATCAAATAACTGAGACTAAATAAAATTTTAGCTCAGGTATTCCTAACAAAACATAAAGGAATAACATTATCCTGAGATATTTACTTCATCGATAAATTCTTTTGAGATATAATTCATCTCAATCTTGTTCTAAAATATAACAAGAATGTGATTAACGAAAGAGAAGAATAACGAACGACGAACGAAACAAACAAAGAACGAAACGGACGACGAATGATGAACGAACAACGGAAATTTTTTTTTTTATATATACTTTAAGCTATGTTTTCATTCTTCATTACTTATTTTAAATCTCTTCTTCATACCCATTTTTCTTCTTTTTCTTCAGTCAACTTCGTCTCGTTGTTGCTTCCCAACGATATCTCGCGTTCGCTTTTACTTCCAAAAAAAACAAAGCATCGCCTTGCTTTCAATTAATTCATCATCTCGCTTACGAAAGTTCGTCACATAAAGGATCTCAAACTCATAACAACGAGCAAAATTTGGTTTAGAAAGTTCCAAGAAATCAAGATAAATTAATTAAACTTGGAAGAAATAACTTATAGAAAAATCTGCACAATTGCAGCAGATTGAAACTAAATTTCAGAACAGAATATTTAGAACCAGGGGGCGTGCATGGTACCATTAGAAAGCCATGGATATCTAGTTTCTAACCCAATTTACGGATCTGAATTCCGTTAAACAAGCAGGAAGTTATGGCCTCCGGAGTAAAAGGTGGCAGAACAGCCGCCGCCCAGGTCAGCGACCGCTGGGACTCAGCCGCGGCTGACCTGCCATGGTCAGCGACCACTCGACCTCAGCGGACGCTGAGTTCCGGGGTCCTGCTTCCTTCAGCGAGCGCTGAGTCTAGGAGATGGCTGACTTCTCGCCCTGTATTATTTTCAGCGGTCTCTGACATCAAGCGGTCTCTCACTTCATTCCCTATAATATTTTTGAGCGACCTCTGATTTAAAAAAAATTTCTCCTTCGATTCTTTATGCTCTCAGCGAACTTTCTATCTTTTAATTCTTGTTTAATGCTTTTATTTACTAAAACAAACTTCATTTTACTTCAAAACTTCTCGTTTCAATAATTCATTTTTAAGATATAATTTCCGACATAAATACAAAACTCGGAAATTTACTTAAAAAAAACCGCTTTGGCCATACCTCTTTTTATAACGGAAAAATTACCCCTTCGAGGACTTTTTCACAAAAACAAGGGATTTTTCTCTATAATAAAAACTTCCCAAGTTAACGGTGATTTTAGGATATCACGCAAAGCTACTTTCTCAGAGCGGAATTCTTCATCGCTACTGGATCTTTTAAAACTAATATATTATGCATATTTTTACGAAACCTACTGAACAATCATAAAACTTTAAAACGACAACGCGTAAAATTTGTTCGATTAATAATCTATTAAATTAACGTCACTCTCGAAATCTCTCTCTGCTCATCCTTTAATGGATCTTCTTCTTCTTTTTCTTCCTCACTTTCAAACTCGGTACTCTCCTCGGCTCTCTCCACTTCATGTAACGTCAAACGGACAATACTCACGTCGACCATACCAGAAAAGGCCTCAAACTAGGCTGAAATCCTAGATGGTTAAACGGCATACAACGAAGATGAGAATATTCTTCGGTTGCTCCGACCTCGGGTCAATGGTATTCTCATCACTGTCATGGCAACGTGGTCCTGACGTACTCCTCTTGTAGAAACGAAAGAAACAAGCTGAGTTCCAAAGAAATAATCAAGCTCTGAAGAATTCAAAGCTTGAAGAGTATCCAAAGAAGGATTTAATGGAACTACATCAATAGAGGGAGCTGAATCAAATTGTTCACCGAAGCAGAAGGCTCGGGAACAGAAGCAAAACATTTGTTAGAGGTGGAGATGAAACATAGCCATTCAACAACGGCTAAGAAATAATTGTGTTTTTATCAAAACTATAATCATTAGGATGAGGAGAAACAACGGTTTCAGGGTTCTCTTGAGAAAAGAAATTGGGTCGTCTTGAATATCGAATCCTGCAATCCTGCTCCATCCACTCATCGGGAAGAAGAGGAACCAACTTTACTATTCTGAGAACTCCTGAAATATTACTCTCACTAATATTCGTCTAAACACAATGGAAACGGCTCAAACTCTACTAATATCTCTGCATAGCTAATACGCATTTACTGAAACTCTTTAATGGCCTCGTCATTCAAGACGCAAATTTTTGCTTCCAAGCTCACTATACTTTCCAAAAACAAACAACCAACTTCTTACACAACTGATTCATCATCTAGCTTACGATCAATCAGCACAAAAACAATCTCATTAAAAAAAACTCAAAACCTCAACACAATTTCAAACTTTAAACTTTCATAAAATTTTCCTTCTTTACTTTCTAACTTCATCTCATTAATTAACTTCATTATGAAAGCGGAAGATCCATATTACTGAGTTTCTACTTATTTGGGTTGATCAGGTCGACATAACAGTCCGTCAGTCACATGGAACTTCAAATTTTAAACTTTTAAACATAGGAAACTTTCAAATACGTACCTGGTTTGCCAGATGAGATGAGGTGCTGGACTTTAGTTGTTGGTACTTAACTAGTCTAGAAATTCAAATCTAGACTACTCGTAGAAAGTTTAAACATAGAGCAGACGAGCTGGCTCTGATACCACTCTGTCGCAGCCCGACTCAGAATAAAGATGACCGAGCTGGTGGGTCCCACGACGTACACAATTTATGATTAACCAAGGAATCGATAACGACCCAGTTATCCAACAAAACCAAACATTTGACAACTATTCTTAACAACAACGATACCGGGAGTTAAACTTATTCTTGAACAACATCTCAACGAACATGCTTAACAAGAAATCAATAACATGCTCGACAATTCCAATCAATTAGTATCGTACGACCAACGATGCCAAGAGATCAATATCGACAAGAAGTCCATTAGATCAAGAAAGCACGATAAAAGAGGGTCGTATGATTTAAAAGATCTCAACAAAGGATTGACAACTTATTTTCAAGTTAAAACAAGTTTGCAGCTGAAACCTTAACAAATAAAATTAACGACTTCAAAGTCGAGAACATGCTTCATACTTCAACATATATTTCAAAGTATTACAGCGGAAAAACATAGAGAATCATATGTATGAAGACATATGACTCAACTCTAGTTTAAACAACTTTCAAAAGACTCAACCAACAAAAGTCCGTCCAAGCACACTCCCATCTTCATCCGAGCTAACCTGCACATTTTAGAAATAACATGCAGGGCTGAGTACTTCGTACTCAGTGGACACATGCCAAAAACATTTGAAAACTTGCTTCTTAGAGCTATAGATTAAACTTGCCATAAAGCATTGCACAAGTAACTTTTTGAAAACAAACTTGTACGTGCTTGCTCAAGCATTTTCTTTTGATATAAGTGACTGCAGTCAAAATACTCATTAAGTACGAACCATATCTACTATAAATAGTAGTGATGAGAAAGAGGCCTCTTTCTCAATCACTTGTAACCGGTCTATCAGAGAAAAGCTCACGATTACCAATGTAATCGGCCTATCAAAGAAAGACTCACGATTACTAATGTGTACACAAATCCCACCTTGCACGGGACCGAATTCGTCCTTCTTCAGTAGATGGTATCATACAAAAACTTAAAACATTTGGCAAGTTAATCAATTTAAAACATCACATATATATAATCATATATATATATAGCATTCATCATTTCTTTGTTTAGAAAGCCCACCTGATAACTGAAGCTTTGGACTTAACCTTTATCGATTCTGAATTCTCGGATTCACACTTCCACTCGATCCTTCATTCGAACTAGAATTCACAAATTCAGAACGAGAATTAACTACTATCGAATAAACGAATTCGATATTCTTAACTTCTAATTTACTTCGAAATTCTACGTCGAAACTCGACGAAACTTGAGAATTTCTAACTTAACTTCTTAAACGCTCTTACTCTATCTTAACTCATCATTAACCAAAATCACACTTAACATAATCATACATTAATTACTATTCATATCTTCAAATACGAAATGGATTTGACTCGACAAACGAGCTTTGAAAATTCTCAATTTAAATCTACTTACATCTTTTAACATAATAAACATAATTACTCAATCATATTATCAATCCAGATCACGTACACATATAAACCTTTAACTTAGAAAAATAGCCGAAAAATAGAAAATTCTTAATACTTCGTATTTAATTTCTGAAAAAATTTCACAATACTTAAATTTTTATTGTAGAATTCAAATATGTGATTATTTTCTTGATAAAAAATCAAATAATCATTTAATTTCCTTTAATTATTTTCGGCCCTTTTATAAAATTAGGATAAAATATCCAATTTCATTCTAATAAATTCCCAACATCTTATTTTAATTTATAAGCTATATTTATAGCTTAATTACTTAATTTAATTGGATAAAAATCAAAACTCTAATATATATATATTTCGACCTTTTAAAGAAATAGGGCACATTTGCTTATTTTTATCCATTTCAAATTACAACATGCTTAATTAATATTGTAGAGATTAATTGTAAACTCAATTAATCCATTTAAACTCTAGAATAATTATTTTTAAATTATTTTAAAAGCTAAAAATTTCGAAATTAATGAAATTGAGCTCCAAAAATTCTAACAAAATTCCCACATGCTTAAATAAATATCATAGGCTCAATTCTATCATCAATTTCATCATTCAACATCAAAATCAAAAAGCCCTAATCTTAAGAACCCTAACTTTCGAAAATTCCAATAATTGAAATAATTATGATTCAATCTATTAATTCAATGCATAAACATACTTAATAACATCATATAAGCTTAATTTAAACATCAATTTAATCAAAGAACATCAAGATAAAAAACCCCTAATTTTAATCATAATTTTCGGCTATAATTAAAACTCATAGAAGGGTTTTGATTCTTTGATTACTTCCAACATCAAACATGCTTAGAATAATTATCTAAGCTCAATTATTCAATCAATTTGATCATCTAACATCACAATTGAAAAATCCTCATTTTAGCATAAATTTCGAAAATTATGAGATTAGGGTTAGGGTTTGATTTGAGCATGAATTAATGATCTATCATGCATCCTAAGCATGAATTAAACATCATAAATCAAAATCAAGATCATCTACTAATCTTTCTCATTTTTTTCGAAAAATATGAAAGAATAAAAAGAGATGATTTAACCATGACCTTGAGCTAAAACTTGCACTAAACACTTGTCTTACCTTGATTAATAATTTGGAGATGATTTGATCTTGGATTTGAGCTTAAAAATTGAAGAAAAATGGAAGAAAAAGGCTTGGAATTCACATTTAATTAATCACAATTAGTCAACTAAGCTTAGGTCATTGCTTATGTAATAATTAGGATTATTTAATTAGTTAAATGCTTAGTTTAATCAATTAATTACTAACTTGCTAATCATAACTTCATTCTCTAATTTCTTGATCAAGAAAAATCAATTAGGGTATCTCAAACCCTAATGCAAATTCTCGTAAGAAAATGCTGAGAAACGAATCATTTATGAAATAAATAAGATTATTATTTTTAATAATTAATTGCTTATAAATTAAATTAAGAAAATTAAATTCATAATTTTCTCAATTAAAAATCATGCATAAATGCACAATTCAATAAACATAAATTCGAATTCATTTCAATTAACCCGAGACGAAATAAACATAATTATATTCCACTTTTTCGGCACAAATTTGGATTGCCAAATAAAATTATTAAAAAGGGAATTTTTCTTCATCTTCATTCTCTTAATTTAATTAAAGAAATACTAAGTTTAATTATTCACGAAAACGGGATATTACAGCGTGTTTGTTGAAAGAGAGATGATAAAAGAGAGAAGAAAAAATTTCTTCGTTTCGGATTAACCGAGACAATAAAAATTAATTAAAACTCATTTTTTCGGTAGAATATATCTGCCGGGTAAAATTTTCAGAAAGAAAAATTTTTATTTTACTAAAATTCTTATCTTTCTCATTAGATTAATTATTTTAATTACTCAAGAAAGACGGGATACTATAGAAAATGTGCATGGATTTAATTTGAAAATTTTCTGGACCCGTTAGATGGGTTAAAATTGACTTAGTCGATTGTTATGAATAGTTGTGAAGTATGTTTTATGTTAAGTATTATGGTTTGAAGTTAGAGGTTTATTTAGGAAGTAAGTTAGATTTGAAATGTTAAGAAAGTTAAGTTAGTATTTCTCAGGTTAAGCCGTAGAAATCCGAAGCGAAGTAAAGTTAAGAGAATCGAAGTCATTTCTTCGATAATAGTTAATTCTCGTTCTGAATTCGTGAATTCTATTTGGAATGAAGGATCGAGCGGAAGTGTGAATCCGAGGTTTCAGAATCGATAAAGGTTAAGTCCAAAGCTTCAGTTATCAGGTGAGCTTTCTAAACAAAGAAATGATGAATGATATATATATATATATATATATATATATATATATGATTATATTTATTTGTGATGTTTTTAAATCGATTAACTTGCCAAATGATTTAAGTGTTTGTATGTTACAATCTACTTTAGCAAGACGAATTCGGTCCTACGGAAGGTAGGATTTGTGTACACTATTTTGTAATCGGGAGCCTTCCGAAAGGAGTGGACGATTACAAGTGTTTGAGAAGGAGGCCTACTTCTCAGCACTAATTTATGATTGTAGATCTGGTACATACACCTTAAATTATATGATTGCGCAGAAAATATTTCAGCATGCACAAGTTTGTTATTCAAAAGTTTACTTGTGCTTATGCTTTACGGCAAGTTCACTTGTGTTACATGCACCGGCTTTTTCATCTAATTTTCGAGCCGGGCTGCGACAGAGTGGTATCAGAGCAGGTCTGTCTGCTCTAGTTATATATGTCTTAAAAGTCTAGTCTAGTTTGAATCCCTAGACTAGTCGAGAGCAAGGTCTATTTGCTCTAAGTTCTGTTTGTTCTAAGTTGATATATCTTAAGTCTAGTCTGATTTGAATTCTAGACTAGTCAAGTTTTAACAACAACAGAAGTCCAACACCTCATCTCATCCGGCAAACCAGGTACACATTTAAAAGTTTCCTATGTTTAAAAGTTTAAAATTTGAAGTTCCATGTGACTGACGGACTGTTATGTGGACCTGATCAACCCACATAACTAGAAACTCAGTAATATGGATCTTCCACCTTTATAATGAAGTTAATTAATAAGATGAAGTTAAAAAGTAAAGAAAGAGAATTTTATGAAGATAAGTTATGATTGAGATTTAATTTTGGTTGTTGTGGATTTGATATCTTAATAAGGTTATTTTATGTTGGGTTGTTTTAAGCAAGTTGATGAATAATTGCAAGCGAGGCGATTGTTTATTTTTGGAAAGTATCGTATCACCGTTTGGAAGAGAAATTAGCTTCTCAAAGTGACGAGGCAATGAGAGAGTTTCAGCATATGAGTATGAGTACATAGAGACGTTAATTTCAGCACGTTTCCATTGCGTTTGGATGGATATTAATAAGAGTAATATTTTGGGAGTTCTCGGAATAGTAAGATTGGTTTCTCTTCTTCCCGACGAGTGGCAGAAGTGGGCTGCGTTGCATGTGCCGAGATTCATCACGAAGCAATATTGGGATCGCATGCTCTACGGAGATTGTTGTGGATTCATATCTGAGATTTTTACTCAGTATATGTGCTACTCTGCACCATCGCCTGAACGTATCAGTTGCCGATTCGAGTGGATGGAGCAGGATTGCAGAATCCAATGCCTCAAGACAACCCAATTCCTTTTCTCATTCCTCAAAGAGAACCCTGAGCCGTTGTTTCTCCTCATCCTAATGATTATGATTTGAATGTAAACTCATTTCTTTCTCAGCCATTGTCAAATATTTTGATTCTGTTACTGTCGCAGCCCGAACCTCGATATTAGATGTCAAGGCCGATAGGTCCCACGACTTACACAATTTATGATTAACAAAGGAAATTAAGATAGCGACCCGGCTATCGTTCAAAAGAATAACCATACTTAACATGTCGCAGCCCGAATCTATTACCCAGCTGGGCTCAGTCGGCTGGATTTACCCAGCTGGACCCAGTCAGCTGGAATTACCCAGCTGGACCAATTGGAATTACCCAGTTGACTCAGGATTTTACTTGGACCCGCTGGAATTACTACTGGACCTGGTCATTGGAATTACCCAAATTGATCGGGTCCAATGGTAAATCCAGCTGGCCGAGTCAGCTGGGTAATTCCACTGATCGGGTCCAATTGTAATTCCAATGGCCGGGCCCATGGGTAAATCCACTGATCGGGCCCACTCGGGTAATAGATTCGGGCTGCGACATGTTAAGTATGGTTATTCTTTTGAACGATAGCCGGGTCGCTATCTTAATTTCCTTTGTTAATCATAAATTGTGTAAGTCGTGGGACCTATCGGCCTTGACATCTAATATCGAGGTTCGGGCTGCGACAGAGTGGTATCAGAGCAGGTCTGACTGCTCTGAATAAATTTTTTTTTAAAATCTAGTCTATTTTGAAATCCTAGACTAGTTAGAGCAATGTCTTCGGCTCCAAGTTGTTATTTCTGAAAGTCTAGTCTGGTTTGAATTCCTAGACTAGTTAGTTTTTAACAACAACTGAAGTCCAGCATCTCTCATCTCATCCAGCTATCCAGGTACGAATTTCAACCGTTTCTAGTTATAAAGTTTGGAAGTTGAAGTATATATATAATTGTTGTGTTTTAGCCTCTAATGTGATTGGTTGTTGGTGATCAATCATAAGCGAGATAATGGATCAGTTGTGCAAGCAAGTTGAGTATTTATCTGTGGAATGTAACATGAGCCTGGAACACCCTTTTGGAAGCGACATTGAGTATGTTGAGACAGTGGATTCTCAAAACTATTCGTAATTTCAGTTTAGTTAATTATTTAAATTTTCCTTTATAGGATGTCCAACTCTAGAAGCGTAGCAGCGATGATTGAATTTCACCACATACATATGAGCTACACAGAAACCCTAGCAGAGTTTTTAGCTCGGTATCATAGAGTTTGGATGGACATCCATGAATCAAATATCTCGGGAGTTATTGGTATAGTTAGGCTGGTTCCTCTGCTTCCTGAGGATTGGCAGGAGTGGGCGACATCGATTGCTGCAAGGTACGTTACTCCCCAATTTTGGGATGGTGTCTTGTTTGGAGATTGCAGAGCGTTCATAGCTGCAATTAGTACTCAATATATGTGTTTTTCGTACCCACCTCCTGGACCATATCAGCCATTGATTCCTGTTGGTGAGTTTGGTTTACAACATCTCATGCCCCAAGATTACCCTATTCTGGATCAGAATCCTCCAGAAAATCCCGAACCTATTGCTTCTCCCATCCATGGAAATAATGGATTTGATGTTAACTCTTTTCTTGTTGAGCCATTGGCAAATGGCTATGTTTCGTCTCCCTCCCAAATCGAGACTCAAACCTTTGTTCCTGAGCCTTCTGTTTTGCCTAACGGCGTAGCCTCAGCTTCTTTTGTTGAGGAAGTTCCAAATGATCCTTCCGTTGAAACATTGCAAGCTTTGAATTCTTCAGAGCTTGATGCCATAGTTGAAGCCCAGCCTATTCTATTTGACCCTAATGTGGCTAGCACCTCTGGACCACGTCACTATGATAGTGACGAGGATAACGTTGATCCAGAAGTTGGACCAACCGAAGGATACTTCCACCTCCGTAGAATACCATTTACTCATTTAAGTTTTCAGCCTAGCTTTAGGCCGTCGCCGGGAGAGGATATTACTTATGCCCCTCGTGTGACTTTGGACGGAGTGGAGAGGGCAGAGGAGAGCACGGAAACGGAAGAAGAAGATCCAAGTGAGGAGGATCCGAGAGACGACGAAGAGGAGAGAGAAGAAGAGGATCCGTCAGAGGATGAGCAGTGAAGGGAAGTGTCGGGAAGTTGAGAAAAAAAAAGATAATGATGTAAATATATGTAATAGACTAGTAAGCGAACAACTTTTAACAATTATGTTGTAAATAAGTTCTTGTACATAGAAGCATAATATAATAGTATAGCGAATCGGAAGCGAAGTAGAATTCCGCTCCGATAAAAACATTATGCGTGATGTTAGAAAATCACGGTTCATATAGGGAATTTTTGGGTGTAAATAATTCCCTACCTTTTGTAAAAGTCCTCAAAGAGGCAAATTTTCCTAATAAATGAAGAAGTAAGTTGAGCAAAGATCAGCTGGAAAATCAAAGCTAGCTGGAAAAACTGAGTTATCTGGAGAACTGAGCTGGCTGGAAAACTGAGCTGGGCCGGAAAACCGAGCCGACCGGAAAACCGAGCAGCCGAGTCACCGAGTAAATCCAGGCCGAGTCACTGAGTAAATCCAAATTGACCGAGTTCAATGGGTAATTCCAATGGCCGAGTCACTGAGTAAATCCAAATGACCGAGTCCAATGAGAAAATCCACGACCGAGTCCAACAAGGGTAAATCCACGAGTAAATCCAAATGATCGAGTCCAAATCGAGAAAATCCAATGATCGAGTTCAACGGTAATTCCAACAGTAATTCCAACAGACCGGGTCCAAATTGCGGAAATCCAAATTGATCGAGTTCAACAGGTAATTCCAGCTGAGTGAATCCAGCTGACTGAGGTTTAGATAATAGAAGTTAAAGTAAAGAAGTGAGGTATAAGGAATGGAAAAAGATCGATTAAAAGCTCGGACGAAGAAAACAAGACAAAGCGTCGAACCGGCACCGGACGCGACCACAGAGCACGGCGCGCCAGCCCCACGACAATTTCAGCATCGGGCGCGGGTTGGTGTGGCGCGGGACAATCCGCCGGAGGTCAAGTCGCGCGCGCATGAAGGAAATCTCTTCTTGGCCGCGCGACGTCTGCGCGCGGGACGGCGATCTTGGCGCGGGATAGTTCGATCCAGCGCCGGGGTTTATTCGTCCATTCCGTTGTCGTTCGTAGTTGTTCATTCTTCGTTTATTTTGTTCGTAGTTCGTTTCGTTGTAGTTCCTTTCATTCTTCGTTAGTTCGTCCGTTAATCGTTTCGTTCATTATTCGACTATCATCAGTTTAGTGTGTCGTTCGTTTTATTCGTTCCATTAGTTATTCGCTATCGTTAGCTTAGTTAATAATTATTTTAGTTAAAAGAAAAAAATGTTGAGATAAAGTTAAAAATCTCAAAAGAGATTTATGAGGAAGTTTGTACATCAAGATGATATTATTCATCTCTTGATTATAAAGAATGAAGAGCTAATTAAATAAATAGGTATATATATATAAAAAAAAAATTTCTACTGGAAATTTTTTTTGTGATTATTTGATGATAAGCGTGAATCTTTTGATTCATTAAAGTTATGATAAAGTTTATATGCCAAGATGATGCTATTATTTCCTTGAAATATTAGGAATATATATTAGCTAAATTTTACTTAGCAAAGATAAGTATGAAAAATATGTGTTCTTGAAATATTTTTGTGATTATAGTAATGAATGAATTGTTGATTCATTATCTATGACAATAGTGAATTGTTTAAATTGTTCATGATGATAATAAGAAGTTAAATTATGGGATCACAATGTATGATGATGTTTGTGAATCTTTGATTCATTAAATAGTATGAGCCTGTTAGATGTAATTGAAAGTTTTGATAAGCATGAATGGTGATGAGTATGAATGGTGTGATTCATTAAAAGTACGATGAGTATATTATGCATTAAAAAGGTGATAAGAAAATTTTTCTAAATTCTAAAACCTAGAAAAATTTATTTCCCTTAAAATACTTTTAAAGAAAGAAGAATTTTTATTAAAGAATAAGACTTTGTTAGAAAGAAAGAATAATTCGAATGGAAATCCTGGTTAATTAGAAAATGCCGCCAAGAGGTAGACCAAGAGGCCGAGGTCGAGGAAGGGTTGAAGATGAAAACGAAAGAGAACCTACCCCACCTCCTCCTCAACCTGAAAGGAGAATAGAAGAATTATTTTTGCGGCAAAATCCTCCAACTCTCGATGGAAGAGGAAGTCCTCAGAAGCCGAAGAGTGGATTCGTCTTATTTGGAAAGAATTTTCCGTTTTCTTCGATGTACGGATCAAGAACGTCTAACATGCATGTCTTATCAGCTCAAGGGATCTGCGGATTACTGGTGGGAAGCTCGTCAAAGGGCATATACCCCTGAACAACTGGAGAACCTGACGTGGGAACAATTTAAGGATGTTTTGTTCGAAAAATTCGTTCCTCGAAGTTATCGAAAGCAGAAGGAGAATGAGTTTGCTAATCTCAAGCAAGGTAAGAAGTCAGTAGCCGACTATGATCGTGAATTTTGTGATTTGGCACGTTTTGCTCAAGATAAGGTGGACACAGACGAGAAAATGGCTGAATTTTTCCGATGTGTCTTCGGCAGGAAATAAGAATCGTTTCCGGCTACCAAAGTGCATTATCGTATGCCGAGACTTTAAACAGAGCTTTGGATATGGAATTGGCAATGCAGCCAGATAAGTCTTCTCAGACTTCAGCAGCCACACAAGTTCAAACCCCAGTGACAGTGACAAATCCGCAGCCGTTCAACCAAAGTCAGAAACGAAAATGGAATTTTGGAAGTCAACCTAGTAAGAAGCCCTGGCAAGGACAGCAAGGGCAACAACGTCATCAACAGCAGCAATTTAATCAGGGACGATTCAAACAACCTTTCGTCAATCAAGGCAGTTCATCTCAAACTTATCAAGGAATGTCTCCATGTTCCAAGTGTGGCAAGATGCATCAAGGGATATGCAAGGCTGGAAGTAATAGCTGCTATACTTGTGGTCAAGTTGGTCATTATTCGTATCAGTGCCCAACTAAACTGCAAGGAGCAGGAGGAAGTAGACCAACTCAGAACCCGCCTCAGAGATTGAAGGCAATAGAAGTTGTTCCTCAGCAACGGCAGCAGCAACGGAATCGCCAAGGGCCGCGATTCCAGCAAAAGCAAAAGCAACCCCAGCAATTGAGAATGGAACCCCAGCAGCAATATCAAAGGGTTTTTGCTCTTGATCAGAAGCCGTTCGACAAAGATCAAGGAAATTTGACAGGTATGGGTCAATTAAATGGCATACCTGTTATAATTTTATTTGATACTGGTGCATCGCATTCATTTATATCAGATGCATGCGTAGATAATCTTGGTCTTAAAGTAGAACGTGCTAGTCAAGACTTGAGAGTAACAACACCGTTAGGTAAATCTACCTCAGTTACTCGCATCTGTCCTAATATAGAGATTGAATTAGGATCTCTCAAGATGTTAGCGAAAACCCTAAATTTAATTAAAATGTGGGATATAGATATTATCTTGGGAATGGATTGGTTGACCGAGAATTTTGCAAGCATTCAATGCAAGCAAAGGCAAATTTCATTTCATATGCCTGGTCAGGAACCAACTCTATTTTTCGGGATAGAAAGAAGTTGTAAGAAATCGCCGATTATTTCGGCAGTTCAAGCAAGGAGAGTGTTGAAAAAGAAAGATGTGAAAGCATATCTTATCTATCTCAACAAGAAGGAAGATAAGGAAAGCAGCATTGAAGATGTAGCTGTGGTCAAAGAATTTCGAGACGTATTTCCACAAGTTTTGCCAGGATTGCCACCAGATAGGCAAGTGGAGTTCACAATAGATCTTGAACCAGGATCAGCTCCTGTTTCCAAGGCACCATACAGAATGGCTCCAAAGGAGTTGCAAGAATTGAAAATTCAACTGCAAGAGTTACTTGACCTAGGTTTCATTAGACCTAGTGTTTCTCCGTGGGGAGCACCAATTCTGTTTGTCAAAAAGAAGGATGGTAGTTTGAGGATGTGCATCGACTACCGAGAATTAAACAAATTGACCTTAAAGAATAAATATCCTTTGCCGAGAATAGATGATCTATTTGATCAGCTCAGAGGAGCAAGTGTATTCTCGAAGATTGATCTGAAATCTGGTTATCACCAATTGAAGGTCAAGCAAGAAGATATTTCCAAGACAGCTTTCAGAACAAGATATGGCCACTACGAGTTTGTAGTAATGCCATTTGGTGTGACAAATGCTCCAGCAGTATTTATGGATCTCATGAATCGAGTATTCCATGAATTCTTGGACAAGTTTGTCGTAGTTTTCATTGATGATATTCTCGTGTATTCAAAGAATGAATTAGAACACGAGGAACATCTACGAACTGTTCTGAAAAGGTTGAGAACCGAAAGATTGTATGCCAAATTTAGTAAATGTGAATTTTGGCTAAGAGAAGTACATTTCCTTGGACATGTTGTATCTCCTGAAGGAATCAAAGTTGACCCTTCAAAAGTACAAGCAGTTCAGGAATGGAAAGTTCCAACCACACCACATGAAATTAGGAGTTTCTTAGGTCTAGCAGGCTACTATCGGAGATTTATCGAGGGATTCTCCAAAATAGCTAAGCCAATGACCCATCTCCTAAAGAAAGAATCAAAATTCAAGTGGTCAGAAGAATGTGAGGAAAGTTTCCAAGAACTTAAAAAGAGATTGACCACTGCCCCAGTGCTATCAGTTCCAGATTCGGATAAAGATTATGCTGTTTACACAGATGCATCAAAGAACGGACTAGGTTGTGTCCTGATGCAAGAAGGAAGAGTTATTGCATATGCTTCTAGACAGCTTAGACCTCATGAAATAAACTATCCAACTCATGATTTGGAACTAGCAGCAGTAGTACATGCTTTAAAACTCTGGAGACACCATCTTTATGGAACGAAATGTGAAATCTTCACAGATCACAAGAGTCTCAAATATTTCTTTGAGCAGAAAGAATTAAATATGAGACAAAGAAGATGGCTCGAGTTAGTTAAAGACTACGATTGTAAAATTTCCTATCATCCAGGAAAAGCAAATGTTGTTGTTGATGCGTTAAGCAGAAAAGGAAAATCGGAAATTGGATTTCTTCTAACTCAAGAGAAAGAACTCATTAAGAGTTTCGAAGAACTGAGGTTAGAAGTAATTCTACCTCCGCAATCTGTTGAGCAAATGGTTGCAGCTATGGAAATAATTCCAGATTTAAGATTGAGAATTTCCAATGCTCAAAGAAAAGACGAGAAATTGGAAAAGTTACGAATGAAAATTCGTCAAGAGAAAAATGAAAATTTTAAGGAGGCAGGAGATAATGTTCTCCTGTATCGAGGAAGAGTTTGTGTGCCGAATGATGAAGAATTAAGGAATGAAATCATGAGCGAAGCTCATGAAACTCCTTATTCAGCTCACCCTGGAGGCACCAAAATGTATCAAGATTTGAAACAAACATTTTGGTGGGAAGGAATGAAAAGAGACATAGCTTCTTTTGTGGAAAGATGTTTAGCCTGTCAACAAGTAAAGGCATTACATCAGAGACCATATGGGAAGCTACAACCTTTAGATATTCCAGAGTGGAAATGGGATAAAATTACCATGGACTTTGTAACTGGGTTACCTAGATCCAAACGAGGAAATACAGCGATATGGGTAATAGTGGATAGATTGACAAAATCTGCACACTTTATACCTATTCCCATAACTTATGGCGCAGATAAGTTAGCTCAGCTGTACGTGCGAGAAATTGTACGATTGCACGGAGTACCTAAGTCGATCACTTCGGATCGAGACTCAAAATTTACTTCTCATTTTTGGAGAAGTATGCAAGAAGAATTAGGTACCAAATTGAACTTCAGTACGGCTTTTCATCCTCAAACGGATGGTCAATCAGAAAGAACCATTCAGATCTTGGAGGATATGTTGAGAACTGTTGTTTTAGATCGAGGAAGTCAATGGGAGCAAATTTTACCTCTTGTTGAATTTGCTTACAACAACAGTTATCAAATGACGATTGGCATGGCGCCCTACGAAGCCCTTTATGGAAAGAAGTGTAGATCTCCGCTCCATTGGGATGATGTGGGCGAGAGAAAAATATTAGGGCCTGATTCAGTGGAAGAAATGATAAAGATTGTGCGTCAAATCAAACAAAGAATTAAAGAAGCGCAAGACCGTCAGAAGTCTTATGCTGACGTCAGAAGATCAGCATTAGAATTCAATGTGGGTGATAAAGTTTTCTTGAAAGTTTCGCCTTTAAGAGGAATTCAACGATTTGGTGTTAAAGGAAAGCTTAAGCCTCGCTACATAGGACCATATGAAATTCTGGAAAGAATAGGTCAAGTAGCATATAAGCTAGCTTTACCGCCAAGTTTTGGAAATTCACATAACGTGTTTCATGTATCTCAGTTGCGGAGATATATGTTTGATCCTAAGCACGTCATTCATCGAGAAGAAGTAGTCCTTGAACCAGATCTCAGTTATGAAGAGAAACCTGAAGCGATTTTGGATCGGAAGGTCCAACAGCTTAGAAATAAGTCGATCGCGTCAGTAAAAATCAAATGGAGGCATCATGGACTAGAAGAAGCAACATGGGAGTTAGAAAGCAAAATGAGAGAAAAGTATCCCGAACTCTTCCGAGAGGTAAGCAAATTTCGGGACGAAATTTATTTTTAGGGGGAGAGAATGTAGTATCCCGTCTTTCTTAAGTAATTAAAATAATTAATCTTCTGAGAAAGACAAGAATTTTAGTAAAATAAAGATTTTCTTTCCGAAAATTTTATCCGGCAGATATATTCTACCGGAAAAATGAGTTTTAATTAATTTCTATCGTCTCGGTTAATCCGAAACGAAGAAGTTTTTACATTTATCAATAGATGATAAATGTTTAGTCATTAATTGACAAGAAGAAGAATTTAATTTAATTACGTGAAATTTTACGTAATTAATCGTTTAAAAATTTAGTTTCGGTCGATTTGAAAATGTTTCAAATCTCCGATTCTTTCTGTGAGATTTTTATCTAAGGTTCGTGAAACCTTAATATTAATTACTGTGTTGAGAAATTAGAGACTTATTAGAAGAATAATTAGTTATTAATTAATTGAATTAATAACTAATTAAATGAATTAACCAAAACTTAGCTATTAAGTTTTAATTTTATAATAAGCTACCCTATGCATCTAAACCTAGGGTTATAACTAATATATGTATAGCTATTTCACTCATTTCTCTCATCTCTCTTCACACGCACACACACAACAACAACAGCAAACAGCAGCTTCTCTCTCTCCCTCTCGATCTTTCTCTTCTCTCTCAATACACACACTTAAGAACACCATCTTGATCTTCAAGCTCAAAGATTTCAACTTCTAGCAATCCTCTCAAGTAGTCAAGTAAGCTTAGATTCTTCTCTTCCAAGCTCTTGATTCATGTCATGGTGGAAGATCATATATATATATATGTGTCGAAATTTTGGGGAGAATTTGTAGAAATTGGTAGATGTGGTTCATGCCTTCATATGTTATTTATATGATGATTTTAAGATGTTAGATGATCAATTATTAGCTTAAGATGATGCATGAATAACTCTCATCATGTATATATATTTCGACATTTTTGGGGAGAAATGGAGGAGTGTTTAGATGATATTGATCTTATGGTATGATGCTTATATCATGATTATATGATGAATTGTGTGATTAAATTAGAAAAATCAAAACCCTAACCCTAAGTTGCATGAAAATCGAAATTTAGAAGAAAATGCTAAATTTTAATTCATGCATTGAATGATGATTTGTTCTTCATGAATTGTGCTTAGAATATGATTATAAGATCAAAAATGTAATTAGATTTAAGCATGGAAAACCCTAGCTATCAATTGGCAATTTTCGAAAATGAGAAGAAAATAGGAAATAATGAATACATGAATTGTATGATTGATTTAATGATATAAATGAGTTTAGTTAAGTATTTTAAGAATGTTTCATGTTGGAAGTAATTAAAAATTTCCAACCAATTTCATTTTGAGAAAATAACCGATTAAATAAGAATATAAATTAGGGTTTAATAATGTAATGTTAGATGATGAATTGGATGATTCAATTAAAGATATATGAGGTTAATGAAGTATTATAGATCAAGAGATAATGAAAAATGAGCTTGATTAACCCTAGAAACCCTAGAAAATCGAATTAGGGTTCTTAAATTAGGATTGAAAGATTAATACTTAATTGAATGAAATTAAATGAAGAAATGAGCTTAAGATGATAATTAAGTATATTAGAAATTAAAGAGAAAATAATTAAAGAAATATTAATTTTGAAATAACCGAAAATTTAAAATAAATAAATAAAATATTAATAAAATTTTAATTAAGAAATTAATTGCATTTATGAACTTCTTAATAAAAATTAAGTATTATAAAATTTTATGGAAATTTAATTCAAAGAAATAAAGATTTTTCTACTTATGGTTGATTTTCCCGATTTGGGAATTTATATGTTTAATTGAATTAATGTGTGTATTTAGAGTATAATTATGTTTGTTATAATTAAATAAAGGTATAGAATTAAATTGAAAATTTTCTGAATCCGTTAGACGGATTAAAATCGATTAAGTCAGCTGTGATGAATAGTAGTTTATAAATATTAATGTTTTATAAGAATTGATTAATATTGATGCTTAATGAGGAATTTAGATAGATTAAGATAGATTAAGAACGTTTGAAAAGTTAAGATAGGAATTCTCGAATTTCATCAAGTTGCGACGTAGAAATTCGAATAGAATTTCGTTAAGGATATCGAAGTCATTAGTCGATAAAAGCTCTCGTTCTAAAATCGTTATTCCGTTTCGATTAAAGGAGCAAGCGGAAGCGGGAGCAGAAACGTGAAGTAAAAAGGCTACAAGCGTTAAAGCTTAAAGTTTAAAGTTTAAGCTTATCAGGTGGGCTTTCTAAACTAAAATATTGAAAAGCATAATATCGTATGTTTTACAAAGTTTTGATACTTGCCAAATGATTTTAAAAAAAAAAAATGTTTAAGTATGTTACCATCTACTTCAGAAAGACGAATTCGGTTTCACGCAAGGTGAAATCTGTGTACACATTAGTAATCGTGCGCATTTCTTTGATAGGCCGATTATTCATAATCGTGAGCCTTTCCTTGATATGCCGATTACAAGTGATTGAGAAAGAGGCCTCTTTCTCATCACCATTATTTATTTGTAGATATGGTTCATACTGTTATAAATGTCTGCAGACAAATGAGTTTTGAAAAGAAAGTATTTTTAGCATTTTACGAGTTGTTTTCAGAAAATCCTCGTATTATGTTTTCTGGCAAGTTTTCATATATAGCTGTATTCAGCAAAGTTTTCAAATGTTTTCGGCATGTGTTCACTGAGTACGTAGTACTCAGCCCTGCATGTTATTTCTAAAACGTGCAGGTTAGCAGGGATGAAGATGATGAGTACTGGATGGACTATTGTTGTTGTTAAATGTTGTTATGTAAAGAAAGTCGTTTTTGAGAAGTTGACCTAGAATATATGTCTTCATACATATATTCTCATGTTTTCCGCTGCAAGAAAATGAAGTTTAATGTTGTTATAACGTTTAAATTCTAAAGTCGAACTCTTTTGCTAAGTTCTTTTGAAACAGTTTTCTTTATCTTGTTTTCTTGATCCTCAAATAAATTCGTCATCTTCTTGATCAATTGTTGGTTATTTGGTTGATCAGGTCTTTTGATTCCAAGTGATTTGAGTTATGTTTATTGATATGTATGTCATATTAATTTCAGTTGATCGTCTCGAGTCATATATGTCACATTATTCTAAAGTGGTAAATCCAAATTTGGCCGAGTCACTGGTAATTCCAATTGTGGTCCAATGGGTAAATCCAGCTGACTGGGCCCAGCTGGGTAATAGATTCGGGCTGCGACATGTTAAGTATGGTTATTCTTTTGAACGATAGCCGGGTCGCTATCTTAATTTCCTTTGTTAATCATAAATTGTGTAAGTCGTGGGACCTATCGGCCTTGACATCTAATATCGAGGTTCGGGCTGCGACAGTTACCGAGCCTTCTGCTTCAGCGAACAGCTTGGTTTCAGCTCCCTCTATTTATATAGTTCCATTAGATCCTTTAATGGAAATTCCTCAAGTTTTGAATTTTTCAAAGCTTGACTCTTTCGTTGGAACTCAACCTTTCCTTTCATTCTCACGAGGGAAGTACGTCTGGACCGCGTCGTCATGTTAAGTGATGAGGATATTGCTGACCGAGGTCAGAGCAAACGAAGAATATTTTCATCTTCGTCGTATGCCGTTTAGTTATCTAGGGTTTCAACCTAGTTTCAAGTTTTTATTTCCGGGTATGGTCAATGTGAGTATTGTCCGTTTGACGTTAGATGAAGTGGAGAGAGCCGAGAAGAGTACCGAGTCTGAGAGTGACGAAACCAAAGAAGAAGAAGATCCATTAGAGGATGAGCAGTGAGAAGGAGAGAGAGTTTGAGAGAGAGGTAAATGTAATAGAATAATAATCGAATAAATTTTACGCTTTGTCATTTTTATGTTTTTATGCTTGTGCAGGTTTTCAAAAAAAAAAGATGCATAATATGTTAAGTTTTAAAAGATCCGGTAGCGATGACGAATTCCGCTCCGAGAAAATGATTTGCGCAATGTTAGAATATCACGGTAAATAGGGAAATTTTGATGTTTATAAATCCCTATCTTTTGTACATGGATTGAATGAATTGAATCATCCTTGCTCTAATTTCTATTTAATTCGAAATAATTAGGGTTCTTGATTTGGGAATTTTTGATGGTGAATTTCTATGATGAAATTGATGATAGATTTGAACTTAGGATGATGAAATAGGCCTATGGTGAATTTTTGAGGATTTTTAGAGCTAAATTAAAGAATTTCAAAAAATTCGGGTTTACTTAAATTTAGGGGTTTTTAATTCAAAGCATAAATTGATTGATTAATGATATAGTTAGCCTTTATAATTATTTATAAGCACGTTATAAGTAGAATTGGAGAAAAATAAATTTTCTAAAGCCTAGAAGTGAAAAAGTCGAAGGTTTTAAGTGTAGATTTTTGATTTTTCTTCAAGCTATTCAAGTAATTAGACTCTAATTGAGGTTTATAAATTAAATTAACATGCTTAGAAGTAGTTAGAATGAAATTGGGAATTTAATCCTCAATTTCCCAAAAGGACCGAAATATATATAATAGTAAAGGACATGTATTTTATTTTTAATTAAGAAAGTAATGATAGAAATGAAATCTACGCTAAAAATTAAGTGATGTAGAATTTTTCGAAATTTTAATAAGAAGTTTTGAAATTTTTCTATTTTCCGACTATTTTTAAAAGTCGAAGGTTTATACATATAGATTACTTTGTTTGATGATGTAATTGTATAATTATGATTAATATCGTATAATAAGCTTATGGAATTAATTTGAGAATTTTCGGAGCTCGTTTGACGAGTCGAGCGCGTTTTGAGGCTTATGCTATGAATAGTGAATGATAAGACTAAATGTTAATTAAGTGTTAATGGTGAGATTAATTACTAATTATATGTTAATGATAAGTTTAATTGTTAATCATATGCTAATGATAAGATTAAGTGCTAATTATATATTAATAATGAGATTGATTTCTAATGATGCTTAAATAGTAAGTTTAATTATCGATGAATTTAAATGTTAATGTGATACTTGAATGTAAATAAGATGTTAATGAGATTAAATGATGATTATATGTTGATGATAAACATATATGATAGTAAAATGCTTATGTGTTAGTAATATGATAGAATGATTGATGATAAACTTAGATGATTAATAATGAGAATAGTATAAGTTTATAAGTTAATAAGTGTTAATGATAAGATGAAAAGATTAGAAATAAAGTATATGTTTACTTATATTTTTAGAAGTTATGTTTGAGTAGTGAATGATTAAGAGTTAAGATTTAAGATAGAAAAGTTTAAGTGATAGTTGTCGCGCGAAAACCCTAGAAAGCCGAGAAAGATCGTAGCATCGAAGCAGCATTCCTCATTCCTCGATTTACTTTTCTCGCTCTTATATTAAACCTAATTTTAAATTGAAGGATCAAGCAGAACCGGTAAGTGAAGAGGAATCGAGAGGTAGAGCTTAGTACAGCGACATCGATACAGGTAGGCTTTCTAAACTAAAGAAATGGCGAATGTGATAATATGATTATGATTATGTGATTTTCTTGGTAAAAAACTTTGTCAAGAAATTGGAATAAACATGTTGAGTATTTGGTTTGGTGAAATAGATTTTTGAAGTGGAGGGAATTTCTAGAAGGAATAAGACCTTCTTTAATACAATTTTGATCTGCTCCACTGTCTATTAGACAGGTAACATTAATTTTGAAATCATCAACAACAAGAGTTATTATTGAATTCCATTTTTGAAAGGATATTTGTTCAATATTAAATATTGAAGCATTATTAATAGGATTTTGAAATTGATCTTGACATTCTGAGCTTTCAGGAATGTCTTGAATATTTTTTAATAAAGCTAATCTCGCTTCTAACTCGAGATCTTTTGTATGTAAGATATTAATATCTTTGTTAAGAAGATTAACTTCTTTTTTGAGATTATTAATTTCTCTTTGTAAATCATTTATATTAATATTATTATTGTAAATAGATGAATTGGGTAGTTTTTCAAATAGTTTTGAAATACTAAAAGGTTCAACAGATAAGATATTCTTATCTTTCTTTGGAGTTTCTTCTTTGAGAATTATATCTCTAAGTCTTATTAAATATTTTTGTCTATCATTTGAATCAGGAACCTTTTCAATAAGGTCAAAAAGTAATTCTTTTTCACTCTTATCTTTTGAAATAACATTAATATTAATAGGACAAAATCCTTGACAAGGATCTTCGTCTTCATTTGAATCTTCACTATTAAAGTCTATTTGATTTATGAAATTATTATCTAAATCATTTTCTGAATTATCTTCAGAATTATTTGAATCACTATCAGATGGTATTTTATCTGATATAAGTAAACTTGAAATCTTATTTCTAAGATCTTCATTATCATTGAATATTTCATTAATTTTCTTTTGAAGAGGACAGACATCTGCCTTATGTCCTTCTTTATGACATTTCCAACAATATATTTTTGAATCATTAAATTTTTTATTAAAAGGTTTTCTTGAATAATTTTTTGATTTATCAAAAGGTTTTTTGTAAAACTTTTTTCTATTATACCCTTTATACTCCCGGGTTTTTGAATTCTTTCTTTCATTAATTTTTAATTTTGAAGAAGGGGCTTGAATCTTTTGAAGACCAAAAGCTTCACAGAAAGTTCCGATTTCTTTTCGGAATCTATTCTTTTCATTTCCATATTTGGATTGAATTTTGAGTTCAGAACAGAGAGATAATCCCTCCTTTTTAATAAAAGCAAATAATTGCCCATATGTAATTGTTTCAAATTTGATTTCACTTAAGCCAGTGGCTTCTTTGAGTTTTTGATGAATTCTTTCACCAAATAATTTTGGTAATCCTGCTATGAATCTTTCTTTCCAGAAAGAAGCATTGCAATCATTTCTTTTGAGAATATGAGTTAAAAAGACATCTTTATACCATCTATAATCAGATAGAGTTGGACATCTGGTGTGGCTGCTGGGATAAGACTTAGATTGGGATAAAAAATCTTACTAATTTGATAATAATTTGTATCTTACAATTAAGTAAATCCTTAAATTAAGAAATTTAAATTAAGTAATTTCTAAGGGTTTGACTGCTACTTGAATTAAACCAAAATGAATATATCTATAACCTTTTTCAATTACATTTGAACTTCTTATATAGAAGTCTTGGATGTTTGAATACGTCTTCTTTTTGAAGTAGTGGGTGGATGACTCCAAAGTCACCATCATCTTTATTGAAAATTAATGGAGTGGTTGGATAGCTCCAAAGTCACCATCAACTTTTGCAAGTGGAGGAGTAGGTAAGCACTCTTTATCTCCTTTGTTGAAATTTATCGTAGCTTTTGAAAAAAACATTGAAATGCTTTTGTTGAAGTCGAATGGATTTTCCTGAACAACATTCAAAACATGACCGACATTTTTAGCCCAAAAAATAACAATTATTAATTGTATACTTTGATTTTTATTTTTCATTTCATGAATCCATTCGACTTCAAGTCGATCTCTAATTGGTTTTTCTAATTTTAAAAACCATTCTTTTTTATCTTTGTATTCTGGATCATTGAATTTATTATCAAGATATTTGAGGTTCATAGAAAATTCATTTTCTATGATTACATTTATTTGATTTCCCATTTGGGAAATAGTTGGAGATCCCATTGAGGATCCATCATCTGTTTGATAATTAGTTGAGGGAATTGGAGTTTTATAATTAACTCTAATATTTTGAATATTTGAAAAATCAGATCTAGATTCTTCAGAAAAAGAACTTCTAGATGAGGCTTCTTGAATTCTTATTGAATTTCTATTTGGTTGTCTAAAAGAATTAAAACGAAGTAGAATTCTACCATCGTTATCTTCTTCTATTTCAGAGACTTCTCGTCTCTCAATTCCTCTTGGAATTTGTTGAGTTTGAATTATGAATTCTTTAGGAATAGTTATTTCATTCCATTTTAATCTTTTAGGAACAAAATATGTTGGATTATCAGCTTCAATTTGAAGCATGACAGTTTCTTCTTTTGAAGTTGGAGAAAGTAAGAATTTTGGATTTAATTGAGAAGACATTAATCTAAAGTAAACACGATACATTATTGCAAAGTTTTTGCATAAATTTTTGAATTCATCTCCTTGAAGATGAACATCAAGGATTAAAGAATCTTGAATTAATGGGTCTGTTAGATCTATTGAATAATTGGGTGCACAATTGAAATAGATTGGACCATTACAAATATTAGTTTGAATCATTGCTAAGAGTGAAGTTTTATATCTTTTGAGTCTATTATCTCTTAAAGCTAAATAAATTGGAGCATCTACTCCTATATGAACTAAGGGTTTGACTGCTACTTGAATTAAACCAAAATGAATATATCTATAACCTTTTTCAAGGTATTTCTTGATTGATACATTTGATAATAATTGTATACTTTGAAATTCTTCTTGAACAGAAATTGTTTCTTCATGAGTTTGAATTATGAATTCTTTAGGATGCAGATGGATGAATGCATGATGAAGAGTGGAAAATTGGAATAAAACAGAGTAAAATTAAAATAAAAGGCGGAAGACTTTGAAAATAAAATCTTTAAAATTGAAATAAAATAAACTTACAATTAAGTAAGATACAGTTTGAGAGAGAGAGGAATAATATGAGAAGGGATAGGAAATATTTTGAGAAATTGACTTGCTCCGTCAAATTTCTTTTTTGGGCTAAATATTGAATAAGACTTAGAGATATAATTCTCAAAGAAGAAACTCCAAAGAAAGATAAGAATATCTTATCTGTTGAACCTTTTAGTATTTCAAAACTATTTGAAAAACTACCCAATTCATCTATTTACAAAGTTTGTTATCCATTGATTTTTAGTATTCATTAGTATCAATGGCATCTAGATTAAGAAGTCTTTTTTCCAAAAACAATAGTATGAATAATTCTGGTATTATTCAGTCAAAGGAAATACATATTCCAGATAATTATGATAAGTGGAAAATTCCTGAACAACAAATTGAAACAATTTATTCAATAGGTTCTTTAGATTTTAGAACTGCATTTTCAATTAAAACTCATGAAGAAACAATTTCTGTTCAAGAAGAATTTCAAAGTATACAATTATTATCAAATGTATCAATCAAGAAATACCTTGAAAAAGAAGAAGTATGAATGGATTTCTTAAACATATTAATAATTATTATCAAATTGTTAATTTCATTAATATTTGCTTCTGCTTGATATTAGAAGAAGAAGTATGAATGGATTCTATAGCATATTAAACAATAATATGCAGATTTGATAATAATTGTATACTTTGAAAGAATGTCTTTCAATGTTTTGAAATCTGGACATGTTGGAAATCTGGTTAAAGAAACATGTTGAGTATTTGGTTTGGTGAAATAGATTTTTGAAGTGGAGGGAATTTCTACAATGGATTTTGAAGTTTTTGAAGGAGTAGCTGGGGCAGGAGCCTTTACTATTTGTGAATAAGGTAAATTGGGATAATCAGAAAGAACATGAAATTGATTGGGTTTTGAAATTGGTGATGAGGTCAAGGACAGATTTTGATAGTGATCTGGCGTCTGGCGACTCATCTCTTTTCTGTATAATTTTGAAAGACAATTTTTAATTAGAAAATCAGGTAAATAAAAATTTTCTATTTTTGTATTATTTATTTTTGAATAAACATTAAAATTATGATTAAAGAATTCCTTAATAGGATATGAATTATTTAAAGTAAGATTTTCTCTATAGAGAATATATTTGCATTCTAATTTAAAAGAGTATTTTTGAATAACAATTTCATAATTTTCTTTAAAAATAATAATAGAAATAATTTTTATTTTTGAAATATGAGATGTATGAGATGCATCAAGGAAAGGTAAATCATTGATGATGTTTTTTTCAAAACTATTTGAAAAACTACCCAATTCATCTATTTACAATAATAATATTAATATAAATGATTTACAAAGAGAAATTAATAATCTCAAAAAAGAAGTTAATCTTCTTAACAAAGATATTAATATCTTACATACAAAAGATCTCGAGTTAGAAGCGAGACTAGCTTTATTAAAAAATATTCAAGACATTCCTGAAAGCTCAGAATGTCAAGATCAATTTCAAAATCCTATTAATAATGCTTCAATATTTAATATTGAACAAATATCCTTTCAAAAATGGAATTCAATAATAACTCTTGTTGTTGATGATTTCAAAATTAATGTTACCTGTCTAATAGACAGTGGAGCAGATCAAAATTGTATTAAAGAAGGTCTTATTCCTTCTAAATACTATGAAAAGACTAATGAAAGATTGGTAGCGGCTAACGCCACTCCACTCAATATCAAATACAAATTATCCAATGCATCTATTCCATTAATTTTCAATAAAGATGATGGTGACTTTGGAGTCATCCACCCACTACTTCAAAAAGAAGACGTATTCAAACATCCAAGACTTCTATATAAGAAGTTCAAATGTAATTAGTTTAGGCATTCAATATTTAGCCCAAAAAAGAAATTTGACGGAGCAAGTCAATTTCTCAAAATATTTCCTATCCCTTCTCATATTATTCCTCTCTCTCTCAAGTCGATCTCTAATTGGTTTTTCTAATTTTAAAAACCATTCTTTTTTATCTTTGTATTCTGGATCATTGAATTTATTATCAAGATATTTGAGGTTCATAGAAAATTCATTTTCTATGATTACATTTATTTGATTTCCCATTTGGGAAATAGTTGGAGATCCCATTGAGGATCCATCATCTGTTTGATAATTAGTTGAGGGAATTGGAGTTTTATAATTAACTCTAATATTTTGAATATTTGAAAAATCAGATCTAGATTCTTCAGAAAAAGAACTTCTAGATGAGGCTTCTTGAATTCTTATTGAATTTCTATTTGGTTGTCTAAAAGAATTAAAACGAAGTAGAATTCTACCATCGTTATCTTCTTCTATTTCAGAGACTTCTCGTCTCTCAATTCCTCTTGGAATTTGTTGAGTTTGAATTATGAATTCTTTAGGAATAGTTATTTCATTCCATTTTAATCTTTTAGGAACAAAATATGTTGGATTATCAGCTTCAATTTGAAGCATGACAGTTTCTTCTTTTGAAGTTGGAGAAAGTAAGAATTTTGGATTTAATTGAGAAGACATTAATCTAAAGTAAACACGATACATTATTGCAAAGTTTTTGCATAAATTTTTGAATTCATCTCCTTGAAGATGAACATCAAGGATTAAAGAATCTTGAATTAATGGGTCCGTTAGATCTATTGAATAATTGGGTGCACAATTGAAATAGATTGGACCATTACAAATATTAGTTTGAATCATTGCTAAGAGTGAAGTTTTATATCTTTTGAGTCTATTATCTCTTAAAGCTAAATAAATTGGAGCATCTACTCCTATATGAACTAAGGGTTTGACTGCTACTTGAATTAAACCAAAATGAATATATCTATAACCTTTTTCAAGGTATTTCTTGATTGATACATTTGATAATAATTGTATACTTTGAAATTCTTCTTGAACAGAAATTGTTTCTTCATGAGTTTTAATTGAAAATGCAGTTCTAAAATCTAAAGAACCTATTGAATAAATTGTTTCAATTTGTTGTTCAGGAATTTTCCACTTATCATAATTATCTGGAATATGTATTTCCTTTGACTGAATAATACCAGAATTATTCATACTATTGTTTTTGGAAAAAAGACTTCTTAATTCTTTTAGACAACCAAATAGAAATTCAATAAGAATTCAAGAAGCCTCATCTAGAAGTTCTTTTTCTGAAGAATCTAGATCTGATTTTTCAAATATTCAAAATATTAGAGTTAATTATAAAACTCCAATTCCCTCAACTAATTATCAAACAGATGATGGATCCTCATTGGGATCTCCAACTATTTCCCAAATGGGAAATCAAATAAATGTAATCATAGAAAATGAATTTTCTATGAACCTCAAATATCTTGATAATAAATTCAATGATCCAGAATACAAAGATAAAAAAGAATGGTTTTTAAAATTAGAAAAACCAATTAGAGATCGACTCCAGGACACATGCAGATGGATGAATGCATGATGAAGAGTGGAAAATTGGAATAAAACAGAGTAAAATTAAAATAAAAGGCGGAAGACTTTGAAAATAAAATCTTTAAAATTGAAATAAAATAAACTTACAATTAAGTAAGATACAGTTTGAGAGAGAGAGGAATAATATGAGAAGGGATAGGAAATATTTTGAGAAATTGACTTGCTCCGTCAAATTTCTTTTTTGGGCTAAATAGTTGAGAAATAACAATTTCGTTTGCTCTTGGACTAGTTAATGTTTTACCCAATGGGCTTGGAACATTAAAGTCCAAATTTTTGAAATAAAAACCATATGATTAGAAATCATATGGATCTTGAGCACAGGGTCCTCCGAATGGATCAAAATTAGATCCTTCTGATGTGGCTTCATCAGATTCTGAGTCCTTTTTTGATTTAATAAAGTTAATGTAATCTTTTGCTAATTCTGGCTCATCTTCCAGAAGTTGAAACATTTTCATTTGTTTTTGAGATAGAGGAGAAGATTCCTCTTTTGATTTTTGCTTCTGCTTGATATTAGAAGAAGAAGTATGAATGGGATTATGAATAGTATTTTTATACGGTTTCTCCCATTTGGGCTTTTCACCTGTATGAAGAAACTTTTGAATAACTTGCACATTGCAGTATTTACTTGAATATTTTGCTCTGATACCATTAGCGGCCAGGACACATGCAGATGGATGAATGCATGATGAAGAGTGGAAAATTGGAATAAAACAGAGTAAAATTAAATTAAAAGGCGGAAGACTTTGAAAATAAAATCTTTAAAATTGAAATAAAATAAACTTACAATTAAGTAAGATACAGTTTGAGAGAGAGAGGAATAATATGAGAAGGGATAGGAAATATTTTGAGAAATTGACTTGCTCCGTCAAATTTCTTTTTTGGGCTAAATATTGAATGCCTAAACTAATTACATTTGAACTTCTTATATAGAAGTCTTGAAGGTTTGAATACGTCTTCCTTTTGAAGTAGTGGGTGGATGACTCCAAAGTCACCATCATCTTTAATGAAAATTAATGGAGTGGTTGGATAGCTCCAAAGTCACCATCAACTTTTGCAAGTGGAGGAGTAGGTAAGCACTCTTTATCTCCTTTGTTGAAATTTATCGTAGCTTTTGAAAAAAGCATTGAAATGCTTTTGTTGAATAAAGCTGTCGGTAGAGGAAGACAGCTGGCCAACTGTGTGAAACAGCTGGTTTTGAGCACATGGTTTTGAATACTCGTTTCACCGAGAAACTTCTGATTCAAACCATTTTTGAGTTAAATGCACAGTTTAAACTGTGACCTCAGATTTCTCTGTGGGTTTATTAAACATATTTGAATAATGTTTTTGATCAATTTTTCCCAAATTGACTGGGATCAACGGATTTGAAATGTCTTTACCAAGAGCCGTTTGCTCTTGGACTAGTTAATGTTTTACCCAATGGGCTTGGAACATTAAAGTCCAAATTTTTGAAATAAAAACCATATGATTAGAAATCATATGGATCTTGAGCACAGGGTCCTCCGAATGGATCAAAATTAGATCCTTCTGATGTGGCTTCATCAGATTCTGAGTCCTTTTTTGATTTAATAAAGTTAATGTAATCTTTTGCTAATTCTGGCTCATCTTCCAGAAGTTGAAACATTTTCATTTGTTTTTGAGATAGAGGAGAAGATTCCTCTTTTGATTTTTGCTTCTGCTTGATATTAGAAGAAGAAGTATGAATGGGATTATGAATAGTATTTTTATACGGTTTCTCCCATTTGGGCTTTTCACAGTATGAAGAAACTTTTGAATAACTTGCACATTGCGCATTTACTTGAATATTTCTCCCACCATTTAATTTTGAATTCTACGACTATTGAAATAGGAATAGGTTCTTTGTAATATTGAGCAAATGAAAAGCTCCAACAAAGAATCCAAGGAACTTTGAATTCGAATAGAATTGAATTTCTTTTAAATGAATTGGGCGGGGGCTTTTGAAATGAATAGTTTATATCCTTCATGGATATCATTGGGGAGAATTGTTGGAAGTGGACCGAAGTCCATCCACCATTCTAAAAACCAAATTGGATAAGTGGTTTTTGGAAAGCTATTATGAAATGTGAAGAACCATGAATGATCAAATGGTCTGAGGAAAAACATTACGAACTGTGCCATTTTGTAATCAGGATAATTATATCCTTTTGGAGTAAAAGGTTTTGAAAATCCTCTTTCCTGATGAGGAAAAGTCCATTCATCAGAATGATGAATTCTTTTGATAATGCATTTTGAAAATGAAATTTTCATAGGATCTTTGGGATCCTTATTATGAACTAACTCAATAGAGTTTGAATCCACAAGTATGAATTCATAAAACTTTTGAGTTTTTTGAATATTGTCAGTGTACCACTGACATCCTTCTGGGAAATATCTTGAAAGAATGTCTTTCAATGTTTTGAAATCTGGACATGTTGGAAATCTGGTTAAAGAAACATGTTGAGTATTTGGTTTGGTGAAATAGATTTTTGAAGTGGAGGGAATTTCTACAATGGATTTTGAAGTTTTTGAAGGAGTAGCTGGGGCAGGAGCCTTCACTATTTGTGAATAAGGTAAATTGGGATAATCAGAAAGAACATGAAATTGATTGGGTTTTGAAATTGGTGATGAGGTCAAGGACAGATTTTGATAGTGATCTGGCGTCTGGCGACTCATCTCTTTTCTGTATAATTTTGAAAGACAATTTTTAATTAGAAAATTAGGTAAATAAAAATTTTCTATTTTTGTATTATTTATTTTTGAATAAACATTAAAATTATGATTAAAGAATTCCTTAATAGGATATGAATTATTTAAAGTAAGATTTTCTCTATAGAGAATATATTTGCATTCTAATTTAAAAGAGTATTTTTGAATAACAATTTCATAATTTTCTTTAAAAATAATAATAGAAATAATTTTTATTTTTGAAATATGAGATGTATGAGATGCATCAAGGAAAGGTAAATCATTGATGATGTTTTTGATTTCTTTATTAATTCTTTCTACATCAGGAGGTTCTTCTCTTTGAATAACATTTATTTGAGATATAAAATGTTTTTGAAGTAAAGAAATATCTATTTCTTGAATAGGATTTAAAAATTTGAATGATATATTATTTCCTAAAATGTTAGTAGTAATTCCATTACCATTAACTTTGAATGGGTAAATTGTAGTTAAAAATGGGTTTCCAAGAATAACATCCTGGTTAAGATTTTTAACTAATATGAATGGAGTTTTGAAACAATATCCATCATTGCAAATAGATGCATTGGATAATTTGTATTTGATATTGAGTGGAGTGGCGTTAGCCGCTACCAATCTTTCATTAGTCTTTTCATAGTATTTAGAAGGAATAAGACCTTCTTTAATACAATTTTGATCTGCTCCACTGTCTATTAGACAGGTAACATTAATTTTGAAATCATCAACAACAAGAGTTATTATTGAATTCCATTTTTGAAAGGATATTTGTTCAATATTAAATATTGAAGCATTATTAATAGGATTTTGAAATTGATCTTGACATTCTGAGCTTTCAGGAATGTCTTGAATATTTTTTAATAAAGCTAATCTCGCTTCTAACTCGAGATCTTTTGTATGTAAGATATTAATATCTTTGTTAAGAAGATTAACTTCTTTTTTGAGATTATTAATTTCTCTTTGTAAATCATTTATATTAATATTATTATTGTAAATAGATGAATTGGGTAGTTTTTCAAAT
Organism: Agastache rugosa; assembly: GCA_031470985.1. Taxonomy (NCBI): domain Eukaryota; kingdom Viridiplantae; phylum Streptophyta; class Magnoliopsida; order Lamiales; family Lamiaceae; genus Agastache; species Agastache rugosa. The sequence continues at coordinate 9,241,266 of CM062604.1, forward strand.
ATTTTTGAAATACTAAAAGGTTCAACAGATAAGATATTCTTATCTTTCTTTGGAGTTTCTTCTTTGAGAATTATATCTCTAAGTCTTATTAAATATTTTTGTCTATCATTTGAATCAGGAATCTTTTCAATAAGGTCAAAAAGTAATTCTTTTTCACTCTTATCTTTTGAAATAACATTAATATTAATAGGACAAAATCCTTGACAAGGATCTTCGTCTTCATTTGAATCTTCACTATTAAAGTCTATTTGATTTATGAAATTATTATCTAAATCATTTTCTGAATTATCTTCAGAATTATTTGAATCACTATCAGATGGTATTTTATCTGATATAAGTAAACTTGAAATCTTATTTCTAAGATCTTCATTATCATTGAATATTTCATTAATTTTCTTTTGAAGAGGACAGACATCTGCCTTATGTCCTTCTTTATGACATTTCCAACAATATATTTTTGAATCATTAAATTTTTTATTAAAAGGTTTTCTTGAATAATTTTTTGATTTATCAAAAGGTTTTTTGTAAAACTTTTTTCTATTATACCCTTTATACTCCCGGGTTTTTGAATTCTTTCTTTCATTAATTTTTAATTTTGAAGAAGGGGCTTGAATCTTTTGAAGACCAAAAGCTTCACAGAAAGTTCCGATTTCTTTTCGGAATCTATTCTTTTCATTTCCATATTTGGATTGAATTTTGAGTTCAGAACAGAGAGATAATCCCTCTTTTTTAATAAAAGCAAATAATTGCCCATATGTAATTGTTTCAAATTTGATTTCACTTAAGCCAGTGGCTTCTTTGAGTTTTTGATGAATTCTTTCACCAAATAATTTTGGTAATCCTGCTATGAATCTTTCTTTCCAGAAAGAAGCATTGCAATCATTTCTTTTGAGAATATGAGTTAAAAAGACATCTTTATACCATCTATAATCAGATAGAGTTGGACATCTTAAATTTGATAAAACAATTTGAGTTGAATCTAATTCTTCTTTTGGATTTCCTATGAAATACATACCTATTGTGATTATTAAGAAATCACAAGCATCATTCTTTTCTATGAATGTACCATCTTCTTCTTCGAAGGTGATAGTATGTTGAAGAATTTGTAATTTATTAATATTATCTAGTGAGTTATCCCACCAGTTTTTGAGTTGACCAGTAAATCCTGAAACAATTAATGCAGCAGCATTCTCTTCGGTCATGTTTTGAATTTTGTAGGCAACTCTTGCCATACCCATTTCTTGAAGTGTATTGAGTATTTCATACTCAGATTTGCCATCTATATTCCATTCATGAATAGATTGGCCATCATATTTTGAATTATTTTTAAATTGAGATCTTTCTTCGAATTGAATATCAGGGGGTGTATGCCTATTGTTATAATAAGCTTTTGTTCCTGTTTTGAAATTAATTCTATTGATTTCATTATCAGAATTATTAATATCATTATCTAAACAATTAATATTTTTAGTTCCAGAAGCAGAGGGTTTATCTGCTATTTTTTGAGATATCTTTTCTATAAGATTATGAGTGTTAGAAAGTTTTAAATTACTTTCTATTTTGTTTGGCAAACTTCTTGGAATAAAATGTGGATTTGAAATATCATTAGGAAATTTTGTTATTATTGTTTTTTGAGAATCAATCTTTGTTGAGATATGATCCATTTGTTCTGCAATTGTATGCAGTATTTGATTTGAATAATTGTTTTGTTCATGAATTTTTTTAATATCACTCATTTTTGGAGTATCATCTCCTTCCCTTCCAGTTCGAAAAGGAGTTGCAGATATTTCCCCATTGGGAACTTGAATCTGAATATTTTGTAAAGGAGGATGTATTGAAGTTAATGTGGAACCTGAGGACAGTTTCCAAGTTTTGTAAAGATTTGTTTGAACATTTATTTGATCTAATTCATAAACATTATTAATATCATTGAGTTGGCAATAAGCTTGAAACCAATGTAAAATAGGAAAATTGAATCTATATTTATTTTTCATTTCATGAATCCATTCGACTTCAAGTCGATCTCTAATTGGTTTTTCTAATTTTAAAAACCATTCTTTTTTATCTTTGTATTCTGGATCATTGAATTTATTATCAAGATATTTGAGGTTCATAGAAAATTCATTTTCTATGATTACATTTATTTGATTTCCCATTTGGGAAATAGTTGGAGATCCCATTGAGGATCCATCATCTGTTTGATAATTAGTTGAGGGAATTGGAGTTTTATAATTAACTCTAATATTTTGAATATTTGAAAAATCAGATCTAGATTCTTCAGAAAAAGAACTTCTAGATGAGGCTTCTTGAATTCTTATTGAATTTCTATCTGGTTGTCTAAAAGAATTAAAACGAAGTAGAATTCTACCATCGTTATCTTCTTCTATTTCAGAGACTTCTCGTCTCTCAATTCCTCTTGGAATTTGTTGAGTTTGAATTATGAATTCTTTAGGAATAGTTATTTCATTCCATTTTAATCTTTTAGGAACAAAATATGTTGGATTATCAGCTTCAATTTGAAGCATGACAGTTTCTTCTTTTGAAGTTGGAGAAAGTAAGAATTTTGGATTTAATTGAGAAGACATTAATCTAAAGTAAACACGATACATTATTGCAAAGTTTTTGCATAAATTTTTGAATTCATCTCCTTGAAGATGAACATCAAGGATTAAAGAATCTTGAATTAATGGGTCTGTTAGATCTATTGAATAATTGGGTGCACAATTGAAATAGATTGGACCATTACAAATATTAGTTTGAATCATTGCTAAGAGTGAAGTTTTATATCTTTTGAGTCTATTATCTCTTAAAGCTAAATAAATTGGAGCATCTACTCCTATATGAACTAAGGGTTTGACTGCTACTTGAATTAAACCAAAATGAATATATCTATAACCTTTTTCAAGGTATTTCTTGATTGATACATTTGATAATAATTGTATACTTTGAAATTCATAATCTGTGTGTAATTATGTTACAATTAATAATTGTATACTTGAATTAAACCAAAATGAATATATGTGTCGAAATTTTGGGGAGAATTTGTAGAAATTGGTAGATGTGGTTCATGCCTTCATATGTTATTTATATGATGATTTTAAGATGTTAGATGATCAATTATTAGCTTAAGATGATGCATGAATAACTCTCATCATGTATATATATTTCGACATTTTTGGGGAGAAATGGAGGAGTGTTTAGATGATATTGATCTTATGGTATGATGCTTATATCATGATTATATGATGAATTGTGTGATTAAATTAGAAAAATCAAAACCCTAACCCTAAGTTGCATGAAAATCGAAATTTAGAAGAAAATGCTAAATTTTAATTCATGCATTGAATGATGATTTGTTCTTCATGAATTGTGCTTAGAATATGATTATAAGATCAAAAATGTAATTAGATTTAAGCATGGAAAACCCTAGCTATCAATTGGCAATTTTCGAAAATGAGAAGAAAATAGGAAATAATGAATACATGAATTGTATGATTGATTTAATGATATAAATGAGTTTAGTTAAGTATTTTAAGAATGTTTCATGTTGGAAGTAATTAAAAATTTCCAACCAATTTCATTTTGAGAAAATAACCGATTAAATAAGAATATAAATTAGGGTTTAATAATGTAATGTTAGATGATGAATTGGATGATTCAATTAAAGATATATGAGGTTAATGAAGTATTATAGATCAAGAGATAATGAAAAATGAGCTTGATTAACCCTAGAAACCCTAGAAAATCGAATTAGGGTTCTTAAATTAGGATTGAAAGATTAATACTTAATTGAATGAAATTAAATGAAGAAATGAGCTTAAGATGATAATTAAGTATATTAGAAATTAAAGAGAAAATAATTAAAGAAATATTAATTTTGAAATAACCGAAAATTTAAAATAAATAAATAAAATATTAATAAAATTTTAATTAAGAAATTAATTGCATTTATGAACTTCTTAATAAAAATTAAGTATTATAAAATTTTATGGAAATTTAATTCAAAGAAATAAAGATTTTTCTACTTATGGTTGATTTTCCCGATTTGGGAATTTATATGTTTAATTGAATTAATGTGTGTATTTAGAGTATAATTATGTTTGTTATAATTAAATAAAGGTATAGAATTAAATTGAAAATTTTCTGAATCCGTTAGACGGATTAAAATCGATTAAGTCAGCTGTGATGAATAGTAGTTTATAAATATTAATGTTTTATAAGAATTGATTAATATTGATGCTTAATGAGGAATTTAGATAGATTAAGATAGATTAAGAACGTTTGAAAAGTTAAGATAGGAATTCTCGAATTTCATCAAGTTGCGACGTAGAAATTCGAATAGAATTTCGTTAAGGATATCGAAGTCATTAGTCGATAAAAGCTCTCGTTCTAAAATCGTTATTCCGTTTCGATTAAAGGAGCAAGCGGAAGCGGGAGCAGAAACGTGAAGTAAAAAGGCTACAAGCGTTAAAGCTTAAAGTTTAAAGTTTAAGCTTATCAGGTGGGCTTTCTAAACTAAAATATTGAAAAGCATAATATCGTATGTTTTACAAAGTTTTGATACTTGCCAAATGATTTTAAAAAAAAAAAATGTTTAAGTATGTTACCATCTACTTCAGAAAGACGAATTCGGTTTCACGCAAGGTGAAATCTGTGTACACATTAGTAATCGTGCGCATTTCTTTGATAGGCCGATTATTCATAATCGTGAGCCTTTCCTTGATATGCCGATTACAAGTGATTGAGAAAGAGGCCTCTTTCTCATCACCATTATTTATTTGTAGATATGGTTCATACTGTTATAAATGTCTGCAGACAAATGAGTTTTGAAAAGAAAGTATTTTTAGCATTTTACGAGTTGTTTTCAGAAAATCCTCGTATTATGTTTTCTGGCAAGTTTTCATATATAGCTGTATTCAGCAAAGTTTTCAAATGTTTTCGGCATGTGTTCACTGAGTACGTAGTACTCAGCCCTGCATGTTATTTCTAAAACGTGCAGGTTAGCAGGGATGAAGATGATGAGTACTGGATGGACTATTGTTGTTGTTAAATGTTGTTATGTAAAGAAAGTCGTTTTTGAGAAGTTGACCTAGAATATATGTCTTCATACATATATTCTCATGTTTTCCGCTGCAAGAAAATAAAGTTTAATGTTGTTATAACGTTTAAATTCTAAAGTCGAACTCTTTTGCTAAGTTCTTTTGAAACAGTTTTCTTTATCTTGTTTTCTTGATCCTCAAATAAATTCGTCATCTTCTTGATCAATTGTTGGTTATTTGGTTGATCAGGTCTTTTGATTCCAAGTGATTTGAGTTATGTTTATTGATATGTATGTCATATTAATTTCAGTTGATCGTCTCGAGTCATATATGTCACATTATTCTAAAGTGGTAAATCCAGCTGGCTGAGTCAGCTGGGTAATTCCAAATTGGCCGGGTCCAGTAGGTAAATCCAATGACCGGGGCCCAAATTGGGTAATAGATTCGGGCTGCGACATGTTAAGTATGGTTATTCTTTTGAACGATAGCCGGGTCGCTATCTTAATTTCCTTTGTTAATCATAAATTGTGTAAGTCGTGGGACCTATCGGCCTTGACATCTAATATCGAGGTTCGGGCTGCGACAGTTACCGAGCCTTCTGCTTCAGCGAACAGCTTGGTTTCAGCTCCCTCTATTTATATAGTTCCATTAGATCCTTTAATGGAAATTCCTCAAGTTTTGAATTTTTCAAAGCTTGACTCTTTCGTTGGAACTCAACCTTTCCTTTCATTCTCACGAGGGAAGTACGTCTGGACCGCGTCGTCATGTTAAGTGATGAGGATATTGCTGACCGAGGTCAGAGCAAACGAAGAATATTTTCATCTTCGTCGTATGCCGTTTAGTTATCTAGGGTTTCAACCTAGTTTCAAGTTTTTATTTCCGGGTATGGTCAATGTGAGTATTGTCCGTTTGACGTTAGATGAAGTGGAGAGAGCCGAGAAGAGTACCGAGTCTGAGAGTGACGAAACCAAAGAAGAAGAAGATCCATTAGAGGATGAGCAGTGAGAAGGAGAGAGAGTTTGAGAGAGAGGTAAATGTAATAGAATAATAATCGAATAAATTTTACGCTTTGTCATTTTTATGTTTTTATGCTTGTGCAGGTTTTCAAAAAAAAAAGATGCATAATATGTTAAGTTTTAAAAGATCCGGTAGCGATGACGAATTCCGCTCCGAGAAAATGATTTGCGCAATGTTAGAATATCACGGTAAATAGGGAAATTTTGATGTTTATAAATCCCTATCTTTTGTACATGGATTGAATGAATTGAATCATCCTTGCTCTAATTTCTATTTAATTCGAAATAATTAGGGTTCTTGATTTGGGAATTTTTGATGGTGAATTTCTATGATGAAATTGATGATAGATTTGAACTTAGGATGATGAAATAGGCCTATGGTGAATTTTTGAGGATTTTTAGAGCTAAATTAAAGAATTTCAAAAAATTCAGGTTTACTTAAATTTAGGGGTTTTTAATTCAAAGCATAAATTGATTGATTAATGATATAGTTAGCCTTTATAATTATTTATAAGCACGTTATAAGTAGAATTGGAGAAAAATAAATTTTCTAAAGCCTAGAAGTGAAAAAGTCGAAGGTTTTAAGTGTAGATTTTTGATTTTTCTTCAAGCTATTCAAGTAATTAGACTCTAATTGAGGTTTATAAATTAAATTAACATGCTTAGAAGTAGTTAGAATGAAATTGGGAATTTAATCCTCAATTTCCCAAAAGGACCGAAATATATATAATAGTAAAGGACATGTATTTTATTTTTAATTAAGAAAGTAATGATAGAAATGAAATCTACGCTAAAAATTAAGTGATGTAGAATTTTTCGAAATTTTAATAAGAAGTTTTGAAATTTTTCTATTTTCCGACTATTTTTAAAAGTCGAAGGTTTATACATATAGATTACTTTGTTTGATGATGTAATTGTATAATTATGATTAATATCGTATAATAAGCTTATGGAATTAATTTGAGAATTTTCGGAGCTCGTTTGACGAGTCGAGCGCGTTTTGAGGCTTATGCTATGAATAGTGAATGATAAGACTAAATGTTAATTAAGTGTTAATGGTGAGATTAATTACTAATTATATGTTAATGATAAGTTTAATTGTTAATCATATGCTAATGATAAGATTAAGTGCTAATTATATATTAATAATGAGATTGATTTCTAATGATGCTTAAATAGTAAGTTTAATTATCGATGAATTTAAATGTTAATGTGATACTTGAATGTAAATAAGATGTTAATGAGATTAAATGATGATTATATGTTGATGATAAACATATATGATAGTAAAATGCTTATGTGTTAGTAATATGATAGAATGATTGATGATAAACTTAGATGATTAATAATGAGAATAGTATAAGTTTATAAGTTAATAAGTGTTAATGATAAGATGAAAAGATTAGAAATAAAGTATATGTTTACTTATATTTTTAGAAGTTATGTTTGAGTAGTGAATGATTAAGAGTTAAGATTTAAGATAGAAAAGTTTAAGTGATAGTTGTCGCGCGAAAACCCTAGAAAGCCGAGAAAGATCGTAGCATCGAAGCAGCATTCCTCATTCCTCGATTTACTTTTCTCGCTCTTATATTAAACCTAATTTTAAATTGAAGGATCAAGCAGAACCGGTAAGTGAAGAGGAATCGAGAGGTAGAGCTTAGTACAGCGACATCGATACAGGTAGGCTTTCTAAACTAAAGAAATGGCGAATGTGATAATATGATTATGATTATGTGATTTTTTAAATTGATTGACTTGCCAATGATTAAAGTGTTTGTAATATCCCGTCTTTCTTGCGTACTAAAATTAATTAATTTAATAAGAAAGATAAGATTCCAGTGAAAGAAAAATTTTCGTTCCCGAAAATTTTATCCGGTAGATATATTTTGCCGTAAAAATGAGTTTTAATTAATTTTTATCGTCTCGGTTAATCCGAAATGAAGAAGTTTTTACATTTATCATTAAGTGATAAATGATTAGTCATTAATTGACTAAAAAAAGAATTTAATTTATTTAAGTGATTTATTGCGTAATTTATCACTTAAATTTTTAGTTTCGGTCGATTTGAAAATATTTCAAATCTCCGATTCTTTCTGTGAGATTTTTATCTAGGGTTCGTGAAACCCTAATTGATTTTCCTATGTTGAGAAATTAGAGGTTTAATTGAGGATTTAGTTGTTAGTAATTAATTGAATTGATTAGAATTTTAATTAATTAACTAATCTAATTATTTCCTAAATATCTAGATATTTTTTTTAAGATAAGGTTTATTCTTAAGAATATTCCTAATTGACTTTCAAAGTCTAATTAATTAAATAATTAATTAACCTATGCTATGTATATATATATATGCATCATTTCACTCAATTCCTCTCATCTCTCTCTCGCCATTTCTCTCTCAAAACGGCAGAACACTCACACACTTTCACACACTTAAATCCTTCATTTAAGTCTTCATAATCCAAGCTCCAAGATCAAGGTTTCCATCCAAACCAATTTCCAAGTTATTAATCAAGGTAAGATATAAGTTTAATTCAAGTTTATAGCTTAAAAATAAGCTTTGATCATCTTATTTTTAAATTCCAGATTTTTCGAAAATTAGGATTTAATTAGTAGATGATTATGATCTTGATTTTTGATGTTTAATTCATGCTTGGGATGCATGATAGATCATTGATTCAAGCTTAATTAAACCCTAACCCTAATTATTTGAATTTTCGAAAATGAAGGAAGAATTAGGGGTTTATAAATTTTGATGATGGATGATCAAATTAATTGATTATTTGAGCTTAGATAATTATTCTAAGCATGTTTGATGTTGGAAGTAATCAAAGAATCAAAGTCCTTCTATTATTTTCAAAATAACCGAAAATATTAATTAAAATCAGGGGTTTTTGATCCTTTGATCCTATGATCAAATTGATGATTTCTATGAGCCCCTATGATGATTATAAACATGTTTGATGGTTTGATTTATTAAGATTTGAGAAATTTCAATTTAAATTAACATGATTGGAAGTGATTAGAATGAAATTTGGATTTTAAATTCTTAATTTATCAAAAGGACCGAAATATATATGTACAATAAAGCCATGTATTTGATTTTAATGAAGAAAATAATGATAGAAATGGAATCTACGTTAAAAATTAAGTGACGTAGAATTTTTCAGAATTTTAATACAAAGTTTTGAAATTAAGAGTTTCTAGAGTTTAATTCCTTGAATAACCCAGCTGGACCAAGTCAGCTGGATTTACTCAATTTGAACTCGTCACTGAATTACATTGGACTCATTGGATTTACTCAATTGAACTCGATCAATTGGATTTACTCATTGACTCGATCATTGGAATTACTCAATTGGACCAAGTCAGTTAGATTTACTCACCTGAACTCGATTTGGAATTACCTTTGGACCAGTCAATTGGATTTACTCAGTGAACTCGGTCCATTGGATTTACCAATTGGACCGATCAATTGGATTTACTCAATTGGACCAGTCAATTGGATTTACCCATGTTGGATCAATTGGATTTACTGTACCAGATCAATTGGATTTACTATTGGACCAGTCAATTGGATTTACTCATTGGACCCGATCAATTGGATTTACCAATTTGGACCTAGTCACTGGATTTACTGTTGAACCTCGTAATTGGATTAACTCAATTGGTCCACCGGCTCAGTTTTCCATTTCTGTTTAATGGCTCGGTTTTCAGCTCTGTTTTTGACTCGGTTTTCCGGCTCGGTTTTCAGATAACTCGGTTTTTCCACTAGCTTGATTTTCCAGATGACTTGGTTTATCCAAATTGATCTTTGATCAACTTGTTTTCGATTGTTTCTTTCGTAGAACTCAAAAGTTATAATGTTAAGCTTAAATGTTACCAAAGAACTTAAGCATTTTTATTATGCTTAAATAATTAAATGAAAAGCTTAAGTGTTAATCAGATGCTTATATGACTAAATGAGATGTTTATTTGTAAAGGAAATGTTTATGTGATAATGATACGATAGTATGATAGATGGCAAGCTTAAGTGGTTAATGAAGTTATTAGTATGATTTTAACTGTTAATTAAGTTAGTTAAGAGAGTTTAAGAAGTTAAGTTAGAAATTCTCGAGTTTCGACGTAGAATTCCGAAGCGAATTAAGTTAAGATTATCGAAGTTGTTTATTCGATAGAAATTATTCTCGTTTTGAAGTTCGTATTTCCATTTCGATTAAAGGAGCAAGTGGAAGTGGAAGCTGAAGTGTAAAGCACAAATTTAGCGAGCGTTAAAGCTAAGACAAAAGCTTAAGTGTATCAGGTGGGCTTTCTAACCAATGAAATGACGAATGAAGTTATATGATTATATATGAGATGTTTTAAAAATGATTGACTTGCCAAATGTTTAAGTTCTTGTATGTTACCATCTATTATAGCAAGACGAATTCGGTCCTACGCAAGGTAGGATTTGTGTACACTATTTTGTAATCGGGAGCCTTTCGAAAGGAATGGACGATTACAAGTGTTTGAGAAGGAGGCCTCCTTCTCAACACTATCATTATGTGATTATAGATCTGGTACATACATCCTAAAGTATATGTCTGGCCAGACAAACATGATTTACAGAGAAGAAGAAGTTGAGCATGCACAGGTTTATTTTTGAGAGACAAAAATTACTTGTGCTTATGCTTTATGGCAAGTTTAATCTCTAACTCTAAGAAGTAAGTTTCAAAATATTTTGGCATGTGCCCACTGAGTACTTCGTACTCAGCCCCGCCTATTATTTCTAAAATGTGCAGGTTAGCTGGGATGAAGATGATCGTGTGCTGGACGGACTTACTGTTGTTGTTGTTGTTTATTTAAGACTCATTTTGAGGAGTTTAGAACCTAGAGTATATGTCTTCATACATATATTCTCTCGTTTTTCCGCTGCAAATTTATGAAGATTGAATTTGGTATAAGTTTGATAAAGTGTTGAAGTCTGAAGTCTCGAACTATGTTTGTTATCTTATTTTGAAGTCTAGCCAATCTAATTATCTATATAATAGTTGTTCGTTATATTGGAAGATAAGTCTTATTACAACTGATTTTATCGTGCTTTCTTGATCCTGAAAATCAGCTCATTTCCTTCATGGTTGTTGCCATTAATCTGGTTGATGAGATTATTGATTTCCGAGCTGATTTGAAATTGTATTTGATGATATGCATATTTTAAAAAGAGATCAAATGTTCGTTTTATTAATCTCGAGTTATGCATGTCATAATTATTCCAAGTTTGATGACTGTCGAGCATGAGTTGCGTTGTTTGTTTTGAATGATAGCAGGGTCGCTATCTTAATCCTTTTGTTAATCATAAATTGTGTAAGTCGTGGGACCCACCGGCTATGTCATCTAATTTCTAGGCCGGGCTGCGACAGAGTGGTATCGAAAGGTGTCCGTTCGCTTCCGAGTCATTATTTCTTAAAAGTCTAGTCTAGTTTGAATCCCTAGACTAGTCGAGAGCAAAGTTTATTGCTCTAAGTTCATATTTCTTAATGTCTAGTCTGGTTTGAGTTCTAGACTAGTCAAGTTTGAACAACAACAAAAGTCCAGCACCTCATCTCATCCGGCAAACCAGGTACGCATTTAAAAGTTTCCTATGATAAAAAGTTTAAAATTTGAAGTTCCATGTGACTGAGGGACTGTTATGTGGACCTGATCAACCCACATAGCTAGAAACTCAGTAATATGGTCTTCTGTCTCCATAACGGAGTTAATTAATAAGATGAAGTTAGAAAGTTGGAGAAATATGAAATTGTGATGTGGATTTGAGATTTTAATGAGGTTGTTTTATGATTGAGTTGTTTAAAGTAAGTTTTAACAATTGCAAGCAAGACAATTGTACGTATTTGGAAAGTATCGTGAACTTGGTATCACGTATGGAAAGGAAAATTAGTTTCTCTAAGTGACGAGGCCATGAGAGAGTTTTATCAATATGCGTATAAGTTACACGGAAGCGTTAGCAGAGTTTTTAGACGTTACCATCATGTGTGGATGGAGCAGGATTGTAGGATCCAATGCATCAAGACGATCCAATTTCTTTTTTTTTTCATTTCTCAAGAGAACCCTGAGCTCGTTGTTACTACTCATCCTAATGATTATGGGTTTGATGTAAAACTCATTTCTTTCTTAGCCGTTGTCGAATAACTATATTTAATCTTCACCCTTATCGAATGTTTTGCTTCTGTTTCCAAGCCTTCTGCTTCGGTGAACAACTTGGTTCAGCTCCCTCTATTGATGTAGTTCCATTAAATCCTCCTTTGGATACTCTTCAAGCTTTGAATTCTTCAGAGCTTGATTATTTCTTTGGAATTCAGCTTGTTTCTTTCGTTTCTGCGAGAGGACTACGTCTGGACCGCGTCGTCATGTCAGTGACGAGGAGATCGTTGACCCCGAGGTCGGAGCAACCGAAGGATATTTTTATCTTCGTTGTATGCCGTTTAGTCATCTAAGATTTCAAACCTAGTTTTAGACCTTTTTCGGGTGTGGTCGACATGAGTGTTGTCCCTTTGACGTTAGATGAAGTGGAGAAAGCCGAGGAGAGTACCGAGTCTGAAAGTGAGGAAGAAAAAGAAGAAGAAGATCCATTAGAGGATGAGCAGAGAGAGAGAGTTCGAGAGTGGCGTTAATTTAATAGATTAATAATCGAACAAATTTTACGCTTGTTTAGTAGGTTTTCGTATAAAGATGCATAAAATGTTAAGTTTTCAAAGATTCGGTAGCGATGAAGAATTCCGCTCCGAGAAAGTAGTTTTGCGTGATGCCCTAAAATCACGGTTAACGTGGGGAGTTTTTATATAGAGAAAAAAATCCCTCGTTTTTGAAAAAGTCCTCGAAGAGGTAATTTTTTTTCTGTTATAAGAAGAAGTATGGCCAAAGCGGTCATTTTAGAAAATTTCCGAGTTTTGTATTTATGTCGGAAATTATATCATTAAAATGAATTAATGAAACAAGAATTTTTGAAGTAAAATGAATTTTATTTTTAGTAAATAAAAGCGTTAAAACAAGAATTGAAAGATAGAAAGTTCGTTGAGCGCATAAAGAATCGAAGGAGAAATTTTTTTTTTAGCCATGAAAGTGAGCGATGGCTGCACCTCAGAGATCGTTCAAAAATAATACAGGGCGAGAAGTCAGCCATCTCCTAGACTCAGCGCTCGCTGAAGAAAGCAGGACGCCGGAACTCAGCGTCCGCTGAGGTCAAGCGGTCGCTGACCCCGGGAACCTGAAGTCAGCCATGGCTGAGCTTCAGAGACCACTGACCATGGCAGGTCAGCCGCGGCTGAGTCCCAGCGGTCGCTGACCTGGGCGGCGGCTGTTCTGCTACATTTTACTCCGGAGGCCATAACTTCCTGCTCGTTTAACGGAATTCAGATCCGTAAATTGGGTTAGAAACTAGACATCCGTGGCTTTCAAATGGTACCCTGCACTTCCCCTGATTCCAAGTATTCTGTTCTGAAATCCAGTTAGAATCTGATACAGCTGTGCAAATTTTTCTGCAAGTTGTTTCTTTCAAGTTTAATCAATTTATTTTGATTTCTTGGAACTTTCTAAATCAAATTTTGCTCGTTGTTATGAGCTTGAGATCCTTTATGTGACAAACTTTAGTAAGCGAGATGATGAATTAATTGCAAGCATGGCGATTGTTCGTTTTTGGATATTAAAGTGAATGCGAGATATCGTTGGGAAGTGATAACGAGATGAAATCGACTGAAGAAAAAGAAGAAAAATGGGTATGAAGCAGAGATTTAAAATAAGTAATAAAAGAATGAAAACATAACTTAAAGTATATAAAAAAATATATTTCCGTTATTCGTTCATCATTCGTCGTCCGTTTCATTCTTTGTTTGTTTCGTCCGTCGTTCGTTATTCTTTTCTGTCGTTAATCACATTCTTGTTATGTTTTAGAACGAGATTGAGATGAATTAATATCTCAAAAGAAGTAAACAATGAAATTAATGTCTCGGGATAATGTTATTCCTTTCTGTTTTGTTAGGAATACCTGAGCTAAAATTTTATTTAACCTCAGATTATCCGATTTAATTAAGGTTTGGGATTCTTTCATTACCCAACCTACTTCTCGGATTATTAATCTTGTCATTCCTTATTCAGTTAAATGCGTCAGTTTTGACCTCAGAAATTTTTATTAAAGAATTGGATTTAATTTTAGTCTTTCGCGCAGAGGTGATTTATTCTCTCTTTCCGAGGATCCTTAATATTCCCAACCCTACGAATATTAAATTTTCTTCCGTTTCCATTTCTCCGTTCTAGTAAGGGAGCATGAAGCGGGATCATTCTCCCTGTGTCATGAGAATAATAATATAATGACCTCGACATCAATCCAACTACTAAAAGGATGGATTGTTTAACTAACATCAACGTGTTCCTCTCCAAAAGTCAAGTTCAAGGCTAGTTTCTCATCGACACCAGTTGCGGACATTGAAGATGAAGTCAAGCTTACCTTGGTCTGAGATGTTATCGTCAAAGAGGAAGTAGCAGAAGAAGATGATGTAGAAATCGATAGAGTAGAATTCGATAATGAGTTTAATAAAGAAGAAAAGTTTTCCAAGGACGACCAATAGAGAGTCGACCTTTTTAATTATTTTGATATCGTGAAAGAAAGAAGTAGTATAAATGCGGAATTGTGAGTTTTTAAGTAGAATATATGATGCATAGTTTAACCATAGATTTTTCGGTAACAGGTTAGTACTCTGTACCGTCACTATTACGCTAGTGTGATGCTAGAACATCACAATTAAGATAAGAATAATTTATCTTTTGGTAGATTCTTATCTTAAAGAGATCTCAAAAGGGAAAATCTTCCAGTACATGAAAGAATGACTAAAGCAGTCATTAAGTTCAGTTGATGAGTTCTTATATGCTTAAGAAAAATAAGAAGTTATGATGCTTTGTGAAGCAGAAAGTAAGTTGACAGTAAATTGTCAAGATAAAGTTAGAGTTTAAAGAATAAGAATTTTATGAATATAAGCTAAGTATGAAAGAAGTAAGTTGCTTTGCCAAAAGTTAAAAGTACGTTAGGTTATTTTGCGAATTGTTTGAATGGTTAAGAAAAGTTATGAATCTGAATGCTTTGATGTTGATTGTCAATATGAGAAAAGTTATGAAGCTAAGTTGTTGTGCTATTGCTTAAGTATTGAGTTAAGTTATGAAAGTGATTATGCTATGATAAGATTTGATTTACTTGAATGTTAAGTTCCATGTTTGGAACTATTATTTTGAGAAATAACTGCTTTTATATTAAAAGCTTAATATGTGAAAAGTGCTTAAACTTTCAAGTTAAATTCTTGATAATGTGATTGTATGATGATGAGAATGAATCGTTTGATTCATTATTTATGATGAGGATGTTATGTGCTAAAGATGTGAATAAGAATTTTATTAAGTTTTAAAAATCAAGGAAGTTTTATTCCGTTTAAAGAAAATAAAATTCTTCGGAAAAATCCTTGCGCGTGTTAATTAGAATGCCTTTTAAAAAAAAAAAAGTAGAAAAGAAGAACATCAAGAACTTTTTTTCCGTCTCCTCAGCCTGAAAAGAGGATAAAAGAACTTTTTCTTCGTCAAAATCCCCAACTTTAGACGGGAGAGAAAATTTGTTAGAAGCTGAAGAGTGGGTTTGATCGTTAGAAAGAATTTTTTTTTGGTTTCTTCGTTTTATGATCAAGAGCGTCTTACGTGCATGACCTACCAGCTCAAAGGATCTGCGGATCATTGGTGGAAAGTTCGTCAGGAGACGTATACCCCGAGCAGCTAAAGATTTAACTAGAGAATAATTCAAGAATACTCTTTTCGAGAATTATGTCCCAAGAAGTTATCGCAAATAAAAGAAGAATGAGTATGCCAATCTTAAGCAAGGAAAGAAATCGGTATCCGAGTTTGATCGATAGTTTTATGATCTCACTCGTCTCGCCTAAGATGAAGTAGACACAGATAAGATAAGGTCTGAGCTCTTTCGAGCCGGACTACGTCGAGAAATAAGAGTCGTGCTACTCAGTTAGAGTGTATTGATCTATGCAGAAGTAGTGCATTGAATATCAAGGAAATTTAACAGGTTTAGGTCAATCAAAAGGCGTACCTGTTATAATCTTATGGGTACATCGCATTCATATAAAATGCATGCGTTAATAATCTTGATCTAAAACGTAGAACGTGCTAGGCGAAATCTAAGAATAATTACTCCAGTACGTGAACCTACCTCAGTTACTCTTGTTTGTCCTAAATTAGAGTTGAATTAGGACTTCTTTAAATGATAGTCAAAGCCTTAACCTAGATTAAAATGTGAATTGTTGATATCATTCTAGGAATGGATTAGTTAACCGAGAATTTTGTAACCATTCGATACAAGTAGAGACAAATCTCTTTTCAGCCATCTAGTCAAGATTAGAAATTATTCTGACGTCACAATCTGCAGAGCAGATGATAGCAGCCATGGAAGTAATTCCAAATTTAAGAACAAGGATTTCTAATGTTCAGAGAAAAGATGAAAAGTTAGAAAAGTTTGAATTTTAGTACAACCCTTCATCCTCAAAGGGATGGTCAATCAGAAAGAACCATTCAAATCCTAGGGGATATATTAAGAATTATTGTTCTTGATCGCAGAGATCATTGGGAACAAATTTTACCTCTTGTTAAATTTGCTTATGACAACAGTTACGAAATGTCAATAGGCATGGCACCCTATGAAGCCTTCATGGAAGAAAATGTCAATCTCCGCTCCCTTGAAATAATGTGAGCGAGAGAAAAATGTTAGGGCCGAAGTAATTAAAGAAATGATAGAGATTGTGCGTCAAGTCAGAAAAAAAAAAAAAAACATAAGATCGTCAGGAATTTTTTTTAAGACACGTGAAGATCAACGTTAGAGTTTGAAGGGGAAACCTTTACAAAGAAATTCATTGTTTGGTGTTAAAAGAAAATTTACTCTCGCTACATAAGACCGTAGGAAATTCTGAAAAGAATAAGTCAAGTAGCGGATAAGCTAGCTTTATCACCGAATTTTAGAAGTACATATAACGTGTTCCATGTATCTCAGTTGCGACGATACATGTTTGACCCTAAGCACGTTATCCATCAAAAAGAAGTGATCTTTAATCCAGATCTTAGTTATTAAGAGAAGTCAAAAGCGATTTTGGATCAAAAGGTCCAGCAGCTTAGAAATAAGTCAATCGTGTCAATTAAGATCACGTAGAATCATAATGGTTTAGAAGAAGCCACTTGGGAGTTAGAAAGTAAGATGAAGGAAAAGTATCCCGAGTTATTCCAAGATGTAAGTAAATTTCGGGACGAAATTTATTTTTAGGGGGAGAGAATGTAATATCCCGTCTTTCTTGCGTACTAAAATTAATTAATTTAATAAGAAAGATAAGATTCCAGTGAAAGAAAAATTTTCGTTCCCGAAAATTTTATCCGGTAGATATATTTTGCCGTAAAAATGAGTTTTAATTAATTTTTATCGTCTCGGTTAATCCGAAATGAAGAAGTTTTTACATTTATCATTAAGTGATAAATGATTAGTCATTAATTGACTAAAAAAAGAATTTAATTTATTTAAGTGATTTATTGCGTAATTTATCACTTAAATTTTTAGTTTCGGTCGATTTGAAAATGTTTCAAATCTCCGATTCTTTCTGTGAGATTTTTATCTAGGGTTCGTGAAACCCTAATTGATTTTCCTATGTTGAGAAATTAGAGGTTTAATTGAGGATTTAGTTGTTAGTAATTAATTGAATTGATTAGAATTTTAATTAATTAACTAATCTAATTATTTCCTAAATATCTAGATATTTTTTTTAAGATAAGGTTTATTCTTAAGAATATTCCTAATTCACTTTCAAAGTCTAATTAATTAAATAATTAATTAACCTATGCTATGTATATATATATATGCATCATTTCACTCAATTCCTCTCATCTCTCTCTCGCCATTTCTCTCTCAAAACGGCAGAACACTCACACACTTTCACACACTTAAATCCTTCATTTAAGTCTTCATAATCCAAGCTCCAAGATCAAGGTTTCCATCCAAACCAATTTCCAAGTTATTAATCAAGGTAAGATATAAGTTTAATTCAAGTTTATAGCTTAAAAATAAGCTTTGATCATCTTATTTTTAAATTCGCATTTTTCCAAAATTAGGATTTAATTAGTAGATGATTATGATCTTGATTTTTGATGTTTAATTCATGCTTGGGATGCATGATAGATCATTGATTCAAGCTTAATTAAACCCTAACCCTAATTATTTGAATTTTCGAAAATGAAGGAAGAATTAGGGGTTTATAAATTTTGATGATGGATGATCAAATTAATTGATTATTTGAGCTTAGATAATTATTATAAGCATGTTTGATGTTGGAAGTAATCAAAGAATCAAAGTCCTTCTATTATTTTCAAAATAACCGAAAATATTAATTAAAATCAGGGGTTTTTGATCCTTTGATCCTATGATCAAATTGATGATTTCTATGAGCCCCTATGATGATTATAAACATGTTTGATGGTTTAATTTATTAAGATTTGAGAAATTTCAATTTAAATTAACATGATTGGAAGTGATTAGAATGAAATTTGGATTTTAAATTCTTAATTTATCAAAAGGACCGAAATATATATGTACAATAAAGCCATGTATTTGATTTTAATGAAGAAAATAATGATAGAAATGGAATCTACGTTAAAAATTAAGTGACGTAGAATTTTTTAGAATTTTAATACAAAGTTTTGAAATTAAGAGTTTCTAGAGTTTAATTCCTTGAATAACCCAGCTGGACCAAGTCAGCTGGATTTACTCAGCTGAACTCGATCAATTGAATTACCAATTTGGACCTCAATTTGGATTTACTGTTGAACTCGACTTTGGATTTACTCAATTGAACTCGATCAATTTGGAATTACCAAATTTGGACCAAGTCGATTAGATTTACTCAAGTGAACTCGATCAATTTGGAATTAATTTGGACCGTCAATTGGATTTACTCAGTGAACTCGATCAATTTGGATTTACCAATTGGACCTCATTTGGATTTACTCAATTGGACCGATCCAATTGGATTTACCTGTTGGACCAGTCATTGGATTTACTGTTGAACCTCGTCAATTGGATTTACCAATTTGGACCAGTCAATTGGATTTACTCAATTTGGACCCGATCAATTGGATTTACAATTTGGACCCGATCCACTGGATTTACTGTTGAACCTCGTCAGCTGGATTAACTCAGCTGGGTCCAGCCAGCTCAGTTTTCCAGCCAGCTCTGTTTTTCCAGCCAGCTCAGTTTTCCAGCCAGCTCTGTTTTTCCAGCCAGCTCAGTTTTCCAGCCAGCTCAGTTTTCCAGATAACTCAGTTTTTCCAGCTAGCTTGATTTTCCAGACAGCTTGGTTTATCCAGCTGATCTTTGATCAACTTGTTTTCAGTTGTTTCTTTCGTAAACTCAAAAGTTATAATGTTAAGCTTAAATGTTACCAAAGAACTTAAGCATTTTTATTATGCTTAAATAATTAAATGAAAAGCTTAAGTGTTAATCAGATGCTTATATGACTAAATGAGATGTTTATTTGTAAAGGAAATGTTTTTGTGATAATGATACGATAGTATGATAGATGGCAAGCTTAAGTGGTTAATGAAGTTATTAGTATGATTTTAACTGTTAATTAAGTTAGTTAAGAGAGTTTAAGAAGTTAAGTTAGAAATTCTCGAGTTTCGACGTAGAATTCCGAAGCGAATTAAGTTAAGATTATCGAAGTTGTTTATTCGATAGAAATTATTCTCGTTTTGAAGTTCGTATTTCCATTTCGATTAAAGGAGCAAGTGGAAGTGGAAGCTGAAGTGTAAAGCACAAATTTAGCGAGCGTTAAAGCTAAGACAAAAGCTTAAGTGTATCAGGTGGGCTTTCTAACCAATGAAATGACGAATGAAGTTATATGATTATATATGAGATGTTTTAAAAATGATTGACTTGCCAAATGTTTAAGTTCTTGTATGTTACCATCTATTATAGCAAGACGAATTCGGTCCTACGCAAGGTAGGATTTGTGTACACTATTTTGTAATCGGGAGCCTTCCGAAAGGAATGGACGATTACAAGTGTTTGAGAAGGAGGCCTCCTTCTCAACACTATCATTATGTGATTATAGATGCGGTACATACATCCTAAAGTATATGTACGGCCAGACAAACATGATTTACAGAGAAGAAGAAGTTGAGCATGCACAGGTTTATTTTTGAGAGACAAAAATTACTTGTGCTTATGCTTTATGGCAAGTTTAATCTCTAACTCTAAGAAGTAAGTTTCAAAATATTTTGGCATGTGCCCACTGAGTACTTCGTACTCAGCCCCGCCTATTATTTCTAAAATGTGCGGAGTTAATGGGATGAAGATGATCGTGTCTTTGGACGGACTTCTTGTTGTTGTTGTTGTTGTTTATTTAAGACTCATTTTGAGGAGTTTAGAACCTAGAGTATATGTCTTCATACATATATTCTCTCGTTTTTTCGCTGCAAATTTATGAAGATTGAATTTGGTATAAGTTTGATAAAGTGTTGAAGTCTGAAGTCTCGAACTATGTTTGTTATCTTATTTTGAAGTCTAGCCAATCTAATTATCTATATAATAGTTGTTCGTTATATTGGAAGATCAGTCTTATTACAACTGATTTTATCGTGCTTTCTTGATCCTGAAAATCAGCTCATTTCCTTCATGGTTGTTGCCATTAATCTGGTTGATGAGATTATTGATTTCCGAGCTGATTTGAAATTGTATTTGATGATATGCATATTTTAAAAAGAGATCAAATGTTCGTTTTATTAATCTCGAGTTATGCATGTCATAATTATTCCAAGTTTGATGACTGTCGAGCATGAGTTGCGTTGTTTGTTTTGAATGATAGCAGGGTCGCTATCTTAATCCTTTTGTTAATCATAAATTGTGTAAGTCGTGGGACCCACCGGCTATGTCATCTAATTTCTAGGCCGGGCTGCGACAGTGTTTTTGTATGTTACCATCGACCAAGAAAGACGAATTCGATCCTACACAAGGTGGAATTTGTGTACACAGTTTGTAATCGTGCGCCTTCCTTTTGATAGGCCGGTTACAAGTGTTTGAGAAGGAGGCCTACTTCTCAGCACTAATAAGTGATAGTAGATTTGGTACATACATTATAAGTATTTTTTACTGCAATCACTTATAATGAAATAAAATGTTTTAGCATGCACATGTTCGTTTTTAAAGTTTACTTGTGTTATGCTTTATGGCAATCTTCAATCTCTAGCTCTAAGTAGCAAGATTTAAATTATTTTTGGCATGTGTTCACTGAGTACGAAAGTACTCAGCCCTACATGTTATTTCTAAAATGTGCAGTTTAGCTCGGATGGAGATGGAATGTGCTGGGAAGGCTTTTATTGTTGATGATGGTCCCTGAGCTGGGTCTTTGGTGTAGAGAGGGAGGGGGGTGAATACACCAAAGATAGATTTAAAAACTTTTTCACAAGTTTAAAACAGAGTGCGTGAGCTCAGTTATGAATCCAGGTGAAGATGGTCAGCTGTACTTATAACTCAGCTGGCGGTGCGGAAAGTGGTAGTTTTAAAACTTAGCTCGTTTGCTTAGAAAAACTCAGCTTGAAAATATTATCTTTACGTTTTTAGCATAATCAAGTTGTGCAATTTTCAGAAAAACACAACTATCTTTGGAGAGCATCTGAGTATGCAGATTTGTTAAAATAAAATGTGCCAATAGAGTTAGTACAATAACTGAAAATATAGATAAATTAAGAAGAGAACACGAGATTTTATGTGGTTCGGAGTAACACCTCCTACATCCACGACCAGATTCACTGGTAATTTACTACCACTTGGTTTCCAAGTACCAAGCAACTTCACAACTCGAACCTGAATTGTGTTCCAACAGTTTACGGGCACTGTCAAGCCTAAATCTTTCAGTTTGCGGGTACTGAAAAAACCTTACAACCACTTGAATTTCACGCTTCAAGCAAGCGTAACCTTGACCTAACCTTTCTGGGTAAAGAGGGGTTTTGTTTGGTGTTCCAACCGTGAACGAGTTCTTACAATGAAGAACTTAGAGTTAGATAAACTCGTTCAAAATCTAGGCTTAGGATATACAATGATTTCTGCCTTGGAATCAGACGAAAAACTGGGCAGTTTCTGAACTAGAAACACTTTAAGATAAAGTGTTCTTTGAACTATTTAGAACTGCTAAAGAGCTTTTGAAGGCTTGATAATTTCAGAAAATGAAAGCTTGTAGAGAGTTTTTTGTATCTGATCCTGAGGTTGAAGATGGGTATATATAGGTAGAGATTCAAGACTAGCCGTTGGAGGAGCCATTTGAATCTTACCTACTCTTCTTAAATTCACAATCTGCCGTTGGGCATTTCTGCACCTATCTTCATCAGTGTCACATCCCAGGTTCTTCATTGGGCGATGCTGATTTGGCAATCCCTCATTGGTCGAGATAGATTGATCTCTTCTGACACCGGGATTTTTGTCTTCAAGCTGTTTTAAGAATCTTGGAGCTGGATCTGATACTGTAACTTGAACTGAGGCTTTCAGAGTTAACATTCCTTTGTTCTGTACAGCTGGATCAGTTGTGTCTTGAACTCAGCTCACAGCTTGATCCTGCTCTGTCTTGAACTCAGCTCAGCTGGAAAACTCAGCTGATAGTTGACTCCTGCTGTTAACACAGCTGGATCTTCTGCTGTCTTGAGCTTCTGCTGTCTTCAGCTTCCTGAACCTGTAATCTTAGAAAATCTAGAGCTCAAACAGGCGAGCTGGAAAATACTACTTAGGTTGATACAATCATCTACTCAGTTGGAGTCAGTTGGGTTTTGGTATTAAATCAAAACTTTATAATTTCCTAACACTTTCCCCCTTTTTGATGATGCCAAAACCTAACTGAGACAAACTATGAAGCTTCCCCCTACGTTAGAGTGGGAAAAAAAATTCAGCAAATTTAATAAAGTTCAGAGTTTAGAGCCTGGACAAAATGTGATTGTTAGCAGGGTGAGCTTTGAGCAGCAAAATAAACTTTGTTTTATTAATGTAAGAAATTACAGCAGTTAAAAAGATAAATAAAAAAGAACGAAAAACTTCAATTCTTTAATCTTCAATCTTCAATCTTCAATCCCAGCTGGCTGGGTCTTCTCTTCTGCATCCGCTGCTTCTTTATTTTAACTCCGTTTATCCTTCAGCTGGTTCTTCTAGCTCAGCAGTTTTGCCTTTGCTTAATGAGGACATTTCTTCGTCTCATTATCTTCCCCCTTTTTGGCATTATCAACAAGGCGGGAGAGGCAAACTACCGTCTTATTGAGCTGTGCAATTTCCTAAATAGCGTCAGCGATCTTCGTTGTGTTGTCAGCTGTTGCGATGTTTAGTTCGGCTGTGCTGCAGCTGTCAGTTCTGAACTGTGTTCAGATCTTTGTAGAGTTTGAGTAGCTAGTGAAAATCCGTGCTGTAGGAGAGATTCCTTTGATCGATGACTTCCATCTGGCGTGAGAGTTGAAAATTTTTCATCCAGCGGAGTCTGGAGTCTTGGTGGCTCAGCTGTTGCATCGGCTGGATCTTCTTCAAAAGTAGTAGCCTCAGTTGTGATTGCAGGCACAACTTCCTTGGCTGATTCAGTTGGGCGTTCTAGCTGAGTGCTTGGAGGTATGAGTTGGCTCTAGAGTTGACATCTTCTGAGTAGGGCACAACTTTTTTTCTTGATTTTTGAATCAAATCATCTTGATGCACGAAGGCATCCTATAGGCTTCTAATATTAAAAAATCTCTTGCAATTTGGCTTATTCAGACTTCATGTGATTGAATGAGAAAGTCTGAATCAGCTCTTCCGTTGCGTACCAGGTGCTCATTTTGGTACCAACGTAAAACTTGAAGTCGCTAACGGTAACTAATGCAGCTGGGAGCGAAGCTAGCTCCGTATTTTGTTGCAGTGCGCTTGTGACTCTTTTAAGCAAGAGGTCTTCAAACCTTGAGATAGAGGCATCACGTGCAACTCTTGAGGGACTTTAAGTATTCCCCTTCCACTTCTGAAGTGGGGGTAAGGGGTTCAGCTCTGTTTTCATCATCCAGCTGCAAGTGATCATCGGCTGGATGGTGCTTTTCCAATTGAGCTTTGTGCAGGGGCTTGAGCTCCAACTTTTATAAGTTGATCTTGAAGTTGGTGTTCCTGTCGAGCTGAAGGATATTGAGGAGAAGGCTGTTGAAGTATTCCATCTGTTGTGAGGTTTAAGCTTAGTTGATTGAGGTCTAAGCTTAGTTGATCAGCTGGAATACGTCGTTGGGGTGGTGGCGATGATGATGTCCACGCTGGCACATGAACTTCTTCTTCACCATAAGAAACCACTGCTTGTGGACCTTCTACTCCTCGGAGAGTAGTTACGAATTTTCTCTCAATGTCAGCTGGCTTCTCGGCTGACTGACTGGGCACTTTGAACTTGAGTCTTCTCTTTGAAGATGGTGCTTCAGCTTGTATTGTCTACTCACGTTGTTTCCTCTTCCCAGCTGGGAAGGAAATAGTTGCCTGCTGCTTTGTCTCTTGCATCTTATTCTTTGCCTTTTGTGGCGGAGCAAAAGCTTTGACATGATTGCTCTAAAAGGCTCCGGCTTCATCAGCATCTTGTCCAGTTCTGACTGGACTTCCTCTCTAGTGTATCTCTCTGGGAAGAGATTCCCGTATGTCTTCAAGTTGAATTCCTTCGTCAGGATCCTGTTGACGTTGATCTACGCATCTCTGGGAGTTGGGTGTCCTGTTCTCTATTTTGTTTTGAGAGAAACATTAGAGCGGATGCGGTCCTTTTCCTTTGACATTCCCAGGAAGAATTCTGCGACTTCCTAGTGAATGATGTTCTTGGGCTTTGCAGTTACCCACTGCGTTAGATCGGATCTGTCAATGAGCTTCATTATCTTCTGGAACTCCATCTTCTTGTGGTTTCTGAGAGTTAAGCAACTCTCAAAGTGAAGCTTTGACAGAACTCTTCATGTTGATCGGTTCCTGGAGATATCTTTCTAGATTCCATGTTTTTCTTCTGCAAATTTTATTAGTAGAACAAATAATATATATAGAGGAGGAAGAAGAAAGGGTGTCGGATCAAAAAATTTTAGGGTTGAGGCGAATATTTGCGTATCTCTTCTAGCATATATATATCAACTTTCTTGATGAATGGATGATCAAGATTGGTAGTTTGATATGAAGATCTATGAATGGGAGTGATTCTCGCGTCATGTTAGTTTCTTGTTCAGAAAATATGATTTAATGCGCTCGTGAGAATGGTTGAGGCGTTTTGACTTCTGCCTTGACACTCCCATACTTCAGATCTTTGCAGACTTTTAATTAAATTTGATTGGATAAGACGTGATATGATTTGACTGAAGTCTGTCTAAAGCATAATGAATAGGTATGTATTGATGTTGCAAACCTTTCAGTTGATCATAGTAGTCAGCTGATACCTCGGTTATGAATAGCTGTGTTGACTGGGCATTTTTCCAGCTGTATTTTGAGTTGGTTTCCCCCTCAGCTGAATAACCCTTCAACTTATGCGTCCGGGGTTCTTCTCAGCTAGGTTCTCCTTTGAGGTTGATTCTGAATTCCAGCTGGATCTGCTTCTACTCAGCTGGGTGTGGCTTCTTCTTCTGGATTGAGTAATCCAAGTAATCCGCACAGTATCTTGAATCTTGCTTCTACTAGTGGCTTTGTGAGTATATCAGCACGCTGTATGTCTATGTGAATTTTCTCAACAATCACATCCTTCTTTTCCACGTGATCTCTGATGAAGTGATGACGCATGTCCACATGTTTGCATCTCGTGTGTTGTACTAGATTTTCTGATATAGCAATAGCACTTGAGCTATCACAGAAAATTGGAACTTGTCCAGTTTTCACTTCGTAGTCATCCAGCTGATGTTTCAGCCAGAGAATTTGTGAGCAGCAGCTTCCAGCTGCCATATATTCCGCTTTTGTTGTGGAGGTTGCGACGCACGTTTGCTTTTTTGAAAACCACGAGATCAGCTTGGTTTCTAGGAACTAACATGTTTTGAAGTTGATTTTATGTCCAACCGATCTCCAGCGAAGTCTGAGTCTGAATATCCAGTCAGCTGTAGATTGTCTTCAGCTGGGTACCACAGCCCAACATTCTGAGTTCCTTTGAGATATTTAAGAATGTTCTTGGCTGCTTGCATGTGTGCCTCCTTTGGATCAACTTAAAATCTGGCAGACACTCTGACTGCGAAAGAGGTGTCTGGACGACTGGCTGTTAGATACAGCAGGGAACCTATTATCCCTCTGTACTTGCTTGAATCAACTGATTTTCTTTCAGTTTCGGGTTCAATCTTCCAGTTGGTGTTTATTGGTATCTTCGCTGTTCTGCTTGACTGAACTCCATACTTCGTGATCAAGTCCTTTACGTACTTAGATTGGTTTATGAAGATTTCTTCTGGTGATTGCTTGACTTGAAGTCCTAGGAAGAAACTCATTTCTCCCAGCATAGACATATGGAACTGTTTTGACATCATTTCTCCGAATCGTTGGCATAAGAATGTTGATCTTGATCCGAAGATGATGTCATCAACAAAGATTTGAACAACCAAGATGTCTTCTCCCAACTTGATGGTGAAGAGTGTTCTGTCTACTGAGTCCTTCTTGAATCCTTTGGATACAAGGAAATTTGATAGAGTATCATACCAGGCTCGAGATGCTTGTTTCAATTCATAAAGCGCATTCTTTAACTTGTAGACTTTATTTCCTTCTACTTCAAATCCTGGTGGTTGTTCAATATAGACATCTTCCTTAATTTATCCATTTAAAAATGCACACTTCACATTCATTTGATAGACCTTGAATTTGTGATGTGCTGCCTAAGCGAGAAATAATCTGATTGCTTCGAATAGTGCTACTGGAGCAAATGATTCTTCGAAGTCAATTCCTTCTTGCTGTGTGTAACCCTTGGCAACGAGTCGAGCTTTGTTTCTGATGATGACTCCAAGGGTATCCAGCTTATTCTTGAAGATCCATTTGAGTCCGATGACTTTGACTACTTCAGGTCTGTCGACCAATTCCCAGACACAATTTCTGAGGAATTCATTTATCTCTTCCTGCATGACGTTTGTCCAGGGTACGCTGTTTAAGGCTTCTAGAATGGTTTGAGGATCCGGAACATGAGCTACATAGCACGCCATTAGAGTTGTATCTTTATCATAGACAGTCAGTTCTAGCTCTACTGAGAGTTGAGCTGTGTCAGCTGCTTCTTGATGATCCGATGTGGCTTGAGCAGCTGAGCTTCTGGTTCTGACTCGGTCAGATGGTTCTCCAATTATTGCTGATGATGGATGATCTTCGATCCATCTTCTCCTTCTACGAATTTCTTCTTTCAGCTGATTGATGCTAGAAGTGGCTAGATTTCGTCTGGCTTGGAGTTGTTCTGGAGTTAAGTCTTGAGAATGAGACTCTACTTGGATTGAGTTTGGAGGTGACTTCTGTAGGAGCTCTGCTGGAGATAGAGCTGAGGATTCAGCTGTTGTTGGGAAAATTATAAGGTTTCGATTTGATACCAAAACCCAACTGATTCTCCAACCGAATAGATGATCGCGCCAACCTAAATAGTGTTTTCCAGCTCGCCTGTTTGAGCCTTAAAATGTTCTAGGATTACAGGTTAAGGAAGCGGAAGACAACGGTCCCACCCACTGTGTCTACGGCAGAGTCGGCCTAGCGGAAGACGGCCGACCCACTGTGTTCACAATGAGTCGCCTAGCAAAAGACAAGACGGCGTCAACCTTCACCGAGTGATCCGGCAGAGCTCGATCAAGCCGAAGAGAATTCGAGCTGAGTTCAAAACACGGCTGGTCCAAGTACGTAACAAAGGAACTATCTCTGAAGACTCCACGTCGAGACAGTCCAGCTCTGAATTCAAAAGCCAGCTCTAAAGGCAGAAGATCCCGGAATCAGAGGAAGTCAACCTACCTCGACCAATGAGGGATTGCCAGATCAGCATCCTAGACTTCAGAACCTAGGATGTGACACAAATGAAGACAAAAGCGTATACGCCCAACGGCAGATCTTGTATTTAAGAAGAGTAGGTAAGATTCATACGGCTCCTCCAACGGCTAGTCCTGAATCTCTACCTATATAAACCCGTCTTCAACCTCAGGATCAGACACGAAAAACTCTCTACAAGCTTTCATTATCTGAAATCATTATTCTTTCAAAAGCTCTCAAGCAGTTCTACATAGATCAAAGAACACTTTATCTTAAAGTGTTTCTAGTTAAGAAATTGCTTAGTTTTTCGTCTGTTACCTAGGCCAAACTCATTGTATATCTTAAGCCTAGATTTCGAACGAGTTCATCATACTCTGAAGTTCTTAATTGTAAGAACTCGTTCATAGTTGGAACCCCATACCCAAACCCAAACCCAGAAAGGTTAGGTAAAGGTACGCTTGCTCGAAGTGCGTAATTCGAGTAGTTAGGTTCTTCAGTACCCGTAAACTGAAGGTGTATAGGCTTGACAGTGCCCGCAAACTGTTGGAACACAGCTCGGGTTAGAGTTGTGAAGTTGCTTGGTACTTGGAAACCAAGTGGTAGTGGATTACCAGTGAACCTGGTCGTGGACGTAGGAGGTGTTACTCCGAACCACGTAAAAACTCGCGTGCTTCTTACTCTCTCTCTTTACTTTTGCTTTATATTCAGCTGTGTACTAACGCCTTCATATCATTGCATACTTGTTCAAAACTACACACACAGCTGCTCTCCAAAGACAGCTGTGTCTCTCGAAAAGTTGCACAACCTGACTAAGCTGAAAACGATAAGTTAATATTTTCAAACTGAGTTTTTCTAAGTAACTGAGCTAAGTTTTCAAACCACCACTTTCCGCACCGCCAGCTGAGTTGTTTACCCAGCTGACCCTCCCCAGCTGGATCAATAACTGAGCTCTCACTCAACTCCGTTTTAACTTGATAAAAGTTTCGAAAAATCTACTTGGTGTATTCACCCCCCCCTCTACACCAAGTACCCAGCTCAGGGACCATCAATTGGTATCAGAGCAGTGGTTCAAAAGACCACCGTTTCTGTATCAAGAGATCTCTCTTGACGCTCTGTGTCAGTGGTCAACTGAACAGATCCGTTTTTCAGAAAAACTCATATTATTACATACTGCACATGTCTATGGATTCTTATCTTAACAGGAATCTCTCCACCTTCTCGGTAGACGACTATGCAATCTGGAAATTCAGATTGAAAAGCTTCCTTTGTGCACATCACGACATGATGTGGGACGTCATCACAGACGGACCCATCCTTATCTATAAACAAGGAAATGAACTCGTACCTGCTCATGATGGAGGACAACCAGAATACCGGCCAATTCTCAAGCCAAAGAAGGATTACTCGTCAGAAGAATGAAAGCAAGCTGGGCTGGACAGCTTCGCAAGAAACACCATCTCATCAACAGTCTCAAACGCCTACCTGAGTAAGATCATCAAGTGCGAGACAGCCAAAGAGATGTGGGAAATACTTGCCAAGCTATGTGAAGGATCTGAAGAAATCAAAGAAAACAAATTCACAATAGCTTGCCAAAAATTCGACAACTTCAAGCAGCTAGCCAACGAGTCCATCGAAGCGATGGAGCTAAGGTTCTCAAACATAGTCATCGAGATAGAGACAATCAGAACTGGGAAGTATACCCAACGTGAAAAGAATCTAAAGGTTCTTTCAAATTCTTTCACCGAATGGAACACTTACAAGGTAGTTCACCAAAGTCGAAGTGACTTAGGTGATCTATCTACAGAAAGGTTGTTCTCACTCCTAAAAGCCAACGAATACAACTTGAAGATCACTCAAGAAGAATCTTCAAGGCACGAATGACGGAGAACTCACCCGACTCCAAAAGAAATAGCTTTCAGAGCCAACTCTGAAAAGTCAGCTCATGTCAAGTCAGCTGAGTCCTCCAAGATGAAGAAGGACAAAAAGGATATGAGCAAAGAGGAGCTACTCGAAGAAATTGCCATGATGGTGAAAAGTTATAACAGACTCAACACCAGCAAGGGCAAATACAAGAAGTTCTTTAGGACTTACAGAGATAAGTACGCAGCAGCTGATGAGAAGTCAGCTGACCAACGAACAAGTGAAGGTTGCTTCAACTGCAAGGAACTAGGACACTACCGACAAGATTGTCCAAAGCTGTCCAAGAAAGACAAAGACCAATTAAAAGCTAAGGCAGCAGACAAAAGGAGAGCTTATATCGCTGATGAAGAATCAGAGTGCAAGAAAATGGATGATATGCCATTTTCAGACTCGGAAGAAGAAGCCCTGATGGCCAATCATGAACCTGATTGGGTTACATGCTTCATGGGACAAACAGACGGCATCGATGAAGATGAGGTAACGTCTAGAACTCTAAATCTATCTAACATCTCACCATCACACGATCACTCTACACAGGACTCAGAATCTGGACTACCTGATTGGAGTCTAGTAGAGAAAGTAATGAACGATTCCAAGGAGCTTCAAGAGATCCTTGACGTCATTATGTGTGAGAATGCCGAGCTGAAGGCGGAACTGGAAAAGACAAAAGTATCAGACACAGCTGATACAACTCAGCTCCAACAGGAAGTCGTTTCACTAAAAGACAAAATAGTGAAACAAGATCAGCTGATGAAGAAATTCAACACTGAGAAGAAACAGCTGATAGAAGATGTGGAAAAGGTCACAGCTGAATCGGAAAGGAAGTCAGCTGAGATCATTGAGCTGAAAAGCACCGAAGAGGTACTATCTAAAAAGATAGTAGCTCTCATCAAAGCCACGTCAACAATGGACGAGATCATTAGTGCTCAGCGTCCAGCAGCACTCAAAGCGGGACTGGGATACAACGAATCAAAGGATGCCTCAAACATTGCCTCCACAAGTGGAACAAAGGTTATGTTTGTACGTGCAAATGAACCTTCAACCCCAGCAGCTCAGCATCAACAATTGAGGACACAGCAGGCGTCGGGAAGAACAGCTGTGAAACATTCTCAAGCTCCGTTGAGGACACAGCAGACGTCAAGAAGAACAGCTGTGAAACAGTCTCAAACTCCGTCGAGAACACAACAGACATCAAGAAGGTCAGCTGTGCGACAACCTCAAGCCCAACTCAGACAGCAACGTGCTCAACCTCAACGAAGACCACAGGCTGGATTTTACAGATACCAAATGACAAGACCAAAGACGTTGATCGATATCAACCAAGATATCAGAGATACCCAGTTGGATACCACTCATACGAGTATCAGCTGGATAATCATTTCCAGCCACAGTATCGAATGAGACAGCAGAGACTAAGGAACGTCTCAGCTAGGCACACAGCTGGAAACCAAAAGAAATCCAGACAACAAAACAAGAAGACACGAAGATCAAGACCACGCCAGCAACAAAAGAAGAACACAATGAATGTGTATATCGACTCAGCTGGGAGAATTATCAGATCAAATGACCCAATTCGAGTCATCAAGCAGATCTGGGTCGTCAAAGGATCTCTGTCTAACCCACAAGGACCCAATTAAAACTGGGTACCTGAATTTTAACTTTTTGTTTAGGTTGCAAGGAATAGACGCATCTCTGAGGAGTCGATGAGAACGCTTTGGTACTTGGACAGTGGATGTTCCAAGCACATGACGCACCTAAAGCATCTACTCCAGGAGTATATTGAGCGTACAGGTCCACAAGTAACATTTGGTGACAACTCCAAAGGCCTAACCAAAGGTTATGGTACATTTAGAACTAGAAATGTTATAATCCCAAATGTTTCTTATGTACAAGGATTGCAACATAACTTGCTTTCCATTAGCCAATTCTGCGACAACGGTTTTTCTGTCAAGTTTGATGCACAGGGATGCACAGTGAAGCAAGCAGATACTCCTAAGAGGGAAAAGAGAAGGAAATATGTACTTCGGCCGACCGGAACGAGCAGCCTCCGGAGACTTGTCTTGTATCAAAAAGCAAGAATGAAGTCACTGGCCGTGGGCACGACGGCTGAATCATCTCAACTTCAAGACAATCAACAAACTGGCTAGGAACCAGCTCGCTAATGGAATTCCAGATCAAGTATATGACAAAAGTCATATGTGCAGCGCGTGTCAACAAGGAAAACAAACAAGAATTTCATTCTCTCTCAAGCCAGCTACCAACCGATCGAGTTCTTCAACTTCTTCACATGGATCTTTTTGGTCCGATTACTAAAGCAAGCTTCAATGGCGTAAAATATACTTTGGTCGTTGTGGATGATTTCTCAAGATTCACATGGGTATCATTCTTATACCAGAAGAGCGAAACCAGAACTAAGCTGCCTATCCTGCTGGAAAGATTATCAACACAGAAGGAGTGCAAGATAATGGCAATAAGATCAGATCGTGGAACGGAGTTTCTAAATGAAACTATTTATAATTTTTGCGAGAAGAACGGAGTTCAACACCAAACATCTGCAGCTCGCACACCTCAGCAGAATGGTGTAGCAGAACGAAGAAACAGAACTCTCAAGGAAGCAGCTACCTCAATGCTAGCTAGCTCTGCCAATCCAAAGAAGTTCTGGGCTGAAGCAATCAACACAGCTTGCTTCACTCAGAATCGCTCCCTACTCACATCAAGGCCAGGAAAGACACCGTATGAGCTATGGAACAACAGAATACCATACATTGGATATTTCAAGGTATTCGGATCCAAATGTCACATTCTCAATAATGGGAAGACACAGCTCAAGACGTTCGACGAAAAGACAGACCGAGGAGTATTCCTTGGTTACTCCGCTGTGAGTAAAGCATACAGAGTCTTCAACAGAAGAACTCAAATAGTCGAAGTAACTCCACATGTTACCTTTGACGAATCCTTCTTCGAATATAGAGATTCTATCAAACGAAGAAGCGAAGGAGAATCTTCAAGATTGATTCAGACAAGGGCTCAAGAGAATAGAATCAGGAATCTGGCCGAACCATTAATTTGGGACAATGAGCCAGAGGAGGAAATTCAAATCAACCAAGAAGCTCCACCAGCTGGAAATCGAGAAGAAGCTTCAACGCCAAATCAATGGGGAACATCATCAGCTGGGAATCCAAATACAGCTGAGTCCCCAGCTCCATCTCTAGCTGAACCTCTTCAGAAGTCACCTCAAAATTCAAATCAAGAAGAATCAATCTCTCAAAACGTAACTCCAGAGCAACTCCAAGACAGACGAAATTTAGCCACTTCAAGCATCAATCAACTGGAAGAAGAAATTCGTAAGAGGAGAAGATGGATTGAAGATCATCCATCATCAGCAATCATTGGAGAACCTTCTGACCAAGTCAAAACCAGAAGCTCAGCTGCTCAAGCTTCATCGGATCATCAAGAGGCAGCTGACACAGCTCAACTCTCAGTAGAGCTAGAACTGACGGTCTATGATGAAGACACAGCTCTAATGGCGTGTTACGTAGCTCAAGTGCCAGAGCCTCAATCAATTCTCGAAGCTTTGAAGAGTGTGCCTTGGACAAATGCCATGCAAGAAGAGCTGAACGAATTCCTCAGAAATTGTGTTTGGGAATTAGTCGACAGACCTCAAGAAGTCAAAGTCATAGGACTCAAATGGATATTCAAGAACAAAATGGATACCCTGGGAGTCATCATCAGAAACAAAGCTCGACTCGTTGCCAAGGGCTACACTCAGCAGGAAGGAATTGACTTCGAAGAATCTTTTGCTCCAGTAGCACGATTGGAAGCAATCAGACTATTTCTCGCCTTTGCAGCACATCACAAATTCAAGGTCTATCAAATGGATGTGAAGTGTGCATTCCTAAATGGAGAAATCAAAGAAGATGTCTACGTTGAACAACCTACAGGATTCGAAGTAGAAGGAAATAAAGTCTACAAACTAAAGAAGGCTCTTTATGGATTAAAGCAAGCACCTCGAGCTTGGTATGACACTCTGTCAAATTTTCTCGTATCCAAAGGATTCAAGAAGGGCTCAGTAGACAGAACTCTCTTCACCATCAAGTCAGGAGAAGATATCCTGGTTGTTCAAATCTACGTAGACGACATCATCTTTGGATCAAGATCAAGCTTCTTATGCCAAAGATTTGGAGAGATGATGTCAGAGAAGTTCCAAATGTCCATGATGGGAGAAATGAGTTTCTTCCTAGGACTTCAAATCAAGCAATCTTCAGAAGGGATCTTCATAAATCAATCCAAATACGTGAAACATTTGATCGCCAAGTATGGAGTTCAATCAAGCAGAACTGTAAAGATTCCAATGAACACCAACTGGAAGATTGAACCAGGAACTGAAGGGAAGTCAGTTGATTCCAGCAAATACAGAGGGATAATAGGATCCTTGTTGTATCCAACAGCAAGTCGTCCAGACATCTCTTTCGCAGTCGGAGTGTGTGCCAGATTTCAAGTTGATCCAAAGGAAGCACACATGCAAGCAGCCAAGAACATTCTCAAATATCTCAAAGGAACTCAGATGTTTGGGCTGTGGTACCCAGTTGAAGACAATCTACGGTATTTGGATACTCAGATTCAGACTTTGCTGGAGATCGATTGGACAGAAAATCACTTTCAGAACTTGTCAGTTCTTAGGAAGTAAGTTGATTTCATGGTTTTCAAAGAAACAAACGTGCGTCGCAACTTCTACGACGAAGGCGAATATATGGCATTTGGAAGCTTCTTCTCGCAAATTCTCTGGCTGAAACATCAGCTGGATGACTATGAAGTAAAAACTGGACAGGTTCCAATTTTCTGTGATAGCTCAAGTGCGATTGCCATTTCAGAGAATCCAGTACTTCACACAAGATGCAAGCATGTAGACGTACGACATCATTTCATCAGAGATCACGTAGAAAAGAAGGATGTGATTGTTGAGAAAATTCACACAGACATACAGCGGGCTGATATTCTCACAAAACCGCTGATAGAAGCAAGATTCAAAATGCTGTGCGGATTACTTGGACTTCTCAACCCAGACGATGCTTCACCCAGCTGAACGGAAGCAGACCCAGCTGAATGGAAGCAGACCCAGCTGAACGGAAGCAGACCCAGCTGAACGGAAGCAGACCCAGCTGAATGGAAGCAGACCCAGCTGAATGGAAACGAACCAAATTGAATACAAGCGATCAACCGAAAATCGAATCAATGTCGGCTGATATCGTGAGAAAGAATTGACTAAACCGAGATGCTTTGAAAGGAAAGGATTATTCAGCTGAGGGGGAACCAGCTGGAACCACGATGACCCAGCACACCCACTCAACCGAGGTATCAGCTGACTACAATGATCAGCTGAGAGGTTTGAAACAACATTAATTACACCTACTCAATCTGTTTTCT
Organism: Agastache rugosa; assembly: GCA_031470985.1. NCBI lineage: Eukaryota > Viridiplantae > Streptophyta > Magnoliopsida > Lamiales > Lamiaceae > Agastache > Agastache rugosa. The sequence goes on from CM062604.1 coordinate 9,276,674, forward strand.
GTCAACTCACATCTTGTCATTTCTAATCAATCTTAATTAAAAGTCTGCAAAGAATTGAATAATGGGAGTTTCGAGGCAAAAGTCAAAGCGCCTCAACCGTTCTCTCTCGCGCATTAAATTGACATGACGCGAGAATCACTCCCAGTCGTAGATCTTCTTATCAACAGACAAATCTTGATCGTCCATTCTTCAAGAAATCTCTTTAAATATGCTAGAAGATATACGCATCAAACCTAGAAAGTTTTTTTTTTTCGGCATTCTTTCTTATTTCCATCAATTGGTATTGTTTGTTTCTACTAACAAAAGATGCAGAAAAAGAACATGGAATCCAGAAAGATGTCTCCCAAAGCCAATCAAACCTGAAGAATCTGTCAAAGCTTCAAGATAAGAGTTGCTTAACTCTCAGGAACCTCAAAGAAGACGGAAGTCCAGAAGAAGGTGAAGCCCATCGACAGAACCAAAGCCGGCGCAAAGAGGAGACTGCAAAGCTCAAGAACGTCATCCACCAGGAAGGTGCAGAAAACTTTCTGGGAATGACAAAGGAAAAAGACCTCCTCAGCCCCACTGTTTCTCTCAACATAAAAGAGAGAACGGGACACACAACTCCCTGGGATGCAAAAATCAACGTCAACAGACCTGGACCAGATATTGATGAAACCGGAGTATTCAAGAGCAGTCATTTCAAAGCTCTTGCTCCGCCACAGGAGGCACAGAAAAAGATACAGGAGACAAAGCAGCATGCATCTAACTCCGTCCCAGCTGGGAATCGGAGACAACTTGAGGAGACAAAATATACTGAAGCACTGTCTTCAAACCGAAGACTCAAGTCAAAGGTGCTCGGTCGATCGACGAGAAGCCAGCTGACATTATGAGAGAATTCCTAATCACTCTCCGAGGAGCAGAAGGCCCACAAGCGGTCGTTTCTTACAGTGGAAGAGAAGTTCACGTCCCTGCTTGAACATAATCATCACCAACACCGCAACGGAGTATTCCAGCTGAACAACCAAGCATAAACCCCAAGACAGATGGGATATTTCAACCGCCTTCTCCTCAGTTTCCTTCAGCTCCACAGGGACACCTTCTTCGAGATCTTTCAATAAAAGATGCTCAAGTCCCTGCACCAAGCTCAAATGAGAAACTTCACCCAGCCAACGATCACCTGCAGCTGGATGATGATGATATGAGCTGAATACAACTTCCTCAAGTGCTGAATCAGACTTTCTCATTCAATCTAAGAAGTCTGAAGAAGCAAAATTGCAAGGAATGAAGTTATGCCCGACTCAGAAGATGCTATCTCCCGTGCTAACTCATCCCTCCAAGCACTCGGTTGGGGCCCCTGAATCGAGCCAAGGACGCCGTGTCCGCAATCACGGTGAGGCTAATGCAACTGAAGAAGAGCCAGCTAATACAACAGCTGAGCCACTAAGACTCTAAACCTCGCCGCTCGGGCGAAAACCACGGTTTCGCCAAACTAAAACATCGCAACAGCCGATGGTGTATATCTCCCACCCTGTTTTGATCATGCCAAAAAGGGGGAAGTAAGGGAGAAGAGAGACAAGTCAATGAAGAGGCAAACTGTTGAGCTAGAGGAACCAGCTGAATCAGAATCAGCTGAAGAAGAGAAGAGTCAAAAGAAAGAAGCAACGGATGCAGAAGAGAAGACCCAGCCGGCGAAGGAGAAAGGCGAAGGATTGAAGGCGAAGATTTTTTTTCATTCTTTCTTTTTTACTGTGTTATAATGTATTTTCTTACATTAATAAAACACAAGTTTCTCTGCATCATAAGTTGTCTCAGTTAGGTTTTGGCATCATCAAAAAGGGGGAAATTGTTGGGAAAATTATAAGGTTTCGATTTGATGCCAAAACCCAACTGATTCTCCAACCGAATAGATGATGGCGCCAACCTAAATAGTGTTTTCCAGCTCGCCTGTTTGAGCCTTAACATGTTCTAGGATTACAGGTTAAGGAAGCGGAAGAACGACGATCGACCAGTTGTGTCTACGGCGGGGAGTCGGCTAGCGGAAGACGACGGTCGACCCGAGCTGTGTTCACGAGTGGAGTCGGCTAGCAAAAGACGGCGGCGTCAACCTTCACCCGAGTGATCCGGCGAGAGCTGATCAAGCTGAAGAGAATTCGAGCTGAGTTCAAAACACAGCTGGTCCAGTTGTACAGAACAAAGGAACTATCTCTGAAGACTCCACGTCGAGACAGTCCAGCTCTGAATTCAAAAGCCAGCTCTAAAGGCAGAAGATCCCGGAATCAGAGGAAGTCAACCTACCTCGACCAATGAGGGATTGCCAGATCAGTATCCTAGACTTCAGAACCTAGGATGTGACACAAATGAAGACAGGTGCAGATACGCCCAACGGCAGATCTTGTATTTAAGAAGAGTAGGTAAGATTCAAACGGCTCCTCCAACGGCTAGTCCTGAATCTCTACCTATATAAACCCGTCTTCAACCTCAGGATCAGACACGAAAAACTCTCTACAAGCTTTCATTATCTGAAATCATTATTCTTTCAAAAGCTCTCAAGCAGTTCTACATAGATCAAAGAACACTTTATCTTAAAGTGTTTCTAGTTAAGAAATTGCTTAGTTTTTCGTCTGTTACCTAGGCCCAACTCATTGTATATCTTAAGCCTAGATTTCGAACGAGTTCATCATACTCTGAAGTTCTTAATTGTAAGAACTCGTTCATAGTTGGAACCCCATACCCAAACCCAAACCCAGAAAGGTTAGGTAAAGGTACGCTTGCTCGAAGCGCGTAATTCGAGTGGTTAGGTTCTTCGGTGCCCGTGGCGAAGGTGTATAGGCTTGACGGTGCCCGCAAACTGTTGGAACACAGCTCGGGTTAGAGTTGTGAAGTTGCTTGGTACTTGGAAACCAAGTGGTAGTGGATTACCAGTGAACCTGGTCGTGGACGTAGGAGGTATTACTCCGAACCACGTAAAAACTCGCGTGCTTCTTACTCTCTCTCTTTACTTTTGCTTTATATTCAGCTGTGTACTAACGCCTTCATATCATTGCATACTTGTTCAAAACTGCACACACAGCTGCTCTCCAAAGACAGCTGTGTCTCTCGAAAAGTTGCACAACCTGACTAAGCTGAAAACGATAAGTTAATATTTTCAAACTGAGTTTTTCTAAGTAACTGAGCTAAGTTTTCAAACCACCACTTTCCGCACCGCCAGCTGAGTTGTTTACCCAGCTGACCCTCCCCAGCTGGATCAATAACTGAGCTCTCACTCAACTCCGTTTTAACTTGATAAAAGTTTCGAAAAATCTACTTGGTGTATTCACCCCCCCTCTACACCAAGTACCCAGCTCAGGGACCATCAGCTGTGTTTGGATTTCCAGCTAATGGCATTCCCCCTTGATTTGGCGGTGGAGGTTCCTCTTGATTTCCAGCTGGTGGAACTTCTTGATTGATTTGAGGTTCCTCCTCTAGCTTATCATCCCATATTAATGGTTCGGCCAGATTTCTGATTCGATTCTCTTGAGCTCTTGTCTGAATTTGCCTTGAAGATTCCCCTACATTTCTTCGTTTGATAGAATCTCTGTATTCGAATGATGATTCGTCAAAGGTAACATGGGGAGTTTCTTTGACCGTTTAAGTTCTTCTGTTGAAGACTCTGTAAGCTTTACTCACAGCTGAGTAACCAAGGAATACTCATCGGTCAGTCTTTGCGTCGAGCATCTTGAGCTGGGTTTTTCCATTGTTTAGGATATGACATTTGTATCCGAAGATCTTGAAATATCCAATGTCTGGTATTATGTTATTCCATAGCTCATACGGCGTCTTTCCTTGCCTTGATGTGAGTAGAGAGCGATTCTGAGCGAAGCAAGCTGTGTTGATTGCCTCGGCCCAGAACTTCTTTGGAATGGCAGAGCTGGCAAGCATCAATGTAGCCGCTTCTTTGAGTGTTCTGTTTCTCCTCTCTGCTACACCATTCTGCTGGGGTGTGCGCGCTGCTGAAGTTTGATGTTGAACTCCGTTCTTCTCGCAGTATTAATATATAGTTTCATTTAGAAACTCCGTTCCCCGATCTGATCTAATTGACATTATCTTGCACTCCTTCTAAGTTGAGAGTCTTTCCAGTACGATTGGCAGCTTAGTCCTTGTTTCGCTCTTCTGGTACATGAATGATACCTATGTGAATCTTGAGAAGTCATCCACTACGACCAGAGCATATTTTCTGCCGTTCAAGCTTGCTGGAGTAACTGGACCAAAGAGATCCATGTGTAGGAGTTAAAGAACGCGATCAGTTAACTGTACTGGATTGAGTGACTGTACTGGATTGAGTGATGAGTCGGGGTCCAGCACTGATAAGTCAAACCCGGAGTTGCAGCTGAGAGGTCCAGTTACCAGATTGAGAGCCAAGAAACTGCAAGGCTATTTTCAGTGCATTGTCCGGAAGAAATTGGAAGATGAAGATATCGGGAGTAAGCAGTCCAAGTTGGTGAACTTGACCAGTGCCCAGGATTGATGTTTCGAAAATTGGGCTCTTGTTTGTGTAATTATTTTATGTTTTATTTTATTTGGACTCAGACTTTGTGGTATGTAATTTAATTCATTAGTAAAGCCCAATAGTTAGTATTTCTTTTAATTTAATTTCGTAGCCCAATTGTTAGACCTAGTTCGAATTGGTCAAGGGATTAGCCCTAGCATTTAAGTCTTTGGAGAACACAATTTTCAGCAGACAATTTTGAATCAAAAATCGAGTTGATCGTTTTGTCTCACATCGTGCTTTAGGTTCACGTTTTTCTCTTGTGTTCTTGGTAGAGTTCTTGAGTTGGCATCTTTAGAACTTGAAATCAACTGTCTCGTTCGTGATATCCAGTCGTTTCCGGGTTGGACAAGCCACGAAGATTGCTTCATAGACGCGTTTCGGATTCAAGTCGATCCGAGGTTCATTTTGGGTAAGTTCTTCATCCTTCATCTCGTCCTCTCCGTTTCCAGCCATCTCATCCTCCTTCCACCCATCTTATACAGTCCATTCCACCTCTTTATCCACCCCAATCTCACGCCCAGATCAGATCTCCGCACCAGCAGTTCCGTCGTCCCAAGATTTAGCCTAATCGACCAAAAAGTCAGTCGGGAGCCAAATCTCAAACCCCTCGTGCGAATTGGTTGAAGTTTTGATATGTTGTTACTGACTTCAATTTATAATTCGTGTTAAAATTTGAGCTTAATCGGAATTTTTTTGCTATAGTTTCTAATCGAGTTTCAGTCTAGGGTTTTTTTTAATCGTTGTTTGGTTTTGTTTCGTGTCTTGTTCTATTTCTTGTTTAATTTTCGGTTTAGATCAGCTTGTTAGGTGTTTAATCTCTTTAATTCAGTTTGTATTTTGGATTGAATCAACCTTTTCGTTAACGTTGTTCTAGTCTTTGCTTCCGCGTAATTATTGGCCGTATCATAAATTTTGGTATCAGAGCCACGTTAGCTATTGTTGGTCGTGGTTCAATCCAAATTGGTGTGACATTCTAGGGGCAAAAGTGATCGACTAAGTTTAAAAAAAATAAAAAAAAAGAAGAATAAGAAGAAAACGAAAAAAAATAAGAAGAATTCAAGTCGAAGCCCTGGGATTGTTCTAAATCTTCATAATCTTGATTGCAGTTTGTTTGAGTCGTGTGTCTTCTCTGTTGGGTAGAGTTGTTGTCCTTCGTCGACTAACGATTGGGGACGTCGTTTGGAATTTTATTTCACATTCTTTGTTTTTTTTTATTGTCGAGTATTTGGTGGCTTAGATTTCGGCCATCTTGGTTTAATAGGGATTGAATTTGGACTGTCCTAGTTCTATTAGGATTTGGAGTTATTGCTTTCTTGATTTGGCTCAAATTTGTTTCCTTATTTGAAGTGAAGTCAAATTCGTAACAACTTTCCATCTAAAATTCATCCACTTCCTTCTAATTGTCAGCATTCCTTATCTATTCCCTTGCATAACCGAGCATCCTACAACCCTTGGTACTAGAAATCCCATCCCAATTCATTTCCTTTCCAATTTTCGGATTTTTTTCATCTTTACACTACAACTTTTGCCCCCGAAGCCCGATTTTTGTCCATAATACCATTCCGGAAGCGGAACGACACTCTGAGCAAGACACACGGCTTTGCCGTGAAATATAGGTATTTTTGGCCAAATTCCTTCATCTTCTAGGTAAAATCGCCCTCCGAACTTTTTCGGTTTTTTTCTGATTTTCGAATCTTTTCATTTTTTTTGTTCAAGCCCTTTCTCCTACACCCCCACATTGACCATACTTCCCATTACAACCATCTTCGTGGTTCTATTGCGATCCCGTGGTTCTCTGGAAGTCAAGTCCGAGCTCTTGTCTAAAGCTAAAGAGTTGACGACAGATACTACCGGAACATTTTGTGCAGTTAATACAGTTTCCATTTTTCTTCATACTTATACACTGAGTGACATACACGAGTGGTAAAAATCTGAGAGAACAAATGAGTGATTGTGAGGAACTATGAGGTCCCTTTTTATTTCTTTACATTTGTTCACTGTGCAGGTTTAATGGACCCAGGGAAGTCACCGGAGTTTTCAGGCACCCAGTCAGATTGGGATGCCAAGTACCACTTTGATGCTTTGAGTGGTCGTGTACAGGGCCAAATCAGAGAAGTTCAGAACACAATGGCACAATTGTTGGCTAAATTTGAGGAATTCAGTACAGTTACAGTTCAGACACCACCACAGGCTAATAATCCACAGCCAGCACCTGCTAATCGAGAAGATGAGTCCGAACTGCATGAAAAAGTATCTGAATCAGAACACTTTGAGGATGAACGAGTTGAGGATAATACAGCTCAGTTCTTCCCGCCTCATAGGGACAGAAACGGCTTTACAGCTCGAGGTAGAGGCCGGGGTCGTGGTGATCAATTCCAGCCACGTTTCCAGGGAGCTCGCAGAAATGTCTACCCAGAGCAGCCTAGATATGGTAATGCAGTTGGTCTTCTCAACAACATCAAGACCACCATTCCAGAATTCGACGGCAGACATGATCCAGATGCCTATTTAGACTGGGAGCGCAAAGTTGACAAGATTTTTGAGTGTTATGACTTCCCAGAGCCTAAGAAAGTACAACTAGCTTCCCTTGAGTTCACTGGATATGCAGCAACTTGGTGGGAGTTTCAGCAGAATAGGCGCAGAAGAGATAGATATCCTCTGATTGACACTTGGCAAGAAATGAAAGATGTGATGAGAGGCATATTCATCCCAGTACACTATGAGAGAGAATTGGAGAAGAAGCTCAGTCAGATTCGTCAAGGGTCCAGCTCAATTGAGGAATATCACAAGGAATTAGAGACAGCATTGAACCAGGTTGGGAAAGAAGAGACATTGATTGCTACACTCAACCGGTACATTGAAGGAATGAACCCTGATATTGCTTGTGAAGTCGAATTGAGGGACTTCAATTCTGTTGAAGCATTGGTTCATTATGCATCTATTGTAGAACGGCAACTCAGAGATGGACGTCGTCGATCCTTCCAGTCGACGCCTGCTAGGACCCCTTGGGTTCGAGGCGACTCCTCCACGCCTAGGACAGCCCCTACTCATCCTCCTAGCCAGCCCACACATGCCGTTCGCCGTTATGAGCAGTCTGCACCACAGCCCTCTCGCAGACCTGACTACGCTTCGCCTGCACCAAACTGAAATGCCCAGAATTGTCCTATGCAGTCTAGTCAGCCTCAGAATGGTACTCCAGGAAGAACACGTGATGTACAGTGTCACAAGTGAAAAGGATGGGGATACTTTCAAGCCCAGTGTCCAAATCGCCGAGTTCTCATCATTACCGAGTAGAATGAGTTAGAATCAGCTAGTGAAGATGAACTCGATGATCCAGTTGAAGTAGTAGACACCGAACAGCCCCTTGAAGAGTCCACCGGCATCGAAGTTGAAGATGCAAAACCGAAGCAGACTTACCCTAGTCTTGTTTCTATTCGAGCTTTGAGCCTTTTTCGAGAAGAACAGAACGATCAGCGTGAAAACATCTTCTACACTCGCTGTTCGGTTCTAGACAAGACATGCTCGATGATCATAGACAGTGGAAGTGTTGTGAATGCTATCAGCTAGTATGCAGTAGGGAAACTGAACCTGATTCCACATAAGCATCCCAAGCCTTACCGTCTACAGTGGTTGTCTGACCGAGGCGAAATCCGAGTTGGATATCAGGTACATGTTACATTTTCAGTTGATAGATATAATGACACTGTTTTATGTGACGTAATCCCTATGGATGCGGCACATATTTTGCTTGGTCGTCCTTGGCAGTTTGACAGGAAGGCGATACATGATGGATTCGCCAACACTTATTCTGTGACTAAAGATGGGCGGACCACCAGATTATGGCCATTGGCGCCTAAGGATGTTGCAGAAGATCAGAAGAGGATGCAAGAGAAGTTCAAGGAAGAACGGGAGAAGAAGAAATCAGATAACACGGTCACGCCGTCTCCTAGCCCTACAATGAGTTCGGCTAATCCCAAGTCTTCCAAGGCAGCCTCTTCCACGCCTAAAGGATCTGCTAAGTCCGTTCATGATGCCACTCCATCGAGTTCCAGTGCAGTCAATTCAGAACCAGTGCACAAGAACTTGTTTATTAGTGCAAAGGGAGTACAGAAAGCAATCCGAGCTGGTAAGCCTATCGTTCTAGTTACTTTTAAGGCTAATGATACTCTCGATATTGTTATTCCTTCTGTTTTGCTGCCATTGATGGAGGAGTTCAAGGATGTATTTCCAGAAGAGATACCAAGTGGTCTACCGCCTATTCGGGCAATAGAGTACCAGATAGACTTCCAGTCTGGCGTCGTTCTTCCCAACAGACCAGCTTACAGGACCAGCCCTGAGGAGACCAAAGAAATAGACCGACAAGTTCGGGAATTGCTGGAAAAGAAGCAGATCAGAGAGAGCATGTTTCCATGTGCAGTCCCTGTGATCCTTGTGCCGAAGAAGACAAATGATTGGCGTATGTGTATGGACTGCAGAGCTATCAATAAGATCACGGTAAAGTATCGTTTTCCCATTCCAAGGTTAGATGATATGCTAGATGAGTTGCCTGGAGCGTCTGTCTTTTCTAAAATTGATTTACGTTCTGGGTATTTTCAAGTTAGAATGTCTGAAGGGGATGAGTAGAAAACCGCATTTAAGACTAATATGGTTTGTATGAATGGCTTGTGATGCCTTTTGGACTTACTAATGCTCCTAGTACTTTTATGCGTTTGATGAATCATGTGCTGCGTGATGTTATTGGGAAATATGTTGTTGTTTACTTTAATGATATCCTTATCTATAGTACGTGTGTTTCTGAGCATGTTAGACATCTTAGGCATGTTTTTGAGTTGTTGCGTGATGCTAAGTTGTATGCCAACCTGTCTAAGTGTTCCTTTTGCATGGATGAGGTTATTTTTCTTGGTTTTGTTGTTAGTAGTCGTGGTGTAGAAGTTGATAGAGCTAAGGTGCGAGCCATTGAGGAATGGCCAACACCTAAGTCTAGTTCTGAAGTTAGGTCTTTCCATGGTTTAGCTGGATTTTACCATCGTTTTGTGCGTGATTTTTCATCCATTGCTGCACGGTTGACTGAGTTGAGTAGGAAAGACAAGAAGTTTGAGTGGGGTAAAGTCCAAGAGCATGCGTTTAATTTGTTGAAGTCAAAATTATGTAATGCTCCTGTTTTGGTTTTACCTGACTTTGCTAAGACATTCGAGATCGAGTGTGATGCCTCTGGTATAGGCATTGGTGCTGTTTTGATGCAGGATAGGAAGCCGGTCGCCTATTTCAGTGAGAAGCTGAATGGAGCAGCCCTTAGGTACTCTACGTACGACAAGGAGCTGTATGCATTGAAGAGGTCTTTGGAGACTTGGCAGCATTATCTGAGACCGAAGGAGTTCGTGATTCACACTGATCACGAATCACTGAAGCACTTGAAAGGGCAGCGAAATTTGAATTCGAGACATGCCAGATGGGTTGAATTCATTGAATCTTTCCCATATGTGATTAAGTACAAGAAAGGTGAGGAGAACGTGGTTGCTGATGCACTTTCTCGCAGGTATACCTTATTTTCTGTGATGCATGCCCAGTGCTTAGGGTTAGAGAATTTGAAGAGTTTTTATGCATCTGATCCTTACTTTGGTGATATTTTCGAGAATTGTCAGTCTAGGTCTAGATCTGTTGATTCATTTTATGTGACTGATGGTTTTCTGTTTAAAGATGCGAAGTTGTGTGTTCCTACTTGTTCCATGCGAGATTTACTTGTGTTAGAGTCTCATGCTGGTGGTCTGATGGGTCATTTTGGTGTTGCTTTGCATGAGCATTTTTATTGGCCTCGCATGAAGAGAGATGTAGAGAGAATCTGTGCTAGATTTATTACATGTAGAAAGGCTAAATCTAGTTCTAGTCCATTTGGTTTGTACACTCTACTGCCTGCACCATCTGCACCTTGGATTGACATTTCTATGGATTTTATTCTTGGTTTGCCTAGGTCTAAGTCTGGCAAAGATTCTGTGTTTGTGGTTGTAGATAGGTTTTCCAAAATGTCTCATTTCATTGCTTGCAGAAAAACTGATGATGCTGTTCATGTTGCTAATCTGTTCTTTCGTGAAGTAGTTAGACTGCATGGCATGCCTAGGACTATTGTCTCTGACAGAGATACTAAGTTCTTGGGACATTTTTGGCGTGTTCTTTGGGGAAAGTTAGGTACTAAACTTTTATTTTCTACTGCATGTCATCCTGAGACCGATGGTCAGACTGAAGTAGTTAATAGGACTTTAGGTACTTTACTTCGTGCATTAGTGAAGAATAATTTGAAGTCATGGGAAGAGTGTTTACCTTTTGCTGAGTTTGCTTATAACCGTGTTGTGCATTCTTCCACTAACATGTCTCCATTTGAGGTTGTGTATGGTTTTAATCCCCTTACTCCTACAGACCTTATTCCTTTTCCTATTGATCATCTTTCAAGTTTGCAAGGTTCTCGTAGAGCTGAACATGTTCAAGAGATGCACAAGAAGATCAAGGACAGGATCGAGCTTCAAGGTCAGAAAAACGCAACCAAGGCTAATGCACATCGCAAGCAAGTGATATTCAAACCAGGCGATAGGGTTTGGATCCACTTCAGTCTAGGGCGCTTCCCTAACTTGCGGAAGTCTAAGTTGATGCCTCGAGGAGATGGACCATTTACTGTCGTTGCCCGAGTCAATGACAATGCCTACCGCATTGATCTTCCAGGTGAGTATAAGTGTTCTAATACTTTTAATGTCTTTGACTTATCTCCTTTTGCTGTAGATGATTTCGATGCTGAGGAGGAGCCGAATTCAAGGACGAATTCTTTTTAGCAGGGGGGAATGATGAGTCGGGGTCCAGCACTGATAAGTCAAACCCGGAGTTGCAGCTGAGAGGTCCAGTTACCAGATTGAGAGCCAAGAAACTGCAAGGCTATTTTCAGTGCATTGTCCGGAAGAAATTGGAAGATGAAGATATCGGGAGCAAGCAGTCAAAGTTGGTGAACTTGACCAGTGCCTAGGATTGATGTTTCGAAAATTGGGCTCTTGTTTGTGTAATTATTTTATGTTTTATTTTATTTGGGCTCAGACTTTATGGTATGTTATTTAATTCATTAGTAAAGCCCAATAGTTAGTATTTCTTTTAATTTAATTTCGTAGCCCAATTGTTAGACCTAGTTCGAATTGGTCAAGGGATTAGCCCTAGCATTTAAGTCTTTGGAGAACACTATTTTCAGCAGACAATTTTGAATCAAAAATCGAGTTGATCGTTTTGCCTCACATCGTGCTTTAGGTTCACGTTTTTCTCTTGTGTTCTTGGTAGAGTTCTTGAGTTGGCATCTTTAGAACTTGAAATCAACTATCTCGTTCGTGATATCCAGTCGTTTCCGGGTTGGACAAGCCACGAAGATTGCTTCATAGACGCGTTTCGGATTCAAGTCGATCCGAGGTTCGTTTTGGGTAAGTTCTTCATCCTTCATCTCGTCCTCTCCATTTCCAGCCATCTCGTCCTCCTTCCACCCATCTTATACAGTCCATTCCACCTCTTTATCCACCCCAATCTCACGCCCAGATCAGATCTCCGCACCAGCAGTTCCGTCGTCCCAAGATTTAGCCTAATCGACCAAAGAGTCAGTCCCGAGACAAATCTCAAACCCCTCGTGCGAATTGGCTGAATTTTTGATATGTTGTTACTGACTTCAATTTATAATTTATGCTAAAATGTGAGCTTAATTGGAATTGTTTTGCTATAGTTTCTAATCGAGTTTCAGTCTAGGGTTTTTTTTAATCGTTGTTTGGTTTTGTTTCGTGTCTTGTTCTATTTCTTGTTTAATTTTCGGTTTAGATCAGCTTGTTAGGTGTTTAATCTCTTTAATTCAGTTTGTATTTTGGATTGAATCAACCTTTTCATTGACGTTGTTCGAGTCTTTGCTTCCGCGTAATTATTGGCCGTATCATACCTATGTGAATCTTGAGAAGTCATCCACTACGACCAGAATATATTTTCTGCTGTTCAAGCTTGCTGGAGTAACTGGACCAAAGAGATCCATGTGTAGGAGTTGAAGAACGCGATCAGTTGACTGTACTGGATTGAGTGATAATGAAATTCTTGTTTGTTTTCCTTGTTAGCATGCGCTGCACAAATGACTTTTGTCATATACTTGATCTGGAATTTCATTTGCGAGCTGGTTTCTAGCCAGTTTGTTGATTTTCTTGAAGTTGAGATGATTCCGCCGTCTGTGCCATAGCCAGCTGACTTCATTGCTGCTTTTGGATACAAGACAAGTCTAAGGAGGGTTGTTCCAATCAGTGAAGTACATATTTCCTTTTCTTTTCCCTCTTAGTAGTATCTGCTTGGTTTCTCTGTGCTTCACTGTGCATCCCTGTGCATCAAACTTGACAGAAAAACCGTTTGTTGCAGAATTAGCTAATGGAAAGCAAGTTATGTTGCAGTCCTTGTACATATGAAACATTAGAGATTATAACATTTTTAGTTTCAAATGTACCATAACCTTTGGTTAGACATTTGGAGTTGTCACCAAATGATACTTGTCGGCCTGGACGCTCGATGTACTACTGGAGTAGATACTTTAAGTGGGTCAAGTGCTTGGAACATCCGCTGTCCAAGTACCATAGCGTTCTCATCGACTCCACAATGATGCGTCGTTCCCTTGCAACCTATGACAAAAATCAAAATTTAGGTACCCAGTTTTAATTGGATCCTTGTGGGTTAGACAGAGATCCTTTCACGACCCAGATCTATTTGATGGCTCGAATTGGGTCATTTCATCTGATGATCCTTCCAGTTGAGTCGATGTACACATTCTTTGTATTCTTCGGTTGTTGCTGGTAGAGTCTTGATCTCTGTATTTTCCCAGTTTGATTTCTTTGTTGATGTCCGGGTCTTTTTCGGTATCCAGCTGAGTATCCAACTGAGACGTTCCTTTGTCTCTGCTGTCTCTTGTGATATCTCGGCTAGAACTGGTACTCCAGCTGGTGATCATATGAGTGATATCCAGCTGGGTATCTCCTTTGATATCTCGGTTGATATCTTTCGACGTGTTGTTGATGTTGCTGGTATCTGAACTGTCCAGCCTGCTGTCTTTGTTAAGTTTGAGCACGTTGCTGTCTGATCTGTGCTTGAGGTTGTCTCACAGCTGGCCTTTTTGATGCCTGCTGTGTCCTCAATGGTTGTTGCTGAGCAGCTGGAATTAGGTTTTCCTTTGCTTTTACAAACATTATCCACTTGTGGAAGCGATGTTTGTAACGTCTTTAGTTCCAGTATAACCCAATCCTGTCTTGAGTGCTGCAGGACGCTGAACACTTATAATTTCGTCCATTGTTGTGGTAGCTGTGATTAACGTCACCATCTTCATAGTTAGCGCCTCTTCAGATTTTCTAAACACTAAGATCTCAGTTGTCTTTCTTTCTGATTCAGCTGTGGTCTTTTCCAGATCTTTCAACAACTGTTTCTTCTCATAGTAGAACTCTTTCATTATCTGATTTTGTTTCACTATTTTGTCCTTAAGTGAAACAACCTCCTCTATGAGCTATGTTGTATCAGCTGCTTCCGATACCCTTTTCTTTTCTAGTTCCTCCTTCAGCTCGGCATTTTCACTCATCATGATGTCAAGCATCTCTTGATGCTCCTTGAAATCATTCATAACTTTCTCTACTAAACTCCAATCAGGTAGCCCTGATTCTGAAACCTGTGTAGAGTGTTCGTGTGATGGTGAGGGGTTAGATAGATTTTGAGTTCTTAACATTAGCTCATCCTCATCGATTCCGTCTGTGTGTCCCATGAAACATGTATCCCATTCAGGTTCATCATGGGCAATCAGTGCTTCTTCTTCTGAATCTGAAAATGGCATGTCATCCTCTATTTTGTTGCACTTCGATTCCTCGTCGGCGATGTAAGCTCTTCTTTTGTCAGCTGTCTTAGCTTTCAGTTGGTCTTTATCTTTCTTGGATAGCTTGGGACATTCTAGCCTGTAGTGTGCCGGTTCCTTGCAGTTGAAGCAACCTTCGTCTGTTTGTTTGTCAGCTGACTTCTCATCAGCTGCTGCGTACTTGTCTCTGTAAGTTCTTGCGAACTTCTTGTACTTGCCCTTGCTGGTGTTGAGTCTGTTGTAGTTTTTGACCAGCATGGCTATCTCTTCAAGTAGCTCTTCCTTGCTCATGTCCTTCTTGTCCTTCTTTGAGGACTCAGCTGACTGCATGTATGTGGATTTGTCAGAGTTAGCTCTGAACGCAATCTCCTTTGGCGCAGGTGTCAGCTCTCCATCATTTTGATTGCTTGAAGATTCTTTCATGGTAATCTTCAAGTTGTATTCGTTGGCTTTGAGTAGGGAGAATAATCTTTCAGTTGAAAGATCACCAAAGTCACTTCGACTTTGGTGTACCACCTTGTATGTATTCCATTTAGCTGTGAGCGCTGAAAGGACTTTTAGGTTCTTTTCATGCTGGGTATATTTCCCAGTTCTGATGGTTTCAATCTCTACCACGATATTTGAGAATCTGAGCTCCATCCCTTCGATTGATTCGTTGACAAGCTGCTTGAAGTTATCAAACTTCTGGCAGGAAATCGAGAATTTATTTTATTTTATCTCCTCTAACCCTTCGCATAGCTTGGCTAGGGTTTCCCACATCTCCTTTGCAGTGTTGCAGTTGATGATCTTGTTCAGGTAGGCATTGGAGACAGTTGATGATATGGTGTTCCTTGCGAAGCTGTCTAATCCAGCTTGCTTCCTCTCTTCTGAGGTATATTCATTCTTTGGCTTGGGAATGAACTGATACGTTGGCTATCCATCATCTTGAGTAGGTACAAGCTCGTTTCCTTGCTTGTAAATGAGAATGGGTCCGTCTGTGATGACGTCCTACATCATGTCATGATGAGCACAAAGAAAGCTTTTCAATCTGAACTTCCAGATTGCATAGTCATGAACCGAGAAGGTGAGAAGATTCCTGTTAAGATAAGAATCCATGAAGATATGCACAGTATGAAATAATATGAGTTTTCCCAAAAGAGGATCAGTTCAGTTGACCACTGACAGATTTTCAAGACAAATCTCTTGATTCAGAAACAGCGGTCTTTTGAACCACTGCTCTGATACCAATTGATGGTCCCTGAGCTGGGTCTTTGGTGTAGAGGGGGGGTGAATACACCAAAGATAGACTTAAAAACTTTATCACAAGTTTAAAACAGAGTGCGTGAGCTCAGTTATGAATCCAACTGAAGAGGGTCAGCTGTACTTATAACTCAGCTGGCGGTGCAGAAAGTGGTGGTTTTAAAACTTAGCTCGTTTGCTTAGAAAAACTCAGCTTGAAAATATTATCTTTACGTTTTCAGCTTAATCAAGTTGTGTAATTTTCAGAAAAACACAGATGTCTTTGGAGAGCAGCTGAGTATGCAGATTTGATAAAATAAAATATGCCAATGGAGTTAGTACAAGAACACGAGATTTTACGTGGTTCGGAGTAACACCTCCTACATCCACTACCACTTGGTTTGGAAGTACCAAGCAACTACACAACTCGAACCTGAGTTGTGTTCCAACAGTCTACGGGCACTGTCAAGCCGAAACCTTTCATTTTGCGGGTACTGAAAAAACCTTACAACCACTTGAATTTCACGCTTGAAACAAGCGTAACCTTGACCTAACCTTTCTGGGTAAAGAGGGGTTTAGTTTGGGGTTCCAATTGTGAACGAGTTTTTACAGTGAAGAACTTAAAGTTAGATAAACTCGTTCAAAATCTAGGCTTAGGATATACAATGATTTCTACCTAGGAATCAGACGAAAAACTAGGCAGTTTCTGAACTAGAAACACTTTAAGATAAAGTGTTCTTTGAACTATTTAGAACTGCTAAAGAGCTTTTGAAGGCTTGATAATTTTAGAAAATGAAAGCTTGTAGAGAGTTTTTCGTATCTGATCGTGAGGTTGAAGACGGGTATTTATATGTAGAGATTCAAGACTAGCCGTTGGAGGAGCCGTTTGAATCTTACCTACTCTTCTTAAATTCACAATCTGCCGTTAGGCGTTTCTGCACCTGTCTTCATCAGTGTCACATCCTAGGTTCTGAAGTCTAGGATGCTGATTTGGCAATCCCTCATTGGTCGAGATAGATTGATCTCTTCTAACACCGGGATTTTTGTCTTCAAGCTGTTTTAAGAATCTTGGAGCTGGTTCTAATACTCTGACTCAAACTGATGCTTTCAGAGTTAACATTCCTTTATTCTGTACAGTTGGATCAGCTGTGTCTTGAACTCAGCTCAATTAATCTTCAGCTTGATCCTGCTCTGTCTTGAACTCAGCTCAGCTGGAAAACTCAGCTGATAGTTGACTCCTGCTGTTAACACAGCTGGATCTTCTGCTGTCTTGAGCTTCTGCTGTCTTCAGCTTCCTGAACCTGTAATCTTAGAAAATCTAGAGCTCAAACAGGCGAGCTGGAAAACACTACTTAGGTTGATGCAATCATCTACTCGGTTGGAGTCGGTTGGATTTTGGTATTAAATCAAAACTTTATAATTTTCCCAACAATTGACCTCTCCAGTTGTCAGTCTAAGATAGAGCACGGTTATATGTCTTCATACATGTAACCAAAACTATGTTTTCCGCTGCAACACTCTGAACTTATTTTAATTTATGTTGTTTCGTTATGTCAGTTATGTTATGAATTTCTAAACCATGGTTCAGTCTGTTAAACCTTAAATATCAGTGTGCTTAACTCTGATACAAGATGGTGTAGCTTCTTGACCATTCTCGTTAATCTTTGATCGAACTTGATATATGAACTGCCGTTCTTGATTAATGATGTCATTGTTAATATGTGATTTGACTCCGTTTGTCTTGATAGCATGTTTTGTTGATTTCAAAGTATGATTTGGTGAATTTTGGTTCCTATTCGATAACTTGGATCGTTATCTTATCCTTTGGTTAATCATAAATTGTGTAAGTCGCAGGACCCATCGGCTTAATCATCTTCACTCTAAGTCGGGCTGCGACAGAGTGGTATCAGAGCAGCTCGTCTGCTCTAAGTCTACAGAAATACCATTTAGAGGTATGTCAATTTCGAGGACGAAATTTCTTTAAGGGGGGAGGAATGTGATAACCCAATTTGATTTCTCTTAATTTAGAATATTTTTATTAGGTCAAAAATAAGTTTATCTACGCCCAGAAAAAAATATCCTTTAATTCCAACAAATAAATTATTAATTTATTTTATAATGTGTTTTATAAGATGATTTATTTAGATTATGAAATATAACTACATGTATATATAATAAATATAATTATGACCATTAATTGTTCATGCTTTAATTGTCCACCTTATTAGAAAAGAATGAAAAGTAAAAATGAATATTTATATATATATATAAGTATTCATCACACTTAGTTAAAAAATAAAGAAAATATGGGATCATAGCACTTTAAAAGAAAAAAAAAATACTAATAATAGCACTAATTTTTAAAAAGACAAATAATAGCACTTTTAGACATTTTTGCCCCTAAGTATCTCAATCTATTTTCATCTTTTTATTTGTTTATACGTATCTTCTTCATTTTTTTCATACATGTCGACCATCTTTCTGCCGCCGCCGTGGATTTTAAAGTCATCACAAGGCCTAGTCACCATCGACGTCTCCCTTTCGGAGACCTCCTTTCTTATGCATGAAATCACATATTAAAATTTGTGAATTTACGTATTAGAATTCGTGAATTCACAAATTAAAACTAGTGCATTCACAAATTAGAATTTGTGAATTTGTAAATTCTCGAATTAATATTTTAAATTTGAAGAAGATATAGCGTGAAATCACAAATTAAAATTTGAGAATTCACAAATTTGAATTTGAGAATTCACAAATTTTAATTCATGAATTTTCAAATTCTAATTCGTGAATTCACACATAATGATGGAGAGATGGTGGGATGGAGGGGTAAATATGTCCAGAAGTGCTATTATTTGTATTTTTAAAAACATGTGCTATTATTAAGATTTTTAATCTTAAAAGTGCTATTATACCATTTCTCCCAGTCGTCCTATTTTGGTTTCTACCCGAGTGCTTTTGCCACTCAGCCCACTGTACCGTCGGATGGTTTTGCTTCACCCCCACCACCGACAGATGCTCTAGCTCTAGTCACAGTTCCTCCTGTCCCAGAGTTGTAGCCAACACCTTCGCTGGAGGTAGCTCCTTTCTCTCCGCCCTACGAGATCCCTCGAGTTTTTGAGGCTACTGACTACGAGGCTCTCTACCGTTTCTCACCACCCCAAGCCTCAGTGCTTGGACGAGGGCAGCTCGTCGAGGCCCCATTGAGATGATAGTGACGGAGACGACCCCGCAGCCGAGGTTACCGTAGGTTGGTCCGATCTCTGCCGAATCCCGTTCAGTCACGTTGGTTTTGAGCCTAGTCACGGCAGGCACTGATATCGACAAGGAGATTCCGCTCACGTTAAACGGAGACGTGAGGGCCGAGGGCGAGGTTGTTCCCGAGAGTTCGAGTGAGGAGGACCCGTCAGAGGAGGACGAGTAGAGAGAGTCGTTCTTGTGTTATTGTTACTTTATGTTTATATGTATATGATGTAAATATGACTAAGAACTATGATGCATAATATGGTTTAGTAGCTCCGTAACGGATAGTAGACCGTACGGTAGTTATCTTTTACGTGATGTTAGGACATCACGGATGATGTAGGGATATCCTTTTATTGTAGATAAGATTCCATATTATGAAAAGACCTCTAAGAGGCAATTTTCCAAATATATATGAAGAAGAATGGCCAAAGCGGTCATTTGAACCAAGTTGATGCTTTCATAATATGACTAAGTAGAAGAGATGATGACTTGAGGAGATTAAAGATTAGCAAAAGTATATTAATGAGATGACGTTAGAAAATAAAGAATAAAAATTTCCTGAAATTAAGGTAATGAGGGAAGTTAAGTTATTTCTGAAAATCGCTAAATAATTAAGTTACGAGATAAGAGATTTTATTGATTGCTTGAAGGACAAGATGAGCTTATTAAGTTAAGCTTATTAAGTTAAGTTGTTGCTATTGATTATTAAGTTACGAAAAGTTTATAAAGTTAAGCTGTTGATTATTAAATTACGAAAAGTTTATGAAGTTGAATTTTGTTATTAAGTTGCTAAGATAAGAAAAGTATATAAATCTATGATGGTTCGTTTTTGCACGATTATTAAGTTAAAATTATAAAAGTGATGATGTTATGCCTTGAATGAAGTTGTTTGAATAGGTTGAGGCAAACATATGAAGTTAAGTTGTTTTACTTTTACTTATTAAGTTAGAAAACAATTTATGAAGCTGAGTCTTCACTCTTAAATTGCTAAAGATGAGAAAGTATGCAAAGTTAAGTTGTACCGTTGTTGCGTGATTCCAAGATAAAGTTATGAAAATGATTATGTTATGATATGATTTGAATTGTTTGAATGTCGCAGCCCGACTCAGAATAAAGACTATCGAGACTGTGGGTCCCACGACGTACACAATTTATGATTAACCAAGAAATAGATAACGACCCAGTTATCTAACGAAAACCAAATATTTGATAAAACATTTTTATCAAACGGATAATTCTAGGATTTGAATGAAAACTCCAGCGAGCATGTTTATCCGAAATCAATAACAAAATCATGCTCGACAACTTCCAACCAAAACTAGAATATTAACAATGAATTATGTTCAACCAGATATCAACAGATATAACCATACGACCAACGATGCCAAGAAATCAATATCAACAAGAAGTTCATTAGATCAAGAAAGCACGATAAAAAAGTCGTATGATTTAAAAGATTTCAACAAGGAATTGACAA
The DNA here is from genome assembly GCA_031470985.1 of Agastache rugosa. Taxonomy (NCBI): domain Eukaryota; kingdom Viridiplantae; phylum Streptophyta; class Magnoliopsida; order Lamiales; family Lamiaceae; genus Agastache; species Agastache rugosa. The sequence goes on from CM062604.1 coordinate 9,297,002, forward strand.
TAGATTTTAAGTTAAGACAAGTTTGCAACTGAAACCTTAACAATTAACCAATATCAAAGACTTCAGAATTTACAAACTTCAAAGTCGAGCACATACTTCATAATTCAAACATATATTTCAAAATGTTGCAGCGGAAACATAGGGAATTATATGTATGAAGACATATAACTCAACTCTAGTTTAAACAACTTTCAAGAAGACTTAACCAACAAAAGTCCGTCCAAGCACACTCCCATCTTCATCCGAGCTAACTTGCACATTTTAGAAATAACATGCAGGGCTGAGTACTTCGTACTTGTGATATCCCGTCTTTCTTGCGTACTAAAGTTAATTAATTTAGTAAGAAATATAAGATTTTAGTGAAAGAAAAATTTTCATTTCAGAAAATTTTATCCGGCAGATATATTTTGCCGTAAAAATGAGTTTTAATTAAGAATGATCGTCTCGGTTAATCCGAAATAAAGAAGTTTCTACATTTATCAATAGATGATAAATGTTTAGTCATTAAGTGATTAAAAGAAGAATTTAATTTAATTACGTGAATTTTTACGTAAATTATCTTTTAAAATTTTAGTTTTGGTCGATTTGAAAATATTTCGAATCTCTGATTCTTTCTGTAATTAGGATAATTAATTAAATCCTTAATTAATTCAATTAATTAATTACTAACTAATCCTCCATAAAACCTTAAATTTCTCAACATAGGAATTTAATTTAGGGTTCCACGAACCCTAGATAAAAATCTCACAGAAAGAATCGGAGATTCAAAACATTTTCAAACCGACTGAAACTAAAATTTTAAAAGATAATTTACGTAAAAATTCACGTAATTAAATTAAATTCTTCTTTTAATCACTTAATGACTAAACATTTATCATCTATTGATAAATGTTGAAACTTCTTTGTTTCGGATTAACCGAGACGATCATTCTTAATTAAAACTCATTTTTACGGCAAAATATATCTGCCGGATAAAATTTTCTGAAATGAAAATTTTTCTTTCACTAAATCTTAGCTTTCTTACTAAATTAATTAACTTTAGTATGCAAGAAAGATGGAATATCACATTCTCTCCTCCTAAAAATAAATTTCGTCCCGAAATTTGCTTACCTCTTGAAAGAGTTCGGGATATTTTTCTCTCATCTTGCTTTCTAACTCCCATGTTGCCTCTTCTAGTCCATGATTCCTCCATTTGATCTTTACCGACGCGATCGACTTATTTCTAAGCTGCTGGACCTTTCGATCCAAAATCGCTTCCGATTTCTCTTCTTAACTAAGATCTGGTTCAAGGACTACTTCTTCTTGATGAATAACGTGCTTAGGATCAAACATATATCTCCGCAACTGAGATACATGAAACATGTTATGCGAACTTCCAAAAGTTGGCGGTAAGGCTAGCTTATACGCTACTTGACCTATTCTTTCCAGAATTTCATATAGTTCTATATAGCGAGGTTTAAGCTTTCCTTTAACACCAAACCGATGAATTCCTCTTGAAGGCAAAACCTTCAAGAAAACTTTATCGCCAACTGCAAACTCTAATTCTGATCTTCTTGAATCAGCATAAGACTTTTGACGGTCTTGTGCTTCCTTGATTCTTTGTTTGACTTGGCGTACAATCTTTATCATTTCTTCGACTGCATCGGGCCCTAACATTTTTCTCTCGCCCACATCATTCCAATGGAGCGGAGATCGACATTTCCTTCCATAAAGAGCTTCGTAGGGCGCCATGCCTATCGTCATTTGATAGCTGTTGTTATAAGCAAATTCCACGAGAGGTAAAATTTGCTCCCATTGACTTCCTCGATCTAGAACAACAGTTCTCAACATATCCTCAAGAATCTGAATGGTTCTTTCTGATTGACCATCTGTCTGAGGATGAAAAGCCGTACTGAATTCAATCTGGTACCTAATTCTTCTTGCATACTTCTCCAAAAATAAGAAGTAAATTTTGAGTCTCTATCCGAAGTGATCGACTTAGGTACTCCGTGTAATCGTACAATTTATCGCACGTACAGTTGAGCTAACTTATCTGTGCCATAAGTTATTGGAATAGGTATAAAGTGAGCAGATTTTGTCAGTCTGTCCATTATCACCCATATTGTTGTATTTCCTCTTTTGGATTTGGGTAGCCCTGTTACAAAATCCATTGTAACTTTATCCCATTTCTATTCTGGAATATCTAAAGGCTGTAGTTTCCCATATTGCCTTTGATGCAATGCCTTTACCTGCTGACAGGCTAAACATCATTCCACAAAAGAAACTATATCTCGTTTCATTCCTTCCCACCAAAATTTCTGTTTTAAATCTTGGTACATTTTGGTGCTTCCAGGGTGAGCTGAATAAGGAGTTTCATAAGCTTCACTCATGATATCATTCCGTAATCCTTGATCATTAGGCACACAAAGCCTTTCTCTATATAAGAGAACATTATCTCTTGCCTCTTTGAAACCGTCAATCTTTTCTTGACGAATCTTCATTCGCAATTTTTCCAATTTCTCATCTTTTATTTGAGCATTGGAAATCCTAGACCTTAGGTCTGGAATTATTTCCATGGCTGTAATTATATGCTCCACAGATTGCGGAGGTAGAATTACTTCTAATATCAGTTCTCCAAAACTCTTAATGAGTTCTTTCTCTTAAGTTAAAAGAAATCCTAATTCCAATTTACCCTTTCTGCTCAACGCATTAGTTACTACGTTTGCTTTTCCTGGATGATAGGAAATTTACAATCGTAGTCTTTAACTAACTCGAGCCATCTCCTTTGTCTCATATTTAACTCCTTTTGCTCAAAGAAGTATTTGAGACTCTTGTGATCCGTGAAGATCTCACATCTTGCTCCATAAAGATGGTGTCTCCAAATCTTTAGAGCATGCACAACTGCTGCTAGTTCCAAGTCATGAGTTGGATAGCTTACTTCATGAGGCCTAAGTTGTCTAGAAGTATAAGCAATGACTCTTCCATCTTGCATCAGGACACAGCCTAGTCCGTTCATTGATGCATCTGTGAAAACAGTATAATCTTTGTCTGAATCTGGAACTGCTAACACTGGGGCAGTGGTTAATCTTTTCTTAAGTTCCTGATAACTTTCTTCACATTCTTTTGACCACTTAAACTTCGACTCTTTCTTTAGGAGATGAGTCATTGGCTTCGCTATCTTGGAGAATCCTTCGATAAATCTCCGATAATAGCCTGCTAGACCTAAGAAACTCCTAATCTCATGTGGTGTAGTTGGAACCTTCCATTCCTGGAGTGCTTGCACTTTTGAAGGATCAACTTTGATTCCTTCAGAAGATACAACATGTCCAAGAAAATGTAATTCTTTTAGCCAAAATTCACATTTGCTGAATTTGGCATATAATTTCTCGGTTCTTAACTTTTCCAGAACAATTCTGAGGTGTTCTTCATGTTCCAATTCATTCTTTGAATACACGAGAATATCATCAATGAATACTACAACAAATTTGTCCAAAAATTCATGTAATACTTTTTTCATGAGATCCATAAATATTGCTGGAGCATTTGTCACAACAAATGGCATTACTACAAACTCGTAGTGTCCATATCTTGTTCTGAAAGCCGTCTTTGAAATATCCTCTTGCTTAACCTTCAACTGGTGATAACCATATTTCAGATCAATCTTTGAGAATACACTAGCTCCTTTGACCTGATCAAAGAGATCGTCTATTCTCGGCAAAGGATACTTATTCTTCAAAGTTAATTTGTTCAACTCTCGGTAGTCGATGCACATTCTCAAACTACCATCTTTCTCTTTGACAAACAGAATTGGCGCTCCCCACGGAGAAACACTTGGTCTAATGAAACCTAGATCAAGTAATTCTTGCAGTTGAATTTTCAACTCTTGCAACTCCTTCGGTGTCATTCTGTATGGTGCCTTGGAAACTGGAGCTGATCCCGGTTCAAGATCTATTGTGAACTCCATTTGCCTATCTGGTGTTAATCCTAGTAAAACTTCAGGAAATACATCCCGAAATTCTCTAACTACTGCTACATCTTCAATACTCTTTTCTTTATCTTCATCTTTGTTGAGATAGATGAGATATGCTTTCACATCCTTTCTTCTCAACATTTTCTTTGCTTGAACCGCTAAGATAACCGGCGATCTTCTACGACTTCTTTCTATTCCAAATAATAGATTCGGTTCCTGACCAGGCATATGAAAAGAAATCTGCCTTTGCTTGCACTAAATACTCGCAAAATTCTCGGTCAACCAATCCATTCCCAGAATAATATCGACATCTTACATTTTAATCAGATTTAGGGTTTTAGCTGACATCTTTAGAGATCCTAATTCAAACTCTAAATTAGGACAGATGCAGTAACTGAGGTAGATTTACCTAATGGAGTATTTACTCTTAAGTCTTGACTAGCACGTTCTACTTGAAGATCAAGATTATCTACGCAGGCATTTGATATAAATGAATACGATGCACCAGTATCAAATAAAATTATAACAGGTATGCCTTTTAATTGACCCATACCTGTTAAATTTCCTTGATCTTTATCGAACGGCTTCTGATCAAGAGCAAAAACCTTTTGATACTGATGCTGAGGTTCCATCTGCATTTGTTGAGGTTGCTTCTGCTTTTGCTGAAATCGTTGCCCTTGGCGATTGCGCCGCTGCTGTTGCTGATGATGAGCTCCTTCCATCGCCTTTAAATGCGAAGGTTGATTCTGGTTTGGACTGTCTCCTCCCATTCCTTGCAGCTTAGTCGGGCATTGATAGGAATAATGACCGACTTGACCACATGTATAACAGCTATTGCTTCCAGCCTTGCAGACTCCTTGGTGCATTTTGCTGCACTTAGGGCATGGAGAAATTCCTTGATACGTTTGCGATGAACTGCTTTGACTAGCGAAAGGCTGCTTGAATCTTCCTTGATTAAACTACTGCTGCTGACCTTGTTGATTTTTCTGACCTTGCTGGCCTTGCCATAGCTTCTTATTAGGTTGAGTTCCAAAATTCCACTTCCTCTTTTGATCTTGACTTGACGTTTGAGGACTAGCTACTGCTGGAGTTTGACTTGCAAAGGAGTAGATACTGTCGATTGAGAAGACTTATCCAGTTGCATAGCCAATTCCGTGTCTAGAGCTCGATTTAAAGTCTCTGCATATGACAATGCACTCTGACTAGCTAACACGACCCTTATCTCTTGACGAAGTCCTGCTTGAAAGAGTTCCGCCATCTTCTCATCAGTGTCCACCTTGTCTTGAGCAATACGAGCTAGATCGCAAAATTCTCGATCATACTCGGATACTGACTTCCTTCCTTGCTTGAGATTGGAAAATTCATTTTCTTTCTGCTTTCGATAACTTCGAGGAACAAATTTTTTGAACAAGGCATCCTTGAATTGCTCCCACGTCAGATTCTCCAGCTGCTCAGGAGTATACGCCCTTTGACGAGCTTCCCACCAGTAATCCGCAGATCCCTTGAGCTGGTAAGACATGCACGTAAGACGTTCATGATCCGTACAACGAAGAAAACGGAAAATTTTTTCTAGCGAACGAATTCACTCTTCAGCTTCCGAAGGACTTCTTTTTCCATCTAGAGTTGGGGGATTTTGTCGCAAAAATAGCTCTTCTATTTTCCTTTCGGGTTGAGAAGGGGGTGGTGTAGGTTCTGTTTCTTGTTCATCTTCAACCCTTCCTCGACCTCGGCCTCTTGGTCTACCTCTTGGCGGCATTTTCTGATTAACCAGGGTTTTTCATTCTAATTATTCTTCTTTAAAACATTTTTTTTTCTTTCTAAGTTGATTAATCAGAAATATTCTTACTTTATTTAACTTGTTTAAAGATATAAAATTTTTCTAGGTTTTGAAAACTTAGAAAAATTCTTAATCACATCATTAACATAACATGCTCATCATACTTAATCAATCAACGATACACTTTCTTCATCATAAATGAATCAAACGATTCATTTTCATCATATAATCATTTTAACAATTAAGCATAAAAAAAATTAATTCAAGTAACAAATATTTTTCATGCTCAATTTCGCTAATTAAATTAGCTCATACATTCTTAGCAAATCAAGAAAGAAATAACATCATCTTGGTATGTAAACTTCATCATAAATTCTTTTGAGATATTAACTTCATCTCAAACCCTTTTTTTTTTAAATCCTAACAAGAAGGTAACTAACAGAAAACAAAAAAAATAAAATAAAATAAACGCAACAACAAAGGACTAAACGAACGATGAACGGAACGAATGAATAAAACCCGACGCTGGATCGAACCATTCCGCGCGCCAAGATCGTCGTCCCGCGCGCAGACGTCGCGCGGCCAAGAAGAAAATTTCTTCATGTGCGCGCGACATGACCTCCAGCGGTTTGTCCCGCGCCCTCCTAACCCGCGCTGGATTCTGAATTCGACGTGGGGCTGGCGCGCCGCGCGCTGAGGTCGTGCCCGGTGTAGGTTCGACGCTTCGTGTTGTTTTCTTCGTGCGAGCTTTTAATCGATCTTTTTCCATTTCTTAAACCTCACTTCTTTACTTTAAAACTTCTTTTTCATTACTTAAACTTCATTTTACTTCGTTTCCTTCCTTTCTCTTTAAAACGATTAAACCAAATTTAAAACGACGAAAGCTAACGACAACTTGAAAAATTATCAAAATGACCTCTTTGGCCATACTTCTTCATTTAACGGGAAAACTTGCCTCTTCGAGGACTTTTACAAAAGTTAGGGAATAATTTACATCCAAAAATTCCCTATGTTAACCGTGATTTTCTATCACACAAAAGTCACACGAGGGGCATGAGTAATATCCTCTTCCGGTGAAGGCCTAAAGCTAGGCTGAAAGCTTAGATAATGAAATGGTATTCGACGGAGATGGAAATATCCCTCGGTTGGTCCAACCTCCGGATCAATGTTTTCCTCATCACTATCATAGTGATGTGGCCCTGAGCCACTTTCTTCATGAGGAATAGAAGGAACAAACTGAGATCCAAAGCAAGGATCAAAGTCTGAAGAATTCAGAGCTTGGGAATTACTCAAAGAAAGATCGGTTGGGACTTCATTAACGAAAGAGGCTGAAGCTACGCCGTTTGGGAAAACAGAAGACTCGGGAACGAAGGTTTGAGTCTCAGAGTGAGAGGGAGACGAAACACAGCCATTTGCGAATGGCTCAACAAGGAAAGAGTTAACATCAAAGCCATTGTTTTGATGTTCGAGAGAAACAACGGGCTCGGGATTCTCTTGCGGAATCATAAAAAGAATCGGGTCATGTTGGGGCATAGGATCCTGCAATCCTATTTCATCAACGGGGATCAAAGGTTGATATGGTCCAGGGGGTGGATAAGAGAAACACATAAACCTGGAACTGATCTCCGCTATAAACCCGCAACAATCTCCAAATAACTCGCCATCCCATTATCGAGGAGTGATGAACCGTGGGGCAATTGACGCCGGCCACTCTTGCCATTCATCGGGAAGAAGAGGTACTAACCTTACTATGCCAGTAACTCCCTATATGTTCGATTCACGTATATCCATCCAAACCCGATGAAACCGAGCTAAAAACTCTGCCAAAGTTTCCGTATAACTCATCCTCATGTGATGACATTCGATCATCGCCTCGACACTTCGAGAATTCGTCATTCTATATAAGAAAAATTAAAACAATTACTAAACTAGGACTACGAATGCTTTTAAGAATCCACAGTCTCCACATACTCAATTCCGCTTTCAAAGGGTGGTACCAAGCTCAAGCTACTTTCCAAAGATAAACAACCAACTTGCTTACACAACTGATCCATCGTCTTGCTTACGATCGATCACCAACAAACAATCTCATTAGGAGCTCAAAATCACCACACAACTTTATATATTCCGACTTTCAACTTTCACACTTTTTTTTTAAAACTAGAAAACTTTTGAAATTCGTACCTGGATAGCTGGATGAGATGAGAGGTGCTGGACTTTCGTTGTTCTTAATAAAAAACTAGACTTGTCTAGGAATTTAAACCAGACTAGATTCTTAAAAAAATGACAACTTAGAACAGTAAACATTGCTCTGTACTAGTCTAGAGTTTCAAAATAGACTAGATTTTAGAAAATATTATTCAGACCAGTCAGACTTGCTCTGATACCACTCTGTCGCAGCCCGACTCCAAAATCAGATGTCAAAGCCGGTAGGTCCCGCGACTTACACAATTTATGATTAACAAAAGGATTAAAATAGCGACCCGGCTATTGTTAAGAGTAATAAAGGACATTCATACTTAACAACTCATAAATTTTAGAATAAATATGACATGCAAATCGATATATATAACTCAAATCAGTTTGAAATCAAGAGACCTGATCAACCAGATAATCGATAATGACCAAGTATACAACAAGTTGTGAATAAATAGACCTGATCAACCAAATAATCGACATTGATCACGAGGATGACAAGCTGACTCGAGGATCAAGAAAGCATGATAAAGAAAAACTGTTTCAAGTTCGACAAAGCTTCTCAACACAACTAACAACTTATCCACATATAATTCAATGGTTGAGTTTTCAAAAGAACTTGACAAAAGAGTTCGACTTTAGAATTCAAATGTTATAACAACATCAAACATCATTTTCTTGCAGCGGAAAATATGAGAATATATGTATGAAGACATATATCCTAGGTCTGAGTTCATCATAATAACTCTTAAACATGACTTTATTTTCAAAAAACATCCATAACAACAACAACAACAAACGTCCATCCGGCCATCGTCATCTGCATCCCTGCTAACCTGCACGTTTTAGAAAGAACATGTAGGGCTGAGTACTTCGTACTCAGTGAACACATGCCGAAAACATTTGAAACTTGCTGAATACAGCTATATTTTGAAAACTTGCCGGAAAACATAGCACAAGGATTTTCTGAAAACAACTTGTGTAATGTTAAAAACATTCTCTTTTCTTGAAAAACATTTGTCTGCAGACATATTTAACAGTATGAACCTTATCTACAATAAATAATAGTGATGAGAAAGAGGCCTCTTTCTCAATCACTTGTAACCAGCATATCAAGGAAAGGCTCACGATTACGTATAACCGGCCTATCAAAGAAATGCGCACGATTACATATGTGTACACAAATCCCACCTTGTGCGGGACCGAATTCGTCCTTCTTAAGTAGATGGTAACATACTTAACATTTTAAAAACATTTGGCAAGTATCAAAGCTTTGAAAAATCATATAAATTCATACTTTTCACGTTGTATAGATAGGAAAACTCACCTGGTAGATTTAAGCTTTAACTTTTAAACTTTTACGCTCGATACTCTTACTTCACGGTCCTGCTTCCACTTCCACTTGCTCCTTTAAATCAAAATGGAATAGCGACTTTAGAACGAGAACTTCTATCGAATAACGACATCGATAATCTTAACGTAATTCGATTCGAATTTCTACGCCGAAGTTAACGAAACTTGAGAATTTATATCTTAACTTCTTAAATATTCTTATTCTATCTTAACTCATTATTAATCAACAATCATCAATCAAACACAAAACAATCCCACTCATTCATAAACATTCATCATTTACTATTCATCATAATCGACTAAGTCGATTTTAATCCGTCTAACGGATTCAGAAAATTCTAAAATTAAATCTATATACTTATTTCATCATAACAAACATAACTACACATTTATTTCACACATTCGGTCCAATTAACGAATAAACTTCCGAAACGGAAAAATCAACTAAAAATAGAAAAGTTTTTATACATTGAATTAAAATTCTAGAAAATTACACAATACTTAATTTTTATTAAGAAGTTCATCAATGCAATTAGTTTATTAATTAAAAATCAAATAAGTATTTATTTTATTTATTTTATTTTCGGTATTTTTTTTTTAAATTAGGATTTCTAGAATTCTTTTCTCTTCTTTTTCATTTCTAATATACTTAATTAAACTTCTTAAACTTAATTCTCCCTTTAATTTCATTCAATTACTCATTAAACTATAAACCCTAATTTTAAGAACCCTAATTTCAATTTCTAGGGTTAATCATACTTTTAATTCACTAACTCTTGATTCAACAATTACCATTAACATCATATAACATCAAATTATCCATCAATTACATCTTTCTTCATCAAATCTTTAAAACCCTAATTAAAACCATAATTTTCGACATTAATTAATAAAATGCGATAGGTTGGGAATTCATGCTTACTTCCAACATGAAACATACTTATAATAATTATCTAAGCTCATATTTGACATCAATTTAATCATAAAACAAATGAATTAAAAATTTCATAATTTTCGAAAATTTCAAACTTAGGGTTAGGGTTTTCTCATGCTTGATTTAATCACATAAATCATCATATAAACATCATATAAGCATCATACTATACGATCAACATCATCTAATCATATCTCCCAAAATTTCAAAAATTTTAAAGAAGAAATTAGATGATTAAAGCATGATTCTTAAGCTTATAGCTTGAAAGAATATAAATCCAACCTTGTCTAACACTTAGGGATGGACTACTCTTGATCTTCAAGCTTAAATCTTGCACATCAATGGAAGATCTTGATGAAGGGGTGAAAAAGATGATGCTAATCATCATATATATAGATAGGATTAATCTAATCCTATCTATATATATGATGATTAGCATCATCTTTTTCACCCCTTCATCTCTCTCTCTAAACCGCCTACACACACACATACACACACACTTCAAGATCTTCCATTGATGTGCAAGATTTAAGCTTGAAGATCAAGAGTAATCCATCCCTAAGTGTTAGACTGTCGCAGCCCGGCCTAGAAATTAGATGACAAAGCCGGTGGGTCCCACGACGTACACAATTTATGTTTAACAAAGGAATTTAATAGCGACCCGGCTATTTATCAATAATCACAAAGGACAAATCAACTCAACCAACAATCAAATTTGACATTTTCAAAACAAGTATAACTTGAGATTTATGAGACGATCAACCAAATAAGCATTTATGGAATAATCAAATCAGCTCAAGATCAATAATTTCCATCAAATGAATCCAACAACTCAATGACATGAAAACAACGAGCTGACTTATAGATCAAGAACGCAAGATATATATATATATATATATATATCAAGTAGGCTGATTTCAAAAGGAGTTAACGAACATATTTCGATCAAACTTTCAGAATTCAAACGACTTAAACTTAGTTTGACTTTAGAATCCAACCATCATCAACAAAATTTATACATCATCAAACTTCATAAATTTGCAGCGGAAAAACGAGAGAATATATGTATGAAGACATATATTCTAGGTTCTAAGCTCATCAACACGATTCTTATCATATAAACCAATAACAACAACAACAAGTCCGCCAGCACACGATCATCTTCATCCCAGCTAACCTGCACATTTTAGATTAATAGGCGGGGCTGAGTACGAAGTACTCAGTGGGCACATGCCAAGATAATTTGAAAACTTACTGAATACAACTATAAATTGGACTTGCCGAAAGACATAGCACAATTCAAACTTGTGCATGTTCAAAAGAATACATAAATATATATAAGAGTATGTACCATGTCTACAATAAAATAGTGCTGAGAAGTAGGCCTCCTTCTCAAACACTTGTAATCGTCCACTCCTTTCGGAAGGCTCCCGATTACAAAATAGTGTACACAAATCCTACCTTGGGTAGGACCGAATTCGTCTTTCTTTGGTAGACGGTATCATACAAAACTTTAAACATTTGGCAAGCCAATTATTTTGAAAACATCACACAAATATATAATTATATTTATATATATAGCATTCATCATTTCTTGGTTTAGAAAGCCCACCTGATAACTGAAGCTTTGGACTTAACCTTTATCGATTCTGAATCCTCGGATTCACACTTCCACTCGATCCTTCATTCAAACTAGAATTCACGAATTCAGAACGAGAATTAACTACTATCGAATAAACGAATTCGATATTCTAAACTTCTAATTTACTTCGAAATTCTACGTCGAAACTCGACGAACTTGAGAATTTCTAACTTAACTTCTTAAACGCTATCTTAACTCATCATTAATTAAAATCACACTTAACATAATCATACATTAATTACTATTCATATCTTCAAATACGAAACGGATTTGACTCGACAAACGAGCTCTAAAAATTCTCAAATAAATTTCTTATCATTACTAAGCCATAATAAGCATAATTTCATATTCAAATCATCACTTCATATCATACAAACATATCAACCTTCAACTTGAAAAATTCATCGGAAAATAGAAAATTATCAAAACTTCATATTAAATTTCCGAAAAATTCCACATCCCTTAGTTTTTAACATAGAATTCAAATCTATAATTATTTATTTGATTAAAAATCAAATAATCTTTATAAATAAAGATTAAAGGGGCTGCCCTTTTTCAATTCTTGGATTAAATATCCAATCTCATTCTAATTACTTCCAAACATGCTTAATTAAATTATAAATTATAATTATAATTTAATTTCTTAAATAACTTAAATAAAACCATAACTCCACATATATATATTTCGACTTTATCATATATAATATATATATGATTACTTTCTCTCCAAATCAATTCATAACATGCTTGATTAAAATTATAGAGATTAATTATAACTTCAATTAATCCATTTAAGCCTTAAATTAATTATTTCTTAATTAATTTAAAAGCTGAAAATTTCTAAAATAATAGAAATTGAACTCCAAAAATTCTAATAATATTCTCACATGCTTAAATAAAAATCATAAGCTCAATGCTATCATCAATTTCATCATTCAAGATCAAAATCAAAATCCCAATTTTGATGAACCCTAATTTCGAAAATAATTTAAAATTGGAGAATTAATGATTCAATCCATTAATTCAATACATGATCATACTCAATAACATCATATAAGCCCAATTTAAACATTTAATTAATCAAAGAACATCAAGATCAAAAACCCCTTATTTTAGTTAATATTTTCGGCTATTTTGAAAAATAATAGAAGGACTTGATTCTTTGATTACTTCCAACATCAAACATGCTTAGAATAATTATCTAAGCTCAAATAATCCATCTAATTAATCATCTAACATCACAATTAAAAACCCCTAATTTTCCCTAGTTTTCGAAAATTACTAAGATTAGGGTTAGGGTTTGAATTAAACATGAATTAATGATCTATCATGCATCCTAAGCATGAATTAAACATCATAATTTAAAATCAAGATCATCTAACATGTTTTGGCATAATTTTCGAAAATTATAAAATAATTAAAAGGATGATTTGAGTTTGAATTTTAAGCTACAACTTGAACTAAACATTTATCTTACCTTGATTAATGATTTGGAATGGATTAACACTTGAATTTGAGCTCAAAAATTGAAGAAAGAATGGATGAATATGTGTGGTGTGTTGCTGCTGTTTTTGGCGTGAAGAATGAAGGATAAATGGTTACACACACACATTTAAATAGATACAAGTTAGTCAACATACTTATGTCATGGCTTATGTAATAATTAAGATTATTTAATTAATTTAATGCTTAATTTAATTAATTAAATACTATACTTGCTAATTATAACTTCAATCTCTTATTTCTCAATTTAGTAAAATCAATTAGGGCATCTCAAACCCTAATGCAAATTCTCGTAAGAAAATGCTGAGAAACGAATTATTTATGAAATAAATAAGATTATTTCTTTTAATAATTAATTATTAATAAAATAAATTAAGAAAATTAAATTCATAATTTTCTCCATTAAAAATCATGCATAAATGCACAATTAAATAAACATAAATTCTAATTCATTTCGGTTAATCCGAGACGAAACAGAAATAATTAAATTTCATTCTTTTGGCAAATATTAGGATTGTCGAAGGAAAATTATTGAAAAGGAAATTTTTCTTCATCTTCATTCTCTTAATTTAATTAAAGAAATACTAAGATTAATTATTCAAGAAAATGGGGTATTACATTCTCTCCCCCTAAAAATAAATTTCGTCCCGAAATTTACTTACTTCTTGGACTAACTCGGGATACTTGTCTTTCATCTTTCTTCCTAACTTTCAAATGGCTTCTTCTAAACCATTATGATTTTACTAAATCTTTACTGACACGATTGACTTATTTCCCATCTGTTGGATCTTTCGATCCTGGATCGCTTCTGGCTTTTCTTCATAATTAAGATCTGGATTAAAGATCATTTCTTTTTGATGGATAATGTGCTTAGAGTCAAACATGTATCATTGCAACTGAGATACATGGAACACGGTTTGCGAACTTCTAAAACTTGACGATAAAGCTAACTTATACGCTACTTGACCTATTCTTTTCAGAATTTCATATGGTACTATGTTGCAAGACTTAAACTTTCCTATAAAACCAAAATGAAGAATTCCTCTTAAAGATTTCTCTTTTAGACTCTAACGCTGATTTTTGCGTATCTGCATAATATTGCTGATGATCTTGTGCTTCTTTGATTTATTGTTGGGCTTGGCGTAAAGTCTCTATCATTTCTTTAATTACTTCGGCCCTAATATTTTACTCTCGCCCACATTATCCTAATGGAACGAAAATCGACATTTTCCTCTATGAAGGGCTTCATAGGATACCATGCTTATCGACATTTGGTAACTTGTTGTTATAAGTAAAATCAAGAGGTAAAAATTTGTTCTCAATGATCTTTTTGATCAAGAACAACAGTTCTTAACATATCCTCTTGGATTCGAATGATTATTTCTAATTAACCATCCTTTTGAGCATAAAAGGCTATACTAAAGTTCTAAAATTTTTCTAACTTTTCATCTTTTCTCTGATCATTATAAATCTTTGCTCTTAAATTTAGATCTATTTCCAGAGTTGCAATTATTGTTTCTGCAGATGCGGCAGTAAAACATTTCTAATCTTAACTCTCCAAAAATTCTTAAAGAATTCTTTCTCTTGAGTCAGAAGAAATTCTAGCTTAGATTTACTCTTTCTACTCAAAGCATCAGCTACTACGTTTTCTTTTCTTGATGACAGGAAATTTTACAACTGTAGTCCTTGACTAACTCGAGCCATCTTCGCTGTCTTATTTTTTTAACTCCTTTCTTCTCAAAGAAGTATTGGAGATTCTTATGATCTGTGAAGATCTCACATTTTACTTCATAAAAATGGTGTCTCTAAATCTTTAGAGCATATACTACTGCTGTTAATTCCGATTCATGAGTTGAATAGCTTACCTCATAAGGTCTAAGCTGTCTAAAAACATAAGCAATGACTTTTCCTTCTTGTATCAGGACACAACTTAGTCCATTCTTTGATGCATCCGTGAAAACGGTATAATCCTTATCTGATTCTAGAACCGCTAGCATTAAAGCAGTGGTTAGCCTTTTCTTGAGCTCTTAAAAATATTCTTCACACTCGTTAGACTATTCAAACTTCGATTCTTTAGGAGTTGGGTCATTGGCTTTGCTATCTTGAAATCATCTTTCGATAAATCTTTGATAGTAGCCTGCTAGACCTATGAAACTCCTAATTTCATGTGGCGTAGTTGGAAACTTCCATTTATGGACTGCTTGCACTTTTGTCGAATCGACTTTGATTCCTTTAGAGGAAACAAAATGTCCAAGGAAATGTACTTTTCTTAGTCAAAATTCGCATTTGCTGAAGTTGACCTAAAATTTCTCAGTTCTCAACTTTTCCAAAACAATTTGGAGATGTTTTCTCGTGATCAAAATTACTCCTTGATTAAACGAGAATATCATCAATAAAGACTACGACAAACTTGTCCAAAAATTTATGAAATACTAAATTCATGAGAGCCATAAATACTACTGGAACATTTGTCAGTCCAAACGGCATTACTACAAACTCGTAGTGGCCGTATCTCGCTCTAAAATCCATTTTCTGAATATCCTCTTGCTTAATCTTTAACTGATAATAACCAGATTTCAGATTAATCT
Source organism: Agastache rugosa (assembly GCA_031470985.1). Lineage (NCBI taxonomy): Eukaryota > Viridiplantae > Streptophyta > Magnoliopsida > Lamiales > Lamiaceae > Agastache > Agastache rugosa. The sequence goes on from CM062604.1 coordinate 9,312,944, forward strand.
TCGAGAATACTCTAGGTCCTTTGAGCTGATAAAAAAAAGATCATCTATTCTCGGCAAAGGATATTTGTTCTTCAGGTTTAGCTTGTTCAACTCTCGGTAGTTGACACACATTTTCAAATACCGTCCTGATGGTCCCTGAGCTGGGTATTTGGTGTAGAGGGGGGGTGAATACACCAAATAGATTTTTCGAAACTTTTTCAAGTTAAATCACAGAGTTGGTGAGCTCAGTTATCGATCCAGCTGGGGAGGGTCAGCTGGGTAAATAACTCAGCTGGCGGTGCGGAAAGTGGTGGTTTGAAAACTTAGCTCAGTTACTTAGAAATACTCAGTTTGAAAAGATTAACTTTACGTTTTCAGCTTAGTCAAGTTGTGCAATTTTCAGAGAGACACAGCTGTCTTTGAAGAGCAGCTGTGTCTGCAGTTTTGAATATATATGCAATGATATGAAAGAGTTAGTACAAAACTGAATGTAAAGAGAGAGAGTAAGAAGCACGCGAGTTTTTACGTGGTTCGGAGTAACACCTCCTACGTCCACGACCAGGTTCACTGGTAATCCACTACCACTTGGTTTTCAAGTACCAAGCAACTTCACAACTCTAACCCGAGCTGTGTTCCAACAGTTTACGGGCACTGTCAAGCCTACACCATCAGTTTTCGGGTACTGAAGAACCTAACCACTCGAATTACACGCTTCGAGCAAGCGTACATTTACCTAACCTTTCTGGGTTTGGGTTTGGGTATGGGGTTCCAACTGTGAACGAGTTCTTACAATTAAGAACTTTAGAGTATGATGAACTCGTTCGAAATCTAGGCTTAAGATATACAAAGAGTTTGGCCTAGGGAACAGACGAAAAACTAAGCAGTTTCTTAACTAGAAACACTTTAAGATAAAGTGTTCTTTGATCTATGTAGAACTGCTTGAGAGCTTTTGAAAGAATGATGATTTCAGATAATGAAAGCTTGTAGAGAGTTTTTCGTGTCTGATCCTGAGGTTGAAGACGGGTTTATATAGGTAGAGATTCAAGACTAGCCGTTGGAGGAGCCGTTTGAATCTTACCTACTCTTCTTAAAGACAAGATCTGCCATTGGGCGAATCTGCACCTGTCTTCATTTGTGTCACATCCTAGGTCCTGAAGTCTAGGATGCTGATCTGGCAATCCCTCATTGGTCGAGGTAGGTTGACTTCCTCTGATTCCGGGATCTTCTGCCTTTAGAGCTAGCTTTTGAATTCAGAGCTGGACTGTCTTGAAGTGAAGTCTTCAGAGATAGTTCCCTTTGTTCTGTACAGCTGGACCAGTTGTGTTTTGAACTCAGCTCGAATTCTCTTCAGCTTGATCAGGCTCTGCTGGATCACTCAGCTGAAGGTTGACGCCTGCTGTCTTTTGCTAGCTGACTCCAGCTGTAAACACAGCTGGGTCGACTGCTATCTTCTGCTAGCTGACTCCAGCTGGGTCGACTCCTGTCTTCCGCTTCCTTAACATGTAAGCCTAGAAAATCTAAAGCTCAAACAGGCGAGCTGGAAAACACTATTTAGGTTGACGCGATCATCTATTCGGTTGGAGAATCAGTTGGGTTTTGGTATCAAATCGAAACCTTATAATTTTCCCAACAATTTCCCCCTTTTTGATGATGCCAAAACCTAACTGAGACAACTTAGGACGCAGAAAAACTTGTGTTTTATTAATGTAAGAATATACATTATAACACAGGAAAAAGAAAGAAGAAAAAAAATCTTCAAATCTTCAGTCTTCACTCCTTCAGTCTTCAATCCCAGTTGGCTGGGTCTTCTCTTCTGCATCCGTTGCTTCTTTCTTTTGACTCGTCTCTTGGTGATTCGATCCGGTTCCTCTAGCTCAACAGTTTGCCTCTTCTTTGACTTGTCTCTCTTCTTCCTTACTTCCCCCTTTTTGGCATGATCAAAACAGGGTGGGAGAGATACACCATCGGCTGTTGCGATGTTTTAGTTTGGCAAAACTGTGGTTTTCAGCTCTGAGCAGCGAGGTTTGGAGTCTAAGTGGCTCGTTTGTTGTGTTCGGCTCTTCTTCAGTTGCATTAGCCTCATTGTGATTGCGGACACGGCGTCCTTGGCTGATTCGAGTTTGGGCGGTCAGTGAGTGCTTGGAGGGATAAGTTGGCACGGGAGATAGCATCTTCTGAGTCGGGCACAACTTCATTCCTTGCAACTTTTGCTTCTTCAGACTTCTTAGATTGAATGAGAAAGTCTGATTCAGCACTTGAGGGGCTTGTGTTCAGCTCATATCATCATCATCCAGCTGCAGGTGATCATTGGCTGGGTGATGATTCTCATCTAAGCTTGGTGCAGGGACTTGAGCATCTTTCATCGGAAGATCTCGAAGCTGGTATCCCTGTGGAGCTGAAGGAAACTGAGGAGAAGGCGATTGAAGTATCCCATCTGTCTTGGGGTTTAAGCTTGGTTGATCAGCTGGAATACTCCGTTGCGGTGTTGGTGACGATGATGTTCACGCAGGGACGTGAACTTCTCCTCCACCGTAAGAAACGACCGCTTGTGGGCCTTCTGCTCCTCGGAGAGTGATTACGAATTCTCTCATAATGTCAGCTGGCTTCTCTGCTGACTGACTGAGCACCTTTGACTTGAGTCTTCTGTTTGAAGACAGTGCTTCAGTATATTTTGTCTCCTCAAGTTGTCTCCGATTCCCAGCTGGGACGGATATAGATGCATTCTGCTTTGTCTCCTGCATCTTTTTATGTGCCTCCTGTGGTGGAACAAGAGCTTTGTCATGACTGCTCTTGAATACTCCGGCTTTATCAATATCTGGTCCAGGTCTGTTGACGTTGATTTTTGCATCCCAGGGAGTTGTATGTCCCGTTCTCTCTTTTATGATGAGAGAAACAGTGGGGTTGAGGAGGTCTTTTTCCTTTGACATTCCCAGAAAGTTTTCTGCACCTTCCTGGTGAATGACGTTCTTGAGCTTTGCAGTCTCTCACTGCACTGGCCTGGATCTGTCGAGGGGCTTCACCTTCTTTTGGACTTCCTTCTTCTTTGAAGTTCCTGAGAGTTAAGCAACTCTTATCTTGAAGCTTGGACAGATTCTTCAAGTTTGATCGGCTCCGGGAAATATCTTTCTGGATTCCACGTTCTTCTTCTGCATCTTTTGTTAGTAGAAACAAATAATACCAATTGATGGAAATAAGAAAGAATGCCGAAAAACTTTTAGGGTTGATGCGTATATCTTCTAGCATATTTAAAGAGTTTTCTTGATGAATGGACGATCAAGATTTGTCTATTGATAAGAAGATCTACAGCTGGGAGTGATTCTCGCGACATATTAATTTCTTGATTAGAATATGAGAGTTAATGCGCGAGAGAGAACGGTTGAGGCGTTTTGACTTTTGCCTCGAAACTCCCATTATTCAATTCTTTGCAGACTTTTAATTAAGATTGATTAGATATGACAAGATGTGAGTTGACAGAAAAACAGATTGAGTAGGTGTAATTAATGTTGTTACAAACCTGTCAGCTGATCATTGTAGTCAGTTGATACCTCTGTTGAGTGGGTGTGCTGGGTCATTGTGGTTCCAGCTGATTCCCCCTCAGCTGAATAATCCTTCACTTTCAGCATCTGGTTTAGCTGAATTCTTTCTCAGCTGATATCAGTGACGTTGATTCTGAATTTCAGATGTCCGCTTTGCATTCGGTCCTTCCATTCATTGCGTCTGCTTGCATTAATTTGGGTGTGCTTCCATTCATTGGTCTCGTTTATTCAATTGGTCTGTCCATTCAATTGGTCTGCTTCTATTCAGCTGGGTCTGCTTCAATTCAGCTGGGTCTGCTTGCATTCAACTGGGTCTGCTTCCATTAGCTGGGTGAAGCATCGTCTGGGTTGAGAAGTCCAAGTAATCCGCACAGCATTTTGAATCTTGCTTCTATCAGCGGTTTTGTGAGAATATCGACCCATTTTGTATGTACGTGTCAATTTTCTCAACAATCACATCCTTCTTTTCTACGTGATCTCTGATGAAATGATGTCGTACGTCTACATGCTTGCATCTTGTGTGAAGTACTGGATTCTCTGATATGGCAATCGCACTTGAGCTATCACAGAAAATTGGAACCTGTCCAGTTTTTACTTCATAGTCATCCAGCTGATGTTTTAGCCAGAGAATTTGCGAGCAGCAGCTTCCAGCGGCCATATATTCTGCTTCTGTCGTGGAAGTTGCGACGCACGTTTGTTTCTTTGAAAACCATGAAATCAACTTACTTCCTAAGAACTGACAAGTTCCTGAAGTTGATTTTCTGTCCAATCGATCTCCCGAAGTACGAATCGAGTATCGTCACCGTAGATTGTCTTGTTTGGGTACCACGCCCCAACATTCGAGTTCCTTTGAGATATTTGAGAATGTTCTTGGCTGCTTGCATGTGTGCTTCCTTTGGATCAACTTGAAATCCGGCACACACTCATTGCGAAAGAGATGTCTGGACGACTTGCTGTTAGATACAGCAGGGATCCTATTATCCCTCTGTATTTGCTGGAATCAACTGACTTCCCTTCAGTTCCTGGTTCAATCTTCCAGTTGGTGTTCATTGGAATCTTTACGATTCTGCTGGATTGAACTCCATACTTGGCGATCAAGTCTTTCACGTATTTGGATTGATTTATGAAAATCCCTTCTGATGATTGCTTGACTTGAAGTCCTAGGAAGAAACTCATTTCTCCCATCATGGACATTTAGAACTTCTCTGACATCATCTCTCCAAATCTTTGGCATAAGAAGCTTGATCTTGATCCAAAGATGATGTCGTCTACGTAGATTTGAACAACCAGGATGTCTTCTCCTGACTTGATGGTAAAGTGAGTTCTGTCTAGTGAGCCCTTCTTGAATCCTTTGGATACGAGAAAATTTGACAGAGTGTCATACCAAGCTCGAGGTGCTTGCTTCAATCCATAAAGAGTCTTCTTTAGCTTGTAGACTTTATTTCCTTCTACTTCGAATCCTGGAGGTTGTTCAACGTAGACGTCTTCTTTGATTTCTCCATTTAAGAATGCACACTTCACATCCATTTGATAGACCTTGAATTTGTGATGTGCTGCATAGGCGAGAAAGAGTCTGATTGCTTCCAATCGTGCTACTGGAGCAAATGATTCTTCGAAGTCAATTCCTTCCTGCTGAGTGTAGCCCTTGGCAACCAGTCGAGCTTTGTTTCTGATGACGACTCCCAGGGTATCCAATTTGTTCTTGAATATCCATTTGAGTCCTATGACTTTGACTTCTTGAGGTCTGTCGACTAATTCCCAGACACAATTTCTGAGGAATTCGTTCAGCTCTTCTTGCATGGCGTTGGTCCAAGGCACACTCTTCAAAGCTTCGAGAATTGATTGAGGCTCTGGCACTTGAGCTACGTAACACGCCATTAGAGCTGTGTCTTCATCATAGACCGTCAGTTCAAGCTCTACTGAGAGTTGAGCTGTGTCAGCTGCTTCTTGATGATCCGATAAAGCTTGAGCAGCTGAGCTTCTGGTTTTGACTTGGTCAGATGGTTCTCCGATAATTGCTGATGATGGATGATCTTCAATCCATCTTCTCTTCTTGCGAATTTCTTCTTCTAATTGAGTGATGCTTGACGTGGCTAAATTACGTCTGACTTGGAGTTGCTCAGGAGTTAAATCTTGAGAAATAGGTTCTCTTTTATTTCTATTTTGAGGAGACTTCTGTAGAGGCTCAGCTGGAGATTGAGCTGGAGACTCAGCTGTGTTTGGATTCCCAGCTGATGATGTTCCCCCTTGATTTGGCGTTGAAGCTTCTTCTCGATTTCCAGCTGGTGGAGCTTCTTGGTTGATTTGAAGTTCCTCCTCTGGCTCATTGTCCCAAATTATTGGTTCAGCCAGATTCCTGATTCTATTCTCTTGAGCTCTTGTCTGAATCAATCTTGAAGATTCTCATTCGCTTCTTCGTTTGATAGAATCTCTATATTCGAAGGAGGATTCGTCAAAGGTAACATGTGGAGTTACTTCGACTATTTGAGTTCTTCTGTTGAAGACTCTGTATGCTTTACTCACAGCGGAGTAACCAAGGAATACTCATCGGTCTGTCTTCTCATCGAACGTCTTGAGCTGTGTCTTCCCATTGTTGAGGATGTGACATTTGGATCCGAATACCTTGAAATATCCAATGTATGGTATTCTGTTATTCCATAGCTCATACGGTGTCTTTCCTTGCCTTGATGTGAGTAGGGAGCGATTCTGAGTGAAGCAAGCTGTGTTGATTGCTTCAGCCCAGAACTTCTTTGGAATGGCAGAGCTAGCTAGCATTGAGGTAGCTGCTTCCTTGAGAGTTCTGTTTCTTCTTTCTGCTACACCATTCTGCTGAGGTGTGCGAGCTGCAGATGTTTGGTGTTGAACTCCGTTCTTCTCGCAATAATCATAAATAGTTTCATTTAGAAACTCCGTTCCACGATCTGATCTTATTGACATTATCTTGCACTCCTTCTGTGTTGATAATCTTTCCAGTAGGATGGGCAGCTTAGTTCTGGTTTCGCTCTTCTGGTACAAGAATGATACCCATGTGAATCTTGAGAAATCCACAACGACCAGAGTATATTTTCTGCCATTGAAGCTTGCTGGAGTAACTGGACCAAAAAGATCCATGTGAAGAAGTTGAAGAACTCGATCAGTTGACTGAACTGGCTTGAGAGAGAATGAAATTCTTGTCTGCTTTCCTTGTTGACACGCGCTGCACATATGACTTTTGTCATATACTTGATCTGGAATTCCATTAGCGAGCTGGTTCCTAGCCAGTTTGTTGATTGTTTTGAAGTTGAGATGATTCAATTTATGTTGCCCGCCAGTGACTTCATCTTGCTTTTGATACAAGACAAGTCTCCGGAGGGCTGCTGTTCCAGTCAGCAAAGTACATATTTCCTTCTCTTTTCCTGTGCTTCACTGTGCATCCCTGTGCATCAAACTTGACAGAAAAACCGTTGTCGCAGAATTGGCTAATGGAAAGCAAGTTATGTTGCAATCCTTGTACATAAGAAACATTTGGGATTATAACATTTCTGGTTTTAAATGTACCATAACCTTTGGTTAGGCCTTTGGAGTTGTCACCAAATGTTACTTGTGGACTTGTACGCTCGATATACTCCTGGAGTAGATGCTTTAGGTGCGTCATGTGCTTGGAACATCCACTGTCCAAGTACCATAGCGTTCTCATCGACTCCTCAGAGATGCGTCGATTCCTTGCAACCTAAACAAAAAATTAAAATTCAGGTACCCAGTTTTAATTGGGTCCTTGTGGGTTAGACAGAGATCCTTTGATGATCCAGATCTGCTTGATGACTCGAATTGGGTCATTTGATCTGATAATTCTTCCAGCTGAGTCGATATACACATTTTTTGTGTTCTTCGGTTGTTGCTGGCGGGGTCTTGATCTCCGTGTCTTCCCGTTTTGATGTCTTGATTTCTTTTGGTTTCCAGCTGTGTGCCTAGCTGAGACGTTCCTTTGTCTCTGCTGTCTCATGTGATGCTGTGGCTGGAAATGATTATCCAGCTGATACTCATATGAGTGGTATCCAGCTGGGTATCTCTGATATCTTGTTTGATATCGATCAACGTGCTGGTGCTGTTGCTGGTATCTGTAAAATCCATCCTGTTGTCTTCGTTGAGGTTGAGCACGTTGCTGTCTGAGTTGGGCTTGAGGTTGTCGCACAGCTGACCTTCTTCATGCCTGCTGTGTTCTCGATGGAGCTTGACAATGTTTCACAACTGGTCTTCCCGACGCCTGCTGTGTCCTCAACTGTTGATCTTGAGCTGCTGGGATTGAAGGTTCATTTGCACGTACAAACATAACCTTTGTTCCACTTGTGGAGGCAATGTTTGAGGCATCCTTTGATTCGTTGTATCCCAGTCCCGCTTTGAGTGCTGCTGGACGCTGAGCAAGAATGATCTCGTCCATTGTTGACGTGGCTTTGATGAGAGCTACTATCTTCTTAGATAGTACCTCTTCGGTGCTTTTCAGCTCAATGATCTCAGATGACTTCTTTTTCGATTCACCTGTGACCTTTTCCACATCTTCTATCAGTTGTTTCTTCTCATAGTAGAATTCCTTCATCAGCTGATCTTGTTTCACTATTTTGTCTTTTAGTGAAACGACTTCCTGTTGGAGCTGAGTTGTATCAGCTGTGTCTGATACTTTTGTCTTTTCCAGTTCCGCCTTCAGCTCGGCATTCTCACACATAATGTCGTCAAGGATCTCTTGAAGCTCCTTGGAATCGTTCATTACTTTCTTTACTAGACTCCAATCTGGTAGTCCAGATTCTAAGACCTGTGTAGAGTGTTCGTGTGATGGTGAGATGTTAGATAAATTTTGAGTTCGAGACATTACCTCATCTTCATCGATGCCGTCTGTTTGTCCCATGAAGCATGTATCCCAATCAGGTTCATCATGGGCCATCAGGGCTTCTTCTTCCGAGTCTGAAAATGGCATGTCATCCATTTTGTTGCACTCTGATTCTTCATCGGCGATATGCCTTAGCTTTCAGTTGGTCTTTATCTTTCTTGGACAGCTTTGGACAATCTTGCCGGTAGTGTCCTGGTTCCTTGCAATTGAAGCAACCTTCTTCTGTTCGTTTATCAGCTGACTTCTCATCAGCTGCTGTGTACTTGTCTCTGTAAGTTCTTGCGAACTTCTTGTATTTGCCTTTGCTGGTGTTGAGTCTGTTGTAGTTGTTGACCAGCATGGCTATTTCTTCAAGTAGGTCTTCCTTGCTCATGTCCTTCTTATCCTTCTTCGATGACTCAGCTGATTGTATGTATGCGGATTTTTCAGAGTTGGCTCTGAACGCAATCTCTTTTGGAGCTGGGGTGAGTTCTCCGTCATTCTGTCTGCTTGAAGATTCTTCTTGAGTGATCTTCAAGTTGTATTCGTTGGCTTTTAAGAGTGAGAACAACCTTTCTGTAGATATATCACCCAAGTCACTTCGACTTTGGTGAACTACCTTGTAAGTGTTCCATTCAGCTGAAAGGGCTGAATGAACCTTTAGATTCTTTTCCCGCTGGGTATACTTCCCAGTTCTGATTGTCTCTATCTCGATGACTATGTTTGAGAACCTTAGCTCCATCGCTTCGATGGACTCGTTGGCTAGTTGCTTGAAGTTGTCGAATTTTTGGCAAGCTATTGTGAATTTGTTTTCTTTGATTTCTTCAGATCCTTCACATAGCTTGGCAAGTATTTCCCACATCTCTTTGGCTGTCTCGCACTTGATGATCTTACTCAGGTAGGCGTTTGAGACTGTTGATGAGATGGTGTTTCTTGCGAAGCTGTCCAGTCCAGCTTGCTTTCGTTCTTCTGACGAGTAATCCTTCTTTGGCTTGAGAATTGGCCGGTATTCTGGTTGTCCTCCATCATGAGCAGGTACGAGTTCATTTCCTTGTTTATAAATAAGGATGGGTCCGTCTGAGATGACGTCTTACATCATGTCGTGATGCGTACATAGGAAGCTTTTCAATCTGAATTTCCAGATTGCATAGTCGTCTACCGAGAAGGTGGGAAGATTCCTGTTAAGATAAGAATCCATAGAAATATGCAGTATGTAATAATATGAGTTTTTCTGAAAAACGGATCTGTTCAGTTGACCACTGACACAGAGAAAGTGATCTTTTGAACCACTGCTCTGATACCAATTGATGGTCCCTGAACTGGGTATTTGGTGTAGAGGGGGGGGTGGGTGAATACACCAGATAGATTTTTCGAAACTTTTTCAAGTTAAATCACAGAGTTGGTGAGCTCAGTTATCGATCCAGCTGGGGAGGGTCAGCTGGGTAAATAACTCAGCTGGCGGTGCGGAAAGTGGTGGTTTGAAAACTTAGCTCAGTTACTTAGAAATACTCAGTTTAAAAAGATTAACTTTACGTTTTCAGTTTAGTCAAGTTGTGCAATTTTCAGAGAGACACAGCTGTCTTTGGAGAGCAGCTGTGTGTGCAGTTTTGAACAGATATGCAATGATATGAAAGAGTTAGTACAAAACTGAATGTAAAGAGAGAGAGTAAGAAGCACGCGAGTTTTTACGTGGTTCGGAGTAACACCTCCTACGTCCACGACCAGGTTCACTGGTAATCAACTACCACTTGGTTTCCAAGTACCAAGCAACTTCACAACTCTAACCCGAGCTGTGTTCCAACAGTTTGCGGGCACTGTCAAGCCTACACCTTCAGTTTCGGCATGCGAAGAACCTAACCACTCGAATTACACGCTTCGAGCAAGCGTACCTTTACCTAACCTTTCTGGGTTTGGGTTTGGGTATGGGGTTCCAACTGTGAACGAGTTCTTATAATTAAGAACTTTAGAGTATGATGAACTCGTTCGAAATCTAGGCTTAAGATATACAAAGAGTTTGGCCTAGGGAACAGACGAAAAACTAAGCAGTTTCTTAACTAGAAACACTTTAAGATAAAGTGTTCTTTGATCTATGTAGAACTGCTTGAGAGCTTTTGAAAGAATGATGATTTCAGATAATGAAAGCTTGTAGAGAGTTTTTCGTGTCTGATCTTGAGGTTGAAGACGGGTTTATATAGGTAGAGATTCAAGACTAGCCGTTGGAGGAGTCGTTTGAATCTTACCTACTCTTCTTAAAGACAAGATCTGTCGTTGGACGAATCTGCACCTGTCTTCATTTGTGTCACATCCTAGGTCCTGAAGTCTAGGATGCTGATCTGGCAATCCCTCATTGGTCGAGGTAGGTTGACTTCCTCTGATTCCGGGATCTTCTGCCTTTAGAGCTGGCTTTTGAATTCAGAGCTGGAATATCTTGAAGTGAAGTCTTCAGAGATAGTTCCCTTTGTTCTGTAAAGCTGGACCAGTTGTGTTTTGAACTCAGCTCGAATTCTCTTCAGCTTGATCAGGCTCTGCTGGATCACTCAGCTGAAGGTTGACGCCTGCTATCTTTTGCTAGCTGACTCCAGCTGTAAACACAGCTGGGTCGACTAGCATCTTCGCTGGCCGACTCATTGTGAACACAGCTGGGTCGACTCCTGTCTTCCGCTTCCTTAACCTGTAAGCCTAGAAAATCTAAAGCTCAAACAGGCGAGCTGGAAAACATTATTTAGGTTGACGCGATCATCTATTCGGTTGGACAATCAGTTGGGTTTTGGTATCAAATCGAAACCTTATAATTTTCCCAACACGTCCTTTTCTTGACAACCAAGATTGGTGCTACCTAAGGGAAGAATACTAGGTCGGATAAAACCTAGATTAATCGATTCTTGCAATTGGATCTTTAACTCCTGTAACTCCTTGAGGGCCATTCTATACGGCATCTTTAAAACTAGAGTTAATCCTGATTCAAAATCTATGGTGAACTCCACTTGCCTATCTGTCGGCAATCCTGGCAAAATCTCAGGAAATACATCTTGAAAATCTCTGACTGCAACTCTATCTTAAATACTCTCTTCTCGATTTTCATCTTAGTCGAAATAGATAAGATATGCTTTCACATCTTTTCTTTTCAACAATTTCTCTACTCGAACTGTCGAGATAATCGGCGATCTTCTATGACTTCTTTCTATTTTGAAGAATAGAGATTACTCTTGACTAGATGGCTGAAAAGAGATTTGTCTCTACTTGTACCGAATGGTTATAAAATTCTTGGTTTACTAATCCATTCCTAGAATGATATCAACATTTTACATTTTAATTTAAGTTAGGGTTTTGACTAACATTTTGAGAAATCCTAATTCAACTCTAATTTAGGACCAACAAGATTAACTGAGGCAAGTTTACCTACTAGAATAATTATTATTAGGTTTTGCATAGCACGTTCTATTTTTTTTTTTTTTGATCAAGATTATTATCGCATACATTTTATATAAATGAATGCGATGTACCTGTAAGATTATAACAGGTACGCCTTTTAATTGACTCAAATCTGTAAAATTTCTTTGGTCATTAACGCACAGCTTCTGCTTTAGGCGAAAATCCTTTGATACTATTGCTGAGGCTCTATCTACTGCTACTGAGGCTACTTTTGCTTTTGCTGAGAACAGCGTCCTTGACGATTCCGCTACTGCTGCAGCGTTTGAGGAACTTCTTCTATTGCCTTCGAACCCTGGGGCTGATTCTGATTAGATTTACTTTCTCCTGGTCCTTGTTGCTTATTTGAATATTGATAGGAGTAGTGACTAAATTATACACACGTATAATAGCTGTTGCTTCTAGCTTTACAAACTCCTTGGTGCATTTTATTGCACTTAGGGAACGAATGAATTCCTTGATATCCTTGCGAAGAACTGCCTTGATTAACGAAAGGCGACTTAAATCTTCCTGGATTTACTTGCTGCTGCTGACCTTGCGGTCTTTGCTGACTTTGTTGGCCTTGCCAACTTTGCTGATTTTACTGTCTTTGCCATGGCCTCTTATTTGATTGAGAACCATCATTCCACTTTTGCTTTCTTCGTTGAAATTGATCTTGATTTGAATATTAAGGGCTCGCTGCTGATGGAGCTTGTATTTGCTGAGAAGATGGTGTTGACAACTGCAACGATCTTTATGGTTGCATAGCTAACTCCATATCCAAAGCTCGATTTAAAGCTTCTAAATAGTTCAATGCACTCTGACTGAATAGCACGACTCTTTATGTCTTGATGTAGTCTGGTTCAAAAGAGCTCAGACATTTTCTCATCTGTGTCTACTTTATCTTGGGCGAAACGAGCTAAAACGCAAAACTCTCGATCGTATTCGGATACCGACTTCTTTCCTTGCTTAAGATTGGCAAACTCACTCTCCTTTTATTTTCGATAATTTCTTGGAACATAATTCTCGAAAAGAGCATTCTTAAGTTGCTCCTACGTCAAATTCTCTAACTACTCAGGGTATATGTCCCCTGACAAGCTTCCTACCAATAATCCGCAAATCCTTTAAGCTGGTAGGTCATACATGTATGACGTTAATGCTTACTACTACAAAGAAACCTAAATAAATAATAATTTTTTTTTTCTAACGATCGAAACAGCTCTTCAGCTTCGGACGAATTTCCTCTTACGTCTAGAGTTGGGAATTTTAATGAAGAAAGAAATTCTTCTATCCTCCTTTTGGTTGAGGAGGCGGTTAGGTTCTTGCTGCTCTTCTTTTCTACCTTATTTCCTTTTCTAGAAAGCATTCTAGTTAACCAACTCAGGGTTTTCCGAAGAATTTTATTTCCTTTTAAACGGAATAAACTTTCTTGATTTTTTTTAAACTTAAAAAAAAATTCTTATTCACATCTTTAGCACATAACATGCTCATCATAAATAATGAATCAAACGATTCACTCTCATCATCATATAATCAAATCATCAAGAATTTAACTTGAAAGTTTAAGCACTTTCACATATTAAGTTTTAATATAAAAGCAGTTACTTCTCAAAATAATAGTTCCATACATGGAACTTAACATTCACGTAAATCAAATCTTATCATAGCATAATCACTTTCATAACTTAACTCAATAATTAAGCACTAGCACAACCGCTTAGCTTCATAAACTTTTCTTAATCATTCAAAGAATTCGCAAAATAACCTAACGTACTTTTAACTTTTGGCAAAGCAACATACTTCTTTCATACTTAGCTTATATTCATAAAATTCTTATTCTTTAAACTCTAACTTCATCTTGACAATTTTGCTGTCAACTTACTTTCTGCTTCACAAAGCATCATAACTTCTTATTTTTCTTAAGCATATAAGAACTCATCAACTGATCTTAATGACTGCTTTAGTCATTCTTTCATGTACTGGAAGATTTTCCCTTTTGAAATCTTTTTAAGATAAGAAATCTATCAAAAGATAAATTATTCTTGTCTTAATTGTGATGTTCTAGCATCCCACTAGCATAATAGTGACGGTACAGAATACTAATTTGTTACCGAAAAATCTAAGGTTAAATTATGCATCATATATTATATTTAAAACTCACAATTTCGCATTCATACTACTTCTTTCTTTCATATTTTAAAAATCGGCAACAGTAAAAAAAAATCAACTCTTTATTGGTCGTTCAAAAAAAACTTTTCTTCTTTATTAAACGCATTATCGAAATTTATACTATCGATTTCTGCATCATCTTTTTCTGCTACTTCTTCTTTGATGATCACATCTCAGCCTAAGGTAAGCTTGACTTCATCTTCAAACTAACCTTGAATTTGACTTTTGGAGAGGAATACGTTGAAATTAATTAAACAATCCATCCTTTTATTAGTTGGATTGCTGTCGAGGTCATTATATTATTATTCTCATGACACAGGGAGAATGATCCCGCTTCATGCTCCTTTGCTAGAACAGAGAAATGGAAACGGAAGAAAATTTAATATTCGGAGGGTTGAGAATATTAAGGATCCTCGGAAAGAGAGAATAAATCACCTCTGTGCGAAAGACAAAAATTACATTAAATTCTTAAAATAAAATTTATGAGATTAAAATTGACACGTTTAACTGGATAAGGAAATGACAGAACTAACAATCCGAGAAGTAGGTTGGGTAATGAAAGAATCCCAAACGTTAATTAAATCGGATAACTGAGGCTAAATAACATTAGCTCAGGCATTCCTAACAAAAACAGAAAGGAATAACATTATCCTGAGACATTAACTTCATCGATTAATTCTTTTGAGATATTACTTTATCTCAATCTCGTTCTAAAACATAACAAGAATGTGATTAACGAAAGAGAAGAATAACGAACGACAAATGAAACAACAAAGAACGAAACGGACGACGAATGATGAACGAACAACGGAAATTTTTTTTTTTACCTTAAGCTATGTTTTCATTCTTCATTACTTATTTTAAATCTCTTCTTCATACCCATTTTCCTTCATTTTCTTCAGTTGATTTCATTTTCTTGTCGTTTTTCAACGATATCTCGCATTCACTTTACTTTCCAAAAACAAACAATCGCCATGCTTGCAATTAATTTATCATCTCGCTTACTAAAGTTCGTCACATAAAGGATCTCAAGCTCATAACAACGTGCAAAATTTGATTTAGAAAGTTCCAAGAAATCAAAATAAATTGATTAAACTTGAAAGAAACAACTTGCAGAAAAATCCGCACAACTGCATCAGATTGTAACTGGATTTCAGAACAGAATACTTAAAACCAGGGGAAGTGCAGAGTACCATTAGAAAGCCACGGATGTCTAGTTTCCAACTCAATTTACGGATCTAAATTCCGTTAAACGAGCAGGAAGTTATGGCCTCCGGAGTAAAAGGTGGCAGAACAGCTGCCGCCCAGTTTTCCAGCCGCCGCTGCCGCCGGATTCACTATTCCAGCGACCGCTGGTTTCTGGCGACCACTGGATTCCGGCGACCGCTGGGATGGTCTTCGGCATTTTTGTCCCAGCGAGCGCTGCTTTCCACCAACCGCTTCTTTCCAGCGAGCGTTGCTTTCCAGCCGGCGCTGGAAAGTCGAGCTGAACGCGCTTCTTCTTATTTCCATGCATTTGACAAGATTTCTTCCTACATCTCTTGTTTTTCATCGTTCTTCTTCGATTACTCTTCATTTTAATTATTCTAACGCTTCCTCAACGTTAATTAAATTTCGTTCTACTTTACTTTCTTCCTTGATTTTAACGTTCTTCTTCGTCAAATACGTTTCATCTTACTTCGTTTTAACTCTCCTCGACTATATTTAATCTTTACTTCACTTCATTTTCTTTCTTTCTTCTTGAGACAATTAATCCGAAATTTAAACGACGAAAATTTATCGATAACTCGGAAAATTATCAAATGACACGCAGCATGGTCGTACTTCTTCATTTAATAGAAAACTTTGCCTCTTCGAGGACTTTTACAAAAGATAGGGAATTATTTACATTAACAATTCCCAATTTACCGTGATATTCTAACATCACACAAAACATTTTCTCAAAGCGGAATTCTACATCGCTACCGAATCTTTATAAACTTAACATTTTATGCATCTTTTCACGAAAGCTTACTAAACAAGCGTAAAACTTAAAAACGAGAAAGCGTGAAATTTGTTCGATTAATAATCTATTAAATTAACGTCACTCTCGAACTCTCTCTCTGCTCATCCTCCAAAGGATCTTCTTCTTCTTTTCATCCTCACTTTCAGACTCGGTACTCACCTCAGCTCTCTCCATTTTTTTTAACATCAAACGGACAACACTCACGTCGATCAAACCCGCAAAAGGTCTAAAACTAGGCTGAAACTCTAGATGGCTAAACCGCATACGACGAAGATGAAAATATCTTTCGGTTGCTCCTACCTCAGGGTCAATGGTATCCTCGTCACTGATATGACGACGCGGTCCAGACATACTTCTCTTGTAGAAACGAAAGAAACAAGCTGAGTTACAAAGAAATAATCAAGCTCTGAAGAATTCAAAGCTTGAAGAGTATCCAAAGAAGGATTTAATGGAACTACATCAATAGAGGGAGCTGAATCAAATTGTTCACTGAAGCAGAAGACTCGAGAACGGAAACAAAATATTTGATAGAGGTGGAGATGGAACATAGCCATTCGACAACGGCTAAGAAAGAAATGAGTTTACATTAAACCCATAATCATTAGGATGAGGAGTAACAACGAGCTGAAATGAGAAAAGGAATTAAGTCGTCTTGAAACACCGGATCCTGCAATCCTGCTCTATCAACTCGGATCGGCGGCTAATACAGTCCAGGTGGTGGTGTAGAGTAGCACATATAGTGAGAGCAAATCTCGACTATATTTCCATAGCAATCTCCGGAGAGCATACGATCCCAATCTTGCTCCAGGATGAACTGAGGTGTACGGGAAGCTGCCCATTTCCTGCCACTCGTCGAGAAGAAAAGAAACTAATCTTTCTATTCTGAGAATTCTTGAAATATTACTTTCATTGCTATCCATCGAAACATGATGAAAACGTTTAAAAAAAATTCTACTAACATTTCAGTAATACTCATACGCATATGCTAGAATTTTCTTATGACCTCGTCACTTCGAGAAGCTAAATTTTGCTTCCAAACAATGGTACCAAACTCACGGTACATCCCAAAGTTAAACAACCAACTTACTTGAACAATTATCCGTCAATTTGCTTTAAGCAACCAACATAAAACAATTTCATTAAAATCTCAAAACCACAACACAATTTCATATATCTCAAACTTTCTAACTTCATTTTATTGATTAACTCCATTATGGAGGTGGAAGACCATATTACTGAGTTTCTAGTTATGTGGGTTGATCAGGTCCACATAACAGTCCGTCAGTCACATGGAACTTCAACTTTTTAAACTTTTAAACATAAGAACTTTTAAATTCGTACCTGGTTTGCTGGATGAGATGAGGTGCTGGACATTTGTTGTTGTTAAAACTTGACTAGTCTAGAATTCAAACCAGACTAGACTTTGAAATATTAACTTAGAATAAACAGAACTTAGAGCAATTAGACCTTGCTCTCAACTAGTCTAGGGATTCAAACTAGACTAGACTTTCAAGAAATAACTCAGAGCAGACAAACCTGCTCTGATACCACTCTGTCGCAGCCCGGCCTAGAAATTAGATGACAAAGCCGGTGGACATGACGTACACAATTTATGTTTAACAAAGAAATTTAATAGCGACCCGGCTATTTATCAATAATCACAAAGGACAAATCAACTCAACCAACAATCAACTTTGACATTTTCAAAACAAGTATAACTTGAGATTTATGAGACGATCAACCAAATAAGCATTTATGGAATAATCAAATCAGCTCAAGATCAATAATTTCCATCAAATGAATCCAACAACTCAATGACATGAAAACAACGAGCTGACTTATAGATCAAGAACGCAAGATATATATATATATATATATATATATATATATATCAAGTAGGCTGATTTCAAAAGGAGTTAACGAACATATTTCGATCAAACTTTCAGAATTCAAACGACTTAAACTTAGTTTGACTTTAGAATCCAACCATCATCAACAAAATTTATACATCATCAAACTTCATAAATTTGCAGCGGAAAAACGAGAGAATATATGTATGAAGACATATATTCTAGGTTCTAAGCTCATCAACACGATTCTTATCATATAAACCAATAACAACAACAACAAGTCCGCCAGCACACGATCATCTTCATCCCAGCTAACCTGCACATTTTAGATTAATAGACGGGGCTGAGTACGAAGTACTCAGTGGGCACATGCCAAGATAATTTGAAAACTTACTAAATACAACTATAAATTGGACTTGCCGAAAGACATAGCACAATTCAAACTTGTGCATGTTCAAAAGAATACATAAATATATATAAGAGTATGTACCATGTCTACAATAAAATAGTGCTGAGAAGTAGGCCTCCTTCTCAAACACTTGTAATCGTCCACTCCTTTCGGAAGGCTCCCGATTACAAAATAGTGTACACAAATCCTACCTTGGGTAGGACCGAATTCGTCTTTCTTTGGTAGACGGTATCATACAAAACTTTAAACATTTGGCAAGCCAATTATTTTGAAAACATCACACAAATATATAATTATATTTATATATATAGCATTCATCATTTCTTGGTTTAGAAAGCCCACCTGATAACTGAAGCTTTGGACTTAACCTTTATCGATTCTGAATCCTCGGATTCACACTTCCACTCGATCCTTCATTCAAACTAGAATTCACGAATTCAGAACGAGAATTAACTACTATCGAATAAACGAATTCGATATTTTAAACTTCTAATTTACTTCGAAATTCTACGTCGAAACTCGACGAACTTGAGAATTTCTAACTTAACTTCTTAAACGCTATCTTAACTCATCATTAATTAAAATCACACTTAACATAATCATACATTAATTACTATTCATATCTTCAAATACGAAACGGATTTGACTCGACAAACGAGCTCTAAAAATTCTCAAATAAATTTCTTATCATTACTAAGCCATAATAAGCATAATTACATATTCAAATCATCACTTCATATCATACAAACATATCAACCTTCAACTTGAAAAATTCATCGGAAAATAGAAAATTATCAAAACTTCATATTAAATTTCCGAAAAATTCCACATCCCTTAGTTTTTAACATAGAATTCAAATCTATAATTATTTATTTGATTAAAAATCAAATAATCTTTATAAATAAAGATTAAAGGGGCTGCCCTTTTTCAATTCTTGGATTAAATATCCAATCTCATTCTAATTACTTCCAAACATGCTTAATTAAATTATAAACTATAATTATAATTTAATTTCTTAAATAACTTAAATAAAACCATAACTCCACATATATATATTTCGACTTTATCATATATAATATATATATGATTACTTTCTCTCCAAATCACTTCATAACATGCTTGATTAAAATCATAGAGATTAATTATAACTTCAATTAATCCATTTAAGCCTTAAATTAATTATTTCTTAATTAATTAAAAGCTGAAAATTTCTAAAATAATAGAAATTGAACTCCAAAAATTCTAATAATATTCTCACATGCTTAAATAAAAATCATAAGCTCAATGCTATCATCAATTTCATCATTCAAGATCAAAATCAAAATCCCAATTTTGATGAACCCTAATTTCGAAATTAATTTAAAATTGGAGAATTAATGATTCAATCCATTAATTCAATACATGATCATACTCAATAACATCATATAAGCCCAATTTAAACATTTAATTAATCAAAGAACATCAAGATCAAAAACCCCTAATTTTAGTTAATATTTTCGGCTATTTTGAAAAATAATAGAAGGACTTTGATTCTTTGATTACTTCCAACATCAAACATGCTTAGAATAATTATCTAAGCTCAAATAATCCATCTAATTAATCATCTAACATCACAATTAAAAACCCCTAATTTTCCCTAGTTTTCGAAAATTACTAAGATTAGGGTTAGGGTTTGAATTAAACATGAATTAATGATCTATCATGCATCCTAAGCATGAATTAAACATCATAATTTAAAATCAAGATCATCTAACATGTTTTGGCATAATTTTCGAAAATTATAAAATAATTAAAAGGATGATTTGAGTTTGAATTTTAAGCTACAACTTGAACTAAACATTTATCTTACCTTGATTAATGATTTGGAATGGATTAACACTTGAATTTGAGCTCAAAAATTGAAGAAAGAATGGATGAATAAGTGTGGTGTGTTGCTGCTGTTTGTGGCGTGAAGAATGAAGGATAAATGGTTACACATACACATTTAAATAGATACAAGTTAGTCAACATACTTATGTCATGGCTTATGTAATAATTAAGATTATTTAATTAATTTAATGCTTAATTTAATTAATTAAATACTATACTTGCTAATTATAACTTCAATCTCTTATTTCTCAATCTAGTAAAATCAATTAGGGCATCTCAAACCCTAATGCAAATTCTCGTAAGAAAATGCTGAGAAACGAATTATTTATGAAATAAATAAGATTATTTCTTTTAATAATTAATTATTAATAAAATAAATTAAGAAAATTAAATTCATAATTTTCTCCATTAAAAATCATGCATAAATGCACAATTAAATAAACATAAATTCTAATTCATTTCGGTTAATCCGAGACGAAACAGAAATAATTAAATTTCACTTTTTTGGCAAATATTAGGATTGTCGAAGGAAAATTATTGAAAAGGAAATTTTTCTTCATCTTCATTCTCTTAATTTAATTAAAGAAATACTAAGATTAATTATTCAAGAAAATGGGGTATTACATAGACAAGGTTGGATTTATATTCTTTCAAGCTATAAGCTTAAGAATTATGCTTTAATCATCTAATTTCTTCTTTAAAATTTTCGAAATTTTGGGAGATATGATTAGATGATGTTGATCTTATAGTATGATACTTATATGATGTTTATATGATGATTTATGTGATTAAATCAAGCATGAGAAAACCCTAACCCCAAGTTTGAAATTTTCGAAAATTATGAAATTTTAGGGGTTTTTAATTCATTTGTTTTATGATTAAATTGATGTCAAATATGAGCTTAGATAATTAATCTAAGTATGTTTCATGTTGGAAGTAAGCATGAATTCCCAACCTATCGCATTTTATTAATTAATGTCGAAAATTATGGTTTTATTTAGGGTTTTGAAGATTTGATGAAGAAAGATGTAATTGATGGATAATTTGATGTTATATGATGTTAATGGTAATTGTTGAATCAAGAGTTAGTGAATTAAAAGCATGATTAACCCTAGAAATCCTAGAAATTGAAATTAGGGTTCTTAAAATTAGGGTTTATTATTTAATGAGTAATTAGGGTTCTTAAAATTAATGGGAGAATTAAGTTTAAGAAGTTTAATTAAGTATATTACAAATGAAAAAGAAGAGAAAAGAATTCTAGAAATCCTAATTTAAAAACAAAATATCGAAAATAAAATAAATAAAATAAATATTTATTTGATTTTTAATTAAAAAAACTAATTGCATTGATGAACTTCTTAATAAAAATTAAGTATTGTGTAATTTTCTAGAATTTTAATTCAATGTATAAAAACTTTTCTATTTTTAGTTGATTTTTCCGTTTCGGAAGTTTATTCGTTAATTGGACCGAATGTGTGAAATAAATGTGTAATTATGTTTGTTATGATGAAATAAGTATATAGATTTAATTTTAGAATTTTCTGAATCCGTTTGACGGATTAAAATCGACTTAGTCGATTATGACGAATAGTAAATGATGAATGTTTATGAATGAGTGGGATTGTTTTGTGTTTGATTGATGATTGTTGATTAATAATGAGTTAAGATAGAATAAGAATATTTAAGAAGTTAAGATAGAAATTCTCGAGTTTCGTTAACTTCGTCGTAGAAATTCGAATCGAATTACGTTAAGATTATCGAAGTCGTTAATCGATAGAAGTTCTCGTTCTAAAGTCGCTATTCCATTTCGATTTAAAGGAGCAAGTGATAGTGGAAGCAGGACCGTGAAGTAAGAGTATCGAGCGTAAAAGTTTAAAAGTTAAAGCTTAAATCTACCAGGTGGGTTTTCCTATCTATACAACATGAAAAGTATGAATTTATATGATTTTTCAAAGCTTTGATACTTGCCAAATGTTTTTAAAATGTTAAGTATGTTACCATCTACTTAAGAATGATGAATTCGGTCCCGCGCAAGGTGAGATTTGTATACACATATGTAATCGTGTGCATTTCTTTGATAGGCCGGTTATACTTAATCGTGAGCCTTTCCTTGCCTCTTTCGCATCACTATTATTTTGTAGATAAGGTTCATACTGTTAAATATGTCTGCAGACAAATGTTTTTCAAGAAAAGAGAATGTTTTTAACATTACACAAGTTGTTTTCAGAAAATCCTTGTGCTATGTTTTCCGGCACGTTTTCAAAATATAGCTGTATTCAACAAGTTTTAAATGTTTTCGGCATGTGTTCACTGAGTACGAAGTACTCAACCCTGCATGTTATTTCTAAAACGTGCAGGTTAGCAGGGATGCAGATGACGAGGGCTGGATGGACGTTTGTTGTTGTTGTTGTTATGGTTGTTTTTTGAAAATAAAGTTGTGTTTAAGAGTTATTATGATGAACTCAGACCTAGGATATATGTCTTCATACATATATTCTCATGTTTTCCGCTGCAAGAAAATGAAGTTTGATGTTGTTATAACATTTGAATTCTAAAGTCGAACTCTTTTGTCAAGTTCTTTTGAAAACTCAACCATTGAATTATATGTGTATAAGTTGTTAGTTGTGTTGAGAAGCTTTGTCGAACTTGAAACAGTTTTTCTTTATCATGCTTTCTTGATCCTCGAGTCAGCTTGTCATCCTCGTGATCAATGTCGATTATTTGGTTGATCAGGTCTATTTATTCACAACTTGTTGTATACTTGGTCATTATCGATTATCTGGTTGATCAGGTCTCTTGATTTCAAACTGATTTGAGTTATATATATCGATTTGCATGTCTTATTTATTCTAAAATTTATGAGTTGTTAAGTATGAATGTCCTTTGTTATTCTTAACAATAGCCGGGTCGCTATTTTAATCCTTTTGTTAATCATAAATTGTGTAAGTCGTGGGACCTACCGGCTTTGACATCTGATTTTGGAGTCGGACAGCGACAGTACTCAGTGGACACATGCCAAAATAATTTGAAATCTTTGTTGGGAAAATTATAAGGTTTCGATTTGATACCAAAACCCAACTGATTCTCCAACCGAATAGATGATCGCGTCAACCTAAATAGTGTTTTCCAGCTCGCCTGTTTGAGCTTTAGATTTCTAGGCTTACATGTTAAGGAAGCGGAAGACAGCAGTCGACCCAGCTGTGTTTACAGCTGGAGTCAGCTAGCAGAAGACGAAGAGACCCGTTGTGTTTACAAACGGAATCGGCCTAGCAAAAGACAGCAGGCGTCAACCTTCAGCTGAATGATCCAGCAGAGCCCGATCAAGCTGAAGAGAATTCGAGCTGAGTTCAAAACACAGCTGGTCCAGCTGTACAGAACAAAGGGAACTATCTCTGAAGACTTCACTTCAAGACAGTCCAGCTCTGAATTCAAAAGCCAGCTCTAAAGGCAGAAGATCCCGGAATCAGAGGAAGTCAACCTACCTCGACCAATGAGGGATTGCCAAATCAGCATCCTAGACTTCAGAACCTAGGATGTGACACAAATGAAGACAGGTGCAGATACGCTCAACGGCAGATCTTGCATTTAAGAAGAGTAGGTAAGATTCAAACGGCTCCTCCAACGGCTAGTCTTGAATCTCTACCTATATAAACCCGTCTTCAACCTCAGGATCAGATACGAAAAACTCTGTACAAGCTTTATCATCTGAAATCATCATTCTTTCAAAAGCTCTCAAGCAGTTCTACATAGATCAAAGAACTCTTTATCTTAAAGTGTTTCTAGTTAAGAAACTGCTTAGTTTTTCGTCTGTTCCCTTGGCCAAACTCATTGTATATCTTAAGCCTAGATTTCGAACGAGTTCATCATACTATAAAGTTCTTAATTGTAAGAACTCGTTCACAGTTGGAACCCCATACCCAAACCCAAACCCAGAAAGGTTAGGTAAAGGTACGCTTGCTCGAAGCGTGTAATTCAAGTGGTTAGGTTCTTCAGTACCCGGAAACTGAAGGTGTAGGCTTGACAGTGCCCGCAAACTGTTGGAACACAGCTCGGGTTTGAGTTGTGAAGTTGCTTGGTACTTGGAAACCAAGTGGTAGTGGATTACTAGTGAACCTGGTCATGGACGTAGGAGGTGTTACTCCGAACCACGTAAAAACTCGCGTGCTTCTTACTCTCTCTCTTTACATTCAGTTTTGTACTAACTCTTTCATATCATTGCATAACTGTTCAAAACTGCACACATAGCTGCTCTCCAAAGACAGCTGTGTCTCTTTAAAAGTTGCACAACTTGACTAAGCTGAAAACGTAAAGTTAATCTTTTCAAACTTAGTTTTTCTAAGTAACCGAGCTAAGTTTTCAAACCACCACATTCCGCACTGCCAGCTGAGTTATTTACCCAGCTGGATCGATAACTGAGCTCACCAACTCTGTGATTTAACTTGAAAAAGTTTAGAAAAATCTATTTGGTGTATTAACCCCCCCCCCCTCTACACCAAATACCCAGCTCAGGGACCATCAATTGGTATCAGAGCAGTGGTTCAATCGACCGCTGTTTCTGAAACAAGAGATTTGTCTTGAATCTCTGTGTCAGTGGTCAACTGAACAGATTCGTTTTTCAGAAAAACTCATATTATTACATACTGTATATTTCTATGGATTCTTATCTTAACAGGAATCTTCCCACCTTCTCGGTAGACGAGTATGCAATATGGAAGTTCAGACTGAAGAGCTTTCTCTGTGCGCATCACGATATGATGTGGGACGTCATCACAGACGGACCCATCATCATCTACAAGTCAGGGAACGAGCTTGTCCCAACTCAAGATGGAGGACAACCAGAATACCGGCCAATTCTCAAGCCAAAGAAGGATTACTCGTCAGAAGAACGAAAGCAAGCTGGACTGGACAGCTTCGCAAGAAACACCATCTCATCAACAGTCTCAAACGCCTACCTGAGTAAGATCATCAAGTGCGAGACAGCCAAAGAGATGTGGGAAATACTTGCCAAGCTATGTGAAGGATCTGAAGAAATCAAAGAAAACAAATTCACAATAGCTTGCCAAAAATTCGACAACTTCAAGCAGCTAGCCAACGAGTCCATCGAAGCGATGGAGCTAAGGTTCTCAAACATAGTCATCGAGATAGAGACAATCAGAACTGGGAAGTATACCCAGCGGGAAAAGAATCTAAAGGTTCTTTCAGCCCTTTCAGCTGAATGGAACACCTACAAGGTGGTACACGAAAGTCGAAGTGACTTAGGTGATCTTTCAACTGAAAGATTATACTCCCTGCTCAAAGCCAACGAGTACAGCTTGAAGATTACAATGAAAGAATCCTCAAGCAATCAAAAAGATGGAGAGCTGACACCTGCAATAAAGGAAATTGCGTTCAGAGCCAACTCTGAAAAATCCGCATACATACAGTCAGCTGAGTCATCGAAGAAGGATAAGAAGGAGATGAGCAAGGAAGAGTTACTTGAAGAAATAGCCATGCTGGTCAAAAACTACAACAGACTCAACACCAGCAAAGGCAAATACAAGAAGTTCGCTAGAACTTACAAAGATAAGTACACAGTAGCTGATGAGAAGTTAGCTGACAAACGTACAGAAGAAGGTTGCTTCAATTGCAAGGAACCAGGACACTACCGGCAAGATTGTCCAAAGCTGTCCAAGAAAGATAAAGACCAACTGAAAGCTAAAGTAGCTGACAGAAGGAGAGCTTATATCGCTGATGAAGAATCAGAGTGCAACAAAATGGATGACATGCCATTTTCAGACTCGGAAGAAGAAGCCGTGATGGCCCATGATGAACCTGATTGGGACACATGCTTCATGGGACAAACAGACGGCATCGATGAAGATGAGGTAATGTCTCGAACTCAAAATTTATCTAACATCTCACCATCACACGGACACTCTACACAGGTCTCAGAATCTGGACTACCTGATTGGAGTCTAGTAGAGAAAGTAATGAACGATTCCAAGGAGCTTCAAGAGATCCTTGACGTTATTATGTGTGAGAATGCCGAGCTGAAGGCGGAACTGGAAAAGACAAAAGTATCAGACGCAGCCGATACAACTCAGCTCCAACAAGAAGTCATTTCACTAAAAGACAAAATAGTGAAACAAGATCAGCTGATGAAGGAATTCTTCTATGAGAAGAAACAGCTGATAGAAGATGTGGAAAAGGTCACAGCTGAATCGGAAAGGAAGTCAGCTGAGATCATTGAGCTGAAAAGCACCGAAGAGGTACTATCTAAGAAGATAGTAGCTCTCATCAAAGCCACGTCAACAATGGACGAGATCATTAGTGCTCAGCGTCCAGCAGCACTCAAAGCGGGACTGGGATACAACGAATCAAAGGATGCCTCAAACATTGCATCCACAAGTGGAACAAAGGTTATGTTTGTACGTGCAAAAGAACCTTCAATCCCAAGAAATTTCAAAGCATCAACGGTTGAGGACACAAAGAAAGGCGTCGGGAAGACCAGCTGTGAAACATTCTCAAGCTCCGTCGAGAACACAGCAGGCATCAAGAAGGTCAGCTGTGCGACAACCTCAAGCCCAACTCAGACAGCAACGTGCTCAACCTCAACGAAGACAACAGGCTAGATTTTACAAATACCAGCAACAGCACCAGCATGTTGATCGATATCAACCAAGATATCAGAGATACCCAGCTGGATACCACTCATATGAGTATCAGCTGGATAATCACTTCCAACCACAGCATCACATGAGACAGCAGAGACAAAGGAACGTCTCAGCTAGGCACACAGCTGGAAACCAAAAGAAGTCAAGACGTCAAAATAGGAAGACAAGGAGATCAAGACCCCGCCAGCAACAACCGAAGAACACAAAGAATGTGTACATCGACTTAGCTGGGAGAATTATCAGATCATATGACCCAATTCGAGTCATCAAGCAGATCTGGGTCATCAAAGGATCTCTGTCTAACCCACAAGGACCCAATTAATACTGGGTACCTGAATTTTAATTTTTTGTTTAGGTTGCAAGGAATCGACGCATCTCTGAGGAGTCGATGAGAACGCTATGGTACTTGGACAGTGGATGTTCCAAGCACATGACGCACCTAAAGCATCTACTCCAGGAGTATATCGAGCGTACAGGTCCACAAGTAACATTTGGTGACAGCTCCAAAGGTCTAACCAAAGGTTATGGTACATTTAAAACTAGAAATGTTATAATCCCAAATGTTTCTTATGTACAAGGATTGCAACATAACTTGCTTTCCATTAGCTAATTCTGCGACAACGGTTTTTCTGTCAAGTTTGATGCACAGGGATGCACAGTGAAGCACAGGGAAACTAAGCAGATACTCCTAAGAGGGAAAAGAGAAGGAAATATGTACTTTGCTGACTGGAACAGCAGCCCTCCGGAGACTTGTCTTGTATCGAAAAGCAGCAATGAAGTCAGCTGGCTGTGGCACAGACGGCTGAATCATCTCAACTTCAAGACAATCAACAAACTGGCTAGGAACCAGCACGCTAATGGAATTCCAGATCAAGTATATGACAAAAGTCATATATGCAGAGCGTGTCAACAAGGAAAGCAGACAAGAATTTCATTCTCTCTCAAGCCAGTTTAGTCAACTGATCGAGTTCTTCAACTTCTTCACATGGATCTTTTTGGTCCAGTTACTCCAGCAAGCTTCAATGGCAAAAAATATACTCTGGTCGTTGTGGATGATTTCTCAAGATTCACATGGGTATCATTCTTGTACCAGAAGAGCGAAACCAGAACTAAGCTGCCTATCCTGCTGGAAAGATTATCAACACAGAAGGAGTGCAAGATAATGTCAATAAGATCAGATCGTGGAACGGAGTTTCTAAATGAAACTATTTATGATTACTGCGAGAAGAACGGAGTTCAACACCAAACATCTGCAGTTCCCACACCTCAGCAGAATGGTGTAGCAGAAAGAAGAAACAGAACTCTCAAGGAAGCAGCTACCTCAATGCTAGCTAGCTCTGCCATTCCAAAGAAGTTCTGGGCTGAAGCAATCAACACAGCTTGCTTCACTCAGAATCGCTCCCTACTCACATCAAGGCAAGGAAAGACACCGTATGAGCTATGGAATAACAGAATACCATACATTGGTTATTTCAAGGTATTCGGATCCAAATGTCACATCCTCAACAATGGGAAGACACAGCTCAAGACGTTCGATGAGAAGACAGACCGAGGAGTATTCCTTGGTTACTCCGCTGTGAGTAAAGCATACAGAGTCTTCAACAGAAGAACTCAAATAGTCGAAGTAACTCCACATGTTACCTTTGACGAATCCTCCTTCGAATATATAGATTCTATCAAACGAAGAAGCGAAGGAGAATCTTCAAGATTGATTCAGACAAGAGCTCAAGAGAATAGAATCAGGAATCTGGCTGAACCAATAATTTGGGACAATGAGCCGGAGGAGGAACTTCAAATCAACCAAGAAGCTCCACCAGCTGGAAATCGAGAAGAAGCTTCAACGCCAAATCAAGGGGGAACATCATCAGCTGGGAATCCAAACACAGCTGAGTCCCCAAATTTCGCCTACTGAGCCTCTACAGAAGTCTCCTCAAAATAGAAATCAAAGAGAACCTATTTCTCAAGATTTAACTCCTGAGCAACTCCAAGTCAGACGTAATTTAGCCACGTCAAGCATCAATCAATTGGAAGAAGAAATTCACAAAAGGAGAAGATGGATTGAAGATCATCCATCATCAGCAATTATCGGAGAACCATCTGACCAAGTCAAAACCAGAAGCTCAGCTGCTCAAGCTTTATCGGATCATCAAGAAGCAGCTGACACAGCTCAACTCTCAGTAGAGCTTGAACTGACGGTCTATGATGAAGACACAACTCTAATGGCATGTTACGTAGCTCAAGTGCCAGAGCCCCAATCAATTCTCGAAGCATTGAAGAGTGTGCCTTGGACCAACGCCATGCAAGAAGAGCTGAACGAATTCCTCAGAAATTGTGTCTGGGAATTAGTCGACAGACCTCAAGAAGTCAAAGTCATAGGACTCAAATGGATATTCAAGAACAAATTGGATACCCTGGGAGTCGTCATCAGAAACAAAGCTCGACTGGTTGCCAAGGGCTACACTCAGCAGAAAGGAATTGACTTCGAAGAATCATTTGCTCCAGTAGCACGATTGGAATCAATCAGACTATTTCTCGCCTATGCAGCACATCACAAATTCAAGGTCTATCAAATGGATGTGAAGTGCGCATTCTTAAATGGAGAAATCAAAGAAGACGTCTACGTTGAACAACCTCCAGGATTCGAAGAAGAAGGAAATAAAGTCTACAAGCTAAAGAAGGCGCTTTATGGATTGAAGCAAGCACCTCGAGCTTGGTATGACACTTTGTCAAATTTTCTCGTATCCAAAGGATTCAAGAAGGGCTCAGTAGACAGAACTCTCTTTACCATCAAGTCTGGAGAAGACATCCTGGTTGTTCAAATCTACGTAGACGACATCATCTTTGGATCAAGATCAAGCTTCTTATGCCAAAGATTTGGGGAGATGATGTCAGAGAAGTTCCAAATGTCCATGATGGGAGAAATGAGTTTCTTCCTAGGACTTCAAGTCAAGCAATCATCAGAAGGGATTTTCATAAATCGATCCATATACGTGAAAGACTTGATCGCCAAGTATGGAGTTCAATCCAGCAGAATTGTAAAGATTCCAATGAACACCAACTGGAAGATTGAACCTGGAACTGAAGGGAAGTCAGTTGATTCCAACAAATACAGAGGGATAATAGGATCCCTGCTGTATCTAACAGCAAGTCGTCCAGACATCTCTTACGCAGTTGGAGTGTGTGCCAGATTTCAAGTTGATCCAAAGGAAGCACACATGCAAGCAACCAAGAACATTCTCAAATATCTCAAAGGAACTCAAAATGTCGTGGTACCCACCGAAGACAATCTACGGTATCGGATACTCAGATTCAGACTTCGCTTGAGATCGGTTGGACAGAAAATCAACTTCAGGAACTTGTCAGTTCTTAGGAAGTAAGTTGATTTCATGGTTTTCAAAGAAACAAACGTGCGTCGGAACTTCCACGACAGAAGCAGAATATATGGCCGCTGGAAGCTGCTGCTCTCAAATTCTCTGGCTGAAGCATCAGCTGGATGACTATGAAGTGAAAACTGGTCAAGTTCCAATCTTCTGTGATAGCTCAAGTGCTATTGCAATATCTGAAAATCCAGTACATCACACAAGATGCAAGCATGTAGACGTACGACATCATTTCATCAGAGATAACGTAGAAAAGAAGGATGTGATTGTTGAGAAAATTCACACAGACATACAGCGGGCTGATATTCTCACAAAACCGCTGATAGAAGCAAGATTCAAAATGCTGTGCGGATTACTTGGACTTCTCAACCCAGACGATGCTTCACCCAGCTGAACGGAAGCAGACCCAGCTGAACAGACCCAGCTGAATGCAAGCAGACGCTAAACCAGATGATGAAAGTAAAGGATTATTCAACTGAGGGGGAATCAACTGGAACCACAATGACCCAGCACACCCACTCAACAGAGGTATCAGCTGACTACAATGATCAGCTGAGAGGTTTGCAACAACATTAATTACACCTACTCACCCTGTTTTTCTGTCAACTCACATCTTGTCATATCTAATCAATCTTAATTAAAAGTCTGCAAAGAATTGAATAATGGGAGTTTCGAGGCAAAAGTCAAAACGCCCTAACCGTTCTCTCTCGCGCATTAACTCACATATTCTAATCAAGAAATTAATATGTCGCGAGAATCACTCCCAGCCGTAGATCTTCTTATCAATAGACAAATCTTGATCGTCCATTCATCAAGAAAACTCTTTAAATATGCTAGAAGATATACGCATCAACCCTAGAAAGTTTTTCGGCATTCTTTCTTATTTCCATCAATTAGTATTATTTGTTTCTACTAACAAAAGATGCAGAAGAAGAACATGGAATCCAGAAAGATATCTCCCGAAGCCGATCAAACTTGAAGAATCTGTCTAAGCTTCAAGATAAGAGTTGCTTAACTCTCAGGAACCTCAAAGAAGACGGAAGTCCAGAAGAAGGTGAAGCACATCGACAGATCCAGGCCAGCGCAGTGGGAGACTGCAAAGCTCAAGAACGTCATTCACCAGGAAGGTGCAGAAAACTTTCTGGGAATGACAAAGGAAAAAGATCTCCTCAGCCCCACTGATTCTCTCAACATAAAAGAGAGAACGGGACATACAACTCCCTGGGATGCAAAAATCAACGTCAACAGACCTGGACCAGATGTTGATAAAGCCGGAGTATTCAAGAGTAGTCTTGACAAAGCTCTTGCTCCACCACAGGAGGCACAGAAAAAGATGCAGGAGACAAAGCAGAATGCATCTATCTCCATCCCAGCTGGGAATCAGAGACAACTTGAGGAGACAAAATATACTGAAGCACTGTCTTCAAACAGAAGACTCAAGTCAAAGGTGCTCAGTCAGTCAGCAGAGAAACCAACTGACATTATGAGAGAATTCGTAATCACTCTCCGAGGAGCAGAAGGCCCACATGCGGTCGTTTCTTACGGTGGAAGAGAAGTTCACGTCCCTGCGTGAACATAATCATCACCAACACCGCAACGGAGTATTCCAGCTGAACAACCAAGCTTAAACCCCAAGACAGATGGGATACTTCAACCGCCTTCTCCTCAGTTTCCTTCAGCTCCACAGGGACACCTGCTTCGAGATCTTCCGACGAAAGATGCTCAAGTCCCTGCACCAAGCTTAAATGAGTAACATCACCCAGCCAATGATCACCTGCAGCTGGATGATGATGATATGAGCTGAACTCAAGCCCCTCAAGTGCTGAATCAGACTTTCTCATTCAATCTAAGAAGTCTGAAGAAGCAAAAGTTGCAAGGAATGAAGTTGTGCCCGACTCCGAAGATACTATCTCCCGTGCCAACTCATCCCTCCAAGCACTCAGCTGGACTGCCCCAGCTGAATCAGGCCAAGGACGCTGTGTCTGCAATCACAGCTGAGGCTAATGCAACTGAAGAAGAGCCAGCTAAAACAACAGCTGAGCCACCTAGACTCCAAACCTCGCTGCTCAGAACTGAAAACCACAGTTTCGCCAAACTAAAACATCGCAACAGCCGATGGTGTATCTCTCCCACCCTGTTTTGATCATGCCAAAAAGGGGGAAGTAAGGAAGAAGAGAGACAAGTCAAAGAAGAGGCAAACTGTTGAGCTAGAGGAACCAGCTGGATCAGAATCAGCTGAAGAGACGAGTCAAAAGAAAGAAGCAACGGATGCAGAAGAGAAGACCCAGCCAACTGGGACTGAAGACTGAAGATTGAAGACTAAAGATTTGAAGATTTTGTTTCTTCTTTCTTTTTCCTGTGTTATAATGTATTTTCTTACATTAATAAAACACAAGTTTTTCTGCGTCATAAGTTGTCTCGGTTAGGTTTTGGCATCATCAAAAAGGGGGAAATTGTTGGGAAAATTATAAGGTTTCGATTTGATACCAAAACCCAACTGATTCTGATACCAAAACCCCTCTACACCAAATACCCAGCTCAGGGACCATCAATCTTGCTGTTACAGCATATAGATTGAACATGCCATAAAGCATAAGCACAAGTAAACTTTTGAAAAACAAACCTGTGCATGTGTTCTTTAAAAACATATTTGTCCGCGCAGTCATATAATTTAAGGTGTATGTACCAGATCTACAATCATAAATTAGTGCTGAGAAGTAGGCCTCCTTTTCAAACACTTGTAATCGTCCACTACTTTCGGAAGGCTCCCGATTACAATATAGTGTACACAAATCCTACCGTGCGTAGGACCGAATTCGTCTTGCTATAGTAGATGGTAACATACAAACACTTAAATCATTTGGCAAGTTAACTTCTTCTTTGATTCGAATTCGACTTAGAATTCTAGGACTCTCTATACTTAATATTCTTAATAAACTTATCTCACTTAACCTTTCTTCTTACCTCTCAAACTTAACTTCTAACTAACAATCTAACTTATAAACATTAACATTAAACTTTAAACATATAATTATATCATTAATCATAAGCACATCATCATCTTATAAGTATTTCATGAACATATAAACTCTTCATTAACATATAACTTATGATTTACTATTTATATCTTCAAATACAAAACGGATTTGACTCGACAAACGAGCTCTGGAAAATTCTCAAATTAATTTCTTATCATTACTAAACCATAATAAGCATAATTAGAGTATAGAGTTATTTTAGGACTTTAACTTTTGTCATTTTGCAAAAGTAGGACACATTTTTTCGGGCTTCCAATTATAGGACAAAATTTAAAAAATTAATCAACATCAGGATATATTTGGGCCCGATTTATGATGGTCGGGCTAAGTTCCACGTGTGCTCAATTAAAGGGTCCGATGCCCATGTGGATGCCCATGTGGATGCCCATGTGTCAATTTCATAATTAAGAGTCTTTCCAAGTTAAACAAACTTGCAATTCTTCATTACTACAACATGCTGCAAATAGCACTTGATAACAATACCAAAGCAATCTTGATTACAGGAAGTTGCAAATTACACTACAAACTAAATAATTAACTGGCTTCAAAATATTGGGCAAATAGCACTACAGACTATGAACATTCTTCCATCACTGAAAGCAACACAGCAGCACCAACAATAACACAACAAACTGCAATTTTTTCTTCAATTTTTTGAGGTCTGATATCTTAGTCTCTTGTGCATTCAGCCTCCGTAATAATCCCGGAATAATTGCCCTAGCTCGAGCGCACATCGGAGGATCTATCCAATTCCAAAATGAACACTTACCAATCTGGAACAAAAATAAAAGAATTTTATGGAGGGCCGCCTTCAAGAAACAGGGGAATTCAAGAAAAAAAAATGAAAGACATGTGCGTCCACGATGTGCGATTTATGGCTCTCATGGGGGTTTCACAGAGACACGTGGTTGGAGGGATTTCATGACTGCTCATGGAAGACATGTTAGGGTTCTTCCCAAGAATTTGGCTGGAGGGATTTCGCGCGTGCCTTGCTTTCACCTTGTTTCAGAGTCAATTATATCACTTCGATTTAGTTTGGGCAATCGATTTGGGACTAGGGTTCTTCAAATTGGGGGTGAGATATGATTTGGGTTTTTTTTTTTTTCTGTAGCGTGATTTTATGGGAGTTAATATTGAATTTACTAATTTTAATTTTGAATTAATTAGTTTTGATTTTTAGATTTTATTATGAAATTGACACATGGGCATCCACATGGGCATCGGGCCCTTTAATTGAGCACACATGGAACTTAGCCCGACCATCATAAATCGGGCCCAAATATGTTCTGATGTTGATTAATTTTTTAAATTTTGTCCTATAATTGGAAGCCCGAAAAAATGTGTCCTACTTTTGCAAAATGGCAAAAGTTAAAGTCCTAAAATAACTCTGTACTCGCATAATTATATATTCAAATCATCACTTCATATCATACAAACATATCAACCTTCAACTTGGAAAATTCATCGGAAAATAGAAAATTATCAAAAGTTTGTATTAAATTTCCGAAAAATTCCACAACACTTAGTTTTTAACATAGAATCCAAATCTATGATTATTTATTTGATTAGAAATCAAATAATCTTCATAAATTAAGATTAAAGGGGCTGCCCTTTTTCATCTTTTAAATTAAATATCCAATCTCATTCTAATTACTTCCAAACATGCTCAATTAAATTATAAACTATAATTATAATTTAATTTCTTGAATACAAATCATAATTCCACATATATATATATTTCGGCTTTTTCATATATAATACATGGATGATTAATTTATTTCGAAATCAATTTATAACATGCTTAATTAATATCATAGAGGTTAATTATAACTTCTGTTAATCCATTTAAGCCTAAAATTAATTATTTCTAAATTAATTTTAAAGCTTAAAATTTCTAAAATAATAGAAATTGAACTCCAAAAATTCTAATAATATTCTCACATGCTTAAATAAATATCATAAGCTCAATGCTATTATCAATTTCATCATTCAAGATCAAAATCAAATCCCAATTTTGATGAACCCTAATTTTGAAATTAATTTAAAATTGAAGAATTAATGATTCAATCCATTAATTTAATAAATGATCATACTCAATAGCATCATATAAGCTCAGTTTAAATATTAAATTAATCAAAGAACATCAAGATCAAAAACCCCTAATTTTAATTAATATTTTCGGCTATTTTGAAAATAATAGAAGGGTTTTGATTCTTTGATTACTTTCAACATCAAACATGCTTAGAATAATTATCTAAGCTCAAATAATCCAACTAATTAATCATCTATCATCACAATTACAAACTCCTAATTTTCCCTAATTTTCGAAAATTACTAAGATTAGGGTTAGGTTTTGAATTAAACATGAATTAATGATCTATCATGCATCCTAAGCATGAATTAAATATCATAATTTAAAATCAAGATCATCCACTAATCTTTCTCATTTTTTTCGAAAAAAGTGAAAGAATAAAAAGAGATGATTTAACCATGATCTTGAGCCCAAAAATTGAAGAAAAATGGAAGAATTGTGTGTGAAGTGTGTGCGTGCTTTGCTGCTGCATTTTGGCGAGAGAAATGGATATGAAATGGTTTATCACACACACTTAAATACTAACAAAAGTCAACAAATTGATGTCATGCATTAGGTCATTGCTTATGCAATAATTAGGATTATTTAATTAGTTAAATGCTTAGTTTAATCAATTAATTACTAAACTTGCTAATCATAACTTCAATCTCTAATTTCTGGATCTAGAAAAATCAATTAGGGCATCTCTAACCCTAATGAAAATTCTCGGAAGAAAATACTGAAAGACAAATCATTTATGAAATAAATAAGATTATTATTTTTAATAATTAATTGCTAATAAAATAAATTAAGAAAATTAAATTCATAATTTTCTCAATTAAAAGTCATGCATAATAGTGTATATTGATAAACATAAATTCTACCTCGTTTTGAGTTAATCGAGACGAGACAAAAATAATTAAATTCCTTTTTACGGCAAAATTAGAGTTGCCGAAGAAAAATTATTAAAAAGGAAATTTTCTTCATCTTCATTCTCTTAATTTATTTAAAGAAATACTAGGATTTAGTATACAAGAAAACGGAGTATTACTTTCTCTTCCCCTAAAAATAAATTTCGTCCCGAAATTTGCTTATCTCGAGGGAAAAGCTCGGAATACCTTTCTTTCATTTTATCTTTCAAATTCAACATTTCTTTTTCTGAGCCAATGGCTCTACTTAATCATTACTCACACTATCGATTTATTTCTTAACTGATGGACCCTTCGATCCAAAATTACTTCTACATGTATCTCAAAACTGAGATCTGGGTCTAAGATCGCTTCTTCTTCTTAAATAACGTGCTTGGGATCGAACACGTATTGATGCAACTGAGATACATTAAACACGCTGTGCAAATTTCTAAAGCTTAGCGGTAAAGCCTACTTGAACATAACTTGACGTATCTTTTTCAGGATTTCACACGGTCCTATTTAACGAAATTTAAGGTTATTTTTCATGCCAAATCTAGGGATTCTTCTCGAAGGCGAAGCTTTTTAGAAAAACTTTATTTCTGACTTCGAAATCTATTTCTGATATCTGAGTATCAACATAAAACTTTTGGTCATCTTACTATTTTAACCCGTTGTTTGATTTGGCGAATTATCTTGATCAATTCTTCAACACCATCAGGACCTAATACTTTACTTTCACCTACTTCAACTAAATAAAAGTAGGGATCGATACTTCTTCCTCAAAGAGCTTCATAAGGGCACTATGATGATCGACATTTAATAACTGTTGTTGTACGTGGGATCAATGAGAAGAAAAACTTGCTCTCACTGGTCACCCCAATTCAACACAATAGTTCTGAACATATCTTCCAATTTTGAATTTTCCCTTTAATCGATCATCCGTCTGAGGATGAAAGATGATGCTACCATTCAACTTCGATTCCCACTTAACTTTGCAGGCTTCTCCAAAATGGAAGGTAAACTTAGAATCTCGATCTAACGATCGACTTAGGCATATCGTGCACATGCATAATTTTATGAACATACAACTGAGTTAGCTTGTTTGATCCAAGCAATACTGAAATTGGTATGAAGTGAGCAGATTTTGACAGTTTGCTCAGAATCATCCTGTAGTATCCCGTCTTTCTTAAGTAATTAAAATAATTAATCTTCTGAGAAAGACAAGAATTTTAGTAAAATAAAGATTTTCTTTCCGAAAATTTTATCCGGCAGATATATTCTACCGGAAAAATGAGTTTTAATTAATTTCTATCGTCTCGGTTAATCCGAAACGAAGAAGTTTTTACATTTATCAATAGATGATAAATGTTTAGTCGTTAATTGACTAAGAGAAGAATTTAAATTAATTACGTGAAATTTTACGTAAATTATCGCTTAAAAATTTAGTTTCGGTCGATTTGAAAATGCTTCGAATCTCCGATTCTTTCTGTGAAATTTTTATCTAAGGTTCGTGAAACCTTAAACTTAATTACTGTGTTGAGAAATTAGAGACTTATTAGAAGATTAATTAGTTATTAATTAATTGAATTAATAACTAATTAAATGAATTAACCAAAACTTAGCTATTAAGTTTTAATTTTATAATAAGCTATCCTATACATCTAAACCTAGGGTTATAACTAATATATGTATAGCTATTTCACTCATTTCTCTCATCTCTCTTCACACGCACACACCCAAACATAGCAGCATTCTTTCTCTCATTTCTCTCTTCTCTCTCGACACACACATGCACACACACACCATTGATGATCAACTAGAAGCTCAAGAAACAAAGATCAATCCATCCCTAAATAATTAATCAAGGTTGGATTTATGTTTTTGAAGTTATTATATCAAGATTATGGTTAAAACTTCCATCTTCATATATGTATATATATATGATCGAAAATTTGGGAGAAGTATTGGAAATGGTTAGATGTTCTTCATATCTTAGTATTATGCTTGTATGATGAATATATGATCATTAGTATGATTAAATCAAGCATGAAGAACCCTAATCCTAATTCTATTTTTTTTTCGAAATTTTGGAAGAAATTAGAGAAAGTGATGATATGATTTTAATCTCTTGGTATGATGCTTATATGTTGTTTTCATAATGATATTATGATGATTAGATGATCAATTATTAGCTTAAGAAATGCATGAGAAACCCTAGATATAGATATATATATATATATCGAAATTTTGAAGAAGAAATGAAGAAGTGATTGAATGATGATTTGTTCTTCATGAATTATGCTTAGAATATGATTATAAGATCAAATATGTAATTAGATTTAAGCATGAAAAACCCTAGCTATCAATTGGCAATTTTCGAAAATGAGAAGAAAATGGGAAATAATGAATACATGAATTATATGATTGATTTAATGATATAAATGAGTTTAGTTAAGTATTTTAAGAATGTTTCATGTTGGAAATAATTAAAAATTTCCAACCAATTTCATTTTGAGAAAATAACCGATTAAATAGGAATATAAATTAGGGTTTAATAATGTAATGCTAGATGATGAATTGGATGATTCAATTAAAGATATATGAGATTAATGAAGTATTTTAGATCAAGAGATAATGAAAAATTAGCTTGATTAACCCTAGAAACCCTAGAAAATCAAATTAGGGTTCTTAAATTAGGGTTGAAAGATTAATACTTAATTGAATGAAATTAAATGAAGAAATGAGCTTAAGATGATAATTAAGTATATTAGAAATTAAAAAGAAGAGAAAATAATTAAAGAAATATTAATTTTAATATAACCGAAAATTTAAAATAAATAAATAAAATATTAATAAAATTTTAATTAAGAAATTAATTGCATTTATGAACTTCTTAATAAAAATTAAGTGTTATATAATTTTATGGAAATTTAATTCAAAGAAATAAAGATTTT
Organism: Agastache rugosa; assembly: GCA_031470985.1. NCBI lineage: Eukaryota > Viridiplantae > Streptophyta > Magnoliopsida > Lamiales > Lamiaceae > Agastache > Agastache rugosa. Next base: position 9,352,016 of record CM062604.1, read on the forward strand.
TCTATTTATGGTTGATTTTCCCGATTTGGGAATTTATATGTTTAATTGAGTTAATGTGTGTATTTAAGGTATAATTATGTTTGTTATAATTAAATTAAGGTATAGAATTAAATTGAAAATTTTCTGAATCCGTTAGACGGATTAAAATCGATTTAGTCAGTTGTGATGAATAGTAGTTTATAAATATTATTGTTGTATGAGAATTGATTAATATTGATGCTTAATGAGGAATTTAGATAGATTAAGATAGATTAAGAACGTTTGAAAAGTTAAGATAGGAATTCTCGAATTTCATCAAGTTACGACGTAGAAATTCGAATAGAATTTCGTTAAGAATATCGAAGTCGTTAGTCGATAGAAGCTCTCGTTCTAAAATCGTTATTCCGTTTCGATTAAAGGAGCAAGCGGAAGCGGGAGCAGAAACGTGAAGTAAAAGGGCTACAAGCGTTAGAGCTTAAAGTTTAAAGCTTAAGTTTATCAGGTGGGCTTTCTAAACTAAAATATGTGAAAAGCATGATATCGTATGTTTTACAAAGTTTTGATACTTGCCAAATGATTTTAAAAATGTTTAAGTATGTTACCATCTACTTCAGAAAGACGAATTCGGTTTCACGCAAGGTGAAATCTGTGTACACATTGGTAATCGTGCGCATTTCTTTGATAGGCCGATTATTCATAATCGTGAGCCTTACCTTGATATGCCGATTACAAGTGATTGAGAAAGAGGCCTCTTTCTCATCACCATTATTTATTTGTAGATATGGTTCATACTGTTATAAATGTCTGCAGACAAATGAGTTTTGAAAAGAAAATATTTTTAGCATTTTACGAGTTGTTTTCGGAAAATCCTCGTATTATGTTTTACGGCAAGTTTTCATATATAGCCGTATTCTCAAAGTTTTCAAATGTTTTCGGCATGTGTTCACCGAGTACGTAGTACTCACTCGCATGTTATTTCTAAAACGTGCGAGGTTAGCGGGGATGCGGATGACGAGGTTTGGATGGATGTTGGTTGTTGTTGTTAATATTTTGAAAAATAAAGAGCCTAGATTATATGTCGTCATACATATAGTCTTTCGTATTCCGCTGCCATGTTAAGATGATTTTTTTTTAAATTATGATGAAGTTGTTTAAACCCTAGAGTCGATCTATGTTTTGATAGTCGAATTCTTTTGTCACGGTTGCGTGAAACTTAGTCTTGATATGTATTTAATAAAATCTCTATTCCATGAAGCTTTGTCGAACTCGAAACATCTTTCTTTATCTTGTTTTCTTGATCCTCAAGTCATTATATCATCTTCTTGATCAATTGTCGATTATTTGGTTGATCAGGTCTTTTGATTCCGAGTGTTTCGAGTTGTGTTTATTGATATGTATGTCATATTGAATTCAGTTGATCGTCTCGAGTCATATATGTCGTATTATTCTATAATGATGAGTTGTTAAGTATGGTTATTCTTTTGAACGATAGCCGGGTCGCTATCTTAATTTCCTTTGTTAATCATAAATTGTGTAAGTCGTGGGACCTACCGGCCTTGACATCTAATATCAAGGTTCGGGCTGCGACAGAGTGGTATCAGAGCGGGTCTGACCGCTGCGAATAATATTTTCTAAAATCTAGTCTATTTGAAACCCTAGATTAGTTTAGAGCAATGTCTTCGCTCCAAGTTGTTTTACGAAAGTCTAGTACGGTTTGAATTCCTAGACTAGTTAGTTTTTAACAACAACTGAAGTCCAGCATCTCTCATCTCATCCAGCTATCCAGGTACGAATTTCAAATGTTTCTAGTTATAAAGTTTGGAAGTTGAAGTATATATATAATTGTTGTGTTTTAGCCTCTAATGTGATTGGTTGTTGGTGATCGATCATAAGCGAGATAATGGATCAGTTGTGCAAGCAAGTTGAGTATTTATCTGTGGAATGTAACATGAGCCCGGAACACCCTTTTGGAAGCGACATTGAGTATGTTGAGACAGTGGATTCTCAAAACTATTCGTAATTTCAGTTTAGTTAATTATTTAAATTTTCTTTTATAGGATGTCCAACTCTAGAAGCGTAGCAGCGATGATTGAATTTCACCACATACATATGAGCTACACAGAAACCCTAGCAGAGTTTTTAGCTCGGTACCATAGGGTTTGGATGGACATCCATGAATCAAATATCTCGGGAATTATTGGTATAGTTAGGCTAGTTCCTCTGCTTCCTGAGGATTGGCAGGAGTGGGTGGCATCGATTGCTGCAAGGTACGTTACTCCTCAATATTGGGATGGTGTCTTGTTTGGAGATTGCAGAGCGTTCATAGCTGCAATTAGTACTCAATATATGTGTTTCTCGTACCCACCTCCTGGACCATATCAGCCATTGATTCCTGTTGGTGAGTTTGGTTTACAACATCTCATGCCCCAAGATTACCCTATTCTGGATCAGAATCCTCCAGAAAATCCCGAACTTATTGCTTCTCCCATCCATGGAGATAATGGATTTGATGCTAACTCTTTTCTTGTTGAGCCATTGGCAAATGGTTATGTTTCGTCTCCCTCCCAAATCGAGACTCAAACCTTTGTTCCTGAGTCTTCTGTTTTTCCTAACGGCGTAGCCTCAGCTTCTTTTGTTGAGGAAGTTCCAAATGATCCTTCCGTTGAAACATTGCAAGCTTTGAATTCTTCAGAGCTTGATGTCATAGTTGGAGCCCAGCCTATTCTATTTGACCCTAATGTGGCTAGCACCTCTGGACCACGTCACTATGATAGTGACGAGGATAACGTTGATCCAGAAGTTGGACCAACCGAAGGATACTTCCACCTCCGTAGAATACCATTTACTCATTTAAGTTTTCAGCCTAGCTTTAGGCCGTCGCCGGGAGAGGATATTACTTATGCCCCTCGTGTGACTTTGGACGGAGTGGAGAGGGCAGAGGAGAGCACGGAAACGGAAGAAGAAGATCCAAGTGAGGAGGATCCGAGAGACGACGAAGAGGAGGAAGAAGAAGAGGATCCGTCGAGAGGATGAGCGAGTGAAGGGAAGTGTCGGGAAGTTGATGAAAAAAAAAAAAAAAAAAAAGATAATGATGTAAATATATGTAATAGACTAGTAAACGAACAACTTTTAACATTTATGTTGTAAATAAGTTCTTGTACATAGAAGCATAATATGATAGTATAGCGAATCGGAAGCGACGTAGAATTCCGCTCCGATAAAAACATTTTGCGTGATGTTAGAAAATCACGGTTCATATAGGGAATTTTTGGGTGTAAATAATTCCCTACCTTTTGTAAAAATCCTCAAAGAGGCAAATTTTCCTACTAAATGAAGAAGTATGACCATGTTGGGTCATTTGATAAATTTCCAAGTTATCGATAATTTTCGACGTTAAAAATTCTCGTAGAATCATTTTAAAGACGAAGTAAGATGAAGTTTAGATAATAGAAGTTAAAGTAAAGAAGTGAGGTTTAAGGAATGGAAAAAGATCGATTAAAAGCTCGGACGAAGAAAACAAGACAAAGCGTCGAACCGGCACCGGGCGCGACCACAGCGCGCGGCGCGCCAGCCCCACGACGATATTAGCATCGGGCGCGGTTTGGAGTGGCGCGGGACAATCCGCCGGAGGTCAAGTCGCGCGCGCATAAAGGAAATCTCTTCTTGGCCGCGCGACGTCTGCGCGCGGGACGGCGATCTTGGCGCGGGATAGTTCGATCCAGCGCCGGGGTTTATTCGTCCATTCCGTTGTCGTTCGTAGTTGTTCATTCTTCGTTTATTTTGTTCGTAGTTCGTTTCGTTGTAGTTCATTCCATTCTTCGTTAGTTTCGTCCGTTAATCGTTTCGTTCATTATTCGACTATCATTAGTTTAGTGCGTCGTTCGTTTTATTCGTTCCATTAGTTATTCGCTATCGTTAGCTTAGTTAGTAATTATTTAGTTAAAAAAAAAAAATGTTGAGATAAAGTTAAAAATCTCAAAAGAGATTTATGAGGAAGTTTGTACATCAAGATGATATTATTCATCTCTTGATTATAAAGAATGAAGAGCTAATTAAATAAATAGGTATATATATAAAAAAATTACTACTGGAAAATTTTTTTTTAGTGATTATTTGATGATAAGCGTGAATCTTTTGATTCATTAAAGTTACGATAAAGTTTATATGCCAAGATGATGCAATTTTTTCCTTGAAATATTAGGAATATATATTAGCTAAATTTTACTTAGCAAAGATAAGTATGAAAAATATGTGTTCTTGAAATATTTTTGTGATTATAGTAATGAATGAATTGTTGATTCATTATCTATGACAATAGTGAATTGTTTAAATTGTTCATGATGATAATAAGAAGTTAAATTATGGGATTACAATGTATGATGATGTTTGTGAATCTTTGATTCATTAAATAGTATGAGCCTGTTAGATGTAATTGAAAGTTTTGATAAGCATGAATGGTGATGAGTATGAATGGTGTGATTCATTAAAAGTACGATGAGTATATTATGCATTAAAGAGGTGATAAGAAAATTTTTCTAAATTCTAAAACCTAGAAAAATTTATTTCCCTTAAAATACTTTTAAAGAAAGAAGAATTTTTATTAAAGAATAAGACTTTGTTAGAAAGAAAGAATAATTCGAATGAAAATCCTGGTTAATTAGAAAATGCCGCCAAGAGGTAGACCAAGAGGCCGAGGTCGAGGAAGGGTTGAAGATGAAACCGAAAGAGAACCTACCCCACCTCCTCCTCAACCTGAAAGGAGAATAGAAGAATTATTTTTGCGGCAAAATCCTCCAACTCTCGATGGAAGAGGAAGTCCTTCAGAAGCCGAAGAGTGGATTCGTCTTATTTGGAAAGAATTTTCCGTTTTCTTCGATGTACGGATCAAGAACGTCTAACATGCATGTCTTATCGGCTCAAGGGATGCGGATTGCGGTGGGAAGCTCGTCAAAGGGCATATACCCCTGAACAACTGGAGAACCTGACGTGGGAACAATTTAAGGATGCTTTGTTCGAAAAATTCGTTCCTCGAAGTTATCGAAAACGAAGGAGAATGAGTTTGCTAATCTCAAGCAAGGTAAGAAGTCGATAGCCGACTATGATCGCGAATTTTGTGATTTGGCACGTTTTGCTCAAGATAAGGTGGACACGGACGAGAAAATGGCTGAACTTTTCCGAGCGTGTCTTCGGCAGAAATAAGAATCGTTACGGCCGGTCAAAGTGCATTATCGTATGCCGAGACTTTAAACAGAGCTTTGGATATGGAATTGGCAATGCAGCCAGATAAGTCTTCTCAGACTTCAGCAGCCACACAAGTTCAAACCCCAGTGACAGTGACAAATCCGCAGTCGTTCAACCAAAGTCACAAACAAAAATGGAATTTTGGAAGTCAACCTAGTAAGAAGCCCTGGCAAGGACAGCAAGGACAACAACGTCATCAACAACAGCAATTTAATCAGGGACGATTCAAACAGCCTTTCGTCAATCAAGGCAGTTCATCTCAAACTTATCAAGGAATGTCTCCATGTTCCAAGTGTGGCAAGATGCATCAAGGGATATGCAAGGCTGGAAGTAATAGCTGCTATACTTGTGGTCAAGTTGGTCATTATTCGTATCAGTGCCCAACTAAACTGCAAGGAGCAGGAGGGAATAGAACATTTCAGAACCAGCCTCAGAAATTGAAGGCAATAGAAGTTGTTCCTCAGCAACGGCAACAGCAACAAAATCGCCAAGGGCCGCGATTCCAGCAAAAGCAAAAGCAACCCCAGCAATTGAGAATGGAACCCCAGCAGCAATATCAAAGGGTTTTTGCTCTTGATCAGAAGCCGTTCGACAAAGATCAAGGAAATTTGATGTATGGGTCAATTAAATGGCATACCTGTTATAATTTTATTTGATACTGGTGCATCGCATTCATTTATATCAGATGCATGCGTAGATAATCTTGGTCTTAAAGTAGAACGTGCTAGTCAAGACTTGAGAGTAACAACACCGTTAGGTAAATCTACCTCAGTTACTCGCATCTGTTCTAATATAGAGATTGAATTAGGATCTCTCAAGATGTTAGCGAAAACCCTAAATTTAATTAAAATGTGGGATATAGATATTATCTTGGGAATGGATTGGTTGACCGAGAATTTTGCAAGCATTCAATGCAAGCAAAGGCAAATTTCATTTCATATGCCTGGTCAGGAACCAACTCTATTTTTCGGGATAGAAAGAAGTTGTAAGGAATCGCCGATTATTTCGGCAGTTCAAGCAAGGAGAGTGTTGAAAAAGAAAGATGTGAAAGCATATCTTATCTATCTCAACAAGAAGGAAGATAAGGAGAGCAGCATTGAAGATGTAGCTGTAGTAAAAGAATTTCAAGACGTATTTCCACAAGTTTTGCCAGGATTGCCACCAGATAGGCAAGTAGAGTTCACAATAGATCTTGAACCGGGATCGGCTGTTTCCAAGTCACCATACAGAATGGCTCCAAAGAAGTTGCAAGAATTGAAAATTCAACTGCAAGAGTTACTTGACCTAGGTTTCATTAGACCTAGTGTTTCTCCGTGGGAGCACCAATTCTGTTTGTCAAAAAGAAGGATGGTAGTTTGAGGATGTGCATCGACTACCGAGAATTAAACAAATTAACCTTGAAAAACAAATATCCTTTGCCGAGAATAGATGATCTATTTGATCAGCTCAGAGGAGCAAGTGTATTCTCGAAGATTGATACGAAATCTGGTTATCACCAATTGAAGGTTAAGCAAGAAGATATTTCCAAGACAGCTTTTAGAACAAGATATGGCCACTACGAGTTTGTAGTAATGCCATTTGGTGTGACGAATGCTCCAGCAGTATTTATGGATCTCATGAATCGAGTATTTCATGAATTCTTGGACAAGTTTGTCGTAGTTTTCATTGATGATATTCTCGTGTATTCAAAGAATGAATTAGAACACGAGGAACATCTACGAACTGTTCTGGAAAGGTTGAGAACCGAAAGATTGTATGCCAAATTTAGTAAATGTGAATTTTGGCTAAGAGAAGTACATTTCCTTGGACATGTTGTATCTTCTGAAGGAATCAAAGTTGACCCTTCAAAAGTACAAGCGGTTCAGAATGGAAAGTTCCAACCACACTACATGAAATTAGGAGTTTCTTAGGTCTAGTGCTACTATCGGAGATTTATCGAGGGATTCTCCAAAATAGCTAAGCCAATGACCCATCTCCTAAAGAAAGAATCAAAATTCAAGTGGTCGGGAAGAATGTGAGGAAAGTTTCCAAGAACTTAAAAAGAGATTGACCACTTTGCCCCGGTGCTATCGGTTCCCGATTCGGATAAAGATTATTTTGTTTACACAGATGCATCAAAGAACGGACTAGGTTGTGTCCTGATGCAAGAAGGAAGAGTTATTGCATATGCTTCTAGACAGCTTAGACCTCATGAAATAAACTATCCAACTCATGATTTGGAACTAGCAGCAGTAGTACATGCTTTAAAAATCTGGAGACACCATCTTTATGGAACGAAATGTGAAATCTTCACAGATCACAAGAGTCTCAAATATTTCTTTGAGCAGAAAGAATTAAATATGAGACAAAGAAGATGGCTCGAGTTAGTTAAAGACTACGATTGTAAAATTTCCTATCATCCAGGAAAAGCAAATGTAGTTGCTGATGCGTTAAGCAGAAAAGGAAAATCGGAATTTGGATTTCTTCTAACTCAAGAGAAAGAACTCATTAAGAGTTTCGAAGAACTGAGGTTAGAAGTAATTCTACCTCCGCAATCTGTTGAGCAAATGGTTGCAGCTATGGAAATAATTCCAGATTTAAGATTGAGAATTTCCAATGCTCAAAGAAAAGACGAGAAATTGGAAAAGTTACGAATGAAAATTCGTCAAGAGAAAAATGAAAATTTTAAGCAGACAGGAGATAATGTTCTCCTGTATCGAGGAAGAATTTGTGTGCCGAATGATGAAGAATTAAGGAATGAAATCATGAGCGAAGCTCATGAAACTCCTTATTCAGCTCACCCTGGAGGCACCAAAATGTATCAAGATTTGAAACAAACATTTTGGTGGGAAGGAATGAAAAGAGACATAGCTTCTTTTGTGGAAAGATGTTTAGCCTGTCAGCAAGTAAAGGCATTGCATCAGAGACCCTATGGGAAGCTACAACCTTTAGATATTCAGTGGAAATGGGATAAAATTACCATGGATTTTGTAACTGGGTTACCTAGATCCAAACGAGGAAATACAGCGATATGGGTAATAGTGGATAGATTGACAAAATCTGCACACTTTATACCTATTCCCATAACTTATGGCGCAGATAAAGTTAGCTCAGCTGTACGTGCGAGAAATTGTGCGATTGCACGGAGTACCTAAGTCGATCACTTCGGATCGAGACTCAAAATTTACTTCTCATTTTTGGAGAAGTATGCAAGAAGAATTAGGTACCAAATTGAACTTCAGTACGGCTTTTCATCCTCAAACGGATGGTCAATCAGAAAGAACCATTCAGATCTTGGAGGATATGTTGAGAATTGTTGTTTTAGATCGAGGAAGTCAATGGGAGCAAATTTTACCTCTTGTTGAATTTGCTTACAACAACAGTTATCAAATGACGATTGGCATGGCACCCTACGAAGCCCTTTATGGAAAGAAGTGTAGATCTCCGCTCCATTGGGATGATGTGGGCGAGAGAAAAATATTAGGGCCTGATTCAGTGGAAGAAATGATAAAGATTGTGCGTCAAATCAAACAAAGAATTAAAGAAACACAAGACCGTCAGAAGTCTTATGCTGACGTCAGAAGATCAGCATTAGAATTCAATGTGGGTGATAAAGTTTTCTTGAAAGTTTCGCCTTCAAGAGGAATTCAACGATTTGGTGTTAAAGGAAAGCTTAAGCCTCGCTACATAGGACCATATGAAATTCTGGAAAGAATAGGTCAAGTAGCATATAAGCTAGCTTTACCGCCAAGTTTTGGAAATTCACATAACGTGTTTCATGTATCTCAGTTGCGGAGATATATGTTTGATCCTAAGCACGTCATTCGTCGAGAAGAAGTAGTCCTTGAACCAGATCTCAGTTATGAAGAGAAACCTGAAGCGATTTTGGATCGGAAGGTCCAACAGCTTAGAAATAAGTCGATCGCGTCAGTAAAAATCAAATGGAGGCATCATGGACTAGAAGAAGCAACATGGGAGTTAGAAAGCAAAATGAGAGAAAAGTATCCCGAACTCTTCCGAGAGGTAAGCAAATTTCGGGACGAAATTTATTTTTAGGGGAGAGAATGTAGTATCCCGTCTTTCTTAAGTAATTAAAATAATTAATCTTCTGAGAAAGACAAGAATTTTAGTAAAATAAAGATTTTCTTTCCGAAAATTTTATCCGGCAGATATATTCTACCGGAAAAATGAGTTTTAATTAATTTCTATCGTCTCGGTTAATCCGAAACGAAGAAGTTTTTACATTTATCAATAGATGATAAATGTTTAGTCGTTAATTGACTAAGAGAAGAATTTAAATTAATTACGTGAAATTTTACGTAAATTATCGCTTAAAAATTTAGTTTCGGTCGATTTGAAAATGCTTCGAATCTCCGATTCTTTCTGTGAAATTTTTATCTAAGGTTCGTGAAACCTTAAACTTAATTACTGTGTTGAGAAATTAGAGACTTATTAGAAGATTAATTAGTTATTAATTAATTGAATTAATAACTAATTAAATGAATTAACCAAAACTTAGCTATTAAGTTTTAATTTTATAATAAGCTATCCTATACATCTAAACCTAGGGTTATAACTAATATATGTATAGCTATTTCACTCATTTCTCTCATCTCTCTTCACACGCACACACCCAAACATAGCAGCATTCTTTCTCTCATTTCTCTCTTCTCTCTCGACACACACATGCACACACACACCATTGATGATCAACTAGAAGCTCAAGAAACAAAGATCAATCCATCCCTAAATAATTAATCAAGGTTGGATTTATGTTTTTGAAGTTATTATATCAAGATTATGGTTAAAACTTCCATCTTCATATATGTATATATATATGATCGAAAATTTGGGAGAAGTATTGGAAATGGTTAGATGTTCTTCATATCTTAGTATTATGCTTGTATGATGAATATATGATCATTAGTATGATTAAATCAAGCATGAAGAACCCTAATCCTAGTTTTATTATTTTCGAAATTTTGGAAGAAATTAGAGAAAGTGATGATATGATTTTAATCTCTTGGTATGATGCTTATATGTTGTTTTCATAATGATATTATGATGATTAGATGATCAATTATTAGCTTAAGAAATGCATGAGAAACCCTAGATATAGATATATATATATATATCGAAATTTTGAAGAAGAAATGAAGAAGTGATTGAATGATGATTTGTTCTTCATGAATTATGCTTAGAATATGATTATAAGATCAAATATGTAATTAGATTTAAGCATGAAAAACCCTAGCTATCAATTGGCAATTTTCGAAAATGAGAAGAAAATGGGAAATAATGAATACATGAATTATATGATTGATTTAATGATATAAATGAGTTTAGTTAAGTATTTTAAGAATGTTTCATGTTGGAAATAATTAAAAATTTCCAACCAATTTCATTTTGAGAAAATAACCGATTAAATAAGAATATAAATTAGGGTTTAATAATGTAATGCTAGATGATGAATTGGATGATTCAATTAAAGATATATGAGATTAATGAAGTATTTTAGATCAAGAGATAATGAAAAATTAGCTTGATTAACCCTAGAAACCCTAGAAAATCAAATTAGGGTTCTTAAATTAGGGTTGAAAGATTAATACTTAATTGAATGAAATTAAATGAAGAAATGAGCTTAAGATGATAATTAAGTATATTAGAAATTAAAAAGAAGAGAAAATAATTAAAGAAATATTAATTTTAATATAACCGAAAATTTAAAATAAATAAATAAAATATTAATAAAATTTTAATTAAGAAATTAATTGCATTTATGAACTTCTTAATAAAAATTAAGTGTTATATAATTTTATGGAAATTTAATTCAAAGAAATAAAGATTTTTCTATTTATGGTTGATTTTCCCGATTTGGGAATTTATATGTTTAATTGAGTTAATGTGTGTATTTAAGGTATAATTATGTTTGTTATAATTAAATTAAGGTATAGAATTAAATTGAAAATTTTCTGAATCCGTTAGACGGATTAAAATCGATTTAGTCAGTTGTGATGAATAGTAGTTTATAAATATTATTGTTGTATGAGAATTGATTAATATTGATGCTTAATGAGGAATTTAGATAGATTAAGATAGATTAAGAACGTTTGAAAAGTTAAGATAGGAATTCTCGAATTTCATCAAGTTACGACGTAGAAATTCGAATAGAATTTCGTTAAGAATATCGAAGTCGTTAGTCGATAGAAGCTCTCGTTCTAAAATCGTTATTCCGTTTCGATTAAAGGAGCAAGCGGAAGCGGGAGCAGAAACGTGAAGTAAAAGGGCTACAAGCGTTAGAGCTTAAAGTTTAAAGCTTAAGTTTATCGGGTGGGCTTTCTAAACTAAAATATGTGAAAAGCATGATATCGTATGTTTTACAAAGTTTTGATACTTGCCAAATGATTTTAAAAATGTTTAAGTATGTTACCATCTACTTCAGAAAGACGAATTCGGTTTCACGCAAGGTGAAATCTGTGTACACATTGGTAATCGTGCGTATTTCTTTGATAGGCCGATTATTCATAATCGTGAGCCTTTCCTTGATATGCCGATTACAAGTGATTGAGAAAGAGGCCTCTTTCTCATCACCATTATTTATTTGTAGATATGGTTCATACTGTTATAAATGTCTGCAGACAAATGAGTTTTGAAAAGAAAATATTTTTAGCATTTTACGAGTTGTTTTCAGAAAATCCTCGTATTATGTTTTCTGGCAAGTTTTCATATATAGCTGTATTCAGCAAAGTTTTCAAATGTTTTCGGCATGTGTTCACTGAGTACGTAGTACTCAGCCCTGCATGTTATTTCTAAAACGTGCAGGTTAGCAGGGATGCAGATGACGAGGCTGGATGGATGTTGGTTGTTGTTGTTAATATTTTGAAAAATAAAGAGCCTAGATTATATGTCGTCATACATATAGTCTTTCGTATTCCGCTGCCATGTTAAGATGATTTTTTTTTAAATTATGATGAAGTTGTTTAAACCCTAGAGTCGATCTATGTTTTGATAGTCGAATTCTTTTGTCACAGTTTGCGTGAAACTTAGTCTTGATATGTATTTAATAAAATCTCTATTCCATGAAGCTTTGTCGAACTCGAAACATCTTTCTTTATCTTGTTTTCTTGATCCTCAAGTCATTATATCATCTTCTTGATCAATTGTCGATTATTTGGTTGATCAGGTCTTTTGATTCCGAGTGTTTCGAGTTGTGTTTATTGATATGTATGTCATATTGAATTCAGTTGATCGTCTCGAGTCATATATGTCGTATTATTCTATAATGATGAGTTGTTAAGTATGGTTATTCTTTTGAACGATAGCCGGGTCGCTATCTTAATTTCCTTTGTTAATCATAAATTGTGTAAGTCGTGGGACCTACCGGCCTTGACATCTAATATCAAGGTTCGGGCTGCGACACATCCAAAAAGTTGTATCTCCTCTCTTTTGGACTTAGGTAATTTGGTTACCAGTCCATGTTATTAATATCCCATTTCCAAGATGAACGGCGTAAGGAGTTTCATAAACTTCTCTCTTGATTTTAGCTCTAAATTCTTTTTCACCTTGATCACAAAACCTTTCTCTTAACAAATTCTAGCTTCGTAAAAATCTTCTAATTTTTACGCGAATCTTAAGTTGCAATTCTTCTAGATTCTCGTCCTTTTTCTGAGCATCCAAAAATCTTATTCTTAAATTTGAACTTACTTCAAGGACTGCAATTAACTGTTCTGAATAATAAGGTGGTAAATCCACTGTTATTCTCAGCTCTCTGAAACTTTCGATAAACTCTGTTTCTTAAGTGAGCAGAAATTCTAACTCGGGTTTGCTCTTCTGCTTAAAGCGTTAGCTACTACGATTGTTTTTCCTTGATGATAGAAAATTTTACAACTGTAGTTTTCTATTAGCTCGAGCCATCTTCTTTATCTCTAATTTAATTCTTTTTCCTTGAAAATATATTTGAGACTTTTGAGATTTGCAAAGATCTCACACTTGGCTGCAAACAACTATAGCTCATTAAAATCATAAGTTGGATAATTTATCTTATGATGTATGAGTTGTCGTGACACATAAGAAATTATTTTTCCTTCTTGCATCAGGAAACTAACTAGTCCATTCTTTGATACATCCGTAAACACGGTGTAATCCTTGCTTGTTTCTGGTACTGCTAAAACTAGAGCAGTGAATAGTTTTTCTCCTAAAGTCTTGGAAACTTTCTTTACATTCAAGAGACCATTTGAACATTGATTCCTTCTTCGGAAGTTGGGTCATTAGCCTTGCTATCTTGGAGAATCTTTCATTGAATCTTTGATAGTAATTTGTTAGATCCAAGAAATTACAATTTCATGGTGTAAGATTGGCGATTTCCAATCTTAGACTGCTTGGACTTTGAAGCGTCGACTTTAATTCTTTCTGAAGAACATGTTCGAAGAAATTTACTTCTCTTAGCCAAAATTCGCATTTGCTTAATTTGGCATATAATTCCTCAGATATTAGCTTTTCTAAGATAATGCGAAGATATTCTTTATACTTCGGTTCACTCCTTGAATGCTCAAGAATGTCATCGAAGAAGATTATGACAATTCTATCCCAATATCCATGGAAAACTCAATTCATGAGATCCATGGATACTGTTGGGGCAATTATCAATCCAAATAGCATTACTACAGACTCGCAGTGGTCGTACCTCATTTGAAACGCGGTTTTTGAAATATCTTATTGACAAATCTTCAGCTGATAACAGCTAAATCTCAAATTAATCTTTGAGAAAACGCTAGCTCCTCAGAGCTGATTTGTCAGATCATCTATTCTTAGCAAAGGATATTTTATTTTCAACTTGCTAAATTCTCGGTAGCTCATACTCATTGTTAGACTTCTGTCTTTCTTCTTGACGAACAAGATTAGCGCTCCTCACGAGCAATATTAGGTTGATAAAACCAAGGTTGAACAATTTTTTTAACTGAATCTTCAATTCTTACAATTCAATTAAAACATTATATATATAATTTGCTTTTAATATTGGAGTTGAACCAAGTTCAAGGTCGATTGTAAACTCCAATTGTCTGCATGGTTAATCCGGGTAAAACATCAGGAAAAACATCCTTGAACTCTCGGACTACAATAACTTCATTGATGTTCTTCTTTTGGTTCTTATCTTTATGGAGATAAACCAAAATATGCTTATTCATCCTTTCTTCTAGACATCTTTCTTGTTTAAATTGCCGAAATAATCGACGATCCTTTACTGCTTTTCTCCATTCCAAAGAATAGGGTTGGCTCTTTTCCGGATGACTGGAAAGAATATGTCTTTCTTTGTACCAAATGGTGGCAAAGTTCTCGGTCAACCAGTCTATTCTTAGAATGATATCCACATCCCATAACCGAATTAGATTTAGGGTTTTGGCTGACATCATAAAGAAATCAACCTCAAATTATCGATTAAGCCAAACATGCATAACTGAGGTAAAGTTACCTACTAAGGTCGATACTCTTAAGCTCTGACTAGCTTGCCTTATTTTAAGGCCAAGAGTATCTACGCATGCACTCAACATTGAATTATGCGATGCACCAGTACTAAATAATTTATATTTGGTACACCTTTGAACTAGCATATATCTGCCAGATTACCTTGGTCTGTAACGCTTGCTTTCTAATAAAGAGAAAAAATTCTTTGATGCTATTGATGCAACTCCTGCTGCGATGGTTGTTACTACTTTGGCTGCTGCTGTTGAGGACGGGGCGTTTGGCTCTGGTGCAGCTGCGGCTGTGAAACTACTTCTATGGCCTTCAGACGCAGGGCTGCTACTGCTATGGTCATCTTCCATGGTATGGACGAAATCCTTGCGGTCTTAGCGACGATCAATCTTACCCTACGAAAAACGATCTAAACTATTATAGAGTTGATCGATTGCTGCTGACTTTGTCATTATCATTGCTTTTTGTTAGATTGACTTTCAGCATTTCACTTTTTTTTTTCTTTTCAGATTCTGACCTTCACACGAAGATTGCGGTTTGGCGGTTGTTGGAGCTTGAACTTGAAATGGAGAGGGTGCTAGGATTTTGGACTAGCTTTTCTGGCTGTAAGGCCAATTCCATAACCATAGTTCGGCTTAACGCTTCAGCGTAAGTCAAAGCACTTTGACTTACTAGAACTACTCTTTATATCTTGAATGAGTCCGAGGAGAAAATTCAGACATTTTCTTGCCCGAATCAACTTGATAAGGACGGAATGAGCTAAGCTACAAAATTTTCGAACAAATTCTGCCATCATCTTCTTTCCTTCCTTCAAATTTGCGAATTCACTTTACTTCTGCTTGCAAAAGCTTTTCGAAATATCTTTCAAAAAGGGCTTCCTTAAACATCCAAGAGAGATTTTTGAGCTGCTCGGAATAAATCTTCTGGCAAGCTTCTAGCCAGTAGTTGGATGATTCTTTTAACTGATACGCCATGCATGTGAGACGCTCGTGGTCATCACATCGAAGAACCTAAAGATTCGATCTAACGCACGATCTATTTTTCTTCTTCTGATAGATTTCTTCTATCGTCAAAAAGTTTGGAAAATTCTGAGGAAGATAAAGTTCTTTGATTCTCTTCTTAGATAGAGGAGATGGGGTAGGTTCTCGTTGCTCTTCTTTTTCAATTCTGATTCTTTTTCTAGAAAGCATTCTAATTAACACGCACAAGAGTTTAAACGAGATTTGCTTTATTTAAAACATCAATAAATTTTACTTGAAAGTTTAGGCACTTTCACATTTCAACTTCATCATAAAAGCAATTACTTCACAAAGTAATTGTTCTAATCATAGAACTTAGCATTCAAGCAAAACAAATCTCATCATAACATAATCACTTTCATAACTTAACTCAATAATTAAGCAATAGCACAACAACTTACCTTCATAAATTCTTCCTCATTTTGGCAATCAACATCAAAGCACTCAGCTTTATAAACTTTTCTTACTCATTCAAACAATTCGCAAAATACTTAACTTAACTTATAACTCTTGACAAGCAACTTATTTCTTTCATACTTAACTTATATTCATAAATTTCTCATTCTTCAAGCTCTAGCTTCATATTGATAGCTATCTTTCAACTTACTTTATGCTTAACAAGGCATCATAATTTCTTATCTTTCTTATGCCTATAACATCAGGAACTCATCAATTGAACTAAATGACCACTTTAGTCATTTTTTCATGTATTGGAAATTTTCTTTTCCTCTTTGAGATCTTTTCTATCAATAGAAAAGTTATTCTTATCTCAACTGTGATGTCCTAGCATCACACAAACATAATAGTGACGGCACAGAGTACTAATCTGTTATTGAAAAATCTCGATATTGACAATAATTAAACAGCCGACTCTTTATGGGTCGTCCTTGGAAAGTTTTTCTTCTTATTAAACACATTCTCAAAATCTACACTATCGACCTATGTATCATCTTCTTCTGCTAGTTCTTCTATAACGATGACATTTCTGCCCAAGGTTAGCTTGAATTCATCTTCAATATCCGCAACCGGCATCGACGAGAAACTTACCTCGAAACTTTGACTTCTGTGGAGGAACACGTCGAAGCTTGGCAAAACCGTCCATCATCTTAGTAGCTAAATTGTTGTCGAGGAACACGTCGAAGCTTGGCCAAACCATCCATCATATTATTATCCTCCTAATATGGTCAAAATGATCCCGCTTCAAGCTCTTTTACTATAACGGAACAATGGAAACGAAAGAAAAACTTATGATTCAGAGGGTTGAGAATACGAAGGACCCTCGAGTACAAAAATATTTACATCCGCATGAAGTGCTAAAAATAAATCAAATCCTTGCAATAAAATTTTCTGAGGCCAAGACTGGCGCATTTAACTAAACAAGGAAATAACAGAATTAACAATCCGAGAAGTAGGTTGGGTAATGAAAAAACCCAAACCGTAAATCAAATCAGATATCTGAAGTTCAACAATCATTGGCTCAGGATATTTGGCAAGAAATAAGGAAGAAATAAGATTATCCTGAGGTATCGACTTCAACATAAGCACTTCTGAGATTTAATAAGAAGGTAAGAGGTTCTGAGATTATCCTGAGGATCAACGAACGTCGGACGAAACGAACGGCGAACGGAACGAACAAGGAACGAAACGAATGATGAAAAATTCCAGCCTGCTTTGCCCAGCCAGCGACCACTGGGAGCAACCGGAACCGGAATCCAGCGACCACTGGGATTCCAGCGACCGATGGAGGGTGCCTTCGGCAAATCCATTTCAGCCGACGCTGAGTTGCCGAGCTGAAACTCCTTCTTCGATTTTTTATACTTTAAGCTATGTTTTCATTCTTCATCACTTAGTTTAAATCTCTTCTTTATACTCATTTTTCTTCTTTTTCTTCAGTCGATTTCATCTCATTGTCGCTTCCCAACGATATCTCGCGTTCATTTTTTTCTTTCCAAAAACAAACATTCGCCTTGCTTGCAATTAACTTATCATCTCACTTACGAAAGCTCGTCACATAAAGGATCTCAAGCTTATAACGACGAGCAAAATTTGATTTAGAAAGTTCCAAGAAATCAAAATAAATTGATTAAACTTGAAAGAAACAACTTGTAGGAAAAATCTGCACAGCTGCAGTAGATTCAAACAGGATTTCAGAACAGAATACTTGAAGGGTACCATAGGAAAGCCACGGATGTCTAGTTTGCAACCCAATTTACGGATCTGAATTTCGTTAAACGAGTAGGAAGTTATGGCCTTCGGAATAAAAAGTAGCAGAACTTCCGCCGCCCAGCTGCCGCTGGAATGCTGCCGACACTGCCACCACCATTCCGGCGACCGCTCAGAATTCCAGCGACCGCTGGGGGTGCTGTTCGCAGTTTCTTCCTCAGCGAGCGCTAGTTTTCAGCCGGCGCTGGAAATTCGGCTGAACGTGTTTCCTTCCATTTTCATGCATTTGACGAGAGTTCTTTCTACTTCACTTGATTTTCAACGTTCTTCTTCTTCGATTATGCTTCATCTTAATTAGTCTAACGCTTTCTCGACGTTAATTAAACTTCATTTTACTTTTTCTTTCTTCCTTTCTTTATGAAATGATTAAACCAAAATTAAAACGACGAACATAACGACAACTCAGAAAATTATCAAAATGACCTCTTTGGCCATACTTCTTCATTTTTACGGAAAATTTGCCTCTTCGAGGGTTTTTTACAAAAATCCAATAAACCCTAATTCTCGGTGCATGTTTCCCAAGGTTCAGGAAAAAAATATAACAATATATACCAAACATATTTCAAACTTTAAACTTTCATAAAATTCTTCTTCTTTACTTTCTAACTTCATCTTACTGAGTAAAATTCAAACTTTAAACTTTAAACTTTCATAGAATTCTCATTCTTTACTTTCCAACTTCAAACTTTAAACTTTCATAAAATTCTCCTTATTAATTAACTTCATTATGGAAGCGGAAGACCATATTACTGAGTTTCTAGCTATGTGGGTTGATCAGGACCACATAACAGTCCATCAGTCACATGGAACTTCAAATTTTAAACTTTTAAACATAGAAAACTTTTAAATGCGTACCTGCTTTGCCAGATGAGATGAAGTGCTGAACTTTTGTTGTTGGTACTTAACTAGTCTAGAAATTCAAATCTAGACTAGACTCACAGAAAGTTTAAACAAAAGAGCAGACGAACTGCTCTGATACCACTCTGTCGCAGCCCGACTCAGAATAAAGACGACCGAGCCGGTGGGTCCCACGATGTACACAATTTATGATTAACCAAGGAATAGATAACGACCCAGTTATCCAACAAAAACCAAATATTTGATAAAACATTTTTATCAAACAGATAATTCTATGATTTGAATGAAAACTCCAACGAGCATGTTTATCCGAAATCAATAACAAAATCATGCTCGACAACTTCCAATCAAAACTACAATATTAACAATGAATTATGTTCAACCAGATATCAATAGATATAACCATACGACCAACGATGCCAAGAAATCAATATCAACAAGAAGTTCATTAGATCAAGAAAGCACGATAAAAGGATCGTATGATTTAAAAGATTTCAACAAGGAATTGACAACTGATTTCAAGTTAAGACAAGTTTGCAATTGAAACCTTAACAACCAACATCAAAGACTTCAGAATTGACAAACTTCAAAGTCGAGCACATGCTTCATAATTCAAACATATATTTCAAAATGTTGCAGCGGAAACATAGGGAATTATATGTATGAAGACATATAACTCAATTCTAGTTTAAACAACTTTAAAGAAGACTTAACCAACCAAAGTCCGTGCAAGCACACTCTTATCTTCAACCGAGCTAAACCTGCACATTTTAGAAATAACATGCATGGCTGAGTAATTCGTATTCAGTGGACACATGCCAAAATAATTTGAAATCTTACTGTTACAGCTATAGATTGAACTTGCCATAAAGCATAAGCACAAGTAAACTTTTGAAAAACTAACTTGTGCATGCTTTCATTAAAAACATATTTGTTCGCGCAGTCATATAATTTAAGGTGTATATACCAGATCTACAATCATAAATTAGTGCTGAGAAGTAGGCCTCCTTCTGAAACACTTGTAATCGTCCACCACTTTCGAAAGGCTCCCGATTACAATATAGTGTAAACAAATCCTACCTTGCGTAGGACCGAATTCGTCTTGCTATAGTAGACGGTAACATACAAACACTTAAATCATTTGGCAAGTTAATTGATTTAAAAACATCACATATATATATATATATATATCATTCATCATTTCTTTGTTTAGAAAGCCCACTTGACTTGTCTCGATGCTTTAACTTACTCTTCTCGTTCATGATTTCCTTTCTTTTACTTTCCCACTCGATCCTTCATTAAATGTAGGATTTGAAAATAAGAGCAAGAAATAGCTTACAAGAGAAGAGAGATGACATCGTGACAACTTCTTCTTTGATTCGAATTCGACTTAGAATTCTACGACTCTCTATACTTAATATTCTTAATAAACTTATCTCACTTAACCTTCATTCTTACCTCTGAAACTTAACTTCTAACTAACAATCTAACTTATAAACATTAACATTAAACTTTAAACATATAATTATATCATTAATCATAAGCACATCATCATCTTATAAGTACTTCATTAACATATAAACTCTTCATTAACATATAACTTATTAGTTACTATTCATATCTTCAAATACGAAATGGATTTGACTCGAAAACGAGCTCTAAAAATTCTCAAATTAATTTCTTATCATTACTAAACCATAATAAGCATAATTACATATTCAAATCATCACTTCATATCATACAAACATATCAACCTTTAACTTGGAAAATTCATCGGAAAATAGAAAATTATCAAAACTTCGTATTATATTTCCGAAAAATTCCACAACACTTAGTTTTTAACATAGAATCCAAATCTATGATTATTTATTTGATTAGAAATCAAATAATCTTTATAAATTAAGATTAAAGGGGCTGCCCTTTTTCATCTTTTGGATTAAATATCCAATCTCATTCTAATTACTTCCAAACATGCTCAATTAAATTATAAACTATAATTATAATTTAATTTCTTGAATAACTTGAATAAAAATCATAATTCCACACACACATATATATATATATATATATATATATATTTCGGCCTTTTCATATATAATACATGAATGATTAATTTCTTTCCAAATCAATTTATAACATGCTTAATTAATATCATAGAGATTAATTATAACTTAAATTAATCCATTTAAGCCTTAAATTAATTATTTCTTAATTAATTTAAAAGGTGAAAATTTCTAAAATAATAGAAATTGAACTCCAAAAATTCTAATAATATTCTCACATGCTTAAATAAATATCATAAGCTCAATACTATTATCAATGTCATCATTGAAGATCAAAATCAAATTCCAATTTTGATGAACCCTAATTTCAAAATTAATTTAAAATTGGAGAATTAATGATTCAATCTATTAATTTAATACATGATCATACTCAATAACATCATATAAACTCAATTTAAACATTAAATTAATCAAAGAACATCAAGATCAAAAACCCCTAATTTTTTATCTAAAAAAAAACCCTAATTTTAATTAATATTTTCAGCTATTTTGAAAATAATAGAAGGGCTTTGATTCTTTGATTACTTTCAACATCAAACACGCTTAGAATAATTATCTACGCTCAAATAATCCATCTAATTAATCATCTATCATCACAATTAAAAACCCCTAATTTTTCCTAATTTTCGAAAATTACTAAGATAAGGGTTAGGGTTTGAATTAAACATGAATTAATGATCTATCATGCATCCTAAGCATGAATTAAACATCATAATTTAAAATCAAGATCATCCACTAATCTTTCTCATTTTTTTCAAAAAAAATGAAAGAATAAAAAGAGATGATTTAACCATGATCTTGAGCTAAAACTTGCACTAAACACTTATCTCAACTTGATTAATAATTTGGGATGGATTAACACTTGAACTTGAGCTCAAAAATTGAAGAAGAATGGAAGAATTGTGTGTGAAGTGTGTGCGTGCTGTGCTGCTGCATTTTGGCGAGAGAAATGGAGATGAAATGGTTTAGCATACACACTTAAATACTAACAAAGGTCAACAAATTGATGTCATGCATTAGGTCATTGCTTATGCAATAATTAGGATTATTGAATTAGTTAAATGCTTAGTTTAATCAATTAATTACTAAACTTGCTAATCATAACTTCAATCTCTAATCTCTTAATCTAGAAAAATCAATTAGGGCATCTCTAACCCTAATGAAAATTCTCGAAAGAAAATATTGAAAGACAAATCATTTATGAAATAAATAAGATTATTATTTTTAATAATTAATTGCTAATAAAATAAATTAAGAAAATTAAATTCATAATTTTCTCAATTAAAAGTCATGCATAAAAGCGCATATTGATAAACATAAATTCTACTTGTTTCGAGTTAATCGAGACGAGACAAAAATTATTAAATTCCTTTTTACGACAAAAATTTGAGTTGCCGAAGAAAAATTATTAAAAAAGGAATTTTCTTCATCTTCATTCTCTTAATTTAATTAAAGAAATACTAGGATTTATTATACAAGAAAACGGATAATCACATTGAATGTTAAGTTCCATGATTTACGTGGCTGCTTGTGAATGTTTGCTTTAATGCGAAAGAATAAATTAAGAAGTGCTCAGAAAGAAATGTTCGATAAGAATAAAGTTACTCTTTTGATGATTCTTCTATTTTCTTAAATCAGAATGCCTCCTAGAAGAAGAAATAGGGTAGAAGAGGAAGAATACCGAGAACCTACCCCACCTCCTCCGCCTGAGAGGAGAATCGAAGAACTTTTTCTTCGACAAAATCCCCCGACCTTTGACGGTAGAGGAAATCCGTCATAAGCAGAAGAGTGGATTCGCGCTCTAGAGTGAATCTTTAGGTTCCTTCGATGTGATGACCATGAACGTCTCACATGTATGTCCTATCAATTGAAAGGATCTGCAGACTACTGGTGGGAAGCCCGCTAGAAGATGAATACTCCCGACCAGCTCGAAAATCTTACATGGGAACATTTCAAGGATGCTCTTTTTGAGAAGTACGTACCAAGGAGTTACCGCAAACAGAAAGAAAATGAGTTCGCCAATCTGAAGCAAGGAAAGAAAACGGTCGCCGAGTATGACCGTGAATTTTGTGATTTAGCTCGTTTTGCCCCCGATAAAGTTGATTCTGATGAGAAGATGTCCGAGCTTTTCCGCGCCAGACTTAGGCAGGATATAAGAGTGGTCTTAGCAAGTCAGAGTGCTTTGACCTATGCCGAGGCTTTGGACATGGAATTGGCTATGCAGCCAGTACAAGCTCCAGCACCTCCCCCGTATCAGATTCAAGCCCCAGGGGCCGTCAGACCGCAAACTGTGCACTATGGCCAGCAGCAGAAGGGAAAAAAGAAATGGAATGCTGGAAATCAACCCAGCAAGAAGCCCTGGCAGGGGCAGACCCAGCAGCAATCGATTCCAGGAAACTCCAGACCACCTTTTGTTGGTCAGAGTAGCTCGTTTCAGAGGCAGCAAGGAAATTCTGCATGCTCGAAATACGGCAAAATGCATCAGGGAATTTGCAGAGCAGGAAGTAACAGCTGCTATGCATGCGGGCAAGCTGGGCACTACTCTTATCAGTGCCCAAACAAGCATCAAGGGACTAGTGGTGGAAGACCTGGCCAGTATCAACCTCAGCAGCTAAAGGCTATTGAAGGAGTCTCCCAACTGCATCAACGCCAGCGCCAAGCGCCCCGCCCTCAGCAGCAGCAGCCACCACAGCAAGAGCAAGATCAGCAACAGCAGTATCAGTGAGTTTTCGCTCTCGACCAGAAGGCGTGCATCAAGGATCAGGGAAATCTGGCAGGTATGGGTCATTGAAATGGTGTACTTGTGATAATTCTTTTTTATACTGGTGCATCGCATTCTTTCATATCAAGTGCATGCGTAGATACTGTTGGCCTTAAAGTAGAGCGATCTAGCCAGAACTTAAGAGTATCGACTCTGGTAGGTAAATCTACCACAGTTACGCACGTATGCCCTAATTTGGAATTTGAAATTGGATCCCTTAAGATGTCAGCCAAAACCCTAAATCTAATTTAAATGAGGGACGTAGACATCATTTTGGGAATGGATTGGTTAACCAAGAACTTTGCCACCATTTGGTGCAACCAAAGACAGATTTCTTTCCAGCCACCTGGAAAAGAGCCAACCCTATTCTTCGGAATAAAGAGAAGCAATAGAAGAATGCCGATTATTTCGGCAATTCAAGCAAGAAGGTTGTTGAGAAGAAAAGATGCGCAAGCATATTTGGTTTACTCAACAAAGATGAAAACCAAGAGAAGAATATCGATGATATAGCTGTAGTTCGAGATTTCAAGGATGTATTTCCTGAAGTTTTGCCAGGATTACCCCCAGATAGACAATTGGAGTTCACTATCGATCTAGAACCTGGTTCAGCTCCAATATCCAAAGCATAGCATAGAATGGCCCCGAAGGAGTTGCAAGAACTGAAGATCCAGTTGCAATAATTGCTCGACCTTGGTTTTATCCGACCTAGTGTTTCCCCATGGGGAGCACTAATCCTGTTTGCCAAAAACAAAGACGGTAGTCTAAGAATATGTATAGACTACCGAGAGCTAAACAAGCTGACTTTAAAGAACAAGTATCATTTGCCAAGGATAGATGATCTGTTTGATCAGCTCAGAAGAGCCAGTGTTTTCTCAAAGATTGATTTAAAATCTGGCTATCATCAGCTGAAGATTCAGCAAGAAGATATTCTGAAAACTGCGTATCGAACAAGATATGGCCACTACGAGTTTGTAGTAATGTCGTTTGGATTGACAAATGCTCCAGCAGTATTCATGAATATCATGAATCGAGTTTTTCATGAATTTTTGGATAGATTTGTCATAGTCTTCATTGACGATAATCTTGTTTATTCAAAGAACGAATTAGAGCATGAAGAACATCTCATAATTGTCCTAGAAAAGCTGAGATCTGAAAGGTTATATGCCAAATTCAGCAAGTGTGAATTCTGGCTGAAAGAAGTGAATTTTCTCGGACATGTTGTTTCTTCCGAAGAAATTAAAGTCGTCGATTCAAAGTTGCAGGCAATTCAAGAATGGAAGTCGCCAGCATCACCCCATGAGATTCGTAGTTTCAGGCTCAAGATCTATGGTCAACTCCAATTGTCTATCTGGCGGCAATCCTGGCAAAACTTCTGGAAAAACATCCTTGAACTCTCGGACTACTTTCACATCATCTATGCTTCTCTCTTGATCTTCAGCTTTGTTAAGATAGACTAGATATGCTTGCACATCTTTTCTTCTTAACAATCTTTCTGCTTGCATGACTGAAATGATTGGAATTCTTTTGTTGCTCCGATCAATTTCCGAAGAATCGAGTTGCTTCTTTTCCAGGCGGTTGAAAAGAGATTTGCCTTTGCTCGCACTGGATTGACGCAAAATTTTCCGTCAACCAGTCCATTCCCAAAATAATATCTACGTCCCACATTTGAATTAGGTTAAGAGTTTTGGCTGACATCTTAAGAGATCCTAATTCAAACTCTAGATTAGGACATAGATGAGTAACTATAGTAGATTTACCTACCGGAGTAGTTACTCTTAGATTATGTCTAGCACGCTCTATGTTAAGACCAAGATTATCTACGCATGCATTTGATATAAATGAATGCAATGCACCGGTATCAAATAAAATTATAACAGGTATACCTTTTAACTGGCCCATACCTGCTAAATTTCCTTGGTCTTTAACGCACGGCTTCTGCTCCAGAGCAAAAACTCTCTGATATTGCTGCTGGGGCTCTCTCTGCGGTTGCTGCTGCTGAGAATGCTGCACTAGACGATTACGCTGCTGCTACGGCTGCGGAACTACTTCCATTGCCTTCAGACGTGGGGGTTGAAACTGATTAGGCCTTCCTCCTCCCGAACTTGGCTTCTTGTTCGGACACTGATAGGAACAATGGCCAACTTGCCCACATGTAAAGCAGCTGTTACTTCCAGCTCTGCAGACTCCTTGATGCATTTTATTGCACTTTGGACAAGGAGGGATTACTTGATATCCTTGAGAAGAACTGCCTTGACTAGCAAAAGACGGTCTAACTTTGCTTGGAACTATCTGCATCTGCTGGTGGTGTCCTTGTCCTTGCCATGACTTCTTGATTGGCTGGGAACCAGCATTCCACTTTCTTTTTTCTTTCTGGATCTGGCCTTGACTTGAAGGCTGAGGATTTTCAACTGCTGGAACTTGAACTTGAAACGAAGAAGGTCCTGAAGACTGGATAGGCTTCTCTGGCTGCATAGCCAATTCCATATCTAAGGCTCGATTTAAAGCCTTTGCATAAGACAATGCGCTCTGGTTGGCTAACACCACTATGATATCTTGCCGAAGTCCTGCTCGGAAAAGCTCGGACATCTTTTCATCGGTATCGACTTTTTCCGGGGCAAAACGAGCTAGGTCGCAGAACTCACGATCATACTCCGACACAGTCTTCTTCCCTTGCTTGAGACTAGCAAACTCGTTCTCCTTTTGCTTCCGATAACTTCTTGGGACGTACTTCATGAAAAGAGCATCCTTGAACTGCTCCCACGTGAGATTCTCCAGTTGCTCGGGGGTATACGTCTTCTGACGAGCTTCCCACCAATAATCTGCAGATCCCTAAAGCTAGTAGGACATGCACGTAAGTCGCTCTTGATCGTTACAACGAAGAAATATGAAAATCCCTTCTAACGCTCGAACCCATTCTTCAGCTTCAGCTGGACTTCCTCTTCCATCCAGAGTAGTGGGATTTTGACGAAGAAAAAGTTCTTCTATCCTCATTTCAGGCTGAGGAGATGGAGTGGGTTCTCTTTGCTGATCATCATCAACTCTTCCTCTACCTCTTGGTCTACCTCTTGGCGGCATTCTGATTAACCAATTTGGAATTTTAAAGAATTTCTTGATTGAACTAGATCGAAATTTTAATTCTAGAGTTAAGCAATTCTCAACTAAACTTTAATCATAAAAACATTTTCTTCATAAAACTCATCATCATACAATCATAACCTTAAGCAATCAAACAATTCTACTAAAGTCAACCTCAGATACATCAAATATCATCATCACATAAATTCTTTTTATTACCTCAACAATTAATAAACAATATAAATAGAATAATCACATTCACATTTGACTTATACTTATAAAAATTTCAATCTTTAACTTTATCTTCATACTTTATTCTTTAGCATATTTTATTTCCTTAAAACACTAAATATTCATACTTAATTTAGCTTAACAAACACTGGCTCAGGCTTTCTTGAAGAACACAGGAAAGAAATAAAATTATCCTGAGACACTAGTTTCTAGTTCGGACAAAATGAACGGCGAAAACCGGACTAAATCGCCCAGCCAGCCACGGCTAGGTTTCAGCCGTGGCTAGGATCTCGTGCTGTAATATTTTGCCAGCCGGGGCTAGCATTCAGCCAAGGCTAAGTTTGCGCCCTGTACTATTTTCCAGCCGTGGCTGGTTTTCCCAACTTTAAAACCTTCTTCGATTTTCTCAAACTTTCCGAGATTGATTTATTACTACTTTCTTATTTTAATTCTGTTCTTCTTTAATTAAACTTTATTTTACTTCACATTTCTTAAACCACTTATGCTGAAATCATTCCGACATAAAAAACAAATTCGACAAATTACTAAGATGACCTTTGGCCATTCTTCATCATATAAACATCGGAAAATTGCCTCTCTGAGGGCTTTTACAATCCTAATGGGGAATTTATCTACAACAAAATTTTTCCTACGTCAGCTGTGATGTTCTAACATCACACAAAAAGCACTACTAACGGTATGGCATACTAAACCATTACCGGAACAACTAGGGTTATACTTATGCATCTAATTACAGCATACAAACATACAAACATAAAACATAAAGATTATCTCTTGCCAAACATATTACATATTTTCAACTACAACCGAAACTCTCTCTCTCTCGATCTACTGCTCGTCCTCACTGGGAACCTCTTCCTCACTTGTGTTGGTCCCAAGATGGATACCTTGGTGTAGAGGGGGGGGTGAATACACCAAGGTTTTAAAAACTTTTCCAATTAAAAACTCTTTTGAGAGAGCCTACTGTGTTCGATCCAGCTGGATGACAGCTTGATTGACACAGCTAGCTGTGTGATTGTGTGCGGAAGATGGTGAGTTTGGAAAGTCCGTCTGTTGCTTCAAATTATATTGCAAAGCTCTGTTTTACTTTTCAGTTAGTCAGTTTATGCAGCTTGAAATATATGCGTGAGAGGTTAGCAGAATGCATAAAACAAAGCAGTAAAGAACAAAGCAATTTTAATGTGGTTCGGAGTAACTCCTCCTACATCCACGACCAGATTCACTGGTAATTCACTACCACTTGGTTTCCAAGTACCAAACAACTTCACAACTCTAACCTGAGCTGTGTTCCAACAGTTTACGGGCACTGTCAAGCCTATACCTTTCAGTTTGCGGGTACTGAAAAAACCTGACTTACAGTTTCCGGGTACTGTATAACTTGACCACTCGAATTACACGCTTCGAGCGGGCGTACCTTGACCTAACCTTTCTGGGTTTGGGTTTGGGTAAGGGTTTTCTAACTATGAACGAGTTCTTACAATGAAGAACAAGGAGTATGATGAACTCGTTCAAACTAGGCTTAAGATATTTCTATTCTGCCTATGACTGAATATGTGAACAACTAAGAACACAACTGACTGGCTGGGTGTTCTTTAAAGATTTGGCTTTGAAGATCGTTGTTCATTTTTCTGTTGGCTCTTTTATTTATTCAGTCATCTCGCCAGCCTCACCGGCTTGCTTCTTCTCTTTAATGGTGAGGAGATATATATAGGTGGAGATTCAAACTAGCCATTGGAAGAGAGCCGTTTGAATCTTACCTACTCTCATTGACTTCTGGTCTTTAACCTACGAAGTAGGTCTGCATCTGCAGAAGCTATTTCTTCTCTGATTTGACTGCGTCAGACAAGATCTTCTAGTATCGGGATCTTGTCTTGGAGAAGGTCTTCGTCTTTGAGCTGCTAAGCGTCTCTGCTGTGTCTTCAGCGTCTTGGACTTTGTTGTGTCTCGACTCTGAGCTGTGTCTTAGACCTGTGCTGTATCATTAACCTGAGCTGTATGTTCAACCTGAGCTGTGTCATAAACCTGACTTGTCTTAGACCTGAGCTGTATCATTGACACTAAGCTGGGTCTTTTACACTGAGCTGGGTCTTTGACACTGAGCTGGATTTCCGCCACTGAGCTGGGTCTTGATACTATTGGGTCTTTGACTCTGCTTGGTCTGCTCTGCTGAATCTGCTCTGCTGAATTCGCTTAGCTGAGTCTTCTGCTATGTCTTCTGCTGTCTTCAGCGACTCTACCTGTAAACTTAGAAACTCTATAAGCTCAAACAGGTGAGCTGAAAAACGCTTTGGCTTGTGCAATCATCTACTCGGTTGGGGTCAGCTGGGTTTTGAAATCAAATCAAAACTCTATTAATTTTCCCAACAATTTCCCCCTTTTTGATGATGTCAAAACCTAACTGAGAAAAACAATTTACTTCCCCCTTAACAGGATACGGGGTTTCAAAAAAAAATAAACATTCATAGCAGATTATCATTTTCAGAGCCTGGACAAAGAGTTATTGTCATCAGGGTGAGCTTGAGAGCAAAAACATTTCAGTTTTATTAATCCTCAAAGATGATTACAAGAAATACAAGATTAACAAACTAAAATTAGACAAAAGCTATTTAAATCCCAGTTGGTTGGGTCTTCATTTCTGCTGTTGCTGATGATTCTTCTGTCTATCCTCTTCCAGCTGCTCATCCGTTCTCAACCTGTACCGGTTGAAGATCATCCGTTCCAGCTTCCTGTACTCTTCTTCATTGTTTACCTTAGAAATTGTTTTCCTGATTGCCCATCTATTTACTTCTGCGATAATTTGTGATTTGTCAGGAAGATGAGTTCCAGGTATCAGCTGAGGCTGGAGATGATACAGCTGGGGAGCAAAAAACTGGATCTTCGCGGTGTTTGCAGCATTGAAGAATGCTTTAGCAGTCATCCTATCTTGATGAAAAAGCTCATTTAGATGCATCTTGAAAGCAACATCTGGTGGCGTATTTGGGTAAGCTCCCAAATAGTAGTAATCTTCAATGAACTCAAATTTTGTATGTTCCCAGTCGTCGTTTAACTCTTCTGGGATCCATTCATCTATTCTTCTCCAGTTCATTGGTATCTGAGACTTTTTATTCGATGCTCTGATGTTTGCTCTTTC
This sequence comes from Agastache rugosa, assembly GCA_031470985.1. Lineage (NCBI taxonomy): Eukaryota > Viridiplantae > Streptophyta > Magnoliopsida > Lamiales > Lamiaceae > Agastache > Agastache rugosa. Next base: position 9,382,067 of record CM062604.1, read on the forward strand.
TTCTTTTGCTTCTTTTCTTCAGCATTGAGCAAGCTTTCTTTCTTCTTCTGCTGCTCTTGAAAGCTTTTCATCTCTTGCTTTTGTTGATTTACAAAGTTGCAGAGCCATTGAGTATCATTGATTTCTTCTGGCGTGGCTCCACTAGCTTTGGCAAGAGGAATGATCATTTTGCTCCATTTTCCTCTCCGTTCAGCTGGTTCTTCTGCTTCCAGCTCAGCAGCAACAACTTCATCAATCTCAGACTGCAGCACTTGGATTTCATTTTCAGCTACAGCTTTCCCTTTGTCTGCCCTTGATGTTTTTCTCTTGTCATTACCTTCCCCCTTTTTGGCATTATCAACAAGGGTGGAGGATAGGTTGACGACTGTCTCATTCAGCTGGGCCAGCGTTTTGTCAACATCAGCAATCTTGGATGTGTTGTCTGCTGTGACGAGGTTGAGCTGTGTTGTGCTGTTACTTCCAGCTTTGAACTGATTGTCCAGCTCTTTGTAGAGGTAGAACAGCGTTTGAATGTCAGTTCTGTTGGAGAGCGTTTGCTTTTGGAGAGCTGCCATCTGGCTGGATAAGTCAGTGATGCTCTTTTCCAGTGGAGCTTGGAGTTTTGAAATGATCTCAAGGACTCTCTTCTCTAGATGATGAGACTGATCAATGCGTTAAGAAACGAGAGATTGTTTGAGATCTCGACTGGTGCTTTCCTGTAAATTCTGGGCAAAAGTGTGAACTTCATCAATGGACTGTCCATGACAATGGACTTGCCATTCTACATCTGTGATACGCAGAAGGATGTCAGCAATTGATTTGAATCTATCCTGCAATAGGATTTTCTCAACTTGTTTTGCGATTTCGTCCTTCATTGCATCAGAAAGCACGGCATCAGGATCCGTCTGGATCCCGGATTCGACTTGACTGGTTTTGTCCACCTAAATCTCGACCAGTGAGCTAGTGTCATCGGCAATTGGACTTGGTAGGGCAGCTTCGGCGGGCTCAACTGTTGTAGTAGTTGGCTCGTCTTCAATCACCATTATCTCAGCTGTGTCGGCAGGTGCAGCTTTCTTGGCCGTCTCAACTGGAACAATCCAGCTGAGAGTGTGGAGGTAAGAGTTGGCTCTTGCGATTACCTTCTCAGACGGCGGCACTTTATCTTGCTTAGCCTTCTGGATGAGAGTTTGGATCAGCTCGTCTTGATGCACGAAGGCATCCTGAAGACTTCCAAATCCAAAGATCTCTTGCAGAACTGCTTCTTCGGCTTTGAGCTTATTGAAAGAGTAGAACTCCACAAGTTTCTCATTTGCATACCAAGTAGTCATCTTGGTAGCAAGGTAAAATTTGAAGTCGCTGACGGCGACTAGTGCGGCGGGGAGCGAAGCAAGAGTAGGGTACTGTTGTAGTGCGCTTTTTACCCCTTGAAGCCTGAGGTCATCGAACCTCATGATAGTGGCAGCACGTGCAACGGCTCTGGGACTGAGGATTTCAAATTCCTCAGAAGGGCTTGTAGGTTCAGCTTGGTTTTCATCATCCAGCTGCTAAGGAGCGTCAGCTGGATGGGGTTCTTTGGGTGAGCTGGGATTAGAAGAGGGTTCAGCTTGGGTGTCAGCTGGCTGTGAAGGAGCTTCAGTCAGTTGAATATCTACCTGCTCTCTTACAGGAGATGGTTCTTTGGTTGGAGAGCTGGGTGCTAAAATTTGGAGTTGAGCGGTTTCAGGTACTGAGCAAGTGGATGGGGAATCTGAGAGAAAAACCTGAGGATGAAGAAGAAGGAGAGGATAGTCTTGTTGAGCGGTTCCAGCTGATGTGGGATCAGCTGGAGCGGGTTGTGAAGATGCTTGAAGAAATTGACGAAGGGGAATAGCATCATCTGGGTCAGAGTGGGAGACCACTATTTGTGGTTCTTCAGTTTCTCGTGATGTAATCACGAACTCCCTTCCATTGTCTGAGCTGGAGGAGGATCCCTGAGCTGTCTCCTCTGTGACTGGTCTCCACTTAGTTTTCTTCTTTTGGATTAGGGATGCTGTGGGAGTGGACTCAGATTCAGCTGGCTCATCAGCTGGTTTCTCTGCTGCCTCTTTAGCTGGCTGCCTTGAATTTCAGCTTCTTTTTGGCAGGTGGAGATCCAGCTGGTTGTGTCTCCTCCGGATGCTAACTTTTTCCTGCTTGAGAGGGAGAGGCAGTCTGCTGCTTTGCCTCCTGCACCTTCTTCTTCCCTTCAGGGGCTGCTTTCTTCAACAAGTCAGTGACCTGACTTGGCTTTTCAAAAAGTATTCTGGACACAGGAAATTCTTCTATGTCATGTCACTTTGGTGCATAAGTAGATTGTTTCTCTGCAACTGTACCGGGTGAAGCTGTCATCCTCAAAATGGATATCATTGGCTTCAGTTTGGGAATGCTGATCTCTCCTAGAGATCCAGTAATACCAAGGATGCACTTCTGGGTGACATCCAGAAGTAATCTGAACTTGGGCTTGAGCAGGAGCTTGGACATGCTCGCCCTGTAAGGTTCCGGCTTGAACAACATCTTATCCAGTTCGGCCTGGATTTCTTCTCTGGTGTAGTTATCTGGGGAGCAGTCCCCAAAAGTCTTTAAGTTGAACAACTTGTTCAACATCCGGTTGATGTTGATATCGACATCCCATGGAGTTGTATGTCCTGTCTACTCCTTGATTTGCAGAGAAACGTTGGAGCGGAGTCGATCATCTCGGTTAGTCATCTCTAGGAAGAACTCTGCGACTTCTCTCCGGAAGATGTTCTTCGGTCTTGCAGTCGCCCACTACAAAAGTCCGGCTTTCTCGATGAGATCCAACACCTCTTGGAATTCCGAGTTTTTGTAGTTCTTGAGAGTTAAACAACTCTCGAAATGAAGCTTTGACATCAAATTCTCAGTCTGGCTTGCTCCTGGTGTTGTCTTCTTTGGGGCCATGATCTTCTTCTGTAGCAAGAGGTTAGAAAGACGAAGATACTAGGGGAGCGTGTTTGCAAAGAGATAATCAAGAATCTGAGATATAAATTTCAGAGATAAGTATGAGCGATAGAAAATATGGCGAAGATTTGCATATTTTAGATGTATATATCAACTGTCCATTTTGATAGAAGTTTGAGATCTTGGCGAAAGAATTGAAGATCTGCGGCTGAGAGAGATTTGTACAAAACGTCACATGACGTGTGTATATAGAGTGTAGGTCACTCACGCGTGACGTAGTCGAACCGTTCTGACTTCTGTCTCAGTTCTCCCGAGCTACAGTATTCTTCATGCTTTTCATTAAATGCGATGGGATTCGATGGAATGGATGGCTTACTGACTAATCCATTTAAGGAATGTCTGGGTATTTGAGTTAAATTCAAATATTTTTATCTTTAAAAATAGCATATTCTTCAGGGAAATAGATAAAAAGGTCTGCAAACCTGTCAACTGATCATTGTAGTCAGCTGATACCACGGCTGTGTTTTCTTTATGTTGGATGAGCTTTTCTTCAGTTTTATTATCCAGCTGAGCTTGATTCCCCCTCAGCTAGTTTCCCTTGTTAAACTGAGTTGAGAGATCCAGCTGGGTTTGAATTCTTCTACCCTGATGTCCCATTAGCTTTACATTATCCAACTGAGTCTTGTTCTCCCTCAGCTGGATGAGGTTTCTTCATCTGCATCCTACTTCCTTTTATCGGATTTTCTCATCATGGGCTCATTTCTTTGATAAGGTCAGCTGTCGCAAATCCAGCTGATTCATCTGCTGCTTCTGAATTCTTCTCTTGAGACCAATGTACTCAACAATGAGATTGGCTGAGTTTTTAGTTCTGTATCCAGCTGTCTTTGTTTCACAGCTGGTCCCAGTCAGCTAGCTGGGTTTCTTCATTTTCTTCATCGGTTGATTCAATAAGGTGTTTCAGACATCTTAATCAGAGCAGTCATCCTCATCTGAGTTGGAGAGGGAGATTTGATCATCATCCATTGTGCTCGATTCAAACCTTTTGTCCTCTCTCCGGGATGATGACTCAGTTGGGTTTCTCTTTGGGTAGAGTTGCTTGTCGTGATGAACTTTCATGATATTCTTGTACCTTTTCTTGCTGTGTTTCAGCCTATTGATGTTCCGTACAAGCATAGCAACTTCTTCGTGCAATTCTTCTCTGCTCAAATTTCTGTGCTCCTTGTTGGTCCATCCAAGCTGAGCTGATTGAGCTTATCTTCTTGATTGTGCACTGATAGTTGTCTCCTTTACTTTAGAGGTCAGCTCTGTTTGAGACATCTGGCTGGATGATTCTCCGTTTGTGATCCCAGATTAAATTCGTTGGCTTTCAGGATGGAGAACAATTTTTCTGTCTCCATGCAGCCAAGATCAGTTCTGCTTTGGTGAACCACTTTGTGTGTACACCATTCTGAGGAGAGAGCTACAAGAACTTTCAAGTTCTTATCTCGAACTGTATATTTTCCAGTTCTGATCGTCTCGATCTTCGATGACGAGGTTGGAGAATCTGAGCTCCATTTGCTCGATGGACTCACAGGGGAGTTGCTTGAAATTGTCGAACTTCTGGCATGCAACTGAGAACTTGTTCTCTTGAATTTCCTCTGAGCCTTCACACAGCTTGGCTAGAGTGTCTCACATCCCCTTAGCTTTCTCGCAGTTGATGATCTTGTAGAGATATGCGTCCGTCACCGTTGAGGAGATGACGTTGCGAGCGTACCTGTCCAATCCAGCTTAGTCTTCTTTCTTCTGGAGAGTACTCCTTTTTGGACTTCACAACTTGCCGAAGTACTAGTTCAGCTCCAGGTGTGGTTTCTACTTCTCTTTCTGACTTCATGATGACGATGGGTCCGTTAGTGATAACATCCCACATCATGTCGTGTTGTGCGCACAGAAAGCTTTTGAGTCGAAACTTCCAGATCTGATAATCATCGACAGAGAATGTCGGCAGATTCCTGCACAAGGAAGATTCCATGACAGTATGCAATATAATGATTTTAAAAAGATTTTGAAACTTTGAAGGATCTGTTCAGGTGACCACTATCAGCAAAGAAGCTGACTTGACACAAATACAGTGATCTTTTGAACCACTGCTCTGATACCAATTGTTGGTCCCAAGACGGATACCTTAGTGTAGAAAGGGGGTGAATACACCAAAGGTTTTAAAAACTTTTCCAATTAAAAACTCTTTTGAGAGAGCCTGCTTTGTTTGATCCAGCTGGATGACAGCTTGATTGACACAGCTGGCTGTGTGAGTGTGTGCGGAAGATGGTGGGTTTGGAAAGTCCGTCTGTTGCTTCAAATTATATTGCAAAGCTCTGTTTCACTTTTCAGTTAGTCAGTTTATGCAGCGTGAAATGTATACGTGAGAGGTTAGCAGAATGCATAAAACAAAGCAGTAAAGAACAAAGAAATTTTAACGTGGTTCGGAGTAACTCCTCCTACGTCCACGACCAGATTCACTGGTAATTCACTACCACTTGGTTTCCAAGTACCAAGCAACTTCACAACTCTAACCCGAGCTGTGTTCCAACAGTTTACGGGCACTGTCAAGCCTACACCTTTCAGTTTGCGGGTACTGAAAAAACCTGACTTACAGTTTCCGGGTACTGTATAACCTAACCACTCGAATTACACGCTTCGAGCTGGCGTACCTTGACCTAACCTTTCTGGGTTTGGGTTTGGGTAAGGGTATTCCAACTATGAACGAGTTCTTACAATGATGAACAAGAAGTATGATGAACTCGTTCAAACTAGACTTAAGATATTTCTATTCTGCCTATGACTGAATATGTGAACAACTAAGAACACAGCTGACTGGCTGGGTGTTCTTGAAAGATTTGGCTTTGAAGATCGTTGTTCATTTTTCTGTTGGCTCTTTTATTTCTTCAATCGTCTCGCCAGCCTCACCGGCTTGCTTCTTCTCTTCAATGGTGAGGAGATATATATAGGTGGAGATTCAAACTAGCCGTTGGAAGAGAGCCGTTTGAATCTTACCTACTCTCATTGACTTCTGGTCTTTAACCTACTAAGTAGGTCTGCATCTACAGAAGCTATTTCTTCTCTGATTTGACTGCGTCAGACAAGATCTTCTAGTATCGGGATCTTGTCTTGGAGAAGGTCTTCGTCTTGAAGCTGCTAAGCGTCTCTGCTGTGTCTTCAGCATCTTGGACTCTACTGCGTCTCGACTCTGAGCTGTATCTTAGACCTGTGTTGTATCATTAACATGAGTTGTGTCTTCAACCTGAGTTGTGTCATTAACATGAGCTGTCTTAGACCTGAGCTGTGTCATTGACACTAAGCTGGGTCTTTTACATTGAGCTGGATCTTTGACACTGAGCTGGATTTCCGTCACTAACCTGGGTCTTGATACTGCTGGGTCTTTGACTCTGCTTGGTCTGCTCTGCTGAGTCTGCTCTGCTGAATTCACTTAGCTGAGTCTTTTGCTATTCTTCTCCTGTCTTCAGTGACTCTACCTGTAAACTTAGAAACTCTATAAGCTCAAACAGGTGAGCTGAAAAATGCTTAGGCTTGTGCAATCATCTACTCGGTTGGGGTCAGCTGGATTTTGGAATGAAATCAATACTCTATTAATTTTCCCAACAACTTGGTTCCTCTTCCTCACTCGGATTCTCCACACTCTCGCCCTCTGAGCTCTCCGCTGCTCTCTCATCTCCCTCTAGAGTCAAACGAGCTGCATTCGTGTAGTCCTTTCCCGGCGTCGGCCAAAAGCTAGGCTGGAAACCAAGCTGGCTAAACGGAATATGCCAAAGCTGTCCATGTCCCACTGTAGCTTCTGTAGCAGGGTCGGCTTCATTCTCATCACTATCGTATTGGCGTGGTCCCGACGAACTACCCTCATCCAGCCTCACATACACGGAATGAGAACGGTAATAAGATTCAAGCTCTGAAGAATAAAAAACTTGAGGGATATCACTGGGAGGATTATATGGAACTAGCTCAGAAGAAGGGGCTGAAACCAAACTGTTCTCCGGAGCAAAAAGCTCGGGAATTAGGGTTAAAGCATCAGGTGGAGGTGATGGAGAAAGATAGCCATTCTGCAAAGGCAGAGAAACATAAGCTCTTGGGTCATAACCATAGTCAGCTGGCTGTGGGTCAATAACAGGCTCAGGCTCAACCGGAGGGATGAGAAAAGGAATAGGATCATCCTGAGGCATATGCTCTACCTGCAGGCTATCCTGATAAATGTAGGGCAGCGGATTATACGGACCAGGCGGAGGGTACAAATAGCACATGAATCGACAACTATCTCCGCTATGAATCCTCAATAATCCCCGTAAAGATCATCGCTCCAAAGCTGTGGCGTGACAAACCGAGGAAACAACGAAGCTGCCCATTCGCGCCACGCTTCTGGTAGAAGGGGAATTAAGTGCATAATTCCCTGCACTCCTGAGATACCCGTCTCGTAAATATCCATCCAGACACGATGATAACGCGCCAAGAACTCTGCTAAGGTCTTTCTATAGCTCATTCGGATATGCTGGAATTCTCTCATCGCTGCTTCACCACGCGGCGATGCCATCCTATATGAAAGATAAAATTTAACAATTAATCACCCCAAGACGAGAGAAAAACCGCCTCCAATAACCACAGTCTCCACATACTCAATATCGATTTCCAACATTGGTACCAGGCTCACGTTACTTTCCAAAGACAAAATACCAACTCGCTTGCACAAAAGTTTCATCGTCTAGCTTACAACCATCATCACACAAATCAACCTCATTAGAAGCTCAAAACCACAATAACAAAATAATAAGTTAAAAACTTTCAAACTTTAGAACTTAAAAACTTTAAAATTTCCTTTTTAAAACTAGAAACTTTTAAATTCATACCTGAATAGCTGGATGAGATGAGATGAGGTGCTGGACTTTTGTTGTTAGAAAACTCAACTAGTCTAGGAATTCAAACCAGACTAGACTTTAAAATAAAGGTTTAGACTCAGAGCAGACAGATTACCACTCTGTCGCAACCCGACTCAGAATGAAGATGACCGAGCCGGTGGGTCCCACGACGTACACAATTTATGATTAACCGATGGACAGATAACGACCCAGTTATCAAACAAAAACTAATCATACAACAAATATCCTCAATAACCAAAAATCAGGACTTTGAATAAAGCTTGGAAACGAGCATGCTTATCAAAAGAAAATAAAAACCAATCACGCTCGACAATTTCAACCATCAATTGGATTTCAACAACAGACATTTTAAGAATAACAAGGATTCAGGTACAACTTGAGATCAACAAAAAAAAATAATCATACGACCAGATGTATCAAGAAAATAGTTTCACAAGCAGATTTCAAGATCAAGAAAATACGATAAAGAGGTCGCATGACTTAGAATATTCGAACGGAAATAGTAGCCAATTTCAAAGAAAAGACAGGCTAGCTTCAAAATATTAACAACCAACTTCCGAGGCTTCAGAATATACAACCAAATTTCAGAATTAAGAACAACATCAAACTTCAAAAACAAACATCAAAGTGTTGCAGCGGAATATCATAGAGAATTATATGTATGCAGACATATAATTCTAATCTGTCTTTTATTTCCAAACTGAAACCAACAAAAGTATGTCCTGCACACTCCCATCCCCATCTCAGCTAACCTGCACATTTTATAAAACAACATGCAGGGCTGAGTACTATGTACTCAGTGAACACATGCCAAAATAATTTGAAATCATGCTGATTACAGCTATAAATTGAACTTGCCTTACATAGCAAAACACAAGTAAACTTTTAAAATCAAACATGTGCTTGCTCAAACGTTTTCTTTTATTTATAAAAGCATTGATGTCTGCAGACATATATATATCGGTAAGAATGTACCAGATCTACAAACATAAATTAGTGCTGAGAAGTAGGCCTCCTTCTCAAACACTTGTAACCGGCCCACCTTTTGGAAGGCGCACGATTACCAACTAGTGTACACAAATCCTACCTTTGGTAGGACCGAATTCGTCTTCCTTCAGTAGACGGTAACATACCAAAAAGCTTAAAACATTTGGCAAGTCAATTAATTTAAAACACCACACATATATTATAGTATAATCACATTCGTCATTCTTTTTGATTTAGAAAGCCCACCTGTCGAACTTCGCTTTATCTTACCCTGCTGGATTCTGACTTTCCGGCTTTATGACTCCACTCGTTCCTTCATTTGAAATTAGGTTTATCAACCATCAGAGCGAGAAACAATCGACAGGCGATGAGATACGACATCTCAAACAACTTAATTTCTAATTCGCTTCGACTCTCGATGACTTAACTCGATACTAATACTTAACATTCTAAACACTTCTAAAACTCTAACTTAATTTCTAATTAACTTTCTACTTAAAAACATTAACATTAAACACTTAAACAATTAAACAAATTATCAACATTGCACTTTATTAAAACATTCAACTTAAACAATTCTCGATCCGTCAAACGGATTCCGAAAATTCTAAAATTAACTCTATATAACTTTTTAATCATATTAAGCATAATTACACAATCAGATCATCAAATCAAATCACGTACACGAATAAACATTCAACTTGGAAAAATAGCCGAAAAATAGAAAATTCTTAATACTTGGTAATTAATTTCTGAAAAATTCCACAATACTTAATTTTTATTGTAGAATTCAAATATGCAATAATTTTCTTAATTAAAAATTATATAATACTTTTATTTTCTTTATTATTTTTCGGCATTTTGGAATTTAATAGGGTTAATTATCCAATTTTAATCTAATCAATTTCAAACATCTTAAATTAAATTATAAACTATATTTATAACTTAATTACTTAATTAAATTGGATAAAAATTAAAACCCATATATATATATTTCGACTTTTTGTAAAAATAGGGCATAAATCCTTATTTTTCTCTAATTCAAATTACAACATACTTAATTATAATCATAGAGATTAATTATAACATCAATTAATCAATTTAAGCTTTAAATTAATTATTTTTAATTTAATTTAAATCTGAAAATATTAAAAATATATATAATTGAGCTCCAAAAATTCTAATGAAATTATCACATGCTTAATTAAATACCATGAGCTCAATTCTATCATCAATTTCATCATTCATAATCAACATCAAAAAGCCCTAAATCTAAGAACCCTAATTTTGATAATTAATTAAAAATTCTAATGAAATTATGATTCAATGAATTAATTCAATGCATAATCATACTCATTAACATCATATAAGCTCAATTTAAACATCAATTTAAACATTGAACATCAAATTTAAAAACCCCTAATTTTATTAATTATTTTCGGCTATTTTAAAAGAAATAGAAGGGTTTTGATTCTTTGATTACTTCCAACATGAAACATGCTTATAATAATTATCTAAGCTCAATTAATCAATCAATTTGATCATCAAGCATCCAAATCAAAAAGCCCTAATTTTAGCTAAATTTCGAAAATAATAAGAACTAGGGTTAGGGTTTGATTTGAACATGAATTAATTATCTATTATGCATCCTAAGCATGAATTAAACAACATATATCAAAATCAAGATCATCTACTATTATTTGCCAACAATTTCGAAAATATTAAATAATTAAAAAGGAGGATTTATGCTTGATCTTTGAGCTAATACTTGTAATAAACATATAATCTACCTTGATTAATAATTTGGAATGGATTGGATCTTGGATTTAAGCTCAAACTTGAAGATTTAATGGAGGAGTGTTGTAGTATCCCGCTCTTTCATAACCGATCTTAGTAATTAATTAAGAGCTCGTCTAAAAAAATTAAGTTGTGAGAACTTAGAAAGAAAATAAGTTCCGGCAATTAAAATTTTTTGGCAGCCCTAGTTTACCGAATTTTATAACTTAAGATTTATTCTCGTTCCGGTTAATCCGAAATGAGATAATGAAGATGTTTATGACTATGTACTTATATATTTGAAGTTATTTAAGAAATGTATGCTATATTGAAAGATTTGATTTATCCAGAAATCATAATAATCTCTTCGATAATTTATTTTGTTTTGGGATTTTATTTCCGGAAATTCATAAAGAAAGCTTATATTAGAGTTGGGGAAACTCTAATAATTTTTATAGTTTGAGAGCTTTTAATTAACGCCGTTATGATTGACTGATTGATGTTTGATTAATTAGAGAATTAATTAATCCATGTAAATTAATAATTATATGCATAATGTTTAATTAATTAATGTAGTATTCCGTATTTCTTGAGTATTAAGATTTATTAATTTAGTAAGAAAGATAAGATTTCAGTAAAAGAAAAATTTTCGTTCAGAAAATTTTATCCGGCAGATATATTCTACCAGAAAAATGAGTTTTAAATAATTTTTATCGTCTCGGTTAATCCGAAACGAAGAAGTTTTTACATTTATCATTAAATGATAAATGTTTAGTCATAAATTGACTGAAAGAAGAATTTAATTTAGGTGCGTGAAATTTTACGTAATTTATAAGTTAGAAATTTAGTTTCGGTCGATTTGACAATATTTCAAATCTCCGATTCTTTCTGTGAGATTTTTATCTAAGATTCGTGAAATCTTAAGCTAATTTCCTGTGTTGAGGAATTAGAGGATTATTAGAAGATTAATTAGTTATTGATTAATTGAATTATTAATTAATTAACTAATAAACCTAAACTTAAGAATTAAGTAACATTAAAATATTAAACCTAAGCCTACTCTACCTATGCATGTGAGATGTATTTATCACCACCCTTTCATCCCAAAAACTCACGCACACACACAACTATAGCAACAACTCTTTTTCTTTCTTCTCTCTTCCATCTCTCTCTCGACAAACACACACTACACACACACTCTTCCATTGTTGGATCTTCCAAGTTTCAAGATCAAGTTATTTCTCTCATCCAAGTAATCAAGAAGAGCTAGGTATATTCTAACCTACTTCCTCAAGAAATCATCTTCATATATATATATATATATGTATGTCGAAATTTTGGGAGAAATTGATGAAGTAATTAGATGATGTTCATGTTTTAGTATGATGTTTATATGATGCTTTTATGATGATAGGACGATTATTATGAGCTTAACTAATGTAAGAGACACCTAGTTTATAAATATATATATGATCGACTTTTTGGAAGAAGAAATGAGGAAGTGATTGTATGATGTTTTGATCTTCATGGATTATGCTTATAATATGTTTAGAAGATCAAATATGTAATTAGATTAAACATAAGAAAAACATAGCTAATATTTTCATAATTTTCGAAAATGTGAGAAAATAAAGAACAATTGATGCATGAATTGTATGATTGTTTTAATGTTATAAATGAGTTTAGGTGATTAAAATAAGCATGTTTCATGTTGAAGTTAAGTATGAAATTATTAATCTACTAATTTTTATAATTAAAGTCGAAAATATGAGGATATAAATTAGGGTTTGCAATGTGATGAAGTATGAAGTATTTAATGATTGATTTGATGATATATGATGTTAATAAAGTAAGTTTAATCAAGAGATAAGAAAATATAAGCATTATAAACCCTAGAACCCTAGAAAATTGAATTAGAGTTTTTAAAATGAAGGGTTATAAATTAATGCTTAATGAATGAGGTTAAATGAATGAATAAGCTTATAATGTGTAAATGAGTAAGTTAGGAATTAAAAAGAATAGAAAATAATTCTAGAAATCTCAAAATTAAAGAAACCAAAAATTTATAAATTAAAATAAATAAATAAAATATTAATTAATTTTTAATTGCATTGAATTAATTACTAAAAATGTAATATTGTATAATTTTCTGGAAATTTAATTCAGAATATTAAAGATTTTCTATTTTTGGATGATTTTTCCGATTTGGGAGTTTATATGCTAATCGAGTTGAATATGTGTAATGAATGTATATATATATTTGATATGAAGGAATAAGTGCGTGGAATTAATTTGAGAATTTTATGGATCTGTTAGACAGATTAAAATCGACTTTGTCGATTCTGTTTAAAAGTAATGAATGAACGTTTATGAATGAATTTGAAATGTTGATGATTGTTTGATGTTTGAAGCTTAATGATGGATTAAGCTAGTTTAAGAGCATTTAAGAAAGTTAAGTTAGTATATTCGAGTTAAGCCGTAGAAATTCCGAAGCGAATTAAGTAAAAAATATCGAAGTCGTTTATTCGATAGAAATTATTCTCATTTCAAAGTTCGTTATTCCATTTCGATTTAAGGAGCAAGTGGAAGTGGAAGCAGAGGCGTGAAGTAGAAGTTGAACGAGCGTTAAAAAGAAAAACTTAAGTTTATCAGGTGGGTTTTTCTAACCGAAGAAATGACAAGTGATATACATATATATGATTATATATATGTGATGTTTTTAAGTTGATTAACTTGCCAAATATTTGTATGATACCATCTACTGTAGCAAGATGAATTCAGTGCTACGCAAGGTAGGATTTGTGTACATTTAGTTGTAATCATGTGCCTTCGAAAAGGTGGACCGATTACAAGTGTTTGAGAAGTAGGCCTCCTTCTCAAAACTATCACAATGTGATTATAGATCTGGTACATACCTCATAAAGTATATGTCTGGCCAGACAAACATGATTTACAGAAAAGAAAATGTTGAGCATGCACAGGTTTATTTTTGAGATACAAAAATTACTCGTAGTTATACGTTATGGCAAGTTTAAATCTCTAACTCTAAGAAGCAAGATTTCAAATATTTTGGCGTGTGCCCACTGAGTACTTCGTACTCAGCCCCGTATATTATTTTTAAAATGTGCAGGTTAGCAAGGATGAAGATGACGAGTGCCGGACGTATTGTTGTTGTTATTGTCATCTTTGGAAAGAAAGTTGTTTTTGAAGAGTTTAGACCTAGAATATATGTCTTCATACATATATTCTCTCGTATTCCGCTGCAAGTTTATGAAGTTCGATATTGTATAATGATGTTGGATTTTAGAGTCGATGTTAAAGTCGAACTCTTTTTGGTCAAGTACTTTTGAAACTCCTCTACTTGAATCCTATGTTCATGAGTAGTTCGTTATTTTAAGAAAGCTTTGTCGAACTTGAAACAGCTTCCTTTGTCGTGCTTTCTTGATCCTAAAATCAACTTGTCATTTTCTTGTTTCTTGTTGATAACATGGTTGATCAGGTCTATTGATATCCGAGCTAATTGAGTTGTATTCGTTGATATGCATGATTTGATTGAATTCAGTTGATCGTCTTGTTGATCTGGAGTCATGCATGTCATAATTATTCTAAGTCTGATGAATTGTTATTCCTGAGTGTCTTTTATTGTTCTCGAACGATAGCTGGGTCGCTATCTTAAATCCTTTGTTAATCATAAATTGTGTAAGTCGTGGGACCTACCGGCTTTGTTATCTAAATTCTAAGTCGGGCTGTGACAGAGTGGTATCAGAGCTGGTCTGTCTGCTCTGAGTTATTTCTTGGAAGTCTAGTCTAGTTTGAATTCCTAGACTAGTCGAGAGCAAGGTCTGTTGCTCTAGGTTCATATTTCTTCAAGTCTAGTCTGGTTTGAATTCTAGACTAGTTGAGTTTCAACAACAACAAAAGTCTAGCACCTCATCTCATCCGGCAAACCAGGTACGCATTTAAAAGTTTCCTATGTTTAAAAAGTTTAAAATTTAAAGTTCCATGTGACTGACAGACTGTTATGTGGACCTGATCAACCCACATAATTAGAAACTCAGTAATATGGTTCTTCCGCTTCCATAATGAAGTTAATTAATGAGATGAAGTTAGAAAGTTTGAGATATGAGATTGTATAGTGGAATTTAGATCTTAATGAGGTTGTAAGTTGACGAATAATTGTTCAAGTAAGTTGGTTGTTTAACTTTGGAGTGTACCGTGAGTTTAGTACCATCGTTTGGAAGCGAAATTAGCTTCTCCAAGTGACGAGGCCATGAGAGAGTTTTAGCATATGCGTATGAGTACATAGAGACGTTAGCTTCAGCACATTTCCATCGGGTTTGCATAGATATTAATAAGAGTATTATTTCAGGAGTTCTCGAAATAGTAAGATTAATTCCTTTTCTTTTCCGACGAGTGAATGGAGCAGGACTTTAAGATTCGATGTCGCAAGACAACCCAATTCCTTTTCTTATTCCTCAAGGGAATTTTGAGCCGTTATTTCTCCTCGTCCTAATGATTATAGTTTTGATGAAAACTTATTTATTTCTTAGCCGTTGTCGAATGGCTATGTTTCATATCCACCCTTATCAAATGTTTTTGTTCTGTTCCGAGCCTTCTGCTTTGGTGAACAGCTTGGTTTTATCTCCCTCTATTGATATAGTTCCATTAAATCCTTCTTTGGATACTCTTCCAATTTTAAATTCTTTAGAGCTTGATTATTTCTTTGGAACTCAGATTGTTCCTTTCATTTTTCACGAGAGGAGTACGTCTAGACCGCATCGCCATGACAGTAATGAGGATATCATTGACCCCGAAAATGGAGCAACCAAAGGATATTTTCATCTTCATCATATACCGTTTAACCATTTAGGATTTCAGCCTGGTTTTAGGCCTTTTTCAGGTGTGGTCGACGTAAGTGCCATCCATTTGACGTTAGATGAAGTGGAGTGAGCTGAGGAGAGTATCGATTCTGAAAGTGAGGAGGATCTGAGTGAAGAAGAAGAAGAAGAAGAAGAAGAAGAAGAAGAAGAAGAAGAAGAAGAAGAAGAAGAAGAAGAAGAAGAAGAAGAAGAATCCATTAGAGGATAAGCAGAGAAAGAAAAAGAAAGTTCGAGAGTGGAGTTAATTTAATAGATTTCTAATCGAACAAATTTTATGCTTTAACGTTTTTAAGTTTTATATTTATGTAGTAAGATTTTGTAAAAAGATGCATAATATGTTAGTTTTTTTTTAAAGATTCGGTAGCAAAGAAGAATACCGCTCCGAGGAAGTGTTTTGCGTGATATAAGAAAATCACGACTAAATAGGGAAATTTTGATGTAAATATTCCCTAACTTTTGTAAAAGTTCTCGAAGAGACAAGTTTTTCTATTAAAAATAAGAAGTAAGACCAAGGTGGGTAGTTTGATAATTTTCTGAGTTGTCGATAATTTTGTCGGTTCAGTTTCTGTTTAATCATCACAAGAAGAAAGAAAGAAAATAATAAAAAAAAAGTTTAATTATAGTTGAGAAGCGTTAAAATAAATTAGGACGAAGCGTAATTGACGAAGGAAAAGCGTTAAAATAAGAATCTAAAGATAGAAAGTTCGACAAGCATGTAAAGAATCGAACGAGAAAATTTTCTGCCATGAAAATAGGAGATCTCTTAACCTCAGAGATCTCTCAAAAATATTACAGGGAATGAAGTGAGAGACCGCTGTGAAGTTAGAGAGCGCGGAAAAATAATACGGGGCGAGAAGTCAGCCATCTCCTAGACTTAGCGCTCGCTGAAGAAAGCAGGACGCTGGAACTCAGCGTCCGCTGAGGTCGAGCGGTCGCTGACCATGAGAGGTCAGCCACGGCTGAGGCCGAGCGGTCTCTGACCTGGGGCGGCGGCAGTTCTGCAACCTTTTACTCCGGAGGCCATAATATCCTGCTCGTCTAACGGAATTCAGATCCGTAAATTGGGTTGGAAACTAGACATCCGTGGCTTTCTAATAGTACCCTGCACGACCCCTGGTTCTAAATATTCTGTTCTGAAGAACATTTTGGAATCAGACCTAGTGCTTCGGGAACACACACATGCAGATTATCACGCCCATATTAGACCTCTCGAGTGTTACGGTACATGTTCAAATCATCTTGCCCAATCCAGGCTTAAGAAATTTAGCTAGACATTAATGTAAAGATCAACACAAAATAAATAAAGGAAAACATACTTAGATTAAATGAACGAAAAACTTATGATATCGTCAAACATAAACTGTGGCCAAAAGTGCCAGCAGAAACATAAAGGAAAATACTGAAGTGTTGCCCGTAGGGCTTGTTTGTTCCTCACCACTCTCTAAATTAAAGGGGTTACAGACAGCGAATGATGGCTATAACTATTTATAAGAGTTTGCTAGGGGTTTCAGGTCACCAGGCCTGTTGTGCTGGGCCTGGTCTGGATCAGGCCTTCTTTCCTTCTTTAGCCCTGCCCAAAACTGTCTTCCTTATCCGCAAGAGATCTGGCATTGATCTGCATCTTCTAGATAATGATGAAAATATTTATTTCCTTATCTTCTTTTATGGATACGGAAGCGTCCCTTGCCCGCAACAATACTCCTCACGTCTTGCCCTGTAGCTCGCTCATCTTGCCCTTGATCTTTGTCTGCTTAAGGCTGGATTCCGCGCAGTACATGTGTTGGGTACACCATCTTTACTCAGCAGCTCCGCTCGTGATATAAGCTCTGTTGCTCAAGCTGCTACCTTCAATCTGGTGCCCATTTGATGAGATCATGACACTGTTGGAAAACGACAAGAAGATGAAAGCAATAGGAGAAAAAGAAGAAAAATGAGTATGAAAAAGAGAATTAAAATAAGTAATGAAGGGTGAAAACATAGCTTAAAGTATGAAAGATCGAAAGAAGCAGTACAGTAACTCGACTCAGCGCCGGTTGGGCAGGAGCGACCACTGACCATGAAAGGTCAGCCATGGTTGAGCCCCAGCAAACGCTGGACTTGGGCAGGTCAGCCCAGGTTTTCTTCGTCCATTCCGTTCTTCGTTCGTTCCGTTCGTCGTTTGTTTCATTTGTCGTCCGTTTTGTCGTTATCCGTTTCATTTGTCGTTAGTTTAGTTCTTGGTTGTTTTGTTGTGTTCTTGTTTTATTTTCCGTTAGTTATATTCTAGTTATGATTTAAAAAAAAAAAAGTTTGAGATGAAGTTAATATCTCAAAAGAGTTTATAATGAAGTTCATATGTCAAGATGATGTAATTCATTTCTTGAATTATTAAGAATGCATGAGCTAATTATATTTAGCAATTTTGAGCATGAAAAATAATTGCTACTTGAATTATTTTTATGCTTAATTATTGGAGTGATTATATGAAGAAAATGAATCGTATGATTCATTATTTATGATAATGAGAGTGAATCGTTTGATCCATTAATCATGATAAGCATGTTATGTGTTAATGATGTGATTAAGAATTTTTCTAAAAGTTTTTAAAACCTAGAAAAAAAATTTATCTCTTTAATTTTATTTAAAGAAAGTAAGAACTTTACTAATTAACCAACTTAGGAAGTAAAATTCGTTTTAAAGGAAGTAGAATTTTTCAGAAAACCCTTAGTTGTTCAGAATGCCGCCAAGAGATATACCAAGAGGTAGAGGAAGAGGAAGGGTGGATGACGAGCAAGAAAGAGAACCTACCCCACCTCCTCAGCCTGAAAGAATGGTCGAAGAACTTTTTCTTCGACAAAATCCTCCGACCTTCGACGGAAAAGGAAATCCGTCAGTAGCAGAAGAGTGGATTCGCGCTTTAGAACGAATCTTTAGGTTTCTTCGATGTGATGACCGTGAGCGTCTCACATGTATGACATATCAGTTGAAAGGATCTGCAAACTACTGGTGGGAAACCCGTCAGAGAATTTATACTCCCGAACAGTTTGAAAATCTCACTTGGGAGCAATTCAAAGAAGCTCTCTTTGAGAAGTACGTTCCGAGAAGTTATCGCTAGCAAAAAGAAAACGAGTTTGTAAGTCTCAAGCAAGAAAAAAAAACGGTGTCGGAGTACGATCGTGAATTTTGTGAGTTAGCTCGTTTTGCCCCTGATAAAGTTGATTCAGATGAGAAGATGTCCGAGTTCTTCCATGCCGGACTTAGACAAGATATAAAAGTAGTCTTAGCAACTCAGAGTGCTACGACCTACGCTGAAGCGTTAAATCGAGCCTTAGATATGGAGTTGGCGATGCAGCCAGAAAAACCAGTTCAAATTCCAGCACCTTCTCCAAATCAATCCTTAGTGGACGTTAAATCACAAGATTTGCACCAAAATCATATTCAAAAGGGAAAAAGGAAGTGGAATGCTGAAAATCAACCTAGCAAGAAGTCATGGTATTAGCAGAGTCATCGGCAATCGACTCAAGAAAAATATAGATCTCCTATTGTTGGTCAAGGTAGCTCGTCTCAGAGACAGCAAGGAATTTCTACATGCACCAAGGAATTTGCAGAGCAGGAAGTAACAGCTGCTATGCATGTGGGCAACCCGGTCATTACTCTTATCAGTACCCAAATAAGCAGGAAGTGACTGGTGGAGGAAGGCCTAATCAGTCTCAGCCTCAGCATCTAAAGGCCATTGAAGGAGTCCCTCAGCCAAATCAGCAGTAGTCATCACAGCAAGAGGAGCAGCAGCAGCATCAGAGAGATTTTGATCTCAATCAGGAAACATGCATCAAGGATCAGGGCAATCTCTGACAGGTATGGGTTGGATGAGTGATGTACCTGTAATAATTCTTTTTGATACTCTGGTGCATCACATTCCTTTATATTGAGTTCATGCGTAGATACTCTTAGCCTTAAATTAGAACGAACTAGCCAGAACTTTAGAGTATCGACCCCGATAGGTAAAGCTACCTCAGCCACGCATTGTTAGGAAAATTAATAGAGTTTTGATTTGATACCAAAACCCAGCTGACCCCAACCGAGTAGATGATTGCACAAGCCTAAGCATTTTTCAGCTCACCTGTTTGAGATTATAGAGTTTCTTAGTTTACAGGTAGCAGTTAAAGACATCAGAAGACATTGTAGAAGATACAATGAAGCGGACACAGCTAAGCAGACAGCTTTAAAGAATTCAGCAGAGCAGACTCAGTTAAGCACACCAAGCAGAGTCAAAGATCCTGAAGTATCAAGACCCAGCTCAGTGTCGGATACCTAGCTCAGTGTCAAAGACCCAACTCAGTGTAAAAGACCCAGCTTTGTGTCGATGACACAGCTCAGGTCTAATACACAGCTCAGGTTGAAGATACAGCTCAGGACGATGATACAGCACATGTCTAAAACACAGCTCAGAGTCAAGACGCAGCAGAGTCCAAGCCGCTGAAGACACAGCAGAGAAGCTTAGCAGCTCGAAGACGAAGACCTTCTCCAAGACAAGATCCCGATGTCAGAAGATCTTATCTGACGCAATCAATTCAGAGAAGAACTAGCCTCTGCAGATGCAGTCCTACTTTCGTAGGTTAAAGGCCAGAAGTCAATGAGAGTAGGTAAGATTCAAACGGCTCTCTTCCAACAGCTAGTTTGAATCTCCACCTATATATATCTCCTCACCATTAAAGAAAGGAGGGGACTGGTGAGACGACTGAAGAAATAGAAGAAAACAGAAAAATGAACAACGATCTTCAAAGCCAAATCTTTCAAGAACACCCAGCCAGTCAGCTGTGTTCTTAGTTGTTCACATATTCAGTCTTAGGCACAATAGATCAGAATAAATATCTTAAGCCTAGTTTGAATGAGTTCATCTTACTCCTTGTTCTTCATTGTAAGAACTCGTTCATAGTTGGAAAACCCATACCCAAACCCAGAAAGGTTAGGTAAAAGGTACGCTTGCTCGAAGCGTGTAATTCGAGTGGTTAGGTTCTTCAGTACCCGAAAACTGAAGGTGTAGGCTTGACAGTGCCCGCAAACTGTTGGAACACAGCTCGGGTTAGAGTTGTGAAGTTGCTTGGTACATGGAAACCAAGTGGTAGTGAATAACCAGTGAACCTGGTCGTTGACGTATGAGGTGTTACTCCGAACCACGTTAAAATTGCTTTGTTCTTTATCGCTTTGTTTTATGCATGTTACTAACCCCTCATGAGCATACATTTCAAGCTGCATAAACTGATTAACCGAAAAGTGAAACAGAGCTTTGCAATATAATTTGAAGCAACAGACGGACTTTCCAAACCCACCAACTTCCGCACACACTCTCACAGCCAGCTGTGTCACTCAAGCTGTCACCCAGCTGAGTCGAACACAGCAGGCTCTCTCAAAAGAGTTTTAACTTGGAAAAGTTTTTAAACCTTGGTGTATTCACCCCCCTCTCTACACCAAGGTATCCGTCTTGGGACCAACAATTGGTATTAGAGCAGTGGTTCAAAAGATCACTGTATCTGTGTCAAGTCAGCATTTCATTGCTGATAATGGTCACCTGAACAGATCCTTCAAAGTTTCAAAATCTTTTTGAAATCATTATATTGCATACTGTCTTGAAATCTCCCTTGTGCAGGAATCTCTCAATAAAGAAGCTCTTGAGAAATCATGAATCCAGACATTTGCTCGTTGCTGATGAAAAGAAGCAGAAGAAGAAAAGAGCAAACATCAGAGCATCGAAGAAAAAGACTCAGATGCCAATGAACTGGAGAAGAATAGATGAATGGATCCCAGAAGAATTAAACGACGACTGGGAACATACAAAATTCGAGTTCATTGAAGATTACTACTATCTGGGAGCCTACCCAAATACGCCTCCAGATGTTGCTTTCAAGATGCATCTAAATGAGCTCTTTCATCAAGATAGGATGACTGCGAAAGCATTCTTCAATGCTGCAGAGACCGCAAAGATCCAATTCTCTGCTCCCCAACTGTATCATCTCCAGCCTCCACTGATACCTGGAACCGATTTCCCTGACAAATCGCAAATAATCGCAGAAATGAATAAATGGGCAATCAGGAGAAAAATTTCCAAGGTAAGTAATGAAGAAGAATATAGGAAGCTGGAACGGATGATCTTCAATAGGTACGGTTGAGAACGGATGAACAGCTTGAAGAAGAGAGACTGAAGAATCAGCAGCAAAGGAAGCAGCTCAGTTGAAGACCCAGCCATCTAGGAATTATGTCTTTTGAATTTCTTTTGTAAAATTGTAAAATATTCTTTATTAATGAAAAGCTCGCTTTTATCTCAAGCTCACCCTGATGACAATAACTCTTTGTCCAGGCACTAAACTCTGAATTTGATTTTCCTGCTGTGAATGTTTAAACTTTTGAAAACCCGTTTTTTTGTTAAGGGGAAAGTAAATTGTTTTTCTCAGTTAGGTTTTGGCATCATCAAAAAGGGGGAAATTGTTGGGAAAATTAATAGAGTTTTGATTTGATACCAAAACCCAGCTGATCCCAACCGAGTAGATGATTGCACAAGCCTAAGCGTTTTTCAGCTCACCTGTTTGAGATTATAGAGTTTCTTAGTTTACATGTAGCAGTTGAAGACAGCAGAAGACATTGCAGAAGATATAATGAAGCGGACATAGCTAAGCAGACAGCATTAAAGAATTCAGCAGAGCAGACTCAGTTAAGCAGACCAAGCAGAGTCAAAGATCCTGAAGTATCAAGACCCAGCTCAGTGACGGATACCCAGCTCAGTGTCAAAGACCCAGCTCAGTATAAAAGACCCAGCTTTGTGTCGATGACACAGCTCAGGTCTAAGACACAGCTTAGATTGAAGACACAGCTCAGGACGATGATACAGCACAGGTCTAAAACACAGCTCAGAGTCAAGACGCAGTAGAGTCCAAGCCGCTGAAGACACAACAGAGAAGCTTAGTAGCTCGAAGACGAAGACCTTCTCCAAGACAAGATCCCGATGTCAGAAGATCTTATCTGACGTAGTCAATTCAGAGAAGAACTAGCCTCTGCAGATGCAGACCTACTTCGTAGGTTAAAGGCCAGAAGTCAATGAGAGTAGGTAAGATTCAAACGGCTCTCTTCCAACGGCTAGTTTGAATCTCCACCTATATATATCTCCTCACCATTAAAGAAAGGAGAGGACTGGTGAGACGAACGAAGAAATAGAAGAAAACAGACAAATGAACAACGATCTTCAAAGCCAAATCTTTCAAGAACACCCAGTCAGTCAGCTGTGTTCTTAGTTGTTTACATATTCAGTCTTAGGCAGAATAGATCAGAATAAATATCTTAAGCCTAGTTTGAACGAGTTCATCTTACTCCTTGTTCTTCATTGTAAGAACTCGTTCATAGTTGGAAAACTCATACCCAAACCCAAACCCAGAAAGGTTAGGTAAAAGGTATGCTTGCTCGAAGCCTGTAATTCGAGTGGTTAGGTTCTTCAGTACCCGGAAACTGAAGGTGTAGGCTTGATAGTGCCCGCAAACTGTTGGAACACAGCTCGGGTTAGAGTTGTGAAGTTGCTTAGTACTTGGAAACCAAGTGGTAGTGAATTACCAGTGAACCTGGTCGTGGAAGTAGGAGGTGTTACTCCGAACAACGTTAAAATTGCTTTGATCTTTATCGCTTTGTTTTATGCATGTTACTAACCCCTCATGAGAATACATTTCAAGCTGCATAAACTGATTAACCGAAAAATGAAACAGAGCTTTGCAATATAATTAGAAGCAACAGACGGACTTTCCAAACCCACCAACTTCCGCACACACTCTCACAGCCAGCTGTGTCACTCAAGCTGTCACCTAGCTGAGTCGAACACAGCAGGCTCTCTCAAAAGAGTTTTAACTTGGAAAAGTTTTTAAACCTTGGTGTATTCACCCCCCCTCTACACCAAGGTATCCGTCTTGGGACCAACACGCATGTTTGCCCTAAAATTTGAGATTGGTTCCCTTAAGATGTCAGCCAAAAACCTTCTTGCCATACCTCAGAAAAGCTCATGTTGAAGCCAATGCCTCAGGATAATGTGTATTGCTACCGAGAATTTAGCAAGTTGAAAATGAAATATCCTTTGCTAAGAATAGATTATCTGACAAATCAGCTCTGAGGAGCTAGTATTTTCTCAAAGATTAAATTGAGATTTAGCTGTTATCAGCTGAAGATTTGTCAAGAATATAAAAAAAAAAAACAACCGTAGTAGCTAAAGCCTTAAGCAGAAGGAGCAAACCCGTGTGGGAAAGTTAAGCCATTAGATATCCCAATTTGGAAGTGGGATGATATTACCATGGACTTGAAACCAGATTACCTAAGTCCAAAAGAGAGAGGATACAACTATTTGGATGATGGTGATCAGACTGTCAAAATCTGCCCACTTCATACCAATTTCAATAATGCTTGGATCAAACAAGCTAACTCAGTTGTTTGTTCATAAAATTGTGCTTGTGCACGAAATGCCTAAATCGATCGTTAGATCGAGATTCTAAGTTTACCTCCCATTTTGGAGAAGCCTGCAAAATTAAGTAGACATCAAAGTTGAATGTTAGCATCATATTTCATCCTCAGACGAATGATCGATTCAAGAGAATAATTAAAATTCGGAAGATATGTTCAGAACTGTTGCGTTAAATTGAGGTGTCCAGTGAGAACAAGTTTTTCTTTTCATTGATTTCGCGTATAACAACAGTTATTAAACACCGATCATCATAAGCGCCCTTATGAAGCTCTTTGAGGAAGAAGTGTCAATCTCTGCTTTTATTTAGATTGAAGTAGGTGAAAGTAAAGTATTAGGTCTCGATGTTATTGAGAAATTAATCAAGATAATTCGCCAAATTAATTAATGGGTTAAGGAGTGCAAGATCATCAAAAGTATTATGCTGATACTCAGATATCAGAAATGGAGTTCGAAGTCAGAAATAAAGTTTTTCTAAAAGTTTCACCTTCGAGAAGAATCCTTAGTTTTGTCGTGAAAAGAAATCTTAAGTTTCGTTAAATAGGACCGTGTGAAATGTGTTTAATGTATTCCAGTTGCACCAATGCATGTTCGATCCCAAGCACGTTATTTAAGAAGAAGAAGCGACCTTAGACCTAGATCTCAGTTTTGAGATAAACCTAGAAATAATTTTGGATAGAAGGATCCATCAGCTAAAAAGTTAAATCGATTGTGTTAATAAAGATTAAGTGGAGCCGTTGGCTCAGAAGAAGAAATGTTGAAATTGAAAGATAAAGATGGAGGAAAGTATTTCCTAGCTTTCCCCTCGAGATAAGCAAATTTTGGGACGAAATTTATTTTTAGGGGGAGAGAATGTAGTATCCCGCTCTTTCATAACTGATCTTAGTAATTAATTAAGAGCTCGTCTAAAAGAATTAAGTTGTGAGAACTTAAAAAGAAAATAAGTTCCGGCAATTAAAATTTTTCGGCAGCCCTAGTTTACCGAATTTTATAATTTAAGATTTATTCTCGTTCCGGTAAATCCGAAATGAGATAATGAAGATGTTTATGACTATGTACTTATATGTTTGAAGTTATTTGAGAAATGTATGTTATATTGAAAAATTTAATTTCTCCGGAAATCATAATAATCTCTTCGATAATTTATTTTGTTTTCGGATTTTATTTCTGGAAATTCATAAAGAAAACTTATATTAGAGTTGGGGAAACTCTAATAATTTTTATAGTTTGAGAGCTTTTTAATTAAAACCGTTATGATTGACTGATTGATGTTTGATTAATTAGAGAATTAATTAATCCATTTAAATTAATAATTATATGCATAATGTTTAATTAATTAATGTAGTATTCCGTATTTCTTGAGTATTAAGATTTATTAATTTAGTAAGAAAGATAAGATTTCAGTAAAAGAAAAATTTTCGTTCAGAAAATTTTATCCGGCAGATATATTCTACCGGAAAAATGAGTTTTAAATAATTTTTATCGTCTCGGTTAATCCGAAACGAAGAAGTTTTTACATTTATCAATAAATGATAAATGTTTAGTCATAAATTGACTGAAAGAAGAATTTAATTTAGGTGCGTGAAATTTTATGTAATTTATCAGTTAGAAATTTAGTTTCGGTCGATTTGAAAATGTTTCAAATCTCCGATTCTTTCTGTGAGATTTTTATCTAAGATTCGTGAAATCTTAAGCTAATTTCCTGTGTTGAGAAATTAGAAGATTATTAGAAGATTAATTAGTTATTAATTAATTGAATTATTAATTAATTAACTAATAAACCTAAACTTATGAATTAAGTAACATTAAAATATTAAACCTAAGCCTACTCTACCTATGCATGTGAGATGTATTTATCACCACCCTTTCATCCCAAAAACTCACGCACACACACAACTATAGCAGCAACTATTTTTCTTTCTTCTCTCTTCCATCTCTCTCTCGACAAACACACACTACACACACACTCTTCCATTGTTGGATCTTCCAAGTTTCGAGATCAAGTTATTCTCTCATCCAAGTAATCAAGAAGAGCTAGGTATATTCTAACCAACTTCCTCAAGAAATCATCTTCATATATATATATATATATATATATATATGTATGTCGAAATTTTGGGAGAAATTGATGAAGTAATTAGATGATGTTCATGTTTTAGTATGATGTTTATATGATGCTTTTATGATGATAGGATGATTATTATGAGCTTAACTAATGTAAGAGACACCTAGTTTATAAATATATATATGATCGACTTTTTGGAAGAAGAAATGAGGAAGTGATTGTATGATGTTTTGATCTTCATTTATTATGCTTATAATATGTTTAGAAGATCAAATATGTAATTAGATTAAAAATAAGAAAAACCTAGCTAATATTTTCATAATTTTCGAAAATGTGAGAAAATGAAGAACAATTGATGCATGAATTGTATGATTGTTTTAATGTTATAAATGAGTTTAGGTGATTAAAATAAACATGTTTCATGTTGAAGTTAAGTATGAAATTATTAATCTACTAATTTTTATAATTAAAGTAAAAAATATGAGGATATAAATTAGGGTTTGCAATGTGATGAAGTATGAAGTATTTAATGATTGATTTGATGATATATGATGTTAATAAAGTAAGTTTAATCAAGAGATAAGAAAATATAAGCATTATAAGCCCTAGAATCCTAGAAAATCGAATTAGAGTTTTTAAAATGAAGGGTTATAAATTAATGCTTAATGAATGAGGTTAAATGAATGAATAAGCTTATAATGTGTAAATGAGTAAGTTAGGAATTAAAAAGAATAGAAAATAATTCTAGAAATCTCAAAATTAAAGAAACCGAAAATTTATAAATTAAAATAAATAAATAAAATATTAATTAATTTTTAATTGTATTTATGAATTAATTACTAAAAATGTAATATTGTGTAATTTTCTGGAAATTTAATTCAGAATATTAAAGATTTTCTATTTTTGGATGATTTTTCCGATTTGGGAGTTTATATGCTAATCGAGTTGAATATGTGTAATGAATGTATAAATATGTTTGATATGATGGAATAAGTGCGTGGAATTAATTTGAAAATTTTCTGGATCCGTTAGACGGATTAAAATCGACTTTGTCGATTATGTTTAAAAGTAATGAATGAACGTTTATGAATGAATTTGAAATGTTGATGATTGTTTGATGTTTGAAGCTTAATGATGGATTAAGCTAGTTTAAGAGCATTTAAGAAAGTTAAGTTAGTATACTCGAGTTAAGCCGTAGAAATTCCGAAGCGAATTAAGTTAAGAATATCGAAGTCGTTTATTCGCTAGAAATTATTCTCGTTTTAAAGTTCGTTATTCCATTTCGATTTAAGGAGCAAGTGCAAGTGGAAGCAGAGGCGTAAAGTAGAAGTTGAACGAGCGTTAAAAAGAAAAACTAAAGTTTATCAGGTAGGTTTTTCTAACCGAAGAAATGACAAATGATATACACATATATGATTATATATATGTGATGTTTTTAAGTTGATTAACTTGCCAAATGTTTGTATGATACCATCTACTGTAGCAAGATGAATTCAGTCCTACGCAAGGTAGGATTTGTGTATATTTAGTTGTAATCATGTGCCTTCGAAAAGGTGGGCCGATTACAAGTGTTTGAGAAGGAGGCCTCCTTCTCAAAACTATCACAATGTGATTATAGATCTGGTACATACCTCATAAAGTATATGTCTGGCCAGACAAACATAATTTATAGAAAAGAAAATGTTGAGCATGCACAGGTTTATTTTTTAGATACAAAAATTACTCGTGCTTATGCTTTATGGCAAGTTTAAATCTCTAACTCTAAGAAACAAGATTTCAAATATTTTGGCGTGTGCCCACTGAGTACTTCGTACTCAGCCCCGCATATTATTTTTAAAACCTGCAGGTTAGCAAGGATGAAGATGACGAGTATCGGACGTATTGTTGTTGTTATTGTCATCTTTGGAAAGAAAGTTGTTTTTGAAGACTTTAGGCCTAGAATATATGTCTTCATACATATATTCTCTCGTATTCCGCTGCAAGTTTATGAAGTTTGATATTGTATAATGATGTTGGATTTTAGAGTCGATGTTAAAGTCGAACTCTTTTTGGTCAAGTACTTTTGAAACTCTTCTACTTGAATCCTATGTTCATGAGTAGTTCGTTATTTTAAGAAAGCTTTGTCGAACTTGAAACAACTTCCTTTGTCGTGCTTTCTTGATCCTAAAATCAACTTGTCATTTCCTTGTTTCTTGTTGATAACATGGTTGATCAGGTCTATTGATATCCGAGCTATTTGAGTTGTATTCGTTGATATGCATGATTTGATTGAATTCAGTTGATCGTCTTGTTGATCTGGAGTCATGCATGTCATAATTATTCTAAGTCTGATGAATTGTTGTTCTTGAGTGTCTTTTATTGTTCTCGAATGATAGCCGGGTCGCTATCTTAAATCCTTTGTTAATCATAACTTGTGTAAGTCGTGGGACCTACCAGCTTTGTTATCTAAATTCTAAGCCGGGCTGCGACAAGTGTGTGTTGTGTGTATATGCGTGTGTGTGTGCTGTGAAATGGAAGCAGCCGAAATGGGGGGTGAAAGGGATGAAGATTACTTATACTACACTCAATTTCTTGATTATCTAATTAATTCATTAATTAATTAATTAATTTAGCCAAAGTCAAAATTAGGATATTCTAGGTATATACCTTGCTTAAGTTAATTAAACTCTAATTAATTAATATGTTAGACAAAAAAGTCAATAATCATATGTCATGGCTTAGGTATTAATTAGGGTTAATTAATTAATTAAATTCTTAATTTAATTAATTAATTATTAAACATGTTAATCATAACTTAAATCTCTAATTTCTTAATTTAAAAAAATCAATTAGGGCATCTCAAACCCTAATGCAAATTCTCTGAGAAAATACGGAGAAACGAATCGATTATGAAATAAATATTATTATTATATTTAATAATTAATTACTACTAAAAATAAATTAAGAAAATTAAATTCATAATTTTCTCAATTAAAATCAAGCATAAATGCACACATTGGTAAACATAAATTTTACTTCGTTTCGGTTAACCCAAGACAAAACAAAAATAATTAAATTCTACTTTTTCGGCAAAAATTAGGGTTGCCGAAGAAAATTTATTAAAAAGGGAATTTTTCTTTTTCTTAATTCTCTTATCAAATTAAAATATTTTAGGGTTAATTATGCGAGAAAACGGGGTATTACATCCAAGGTTAAGCGTGCTTGACCTGGAGCAATTCTATGATGGGTGACCTCCTGGAAAGTTTTTCCAGGAAGTGTGCGAGTGAGGACAAAGCACGCTAGAAAAGACGTGTGATGGTTTGTAGGGTCAGCCGTTAGTCCAGAAGTCGGGTCGTTACAGAACAATCAATGGGGTAGCTAGCCTCGTTAATTGGACCAAATTGTTGCCATGGATAATCCTTTTGATTTCAACCATAAACAGTCTTCTGTGTACACACCCTTGCTCGATCAAAGTCGGGAACTAATCGTTTAACAGTGATCGGCACCCTTTGGTGCAAACCGATAACGGAAGGAATACTCGTTCTTTGATAAATACAATAATGAGCAATAAAGCATGCATATCATTTTCATTAGAGAAAGCTTAGGGTTTAATAACCCGAAATATACCTCCATGGGATTCTAACTCATGATTTGGAGTTAGCGGTTGTGATTCACGCACTGAAAATATGGAGACACTATCTCTACGGAGCAAAGTGTGAGATTTTCACAGATCACAAGAGTCTGAAGTACTTTTTCGAGCAAAAAAGACCTAAACATGAGACAGAGAAGGTGGCTCGAACTAGTAAAAGACTATAATTGTACAGTAAACTATCATCCAGGCTAGGCAAGTGTGGTAACAGATGCCTTGAGCAGGAAGATTTCCGCAAGACTCGGCTTTCTACTTATTGAGGACGATATACTCATTCAAGAATTTGAAAGATTGAAGATAGAGGTGGTCCTCCCACCTGAAAGGGTAGAAGGTTCGGTCGCAACTTTAGTAGCTTGACCGGACCTAAGAAAAAGAATTGTGAAAGCACAACAAGAAGATCTGTATCTAGAAAAGTTGCGCCTTAGGGCACTATCAGACGATCCCAAAGGTGTCACAGAAGGAGCAGATAAAGCCCTTCTATTTGAAGGAAGACTTTGTGTACCTCACAATGAGGAATTAAAAAATGAAATTATGACCGAGGCTCACAATACGCCATACACAGCCCCACCAGGAAGTACGAAGATGTACCAAGACTTGAAGAGAAACTTCTAGTGGGACGGAATGAAGAACGACATAGCTTCCTTTGTAGAGCGATGATGCTTAGCTTGTCAACAAGTTAAGGATTTACACCAGTGACCCTTTGAAGAGTTACAACCCTTAGAAATCCCTGAGTGGAAATGGGAGCATATAACCATGGATTTTATTGTAAATTTTCCCAAGACAAAACAAGGTAACACTGCCATTTGGGTAATTGTTGATCGACAGCTAAGTCACCTCACTTTCTGCCTATTCGCATGACTTTGGGAATGAACAAACTCGCAGAACTCTATGTGAAAGAGATTGTACGACTTCACGGTATACCTGCATCGATCATCTCGGACAGAGATACCGGATTCACTTCCCGATTTTGGAAAAGTTTACAAGAGGCGTTAGGAATGCAGTTAAACTTTAGCACTGCTTTTCACCCGCTGTCTGATGGACAGTCAGAAAGGACCATCCAAACACTTGAAGATATGCTTTGAGCAATAGTATTAGATCGAGGTGAAAATTGGGAACGTATTCTACCTTTAGTAGAATTTGCTTATAAAATAGTTATCAAGCAACGATTGGAATGGCATCGTACGAGGCTCTCTACAGTCGCAGATGTAGGACACCACTTCATTGGGATGAAGTTGGTGAGAAGAAAATATTGGGACCAGAAATGGTCCAAGAGATGATAGAGATAGTCAACCAAATTAAGCAAAGAATCAAAGAGGCGCAAGATAGACAAAAATCGTATGCAGATAAGTGTCGAACCGATTTGCATTTTAACGTCGGGGATCAAGTTTTCCTCAAGGTTTCTCCTTCTAAGGGGATAGTTCGTTTTGGCAAGAGGGGTAATTACGCCCTAGATTTATAGGACCTTTTGAGATCCTAGATAGAGTATGCCTAGTTGCCTATCGTTTAGCATTACCACCTAGCTTGGCAAGTGTACATAATGTTTTTCATATTTCTCAATTGAGAAAATATGTGTATGATCCAAAGCATGTGATCACACACGAAGAAGTAGTTCTCAGCAAGGACTTAAGTTATTAAGAGAAGCCTGAGGCTATTGTGGACCGTAAGGTTCAAGTTTTGAGGAACTGAGAGATTCCTTATGTTAAGGTTCTATTGAGACACCACAGACAAGAAGAGGCTACGTGGGAACTAGAGGATAAATTCAGAGCACTATACCTAGAAGTACCATTTAGAGGTAGGTCAATTTCGAGGACGAAATTTCTTTAAGGGAGAGGAATGTAATAACCTGATTTTTTTTATTTATTTCAATAAATATAGAATATTTTCAATTTTTACTAGGTCAAAAATAAGTTTATCTCCGCCCAATATACATATATATATATATATATGTATACCTTGTAAACATGCATATCTAGATAATTTTGTATGCCATCATTTCTGGAAGAATTTAAGTTAGATTTTCTCTCTAGAATCTAACCTCATCCCCCAAGATCCTAGATTTTACTATCTTTCATTTAATGAAGAACACATGCATGAGATCTATATATATATACTGCTACTAACTAGTGTTCTAGCTATCCAGCAACATAAATAGGAAATGAAAGCATAGATATATATGTTTATTTAGGCACATGACGTAAACTACATTTGACAAAGAATGAAAACATATCTTTGTAGGCAATACTCCTATAGATTTTTTTACTTCATCATTACAATGGATTTAGTGTTCGAATTTGAGGCAACATGATCCCATGAGTTCATGGGTTTATTCCTAAAAACATGGGATTTCCCATATCTAACATTTAATAGAGAAGATTGCATGAATCTTCATTCCTCACTTCATTGTTGTCACCTTTTGTCCCCAATGTTTCAACTCTAAACACTTAGAATTGACTCGCAAGAGAACGAGGTAAATGTAGGGCAACAAGCTGACCCAAGTCGTATTCTCAAAAAAGGCTCAACAGGGCTAATGCCACTCGTATTATTCACACAAAACTGAAAATAATACTAAACATTCTAAACCGAGAATTCGAAATAACGAGAACTAAACTAATCAACGGAATAAAAGAATGAACAAATAAATAACAAGAAGAACAAGAAGAAAGAAAGTGTTAGGGGTTAGATTATTCTTCTCAATTTCTTACCAAGCTTGTTAAAAAATTAATTCAAATAATCAATCACGCATAATTAACTTCAACATAGGGTTAACATCAATTACTTTCTCTTCAATCCGTTAAACCCTAAAGACTAAATTACACGATCAAGATTAATAATTAGACAAGCGTTTCCGATCAATCTAATGTTGAAAGAACCACAATCGAGCAGTAGAATCATCCATCGATCTCATCCACTACTTAGAAATATCAAATAGTGATCAATTATTCAATAAGAAGAAAATCAATTCAATCAATGGGAAATTAATCAAAGAACAAGCACAGATCGAAAATGATTCGAATATCTAAACCCTAATTAAAGAATTAGCTAAGCATAGAATAAATCATCGAGCAATAATCACAAGAATTCACCGATTAAATTACAAGAAATAAACAGTGTAGAAATCCTTACAATTGAACTGGTGCAATCAGTGGATGATGATCCTCTTTATTCTAGCTAGCCGAAAGAAAAGAAATAAAGAAGAAAAGAAAAGAAAATAGAGTGGGCTGCCGATGTGTTCGAGAGAGAGTGAGTGATTGTTTTAGTGAAACCCTAGCAGAAATATATTTAAAGTCGCGCAAACGAGCGTTACGAAACTCAGCCCAGCGCTGGCTGGAAACCAGTACCGGCTGGAGCTGTTTCTGCAAACTTCATTCCAGCGGCCGCTCACTTCCAGCACCGGCCGGAGCGCAATCAGCGAAGGCAACTCCAACGACCGCTGGCTTCCGGATTCCAGCACCGGCTGGAATCCAGCGGCCGCTGGGTTTGCTACTCCAACACCGGCTGTCTCCTCCAGCTGTTGTCGTTCCAGAGCTGCTGCTGCTGTGGTCGAGCTGCTGCTGTCCTTCGCATGTCGCTGATGCCGCTGCTGTGTTCTTCACGTGTTGCTGTTGCTGTTCATCTGCTTCTGGTCGAGAGGTGCTGCACAAGAGTTGTTGTGTTCGATCATCACGTCTCCTCTTTCAAACCTTTGTAACGAACGCTATCTTTCACTATTTGCATGATTTTTCCGTTGAAAACTCGACAACTTGCACTAACGACATGCAACACCAAAAAGAACAAAACATAACAAAATACAAGAAATATAAACGCGAAACACAAATACACGCATACAAACACGACAAAACAAACATATAAAAATGGCACAAATAACGACTAAACAAACCCTCCACACTTAAACCTTTGCTTGTCCTCGAGCAAACACCAAACCAACAAAACTGAGGGAAAAATTCATGCAAAATTATTATTGCAATTCAAACTAACTGGCGAATTTTTCAACAATGTACAAAAGATAAACATCCGGACAAAGATAAAAAAAATTGAATTGAAATGCAATATGTTTCCCGTCAATGAAAATTATCAATCGGATCAGACCTGACTCCCCATTAGAAGTGATTTAACTAATGTGACCGCTTTTACCAACAAGTTTTAAAAATTTTCTTAGAAGTGTGACATTAGAAATGGAATTCTGAACAATGTTCGTTAGGTTCAATTTTGGAGAAATCCAACTCCCTAACGTGGTTTCCCATGCTCATTTATCACTTTGTAATAAAGAGGAGCAGAATTCATATTCTATCGAATTTTAACACAAAAGTTCACTTTTGAGATTTTTTTTTAGAAATGAGTATCTAAGCAGTCACAATGTTAAAACTCCCTCAAACTTCAGTCAGACAAATCACCTCAATTTAATTCGCATAAACAAGTCTCATGTCACAATTCAACCAATAAAACTAAGTCCCAAAGCATATCAATCCGACATTATCAAAAAAATTCAAACCAGTAAAGTCAAAATCACATAATTCAATTACATAAAATTTAACCTTAATTAAGGCAAATTTGGCATAACAAGAAAGACTCACAAATAAGCTGAAACAAGCAAAAATCAAATTTCATATAAACACGCATCCCACACAAGCAATATAAATATTTCCCCCTCCACACTTAAAGCAAGAAATGTCCTCATTGCACAGAAAATAAGAAAGGGAAAGAACTTCACTGCCGTGATTTATCAGCTTGTGTGGTACTTGTGGTTCTTTCATTTTTGCTTGATCCGCCTCAATTCGGGGTTTTTCGCCTCCTAAAACAAAGTAGAAACGAACAAACAAAACAACTTAAACAAAACATAAAAGAATAAAAATAACAAAAATAAAGCAATTAAAATCGTGGGTTGCCTCCCACGCAGCTCTAGTTTTTAAGTCGCCAGCCCGACTATGCCGGTGTTATCCGAATTCTTTTTCAAGCATGAGCCATTCCATTATTTGGATTAGCTCATCTTCATCATCCATGTCTGCCGGTCCTAAAATAATTAATAGGACAAAGATTGTCATATCTTCCCGTGTGGAATCTCCCTCCACACTTAAATCGGCAGCGTGGGCCGGTTTCACCACTCCTTTACATAAATAATCCTGCCATGAAACACGAAAGAAAGTATCCGAAGCAATAATATAATGGAAATTTTGATTAACTGGAGTTAAGGGTTTAGAAACTTCACAAATCAAAGCGTCACAAAGTGTGTTTGTTGTAGCCATAGACAGCTCTTCAAACCACTCTGTGACTTCCACTTCATCTTTCTCCAGAATATCCACTCCACTACTCAATGCATCGTGCTCATGCTCGTACTCATCCTCCTCTATAATCAGCTCTTCCTCTCTATTATGTTGCACTAATTTGCCCACAATATCAACCAACTGTCCAACACGAGTCTCAATGCGTGTAATGGATGCATCAACAGACTCAAATCTTTGTGTGGTTAACTGGATGAAAGATTGGAGCGTATTTTCTAAAGAATGTTCCCGAGGTGGATGTTGTAGTGATACGGCTCATCAAAACGCGGAAACGAGGACTCGAACTCACGTCAACGGAAAGGATGATTCAACCCAAATTACAAACTCAACCAATACAGATTATAACACCTAAAAACTGATCTCAAACGACAGTTGAAACAGAACGAACAAAAAACGAAACAAATACCCAAACTATCGATTTAAAACCCTAAAAGACGACTCGATCAGAAACTATAGCAATTCAACTCTGATGATGCTGAAAGTTTAACACAAACTATAACATAAACACAGGAACAACATATCCAAACTTCAGCAGAAACGCACGAGTAGAACTCAAAAACGCTCGGTGCTCAATTTCGGTGCGATTTAGGATTTTAGCAATGCAACGGGTTCGAATTTGATGAAAATCTTGACTTGGGCGAAGGATGGGACGAATATGATCGAATTATGAGGGTGATAGGAAGGCGTGGATGGCTGGGCGAAAAACACAGAATAAAGAAACGAACAGATTGGAGATTTACCTCAATACGGACCCCGAATCGACGAACGATTGAAACACGTATCACGGAAGCAATTCTCCGGCGGCGTAGTTAACCCGAGACCCACACGAGATCACGAACGAACTAGAAATTTCAGATTCAAAGGTGCCAAAATCGAATCCTACCAACAACTAGGGTTTGTGTACTTGAAGAACACGTGAGACAAAGTCGAAAAATAACTTTTGATTCAAAACTCGTCTGCTGAACAGTACCTACGAAAATTAATTAAATACTAGGCTAATTCTAAGCTACGGTTCGAAAGTTACAAGGCTTGGTCTTGGTAATTTCGAATTCCTTAATTAAATATAATTGGACCAATTAATCACCTAAACATATTGTGATAATTGGGCTACTAATTAAATCAAAATAAAACAAACTATACTAATGGATAAATAATTCAGTAGCACACATCCCAAACATGTTCGTGGCTAGGTATCCTCCTCAATGCTCATGAAAGTCACCAACTTGTACTGTCGGGTTTCAGCTCCATCGTCTTCCAACTTCTTCTGAATATAGCACTGAAAATACCCTTGCACCTTCTTGGTTCTTAATCTCGTCACTGGACCTCTAAGCTGCAATTCCGGGTTTAAGCCTTCAGTGCTAGGCCCGGTCTCATCATTCCCCCACTGCTGAAAGGAATTCGTCCTCGAATTCGTCCTCGAATTTGGAGAACACTTATACTCACCTGGAAGATCAATGCGGTATGCGTTGTCGTTAACACGGGCGATCACGGTGAACGGTCCATCTCCACGAGGCATCAACTTAGATTACCTCTGGTTCGGGAAGCGTCCCGGGCTGAAGTAAATCCAAACCTTATCTCCAGGTTTGAACAACACTTGCTTGCGATGCGTATTCGCCTTAGCGGCATTACGCACCCCTTGTAGCTCTATCCTTACCTTCACCTTGGCGTGCATCTCTCGAACCTATTCAGCCCTACGAGAACCTTGCAAACTCGAGAGATTGTCAGTAGGCAAAGGAATAAGATCCATTGGAGTCAACGGATTAAAACCATAGACTACCTCAAAAGGCGACATATGCGTGGAAGAATGCACAACACGATTATATGCAAATTCAGCAAAAGGTAAACAATCTTCCCACGACTTAAGATTATTCTGAACTAACGCACGAAGGAAAGTACCTAACGTTCTATTCACTACTTCAGTCTGCCCATCAGTCTGAGGATGACATGCAGTAGAAAATAAAAGCTTGGTACCTAACTTACCCCATAAGACTCGCCAGAAATGTCCCAAAAATTTGGAATCCCTATCAGAAACAATCGTCCTAGGAATACCATGCAAACGGACGACTTCACGAAAGAACAAGTTAGCAATATGCACAGCATCATCAGTCTTCCTACATGGAATGAAATGAGACATTTTGGAAAATCTATCAACGACCACAAATATGGAATCCTTCCCGGTTTTAGATCTAGGCAAGCCAAGAATGAAGTCCATGGATATATCGACCCAAGAGGACGACGGCGCCGGCAAAGGCGTATATAATCCAAAAGGACTCGAAGAGGACTTGGCTTTCCTACAAGTAATACAACGTGAACAGATCCTCTCAACATCCCTTTTCATGCGTGGCCAGAAAAAATGCTCATGCAACAGACTCAACGTTTTGGCAACACCAAAATGACCCATCAAACCTCCTGCATGCGACTCAACAACTCACGCATAGAACAGTCAGGGACACACAACTTCGACTCCTTGAACAAAAAACTATCAGCTATGTGATATGAATCAACAGCCCTAGACTTAGTCATGCAAGACGTAAAAATAGGACCAAAGAACATATCTGCAGCATAGAATGACTTAATGTTCTCGAAATCTAAACATCAGGCATGCATAACCGACAATAGAGTGTACCTGCGGGATAGGGCATCGGCGACCACATTCTCTTCCCCTCCCCTTACTTGTACTTAATCACATAAGAAAAAGACTCAATAAACTCTACCCACCTGGCATGACGGGAATTCAGATTCTGCTGCCCTTTCAAGTGCTTCAAGGACTCGTGATCAGTGTGTATCACGAACTCCTTTGGACGCAGGTAGTGCTTCCAAGTCTCCAAAGACCGCTTTAACGCATACAGCTCCTTATCGTATGTGGAGTACCTAAGAGCTGTGCCGTACAGTTTCTCACTGAAGTAGGCGACCGGCTTCCTGTCCTGTATCAAAACAGCACCAATGCCTATACCAGAGGCATCACACTCGATCTCGAATGTCTTAGCAAAGTCAGGTAAAACCAAAACAGGAGCATTACATAATTTTGATTTCAACAAATTAAACGCATGCTCTTGAGCTCTACCCCATTCAAACTTTCGGTCCTTTTTACTCAATTCAGTCAATGGTGCAGCTATACTAGAAAAATCACGCACAAAACGACGATAAAATCCAGCTAAACCATGAAAGGACCTCACATCAGAACATGACTTAGGCGTAGGCCATTCCTCAATGGCTTTCACCTTAGCCTTATCTACCTCAACACCACGACTGCTCACAACAAAGCCAAGAAAAACAACCTCATTCATACAAAAGGTGCACTTAGACAAATTAGCATACAGTTTAGCATCACGCAGCAATTCAAAAACATGCCTAAGATGTCTAACATGCTCATCAACGGAAGTACTATAAATGAGGATATCATCAAAGTAAACCACGACGAATTTGCCAATCACATCACGTAAAACATGATTCATCAAACGCATAAAAGTACTAGGCGCATTAGTTAAACCAAAGGGCATCACAAGCCACTCATATAATCCATGCTTAGTCTTAAATGCGTTTTCCACTCATCACCTTCACTCATTCGAACTTGAAAATATCCAGAACGCAAATCAATTTTAGAAAAGACAGACGCTCCAGACAACTCATCCAACATATCATCAAGCCTAGGAATGGGAAAGCGATACTTTACCGTGATTTTATTGATGGCTCGGCAGTCCATGCACATGCGCCACTTGTTCGACTTCTTTGGAACTAGGATGACTGGAACGGCGCACGACGACAGACTCTCTAGAATTTGCTTCTTTTCCAGCAACTCCATGACTTGACGGTCTATCTCCTTTGTCTCATCAGGGCTGGTCCAGTAAGTTGGCCGGTTAGGAAGGACTGCACCCGGGATGAAGTCGATCTGGTGCTCAATTCCTCGAATTGGCGGCAGACCACTGGGAGTCTCATCCGGGAACACATCCTTGAACTCCTCCATCAAAGACTGCAAAACAGTAGGAATAATAGGGTCAGAAGTATCATAAGCCTTAAAAGTAACTAGAACGATAGGCTTACCAGCTTTGATGGCTTCGTACTCCCTTTGCACTAATGAACAAATTTCGGTGCACTGGATCCCCACTGTTGGCACTGGAACTCGGTGGACTCAATGCAGGAGCTGCTTTTTTTGAATTCTTGGGCACTAGAGGTGTGGACTTGGCCTCGTATTCAGCCGTGTCATGCTTAGGGCTGGCGGCCTCAACTTTGGCCTTTCTCTCCCGTTCCTCCTTAAACTTCTCCTGCATTCTCAACTGATCTTCTAACACTTCCTTAGGCGACAACGGCTTCAAAATGGTCGTCTTTCCTTCTCTTGGGATCGCATAAGTGTTCGCGTACCCATCATGAATGGTCTTTCTATCAAACTGCCATGGACGACCTAACAAGATGTGCGCTGCCTCCATAGGAATAACATCACAAAGAACGGTGTCAGTAAATCTTCCAATAGTAAATTGAACGTTTACCTGACACACGACTCTGATCTCGCCTCTGTCTGTAAGCCACTGTAGTTTGTATGGCTTTGGATGCTTCTGCGGGACGAGTGCGAGCTTGTCGACTGCATACTGGCTGATGGCATTCACCACGCTGCCACTGTCAATTATCACGGAGCATGTCTTGTCTTGAATAACGCAACGGGTTTAAAAGATGTTTTCCCGTTGATCTGTCAGATCTTATTCTCTCAGCATGCTCAAAGTCCGGATGGACACTAGACAACCATGTGCAGGAGGGGCTATCTCCTCCTCAAGTTCAGCCACTGGTATGCTAACCCTCGGCTGATCTTCGGTCTCTGTGTCGGCAGTATCTTCTTTCTCTTCTTCACTGGCTGATTCCACTTCATTTTCCGCGGTGACGAACATAACACGACGATTAGGGCACTGGGCCTGAAAATGACCCCAACCATGGCACTTGTGACACTGAACGTCACGCGATCTGCCTGATGTAGCATTCTGAGGCTGACTAGACTGCGCTGGCCTATTCTGTGAGCTTCTGTTCGGTGCAGATGCACTGAAATCATTCCTGCGGCTGGGCTGCTCAAAACGGCGTGCTGACGGCGTGTGTTGGGAAAATTATAAGGTTTTGATTTGATACCAAAACCCAACTGATTCTCCAACCGAATAGATGATCGCGTCAACCTAAATAGTGTTTTCCAGCTCGCCTGTTTGAGCTTTAGATTTTCTAGGCTTACAGGTTAAGGAAGCGGAAGACAGCAGTCGACCCAGCTGTGTTTACAGCTGGAGTCAGCTAGCAAAAGACAGCAGGCGTCAATCTTCAGCTGAGTGATCCAGCAGAGCCTGATCAAGCTGAAGAGAATTCGAGCTGAGTTCAAAACACAGCTGGTCTAGCTGTACAGAACAAAGGGAACTATCTCTGAAGACTTCACTTCAAGACAGTCCAGCTCTGAATTCAAAAGCTAGCTCTAGAGGCAGAAGATCCCGGAATCAGAGGAAGTCAACCTACCTCGACCAATGAGGGATTGCCAAATCAGCATCCTAGACTTCAGAACCTAGGATGTGACACAAATGAAGACAGGTGCAGATACGCCCAACGGCAGATCTTGTATTTAAGAAGAGTAGGTAAGATTCAAACGGCTCCTTTAACGGCTAGTCTTGAATCTCTACCTATATAAACCCGTCTTGAACCTCAGGATCAGATACAAAAAACTCTCTACAAACTTTCATTATCTGAAATCATCATTCTTTCAAAAGCTCTCAAGCAGTTCTCCATAGATCAAAGAACACTTTATCTTAAAGTGTTTCTAGTTAAGAAACTGCTTAGTTTTTCGTCTGTTCCCTAGGCCAAACTCTTTCTATATCTTAAGCCTAGATTTCGAACGAGTTCATCATACTCTAAAGTTCTTAATTGTAAGAACTCGTTCATAGTTGGAACCCTATACCCAAACCCAAACCCAGAAAGGTTAGGTAAAGGTACACTTGCTCGAAGCGTGTAATTCGAGTGGTTAGGTTCTTCAGTACCCGGAAACTGAAGGTGTAGGCTTGACAGTGCCCGCAAACTGTTGGAACACAGCTCGGGTTAGAGTTGTGAAGTTGCTTGGTACTTGGAAACCAAGTGGTAGTGGATTACCAGTGAACCTGGTCGTGGACGTAGGAGGTGTTACTCCGAACCACGTAAAAACTCGCGTGCTTCTTACTCTCTCTCTTTACATTCAGTTTTGTACTAACTCTTTCATATCATTGCATATCTGTTCAAAACTGCACACACAGCTGCTCTCCAAAGACAGCTGTGTCTCTCTAAAAGTTGCACAACTTGACTAAGCTGAAAACGTAAAGTTAATCTTTTCAAACTGAGTTTTTCTAAGTAACCGAGCTAAGTTTTCAAACCACCACTTTCCGCACCGCCAGCTGAGTTATTTACCCACCGACCCTCCCTACCGGATCGATAACTGAGCTCACCAACTCTGTGATTTAACTTGAAAAAGTTTCGAAAAATCTATTTGGTGTATTCACCCCCCCTCTACACCAAATACCCAGCTCAGGGACCATCAATTGGTATCAGAGCAGTGGTTCAAAAGATCACTTTCTCTGTGTCAGTGGTCAACTGAACAGATCCGTTTTTGAGAAAAACTCATATTATTACATACAGCATATTTCTATAGATTCTTATCTTAACAGGAATCTTCCCACCTTCTCGGTAGACGAGTATGCAATATGGAAGTTCAGACTGAAGAGCTTTCTCTGTGCGCATCACGATATGATGTGGGACGTCATTACAGACGGACCCATCATCATCTACAAGTCAGGGAACGAGCTTGTCCCAACTCAAGATGGCGAACAACCAAGATATCAGCTCATTCCCAAGCCCAAGAGTGAGCACACCTCAGAAGAAAGGAAGCAAGCTGGACTAGACAGCTTCGCGAGGAACACCATATCTTCAACGGTCTCCAATGCCTACCTCAGCAAAATCATCAACTGCGAAATCACAAAGGAGATGTGAAAAACCCTAGCAAAACTAAGCGAAGGGTCGGAGGAGATAAAAGAAAACAAATTCATAATAGCTTGCCAAAATTCGACAACTTCAAGCAGCTAGCCAACGAGTCCATCGAAGCGATAGAACTAAGGTTCTCAAACACAGTCGTCGAGATAGAAACCATCAGAACTGGGAAATACACCCAGCAAGAAAAGAATCTAAAAGTTCTTTCAGCACTCACAGCTGAATGGAACACCTACAAGGTGGTACACGAAAGTCGAAATGACTTAGGTGATCTTTCAACTGAAAGATTATACTCCCTGCTCAAAGCCAACGAGTACAACTTGAAGATTACAATGAAAGAATCTTCAAGCAATCAAAAAGATGGAGAGCTGACACCTGTAACAAAGGAAATTGCGTTCAGAGCCAACTCTGAAAAATCCGCATACATACAGTCAGCTGAGTCATCGAAGAAGGATAAGAAGGAGATGAGCAAGGAAGAGTTACTTGAAGAAATAGCCATGCTGGTCAAAAACTATAACAGACTCAACACCAGCAAAGGCAAATACAAGAAGTTCGCAAGAACTTACAGAGACAAGTACACAGCAGCTGATGAGAAGTCAGCTGATAAACGAACAGAAGAAGGTTGCTTCAACTGCAAGGAACCAGGACACTACCGGCAAGATTGTCCAAAGCTGTCCAAGAAAGATAAAGACCAACTGAAAGCTAAGGCAGCTGACAGAAGGAGAGCTTATATCGCCGATGAAGATTCAGAGTGCAACAAATGGATGACATGCCATTTTCAGACTCGGAAGAAGAAGCCCTGATGGCCCATGATGAACCTGATTGGGATACATGCTTCATGGGACAAACAGACGGCATCGATAAAGATGAGGTAATGTCTCGAACTCAAAATTTATCTAACATCTCACCATCACACGAACACTCTACACAGGTCTCAGAATTTGGACTACCTGATTGGAGTCTAGTAGAGAAAGTAATGAACGATTCCAAGGAACTTCAAGAGATCCTTGACGTCATTATGTGTAAGAATGCCGAGCTGAAGGCTGAACTGGAAAAGACAAAAGTATCAGACGCAGCTGATACAAC
This sequence comes from Agastache rugosa, assembly GCA_031470985.1. Classification (NCBI taxonomy): domain Eukaryota; kingdom Viridiplantae; phylum Streptophyta; class Magnoliopsida; order Lamiales; family Lamiaceae; genus Agastache; species Agastache rugosa. Next base: position 9,425,030 of record CM062604.1, read on the forward strand.
TCAGCTCCAACAGGAAGTCGTTTCACTAAAAGACAAAATAGTGAAACAAGATCAGCTGATGAAGGAATTCTTCTATGAGAAGAAACAGTTGATAGAAGATGTGGAAAAGGTCACAGCTGAATCGGAAAAGAAGTCAGCTGAGATCATTGAGCTGAAAAGCACCGAAGAGGTACTATCTAAGAAGATAGTAGCTCTCATCAAAGCCACGTCAACAATGGACGAGATCATTAGTGCTCAACGTCCAGCAGCACTCAAAGCGGGACTGGGATACAACGAATCAAAGGATGCCTCAAACATTGCCTCCACAAGTGGAACAAAGGTTATGTTTGTACGTGCAAATGAACCTTCAATCCCAGCAGCTCAGCATCAACAGTTGAGGACACAGCAGGCGTCAGGAAGACCAGCTGTGAAACATTCTCAAGCTCCGTCGAGAACACAGCAGGCATCAAGAAGGTCAGCTGTGCGACAACCTCAAGCCCAACTCAGAAAGCAACGTGCTCAACCTCAACGAAGACAACAGGCTGGATTTTGCAGATACCAGCAACAACACCAGCACGTTGATCGATATCAACCAAGATATCAGAGATACCCAGCTGGATACCACTCATCTGAGTATCAGCTGGATAATCATTTCCAGCCACAGCATCACATGAGACAGCAGAGACAAAGGAACGTCTCAGCTAGGCACACAGCTGGAAACCAAAAGAAATCAAGACATCAAAACGGGAAGACACGGAGATCAAGACCCCGCCAGCAACAACCGAAGAACACAAAGAATGTGTATATCGACTCAGCTGGGAGAATTATCAGATCAAATGACCCAATTCGAGTCATCAAGCAGATCTGGGTCATCAAATGATCTCTGTCTAACCCACAAGGACCTAATTAAAACTGGGTACCTGAATTTTAATTTTTTGTTTAGGTTGCAAGGAATCGACGCATCTCTGAGGAGTCGATGAGAACGCTATGGTACTTGGACAGTGGATGTTCCAAGCACATGACGCACCTAAAGCATCTTCTCCAGGAGTATATCGAGTACAGGTCCACAAGTAACATTTGGTGACAACTTCAAAGGCCTAACCAAAGGTTATGGTACATTTAAAACTAGAAATGTTATAATCCCAAATGTTTCTTATGTACAAGGATTGCAACATAACTTGCTTTCCATTAGCCAATTCTGCGACAACGGTTTTTCTGTCAAGTTTGATGCACAGGGATGCACAGTGAATGGGGTGGGGGTACGCAGCCTTTTCATTTACTCCCATAGCAGGTTTCGAGATAAAATCCCAATGTTGATGTTGGAAAAGTAATGATGAGCGCACAATGAAGTCAGCTGGCTGTGCTTGTCTTGTATCAAAAAGCAGCAATGAAGTCAGCTGGCTGTGGCACAGACGGCTGAATCATCTCAACTTCAAGACAATCAACAAACTGGCTAGGAACCAGCTCGCTAATGGAATTCCAGATCAAGTATATGACAAAAGTCATATGTGCAGCGCGTGTCAACAAGGAAAGCAGACAAGAATTTCATTCTCTCTCAAGCCGGATTCGATCAGGCGATCAAGTACTTCAACTTCTTCACATGGATCTTTTTGGTCCAGTTACTCCAGCAAGCTTCAATGGCAGAAAATATACTCTGGTCGTTGTGGATGATTTCTCAAGATTCACATGGGTATCATTCTTGTACCAGAAGAGCGAAACCAGAACTAAGCTGCCTATCCTGCTGGAAAGATTATCAACACAGAAGGAGTGCAAGATAATGTCAATAAGATCAGATCGTGGAACGGAGTTTCTGAATGAAACTATTTATGAATACTGCGAGAAGAACGGAGTTCAACACCAAACATCTGCAGCTCGCACACCTCAGCAGAATGGTGTAGCAGAAAGAAGAAACAGAACTCTCAAGGAAGCAGCTACCTCAATGCTAGCTAGCTCTGCCATTCCAAAGAAGTTCTGGGCTGAAGCAATCAACACAGCTTGCTTCACTCAGAATCGCTCCCTACTCACATCAAGGCAAGGAAAGACACCGTATGAGCTATGGAATAACAGAATACCATACATTGGATATTTCAAGGTATTGGGATCCAAATGTCACATCCTCAACAATGGGAAGACACAGCTCAAGACGTTCGACGAGAAGACCGACCGAGGAGTATTCCTTGGTTACTCCGCTGTGAGTAAAGCATACAGAGTCTTCAACAGAAGAACTCAAATAGTCGAAGTAACTCCACATGTTACCTTTGACGAATCCTCCTTCGAATATAGAGATTCTATCAAACGAAGAAGCGAAGGAGAATCTCCAAGATTGATTCAGACAAGTGCTCAAGAGAATAGAATAAGGAATCTAGCCGAACCAATAATTTGGGACAATGAGCCAGAGGAGGAACTTCAAATCAACCAAGAAGCCCCACCAGCTGGAAATCAAGAAGAAACTTCAACGCCAAATCAAGGGGGAACATCATCAGCTGGGAATCCAAACACAGCTGAGTCCCTAGCTCCATCTCCAGCTGAGCCTCTACAGAAGTCTCCTCAAAATATAAATCAAAGAGAGCCAAACTCTCAAGATTTAACTCCTGAGCAACTCCAAGTCAGACGAAATTTAGCCACGACAAGCATCAATCAATTGGAAGAAGAAATTCGTAAGAGAAGAAGATGGATTGAAGATCATCCATCATCATCAATTATCGGAGAACCATCTGACCAAGTCAAAACCAGAAGCTCAGCTGCTCAAGCTTTATCGGATCATCAAGAAGCAGCTGACACAGCTCAACTCTCAGTAGAGCTTGAACTGACGGTCTATGATGAAGATATAGCTCTAATGGCGTGTTACGTAGCTCAAGTGCCAGAGCCTCAATCAATTCTCGAAGCTTTGAAGAGTGTGCCTTGGACCAACGCCATGCAAGAAGAGCTGAACGAATTCCTCAGAAATTGTGTCTGGGAATTGGTCGTCAGACCTCAAGAAGTCAAAGTCATAGGACTCAAATGGATATTCAAGAACAAATTGGATACCCTGGGAGTCGTCATCAGAAACAAAGCTCGACTGGTTGCCAAGGGCTACACTCAGCAGGAAGGAATTGACTTCGAAGAATCATTTGCTCCAGTAGCACGATTGGAAGCAATCAGACTCTTTCTCGCCTATGCAGCACATCATAAATTCAAGGTCTATCAAATGGATGTGAAGTGTGCATTCTTAAATGGAGAAATCAAAGAAGACGTCTACGTTGAACAACTTCCAGGATTCGAAGTAGAAGGAAATAAAGTCTACAAGCTAAAGAAGGCTCTTTATGGATTGAAGCAAGCAGCTCGAGCTTGGTATGACACTTTGTCAAATTTTCTCGTATCCAAAGGATTCAAGAAGGGCTCAGTAGACAGAACTCTCTTCACCATCAAGTTAGGAGAAGATATCCTGGTTGTTCAAATCTACGTAGACGACATCATCTTTGGATCAAGATCAAGCTTCTTATGCCAAAGATTTGGAGAGATGATGTCAGAGAAGTTCCAAATGTCCATGATGGGAGAAATGAGTTTCTTCCTAGGACTTCAAGTCAAGCAATCATCAGAAGACATTTTCATAAATCAATCCAAATACGTGAAAGACTTGATCGCCAAGTATGGAGTTCAATCCAGCAGAACTGTAAAGATTCCAATGAACACCAACTGGAAGATTGAACACAGGGCGAAGGGAAGTCAGTTGATTCCAGCAAATACAGAGGGATAATAGGATCCCTGCTGTATCTAACAGCAAGTCGTCCAGACATCTCTTTCGCAGTCAGAGTGTGTGCCAGATTTCAAGTTGATCCAAAGGAAGCACACATGCAAGCAGCCAAGAACATTCTCAAATATCTCAAAGGAACTCAGAATGTCGTGGTACAGAAGACAATCTACAGCTGACTGGATACTCAGATTCAGACTTCGCTGGAGATCGATTGGACAGAAAATCAACTTCAGGAACTTGTCAGTTCTTAGGAAGTAAGTTGATTTCATGGTTTTCAAAGAAACAAACGTGCGTCGCAACTTCCACGACAGAAGCAGAATATATGGCCGCTGGAAGTTGCTGCTCTCAAATTCTCTGGCTGAAGCATCAGCTGGATGACTATGAAGTAAAAACTGGACAGGTTCCAATTTTCTGTGATAGCTCAAGTGCGATTGCCATATCACAGATTCCAGTACTTCACACAAGATGCAAGCATGTAGACGTACGACATCATTTCATCAGAGATCACGTAGAAAAGAAGGATGTGATTGTTGAGAAAATTCACACAGACATACAGCGGGCTGATATTCTCACAAAACCGCTGATAGCAGCAAGATTCAAAATGCTGTGCGGATTACTTGGACTTCTCAACCCAGACGATGCTTCACCCAGCTGAACGGAAGCAGACCCAGCTGAATGGAAGCAGACCCAGCTGAATGCAAACAGACAACTGAAATTCAGAATCAACGTCACTGATATCAGCTGAGAAAGAATTCAGCTAAACCAGATGCTGAAAGTGAAGGATTATTCAGCTGAGGGGGAATCAGCTGGAACCACAATGACCCAGCACACCCACTCAACAGAGGTATCAGCTGACTACAATGATCAGCTGAGAGGTTTGCAACAACATTAATTACACCTACTCAATCTGTTTTCTGTCAACTCACATCTTGTCATATCTAATCAATCTTAATTAAAAGTCTGCAAAGAATTGAATAATGGGAGTTTCGAGGCAAAAGTCAAAACGCCTCAACCGTTCTCTCTCGGGCATTAACTCTCATATTCTAATCAAGAAATTAATATGTCGCGAGAATCACTCCCAGCCGTAGATCTTCTTATCAATAGACAAATCTTGATCGTCCATTCATCAAGAAAACTCTTTAAATATACTAGAAGATATACGCATCAACCCTAAAAAGTTTTTCGGCATTCTTTCTTATTTCCATCAATTAGAATTATGTGTTTCTACTAACAAAAGATGCAGAAGAAGAACATGGAATCCAGAAAAATATCTCCCGAAGCCGATCAAACTTGAAGAATCTGTCAAAACTTCAAGATAAGAGTTGCTTAACTCTCAGGAACCTCAAAGAAGACGGAAGTCCAGAAGAAGGTGCAGCACATCGACAGATCCAGGCCAACACAGTGGGAGACTGCAAAGCTCAAGAACGTCATTCACCTGGAAGGTACAGAAAACTTTCTGGGAATGTCAAAGGAAAAAGACCTCCTCAGCCCCACTGTTTCTCTCATCATGAAAGAGAGAACGGGACATACAACTCCCTGGGATGCAAAAATCAACGTCAACAGACCTGGACCAGATGTTGATAAAGCCGGAGTATTCAAGAGCAGTCATGACAAAGCTCTTGCTCCACCACAGGAGGCACAGAAAAAGATGCAGGAGACAAAGCAGAATGCATCTATCTCCGTCCCAGCTGGGAATCGGAGACAACTTGAGGAGACAAAATATACTGAAGCACTGTCTTCAAACAGAAGACTCAAGTCAAAGGTGCTCAGTCAGTCAGCAGAGAAGCCAGCTGACATTATGAGAGAATTCGTAATCACTCTCCGAGGAGCAGAAGGCCCACAAGCGGTCGTTTCTTACGGTGGAGGAGAAGTTCACGTCCCTGCGTGAACATCATCGTCACCAACACTACAATGGAGTATTCCAGTTGATCAACCAAGCTTAAACCCCAAGACAAATGGGATACTTCAACCGCCTTCTCCTCAGTTTCCTTCAGCTCCACAGGGACACCAGCTTCGAGATCTTCCGATGAAAGATGCTCAAGTCCCTGCACCAAGCTTAAATGAGAAACATCACCCAGCCAATGATCACCTGCAGCTGGATGATGATGATATGAGCTGAACACAAGCCCCTCAAGTGCTGAATCAGACTTTCTCATTCAATCTAAGAAGTCTGAAGAAGCAAAAGTTGCAAGGAATGAAGTTGTGCCCGACTCAGAAGATGCTATCTCCCGTGCCAACTCATCCCTCCAAGCACTCACTGGACCGCCGGCCGAATCAGGCCAAGGACGCTGTGTCTGCAATCACAGCTGAGGCTAATGCAACTGAAGAAGAGCCAGCTAACACAACAGCTGAGCCATTTAGACTCCAAACCTCGCTGCTCAGAGCTGAAAACCACAGTTTCGCCAAACTAAAACATCGCAACATCTGATGGTGTATCTCTCTCACCCTGTTTTGATCATGCCAAAAAGGGGGAACTAAGGAAGAAGAGAGACAAGTCAAAGAAGATGCAAACTGTTGAGCTAGAGGAACCAGCTGGATCAGAATCAGCTGAAGAGACGAGTCAAAAGAAAGAAGCAACGGATGCAGAAGAGAAGACCCAGCCAACTGGGATTGAAGACTGAAGGATTGAAGACTGAAGATTTGAAGATTTTTTTTCTTCTTTCTTTTTCCTGTGTTATAATGTATTTTCTTACATTAATAAACACAAGTTTTTCTGCGTCATAAGTTGTCTCAATTAGGTTTTGGCATCATCAAAAAGGGGGAAATTGTTGGGAAAATTATAAGGTTTCGATTTGATACCAAAACCCAACTGATTCTCCAACCGAATAGATGATCGCGTCAACCTAAATAGTGTTTTCCAGCTCGCCTGTTTGAGCTTTAGATTTTCTAGGCTTACAGGTTAAGGAAGCGGAAGACAGCAGTCGACCCAGCTGTGTTTACAGCTGGAGTCAGCTAGCAAAAGACAGCAGGCGTCAATCTTCAGCTGAGTGATCCAGCAGAGCCTGATCAAGCTGAAGAGAATTCGAGCTGAGTTCAAAACACGGCTGGTCCAGTACGAACAAAGGGAACTATCTCTGAAGACTTCACTTCAAGACAGTCCAGCTCTGAATTCAAAAGCCAGCTCTAAAGGCAGAAGATCCCGGAATCAGAGGAAGTCAACCTACCTCGACCAATGAGGGATTGCCAAATCAGCATCCTAGACTTCAGAACCTAGGATGTGACACAAATGAAGACAGGTGCAGATACGCCCAACGACAGATCTTGTATTTAAGAAGAGTAGGTAAGATTCAAATGGCTCCTCCAACGGCTAGTCTTGAATCTCTACCTATATAAACCCGTCTTCAACCTCAGGATCAGATACGAAAAACTCTCTACAAGCTTTCATTATCTGAAATCATCATTCTTTCAAAAGCTCTCAAGCAGTTCTCCATAGATCAAAGAACACTTTATCTTAAAGTGTTTCTAGTTAAGAAACTGCTTAGTTTTTCGTCTGTTCCCTAGGCCAATCTCTTTGTATATCTTAAGCCTAGATTTTGAACGAGTTCATCATACTCTAAAGTTCTTAATTGTAAGAACTCGTTCATAGTTGGAACCCCATACCCAAACCCAAACCCAGAAAGGTTAGGTAAAGGTACGCTTGCTCGAAGCGTGTAATTCGAGTGGTTAGGTTCTTCAGTACCCAGAAACTGAAGGTGTAGGCTTGACAGTGCCCGCAAACTGTTGGAACACAGCTCGGGTTAGAGTTGTGAAGTTGCTTGGTACTTGAAAACCAAGTGGTAGTGGATTACCAGTGAACCTGGTCGTGGACGTAGGAGGTGTTACTCCGAACCACGTAAAAACTCGCGTGCTTCTTACTCTCTCTCTTTACATTCAGTTTTGTACTAACTCTTTCATATCATTGCATATCTGTTCAAAACTGCACACACAGCTACTCTCCAAAGACAGTTGTGTCTCTCTAAAAGTTGCACAACTTGACTAAGCTGAAAACGTAAAGTTAATCTTTTCAAACTGAGTTTTTCTAAGTAACCGAGCTATGTTTGCAAACCACCACTTTCCGCACCGCCAGCTGAGTTATTTACCCAGCTGACCCTCCCCAGCTGGATCGATAACTGAGCTCACCAACTCTGTGATTTAACTTGAAAAAGTTTCGAAAAATCTATTGGGTGTATTCACCCCCCCCCTCTACACCAAATACCTAGCTCAGGGACCATCAGCGTGGACTGTGTTGGAGGGCGTGTGGGATGTATCTTAGGCATAGATGTCTCGCCCCTAACCCACGGAGACTTCACAGGAGTGGATTGAGCGGGACGTCGGCGTCCATCTCTAAGCTGCCGATCTACAATGGATGCGTAATGAACCATCGCCTCAATACTGCTAAAGTCTTTCAGCTCAACCTCACAAGCAATATCCGGGTTCATGCCCTCGATGTACCGGTTGATGGTGGCATACAATGTTTCTTCTTTGCCAACTCAATTCAACGCTGTCTACATATCCTTGTGGTACTCTTCTATCGATCTTGAACCCTGACGAATCTGACTGAGCTTGCGTTCTAATTCCCGTTCATAGTGCACAGGAATGAAACGCCCTCTCATAACATCCTTCATCTCCTGCCAAGTGTCAATAGGAGGATGTCTCTGATTGCGTCGCCGGTTCTGCTGAAACTCCCACCATGTAGCTGCGTAACCAGTTAACTCCAAAGAAGCTAACTGGACCTTCTTCACCTCTGGGAAGTCATAGCACTCAAATATCTTATCTACTTTGCGCTCCCAGTCTAAATAGGCATCTGGATCATGCTTGCCTTCAAACTCTGGAATGATGGTCTTGATGTTGCTGAGTAGACCATCTGCATTACCATATCTGTTCTGTTCCGGATAGACGTTCCTACGAGCTGCCTGGAAACGTGGTTGGAATTGATCACCACGACCCCGGCCTCTACCTCGAGCTGCAAAGCCGTTTCTGTCTCTATGAAGCGGAAAGAACTGAGCTGTATTATCCTCAACTCGTTCATCCTCAAAATGTTCTGACTCAGATACTTCTTCATGTAGTTCGAACCCATCTTCTTGATTAGTAGGTGCTGGATGTGGATTATTAGCCTGTGGTGGTGTCTGAACTGTAACTGTACTGAACTCCTCAAATTTGGCCAACAATTGTGCCATTGTGTTCTGTACTTCTCTGAACTGACCCTGTACACGACCACTCAAAGCATCAAAGTGGTATTTGGTGTCCCAATCTGGCGGGGTGCCTGAAGTCTGTGGTGTCTTTCCCGGATCCATTAAACCTGCACAATGAACAAACATAAAGAAGGAAAAGTAACCTCACAATCCTCACAATTCTCTCGTTTGTTCCCTCAGTATTTTTCCACTCGTGTATATCACTCAGGAATTCAGAAATGCAACTTAGAACAATCTCACCAAATTTTTCGAACTTGAAAGGATCCAAAATTGAACCCCTTCGATCGTAGTCAGTAGCTCGAACTCGATTCTCGGTGAATCACGGGTCAAAACAACCAATATCTCAAATTACTTCCAAGAACAATATTTCACAATAAATCGACTTGAGAAACACAAAATACGGGCTGCTCAAACAAAAAAATTAAAAAAATTCGAAAAACAGAAAAATCGAAAAAAGTTCGGAGGGCAATTTCGCCTAGAAGACGACTGAATTTTGCCAAAAATGCCTATATGTCACAGCATAGCAGTGAGTCTTGCTCAGAGCGTCGTTCCGCTTCCGGAATGGTATTATGGAGAAAATTCGGAGTTCTAGAGCAAATTCTACGTCAAATCGAAATTCTGCCGTAAACGAAAGATTTATAGCAGAATAGGGTGGATTTCGATTGGAAACAGGGCTGGAGGGATATTTCGGTTGGGAAGGGAATAGGTAGAGAAAAAACTAACAGAACCAAAATCCAAAAATCAAAACCAAATCAAGCAAAGAAACAGTTTTGAGTTCGACTAGGAAACAGTTTCTGACTTCCAAATCCAAATCAAACTAGGACTTAGACACACCAATGCTAATACCCCCAACTAGGCACTATAACCGAAAGTAATGACTCCAAGAATGAGAAAACAAGCTGCAATTCGACGACCCCAATCGCTAATCGACGAAGGACGACAAATGCTACACACACACGGTAAGCAAACGGCAACACTAGTCTACCCAACACAATTGCTCACACAATTTTCGACCAAGAAACAATCAAAATAAATCAACAAGAAAAAAACCAAGATTACTTTAAAAAATAATCGGTGATCCAAAACTAGGGCTCGATTTTTTTATTTTTTTTTTTATGATCTGATCGATCCTTTTTGCCCCTAGTATATCACACCACAATTTGGATTGAACCACGACCAGCAAGCAGACGTGGCTCTGATACCAAATTTATGATACGGCCAATCAAAACGCGGAAACGAGGACTCGAACTCACGTCAACGGAAAGGATGATTCAACCCAAATTACAAACTGAACCAATACAGATTATAACACCTAAAAACTGATCTCAAACGACAGTTGAAACAGAACGAACAAAAAATGAAACAAATACCCAAACTATCGATTTAAAACCCTAAAAGACGACTCGATCAGAAACTATAGCAATTCAACTCCGATGACGCTGAAATTTTAACACAAACTTTAACATAAACACAGGAACAACATATCCAAAATTCAGAAGAAACGCACGAGTAGAACTCAAAAACGCTCGGTGCTCAATTTCGGTGCGATTTAGGATTTTAGCAATGCAACGGGTTCGAATTTGATGAAAAACTGGACTTGGGCGAAGGATGGGACGAATATGATCGAATTATGAGGGTTATAGGAAGGCGTGGATGGCTGGGCGAAAAACACAGAATAAAAAAACGAACAGATTGGAGATTTACCTCAATACGGACCCCGAATCGACGAACGATTGAAACACGTATCACGGAAGCAATTCTCCGGCGGCGTAGTTAACCCGAGACCCACACGAGATCACGAACGAACTAGAGATTTCAGATTGAAAGGTGCCAAAATCGAATCCTACCAACAACTAGGGTTTGTGTACTTGAAGAACACGTGAGACAAAGTCGAAAAATAACTTTTGATTCAAAACTCGTCTGCTGAACAGTACCTACGAAAATTAATTAAATACTAGGCTAATTCTAAGCTAGGGTTCGAAAGTTACAAGGCTTGGGCTTGGTAATTTCGAATTCCTTAATTAAATATAACTGGGCCAATTAATCACCTAAACATGTGATAATTGGGCTACTGTAGTATCCCGTCTTTCTTAAGTAATTAAAATAATTAATCTAATGAGAGAGACAAGAATTTTAGTAAAATAAAAATAAAAATTTTCTTTCCGCAAATTTTACCCGGAAGATATATTCTACCGGAAAAATGAGTTTTAATTAATTTTTATCGTCTCGGTTAATCCGAAACGAAGAAGTTTTTACATTTATCAATAGATGATAAATGTTTAGTCGTTAATTGACTAAGAGAAGAATTTAATTTAATTACGTGAAATTTTACATAAATTATCGCTTAAAAATTTAGTTTCGGTCGATTTGAAAATGCTTCAAATCTCCGATTCTTTCTGTGAAATTTTTATGTAAGGTTCGTGAAACCGTAATCTTAATTACTGTGTTGAGAAATTAGAGAGTTATTAGAAGATTAAGTAGTTATTAATTAATTGAATTAATAACTAATTAAATGATTTAACCAAAACTTAGCCATTAAGTTTTAATTTTATAATAACCTGCCCTATACTTCTAAACCTAGGTTATTAAGTTATATTTAGATATCTCTCATCTCTCATCTCTCCAATACACGCACACACACAACAGCACTCTCTCTCTCTCATTTCTCTCTTCTCTCTCGACACACACATGCACACACACACCATTGATGATCAACCTTGAGCTCAAGAAGCAAAGATCCATCCATCCCTAAGTAATTAGTCAAGGTTGGATTTATGTTTTGAAGTTATTATATCAAGATCCATGGCAGAAAATTTATATATATATGTTTCGAAAATTTGGAAGGAGTTGTAAAAATGGTTAGATGTTGTTCATGTTTTCATATGTTGTTTATATGATGATTTTATGATGTTAGATGATCAATTATTAAGCTTAAGATGATGCATGAAGAATTCTAGTTATATATATATATATATATATATATCGATTATTTTGGAATAAATCCTAGAATTGGTTAGTTAATCTTCATGTCTTAATATCATGCTTATATAGTGATTATATGATCATTGGTATAATTAAATAAAGCATGAAGAACCCTAACCCTAATTTTGGAAAAAAATCGAAATTTAGATGAAAATGCTAAATTTTGATTCATGCATTGTTTGATGTTATGATCTTCATGAATTATGCTTAGAATATGATTATAAGATCAAATATGTGATTAGATTTAAATAAGAGAAACCCTAGTTCATAATTGGAAATTTTCGAAAATGGGAGAAAATGAAGAACAATTGATACATGAATTGTATGATCATTTTAATGATATAAATGAATTTAATTAAGTATTTTAATAATGTTTCATGTTGGAAGTAATTAAAAATTTCCAACCAATTTCATTTGATGAAAATAATCGATTAAATAAAAATATAAATTAGGGTTTAATAATGTAATGTTATATGATGGATTTGATAATTCAATTAAAGATATATGAGATTAATGAAGTATTTTAGATCAAGAGATAATGAAAAATGAGCTTGATTAACCCTAGAAACCCTAGAAAATCGAATTAGGGTTCTTAAATTAGGGTTGGAAGATTAATACTTAATTGAATAAAATTAAATGAAGAAATGAATTTAAGATGATAATTAAGTATAATAGAAATAAAAAGAAGAGAAAATAATTCTAGAAATCCTAAAATTAAAACTACCGAAAATTTAATAAATAAATAAAATATTAAATAAATTTTAATTAAGAAATTAATTGCATTTATAAACTTTTTAATAAAAATAAAGTGTTATATGATTTTCTGGAAATTTAATTCAAAGTAATAAAGTTTTTTTTTTATTTTGGTTGATTTTCCCGATTTGGAAGTTTATATGTTTAATTGAGTTAATGTGTGTATTAAAGTGTAATTATGTTCGTTGTGATGAAATAAGTGTGTGGAATTAAATTGAGAATTTTCTGAATCCGTTAGACGGATTGATATCGATTTAGTCGATTATGATAAATAGTAATTTATAAATGTTAATGTTGTATGAGATTTGATTGGTGTGATGCTTGATGAGGAATTTAGAAAGATTAAGATAGATTAAGAACGTTTGAAAACTTAAGATAGGAATTCTCGAATTTCGTCAAGTTACGGCGTAGAAATTCAAATAGATTTTCGTTAGGTTTATCGAAGTAGTTATTCGATAAAAGATTTACGTTCTAAAATTCGTTATTCGCTTTCGATTAAAGGAGCAAGCGGAAGTAAAAACGGAGGCGTGAAGTGAAGGGTTGAACTCGTTAAAGATTTAAAGTTTAAAGCTTAAGATTATCAGGTGGGCTTTCTAAACTAAAATATGTGAAAAGCATGATATCGTATGTTTTACAAAGCTTTGATACTTGCCAAATGATTTTTAAAATGTTTAAGTTTGTTACCATCTACTTCAGAAAGATGAATTCGGTTTCACGCAAGGTGAAATCTGTGTACACATTGGTAATCGTGCGCATTTCTTTGATAGACCGGTTATACGTAACCGTGAGTCTTTCATTGATATGCCGATTACAAGTGATTGAGAAAGAGGCCTCTTTCTCATCACCATGATTTATTTGTAGATATGGTTCATACTGTTATAAATGTCTGCAGACAAATGATTTTGAGAAAAGAAAGTATTTTTAGCATTTTACGAGTTGTTTTCCAGAAAATCCTCGTATTATGTTTTCCGGCAAGTTTTCAAAATATAGCTGTATTCAGCAAAGTTTTCAAATGTTTTCGGCATGTGTTCACTGAGTACGTAGTACTCAGCCCTACATGTTATTTCTAAAACGTGCAGGTTAGCAGGGATGTAGATGACGAGGGCTGGATGGATGTCGGTTGTTGTTAAATGTTTGATAAGTAAAGAGCCTAGGTTATATGTCGTCATACATATAATCTCTCGTATTCCGCTGCTATGTTAAAATGTTTTGAGATACTATAATGATGTTTTGAATTCTGGATTCTAGAATTGAACTTTGTTGAAGTTGTTTAAACCCTAGAGTCGAACTATGTTTTGATAGTCGAACTCTTTTTGTCAAAGTTGTTTGAAATCTAGTCTTGATATATATATATATATATATAATTAAAACTCTATTCCATGAAGCTTTGTCGAACTTGAAACATTTTTCTTTATCTTGTTTTCTTGATCTCCAAGTCATTCCGTTATATTCTTGGTCATTGACAATTATTTGGTTGATCAGGTCTATTGATTCCGAATTGTTTTGAGTTTCATTTGCTGATATGCAAGTTGTTGTCAAATTCAGTTGATCGTCTTATTGAACTCAAGTCATGCATATCCTAAATGTCCTGAGTTTGATGAAAGTGTTGAGTATGAAATGTCTTCGGTCATTCAGTGATAGCCGGGTCGCTATTTAATCCTTTTGTTAATCATGAATTGTGTAAGTCGTGGGACCTACCGACCTTGACATCTGATATCGGGGTTCGGGCTGCGACAGAGTGGTATCAGAGCAGGTTTGACTGCTCTGAATAATATTTTTCTAAAATCTAGTCTATTTTGAAACCCTAGACTAGTTTAGAGCAATGTCTTCTGCTCTACGTTATTTTTCTAAAAGTCTAGTCTGGTTTGAATTCCTAGAATAATTAAGTTTAACAACAACTGAAGTCCAGCATCTCTCATCTCATCCAGCTATCCAGGTACGAATTTCAAACGTTTCTAGTTATAAAGTTTGGAAGTTGAAGTATATATATATAATTGTTGTGTTTGAGCCTCTAATGTGATTGGTTGTTGGTGATCGATCATAAGCAAGATGATGGATCAGTTGTGCAAGCAAGTTGAGTATTTATCTGTGGAATGTAACATGAGCCCGGAACACCCTTTTGGAAGCGACATTGAGTATGTTGAGACAGTGGATTCTCAAGACTATTCGTAATTTCAGTTTAGTTGATTATTTAAATTTTTCTTTTATAGGATGTCCAACTCTAGAAGCGTAGCAGGATGATTGAATTTCACCACATACATATGAGCTACACAGAAACCCTAGCAGAATTTCTAGCTCGGTACCATAGGGTTTGGATCGACATTGATCAAGGAATGACGAGCTGACTTGAGGATCAAGAGAGCACGATAAAGAAAACTGTTTCAAGTTCGACAAAACTTTCTTAAAACAACGAACAACTTATGAACATATGATTCAAGTGGTTGAGTTTCAAAAGTACTTGACAAAAAGAGTTCGACTTTAGCATAATTCGACTCTAGAATCCAACATCATCAATAACATTATACAATATCAAACTTCAGAAATGAACATCTTATCATTCAGCGGAATACGAGAGATTATATGTATGGAGACATATAATCTAGGTCTGATTTCATCAAAACAACTCCTAAACACTTTATCAACAACACAGTCCATCCAGCACACGTCATCTCCATCTCAGCTAACCTGCACATTTTAGAATAATACGCGGGGCTGAGTACAAAGTACTCAGTGGGCACATGCCAAAAATACTTAAAATTTTACTTCTTAGAGTTAGGGATTTAACTTGCCATATAGCATAAGCACAAGTAGTTTTTCTCAAAAACAAACCTGTGCATGCTCAACTAAGTTCCATTCCCAAAATAATATCTACATCCCACATTTTAATTAAGTTCAGGGTTTTAGCTAACATCTTGAGAGATCCTAATTCAAACTCTATATTAGGACAGATGCGAGTAACTGAGGTAGATTTACCTAATGGTGTAGTTACTCTCAAGTCTTGACTAGCACGTTCTACTTTAAGACCAATATTATCTACGCATGCATCTGATATAAATGAATGCGATGCACCAGTATCAAATAAAATTATAACAGGTACGTCATTTAATTGACCCATACCTGTCAAATTTCCTTGATCTTTGTCGAACGGCTTCTGATCAAGAGCAAAAACCCTCTGATATTGCTGATGGGGTTCCATTCTCAATTGTTGAGGTTGCTTTTGCTTTTGCTGGAATCGCTGCCCTTGGCGATTTTGTTGCTGATGCCGTTGCTGAGGAACAACTTCTATTGCCTTCAATCTCTGAGGCGGGTTCTGAGTTGGTCTACTTCCTCCTGCTCCTTGCAGTTTAGTTGGGCACTGATACGAATAATGACCAACTTGACCACAAGTATAGCAGCTATTACTTCCAGCCTTGCATATCCCTTGATGCATCTTGCCACACTTGGAACATGGAGACATTCCTTGATAAGCTTGAGACAAACTGCCTTGATTGACGAAAGGCTGCTTGAATCGTCCTTGATTAAATTGCTGCTGTTGATGACGTTGTTGGCTGTCCTTGTTGTCCTTGCCAGGGCTTCTTACTAGATTGACTCCCAAAATTCCATTTCCGTTTTTGACTTTGGTTAAACGACTACGGATTTGCCACTGTCGCTGGAGTTTGAACTTGCGTTGCTGAAGTCAGAGAAGACTTATCTGGCTGCATAGCCAATTCCATATCCAGAGCTCTATTTAGAGTTTCTGCATATGACAACGCACTCTGGCTAGCTAGTACAACTCTTATTTCTTGACGAAGTCCTGCTCGAAAGAGCTCCGCCAGTTTCTCGTCAGTGTCCACCTTGTCTTGAGCAAAACGAGCTAGATCGCAAAATTCCCGATCATACTCGGATACCGACTTCTTTCCTTGCTTGACATTAGCAAACTCATTCTCCTTCTGCTTTCGATAACTTCGAGGAATGAATTTTTCGAACAAAGCATCCTTAAATTGTTCCCACGTCAGAGTCTCTAGTTGTTCAGGAGTGTATGCTCTTTGACGAGCTTCCCACCAGTAGTCCGCAGATCCTTTAAGCTGGTATGACATGCACGTAAGACGTTCCTGATCCGTACAACGAAGAAAACGGAAAATTCTTTCAAGCGCGCGAATCCACTCTTCGGCTTCTGAAGGACTTCCTCTTCCATCGAGAGTTGGGGGATTTTGCCGCAAAAATAATTCTTCAATTCTCCTTTCGGGTTGAGGAGGAGGTGGGGTAGGTTCTCTTTCGGGTTCATCTTCAACCCTTCCTCGACCTCGGCCTCTTGGTCTACCTCTTGGCGGCATCTTCTAATTAACCAGGATTTTGATTCGAATTATTCTTTCTTTCTAACGAAATTTGATTCTCAACAAAAAAAAAAAATTTCTTCTTTCTTTAAATTTATTTTAAAGGAAATAAATTTTTCTAGGTTTTAGAACTTAGAAAAATTTTCTTATCACCTCTTTAATGCATAATATACTCATCGTACTTTTAATGAATCGCACGATTCATTCTCATTACCACTCATGCTTATCAAAACTTTCAATTACATCTAACAGGCTCATACTATTTAATGAATCAAAGATTCACAAACATCATCATACATTGTAAACCCATAATTTAACTTCTTATTAGCATCATGAACAATTTAAACAATTCACTATTATCGTAGATAATGAATCAACAATTCATTCATATCATATAATTACTATAATCACAAAAATATTTCAAGAACACATATTTTTTTCATACTTATCTTTGCTAAATAAAATTTAGCAAATACATTCCTAACATTTCAAGAAAGGAATAGCATCCTCTTGGCATATAAACTTCATCATAATTTTAATGAATCCAATGATTCACGCTCATCATCATCAATGAACCAATCGATGCATTCTCACCACCCAAAAAAAAAATTTCCAGTAGAAATTATATATATTTATTTACTAAATTTAATTAGCTCTTCATTCTTTATAAAATAAGAGATGAATAATATCATTTTGATATATAAACTTTCTCATAATTTCTTTTGAGATGATTTACTTCATCGGAACATTTTTTTTTAACTAAATAATTACGAATTAAACTAACGATTACGAATAACTAATGAAACGAATAAAACAAACGACGAACTTATACTAATGATAGTCTAATAACAATCTAACTAACGAAGAACGGAAAGAACTACAACGAAACGAATTACGGACAAAACGATCGAAGAACAAAACGAACGACGAACGGAACGGACGAAGAACCCCCGGCTGCCCACGCCAGCGCCCGCTGGGGCTCAGCCATGGCTGACCCTCTTGGGTCAGGGGCCGCTCAGCTCCCCCGCTGCCGCTGCGTCGTCTTCTTCCGCGGCCGCTGACTCGCCGCGATGGCTGACTTCTTTCCCTGTAATTTTTCCCAGCGTTCTCTCCTTTTCAACGGTCGCTTACTTCATTCCCTGTATTATTTTTGAGAGACCGCTGATGTTGAGAGATCTCCGACTTTCATCCTTGTAATATTTCTGTTCGCTTCTTTATAATCGCTCAACGAACTTTCCACTCTTCGTTTTTCTTAACTACGTTTTACCTCGTTAATTACATTTCTTCTTAATTTATTTTAGCACTTCTCGACTATAATTAAAATTCATTTTAATTCTCTCTTTCTTCTTGAAACGATTAAATCGAAATTCAACCGACAAAATTATTGACAACTCGGAAGATTTTAAAACGACCCAACGTGGTCTTACTTCTTCTTTTTAATGGAAAACTTGCCTCTTCGAGGACCTTTACAAAAGATAGGGAATTATTTACATCAAAAATCCCTATTTTAGCCGTGATTTCTAACTTCACGTCAAAATATTTTCTCGGAGCAGAATTCTACTTCGCTTCCGATTTGCTACAAACTATCATACTATGCTTCTATATACGAGAACTATTTATAACATAAACGTTAAAAGTTGTTCGATTACTAGTCTATTACATATATTTACATTATCTTCTTTCTTATTACTGCTCTCTACAACCCTTCTTCTGTTTTACTGCTCATCCTCGGAAGGATCTTCCTCTTCTTCATTCTCTATCGGATCCTCCTCGCTAGGATCTTCTTCTTCCGATCTGTGCTCTCCTCTGCTCTTTGTACTCCATCCAACGTCAAACGAGGAGTACTTATTCCATCGTCTACTCCCGGCGAAGGCCTAAAACTAGGTCGGAAGCTAAGATGATTTAAAGGCATCCTACGAAGATGGAAATAACCTTCAGTTGGTCGAATTTCTGGATCAATGTTCTCTTCGTCACAATCATAGTGACGTGGCCCTGAGCCACTTCCCTCGTGAGGAACAGAAGGAACGAACTGAGATCCAAAGAAAGGATCAAACTCTGAAGAATTCAAAGCTTGTGAAACATTCAAGGAAGGATTGATCGGGACTTCTTCAGCAAAGGAGGCCGAAGTTACGCCGTTAGGCAAAACAGAGGTCTCAGGAACGAAGGTTAAATTTTCTGATTGAGAGGGAGATGAAACATAACCATTTGCCAATGGTTGAACAAGGAACGAGTTAACATCAAAACCATTGTTTTGATGATTGGGAGAAACAATGGGCTCGGGATTCTCTTGCGGAATCATAAAAGGAATCGGATCATGTTGTGGCATGGGATCCTGCAATCCGAATTCATCAACGGGAATCAAGGTTTGATATGGTCCAGGGGGTGGATAAGAGAAACACATAAACCTAGAGCTGATCTCCGCTATAAACCCGCAACAATCTCCAAATAACTCTCCATCCCAATATCGAGGAGTGATGAACCTCGGCGCAATTGACGCTGTCCACTCTTGCCATTCATCGGGAAGAAGAGGTACTAACCTGACTATGCCAGTAACTCCCGACATATTCGATTCACGTATGTCCATCCAAACCCGATGAAACCGAGCTAAGAACTCTGCTAGGGTTTCCGTATAACTCATATGTATGTGGTGAAATTCAATCATTGCTGATACGCTTCGAGAGTTCGCCATCCTATATAAGAAAATTTAAACAATTAACTATACTTGAGACTATAAACGATTTCGAGAATCCACAGTCTCAACATACTCAATGTCGCTTCCAAAAGGTGGTACCAAGCTCAAGCTATTTTCCAATGATAAACAACCAACTTGCTTGCACAATTGATCCATTGTCTCGCTTACGATCGATCACCAACAAACAATTTCATTAGAAATTCAAATCACAACATAATCTTTTATATCTCTACATTCACCTCTTAAAACTTTTTAAATTAGAAAACTTTAGAAACTTGTACCTGGATAGCTGGATGAGATGAGAGATGCTGGACTTTCGTTGTTGTTACAAACTCGACTAGTCTAGGAATTCAAACCAGACTAGACTTTCAAAATAACACTTTAGAGCAGAAAATATATTGCCCTAATCAAATCTAGGGTTTCAAACCAACTAGACTTGAATGATTTTAATCAGAGCAGAAAGCATTGCTCTGATACCACTCTGTCGCAACCCGAACCCCGATATCAGATGTCAAGGTCGGTAGGTCCCACGACTTATACAATTTATGATTAACAAAAGGATTAAATAGCGACCCGGCTATCATTGAACGACAAAGGACATTTCATACTCAACACTTTCATCAAACTCAGGACATATAGGATATGCATAACTTGAGTTCAATAGGACGATCAACTGAATTTGACAACAACATGCATATCAACAATTAAAACCCAAAACAATTCAGAATCAATAGACCTGATCAACCAAATTACTGACAACAAATGAGAAGACTAAGAAAAACGATTTTAGAATCAAGAAAGCAAGATAAAGAAAAATGATTCTAAGACGGACAAACTTTTCAAAATAAGGAACAAACTTATAAATATGGAATTGAGTTTCAAAAGTACTCGACAAAAGAGTTCGACTCTAGAATCCAACATTATTATCATCATTATATCACATCAACTTCAAAACCAACATCCTTAACATTGTAGCGGAAAAAGAGAGAATATATATATGAAGATATATATTCTAGGCCGACTCTCATCAAATATATAAACAACAACAACGACAACCAGCCCAGCTCTCGTCATCTTCATCCCTGCTAACCTGCACGTTTTAGAAATAACATGCAGGGCTGAGTACTACGTACTCAGTGAACACATGCCGAAAACATTTGAAAACTTTGCTAAATACAACTATATTTTGAAAACTTGCCGGAAAACATAACACAAGGATTTTCTGAAAACAACTTGTGAAATGTTAAAAATACTTTCTTTTCTTAAAAATCATTTGTCTGCAGACATTATAACAGTATGAACCATATCTACAAATAAATCATGGTGATGAGAAAGAGGCCTCTTTCTCAATCACTTGTAACCGGCATATCAAGGAAAGGCTCACAGTTACTTATAACCGACCCATCAAAGAAATGCGCACGATTACCTATGTGTACACAGATTTCACCTTGCGTGAAACCGAATTCGTCTTTCTGAAGTAGATGGTAACATACTTAAATATTTTAAAAACATTTGGCAAGTATCAAAGCTTTGAAAAATTATATAATATCATGTTTTTCACGTTTTTCAGTTAAGAAAGCCCACCTGGAAAACTTAAGCTTTATCTTTAAACTTTATTGTTCGATAAACGTATGCTTCACGTTTCCGATTCCACTTCCGCTTGCTCCTTTAAATCGAAATGGAATAGCGACTTTAGAACGATAACTTTTATCGAATAACGACTTCGATAATCTTACTTTCTAATTCGCTTCGAATTCTACGACGAAATTCGAGAATTCCTAACTTAATCTTTGAAACGCTCCTACTCTATCTTAACTCATCGTTAATCATCAAACATTCAAACAATTCACTTATCACTTAATTATCAACATATATCATTTACTATTCACAGAAATCGACTAAGTCGATTTTAATCCGTTTAACGGATTCAGAAAATTCTAAAATTAAATCTATATGCTTATTTCATCATAACAAACATAATTACATTTTTATTACACACATTGACTCGATTAAACATATAAACTCCCAAATCGGGACAATCATCCAAAAATAGAAAATATTTATTACTTTGAATAAAATTTCCAGAAAATCATATAACACTTAATTTTTATTAAGAAGTTCATAAATGCAATTAGTTTATTAATTAAAAATCAAATAATTATTTATTTTATTTAATTAATTTTCGGTTATTTATATTTTTGGATTTCTAGAATTCTTTTCTCTTCTTTGTTATTTCTAATATACTTAATTAAATATCTTAAGCTTAATTATTCAATCAATTTCATTCAATTAACCATTAAACTATAAACCCTAATTTAAGAACCCTAATTTCAATATTTCTAGGATTTCTAGGGTTCTCATGCTTACATTTCATTATTTGTTGATTAAACATGCATCATTAACATCATCTATCATCAATTTAATCATCAATTACATCATACTTTATCAACATATCAAAACCCTAATTTCAAACCCTAATTTTCGACATTAATTTATAAATTGAGATAGGTTGGGAATTCATGCTTACTTCCAACATGAAATATACTTAGAATAATTAACTAAACCTAATTATAACATCAATTTAAGCATACATCACATGGATTAAAAACCCCTAATTTCTTCATAATTTCGAAAATTACAATCTAGGGTTAGGGTCTTCTCATGCTCAATTTAATCACATAAATCATCATATAAACATCATATAAGCAACATACTAAGAAATCAAGATCATCCAATCTCTTCCTCAATTTTCCCCAAATTTTCAAAATATATATATATATATATATATATATATATATATATATAGAAGAGATTTCAACCATTGAATCAAGCTAAAAACTTAGGTTAGCATATATCTAACCTTACTTGATTACTTGAAGGAAGAAGAACTAGATTTGAACTTGATCTTGGAGGCTTGAAAGAAGAACAAAAATGGAAGAAAGTATGTGTGTGTGTGCGTGTGTTTTTGAGAGAGAGATGAAGGAGATGATGGAAATGGTAGCCATATATATAGATAGATTTAGATTACTATTCATCATAAATATCTTAGATATTTATGATGAATAGTAATTAGGATAATTAATTTAAATCCTTAATTAATTCAATTAATTAATTACTAATTACTCATTAATTAAACTTAAAATTTCTCAACATAGGAATTTAATTTAGGGTTTGATGAACCCTAGATAAAAATCTCACAGAAAGAATCGGAGATTCGAAACATTTTCAAATCGACCGAAACTAAAATTTTAAAAGATAATTTACGTAAAAATTTACGTAATTAAATTAAATTCTTCTTTTAGTCAATTAATGACTAAACATTTATCATCTATTGATAAAGGTAGAAACTTCTTCGTTTTGGATTAACCGAGACGATCATTCTTAATTAAAACTCATTCTTACGGCAAAATATATCTGCCGGGTAAAATTTTCTGAAATGAAAATTTTTCATTCACTGAAATCTTATCTTTCTTACCAAATTAATTAATTTTAGAACGCAAGAAGACGGGATACTAAATTTATGAGGTATGTACCAGATCTAAAATTACAAAGTGATAGTGTTGAGAATGAGGCCTCCTTCTCAAACACTTGTAATCGGCCCACCTTTTCTAAGGCACATGATTACAACTAAGTGTACACAAATCCTACCTTGCGTAGGACTGAATTCATCATGCTACAGTAGATGGTATCATACAAACATTTGGCAAGTTAATCAACTTAAAACCATCATATATATATATATAATCATATATATGTATATCATTTGTCATTTCTTTGGTTAGAAAAGCCCACCTGATACACATAAGCTTTTGTCTTAACTTTAACGCTCGCTAAATTTGTGCTTTACGCTTCAGCTTCCACTTCCACTTGCTCATTTAATCGAAATAGAAATACGAACTTCAAAACGAGAATAATTTCTATCGAATAAACAACTTCGGTATTCTTAACTTAATTCGCTTCGGAATCCTACGTCGAAACTCGGCGAAACTCGAGAATTTCTAACTTAATTTCCTAAACGTCCTTAATCTATCTTAACTTAACTTTAAGCATCAAACATCAACAATTCAACTCGTTCATCAATATCAATCAAACATCAAATAATCACTTAACACAATATTCATAAACATTCATCATAATCGACTAAGTCACTTTTAATCCGTCTAACGGACTCAGAAAATTCTCAATTTAAGTCTATACATATTTCTCAATACAACACACATCTTTACACATTTATAACACACATTGACTCGATTAAACATATAAACTCCCAAATCGGGAAAATAATCCAAAAATAGAAAATCTTTAATATTCTGAATTAAATTTCTAGAAATTCACACAATATTACATTTTTAATAATTAGTTCATAAATGCAATTAGTTTATTAATTAAAAATTAATTAATATTTTATTTATTTATTTTAATTTTCGGTTATTTTGAATTTAAGATTTCTATAATTATTTTCTCTTCTTTTTAATTTCTAATATTCTTAATTAACATTATAAACTCATTCCTCTATTAAATTTCAATCAATTAAGCATTACTATTCCAACCCTAATTTAAGAACCCTAATTTCATTTCATAGGATTTTTAGGATTAATTAAGCTCAATTTTCATTATCTATTGATTAAACTTACTTCATTAACATCACATAACATCACATTATCCATCATAATCATCATATCTCATAAATCCATTAAATCCAAATTTTCATATTCATTTGATCGACATTTTTAACAAAATGAAATTGGTTGGGAATTTATACTTACTTCCAACATGAAACATTCTTAAAATAACTATCTAAACTCATTTATATCATCAAAATGAATATATAAGACATGCATCCAATATTTTCCATTTTCCTCACATTTTCGAAAATTTTTAAAATAATAGCTAGGATTTTCTCATTTTTAATCTAACTACATATTTGATCTTCTAAGTATATTCTAAGCATAATTCATGAAGATCAAAACATCATTCAATGCATGAATCAAAACTTGACCATTTTCATCATAAATTCGAAAATAATAAAAACTAGGGTTAGAGTTCTCTTTCTCATGATTTAATCATACCAATGATCATATAATCATCATATAAGCATCATACTAACACATAAACAACATCAAACCACTTCATAAAATTCTTCCCAAAATCTCGATGCATATATATATATATATATATATATATATATATATACTAGGGTTTCTCATGCATCATTTTAGCTCATAATTGATCTTCCTATCATCATATAACCATCATGTAAACATAATATTAAGACATGAAGATCATCTAACCATTTCTACAATTTCTCCAAAATAATCGACATACATATATATATATATGGAAGAAGAGATAGGTTAGTATATACCTAGCTCTTCTTGATTACTTTGAATGAGAGAAATAAACTTGATCTTGAAAGCTTGAAGCTTGGTTGAAGAACAAAAATGAAGTTTGTGTGTGTTTGTGTGTACATGTCGAGAAAGAGAAGAGAGAAGAGAGAAGAGATGGTGAAGCTGCAGCTGCTGTATGTTTGTGTGCGTGAGTGATGTGAGGAGAGTGAGATATATACATCTCTTGCATAGGTTAGGGTTAGGGTAGGCTATTATTTTATTATTACTTAATTGCTAAGTTTAGGTTAGTTATTTAATTAGTTAAGAATTCAATTAATTAATAACAAATTAATCTTCTAATAACCCTCTAATTTCTCAACACAGGAAATTAGCTTAAGGTTTCACGAACTTTAGATAAAAATTTCACAGAAAGAATCGGAGATTTGCAACATTTTCAAATCGACCGAAACTAAATTTTTAAGCGTTAAATTACGTAAAATTTTACGTAATTAAATTAAATTCTTCTTTCAGTCAATTTATGACTAAACATTTATCATTAATTGATAAATGTAAAAACTTCTTTGTTTCGGATTAACCGAGACGATAAAAATAATTAAAAACTCATTTTTCCGGTAGAATATATCTGCCGGATAAATTTTCTGAACGAAAATTTTTCTTTTACTGAAATCTTATCTTTCTTACTAATTTAATAAATCTTAATACTCAAGAAATATGGAATACTACATTAATTAATTAAACATTATACATATAATTATTAGTTTAAATGGATTAATTAATTCTCTAATTAATCAAACATCAATCAGTCAATCATAACGGCTTTAATTAAAAAGATCTCGAACTATAAAAATTATTAGGGATTCTCAAACTCTAATATAAGCTTTCTTTATGAATTTCCGGAAATAAAATCCGAAAATAAAATAAATTATCGAAGAGATTTTATGATTTTCGAAGAAATCAAAATCATAGCATATATTTCTAAAATAACTTCAAGCATATAAGCATATAGTCATAAACATCTTCATTATCTCATTTCGGATTAATCGAAACGAGAATAAATCTTAAATTATTAAAAATTCGGTAAATTAGGGCTGCCGAAAAATTTTAATTGCCGGAACTTATTTTCTTTCTAAGTTTGCACAACTTAATTCTTTTAGACTAGCTCTAAATTAATTACTAAGATCGGTTATGAAAAAGCGGGATACTACATGTAATCCTTGGATGATGATTCTCCTTATTCTTGCTAGCCCAAAAGAAAAGAAACGAAAAAGAAATGAAAAATGAATAAGAGTGTCTGCTTTTGTTCCACCCGAACCATATGAATTTATTTAAAATTGCGTAAGAAAGGCGTTACAGAATTCTCGTTCAGCGCTCGCTCGTATCTCTTCAGCGAAGAGCATTCCGGTGGTGGCTAGAACCCAGCGATTGCTGGAAGTATGGGCATACCGCCCAGTCAGTGTCGGCATGAACCCAGCAGTCGCTGGAAGTGTGGGTATACTGTCTAGCCAGCGCGGGCTGGAACCCAATGACGACTAGCTCCTCTTGTCAGCCCCGGCTAGACGTCTCGCTTCCACTTCATGCTCCGAGAATCAATACTTTTATCATTTTCAGTCCATTTCTCAATCGTTCGACCACAAAACCTATAAACATAAGATTTACACTAACTCATCTCTATTTAAACAAATCACAATGATACGCGACCAAATAATACGAATAAACACACGCGAATCACCGTAAATTCGTAGCAATTAATAACCAAACCTACATTAGTACTCAGCCCAGCGAAATGTTTTCAATTATTTTGCAGAATGAGCAGTCGTTGTGAGGTACTGGTGGTGAGGAGTTTGGTTTCTGTCAATATAGGTTCTCCTCATCTTTTGATGATTAGTTTTATGCACTTGAATGCCTCTTTTTGAGAAATAATGATATATGCTTCCGCTTTATTTAAAACAATGAAAATTCCACATTATTTAATTTGTCGTAAATTATTCGGAGAATTTACGACCTTTTGTAATGCCTTCTTAATGGTATTTAAAGCTCCGATTATCAAGTTATATTATGTACAAAGCTTCAAAATTTTCTTCACCCATCTTCTTTTCAGCTTCTTTAACCCCACCCCAGTCACGTCTTGGCATTCATGCCTTTCTTCGAAAATATGGACGTGACATAATGGTATCAGAAGACTTACTAGGCTTGCCTCCGGACAGGCATGTGGAGTCTACTATCGACCTGGAACCAGGAGCAGCTCCAGTATCAAAGGCACCGTACAGGATGCCCCAAAGGAGCTTCAAGAACTTAAGATACAACTACAAGAGCTTTTGGACCTAGGTTTTATCAGACCTAGCGTTTCGCCTTGGGGAGCCCATGTACTGTTTGTAAAGAAAAAGGATGGTACATTGAGAATGTACATCGACTATGGAGAGCTGAACAAATTAACAATCAAGAATCGATATCCTTTACCAAGGATAGATGATTTGTTTGATCAGCTAAAGTATTTTCAAAAATCGACCTAAGATCTGGATACCATCAATTAAAGATACATAAAGAAGATATACCCAAGACTGCTTTTTGAACACGCTATAGACATTATGAATTCGTAGTAATGCTAGTTGGGCTTACAAATGCCCTAATAATCTTCATGGACTTGATGAATTGAGTGTTCCACCCATACTTAGACAGTTTTGTCGTAGTATTCATAGATGATATCCTCATCTATTCAAAGAATGAGAAGCAACATGAAGAACATTTGAGAATATATAGTCCTAGAAACACTCCGCTCGGAGAAACTCTACGCTAAATTCATCAAGTGTGAATTTTGGCTCAAGGGGGTGATGTTTCTTGGACAAGTAGTATCTGGCGATGGAATTAAAGTTGATCCTGCTATGGTGGAAGCAGTTCTTGACTGGAAGACTCCAACGAGCGTAAATGAGATAAGGAGCTTCTTAGAATTGGCAGGATACTATAGGAAATTCATCGAAGGATTTTTAAAGTTGGCAATGATCCAACTATTGAGAAAAAAGGTGAAGTTTACTTGGTCACCTGAGTGTGAGACAAGTTTTCAAGAACTCAAGAACAGATTGACAGCAGCGTCGATATTGACCGTTCCAGAAGGAAATGAAGGATTTGTAGTTTATACCGATGCGTCACGATTGGGTCTTGGATGTGTTCTAATGCAAAATCAGAAGGAAATAGCCTACGCTTCCCGACAACTAAAGCCCCACGAATTAATCTATCCAACTCACGATTTGGAGTTAGCGGCCATCATTTCGAGGTCAAAAATAAATTTATCTCCGTTTAATATACATATATATATATATATATGTATGTATATTGTAAACATGCATATCTAGATCATTTTGTACGCCATCATTACTGAAAGAATTTAAGTTAGATTTTCTCTCTAGAATCTAACATCATCCCCAAGATCCTGGATTTTATTATCTTTCATTTAATGAAGATTACATGCATGAGCTCTATGTATAGATATTGCTACTAACTAGTGTTCTAGCTATCCAGTAACATAAATAGGAAATGAAAGCATAGATATATATATGTTTATTTATTTAGGCACATGACGTAAACTACATTTGACAAAGAATGAAAACATATCTTTGTAGGGAATACTCCTATAGATTTTTTTTACTTCTTCATTACAATGGATTTACTGTTAGAATTTGAGGTAGCATGATCCCATGAGTTCATGGGTTTATTCCAAAACACATGGGATTTCCCATATCTACACATTTTTCAGCTGCAAAATTATTCCTTAAACTCTCTCAAAACTCTCTCCAAAGTGTTAGCAAAATTTCTTCTCTACACTCTTGTTTCCTTTCATTTCCTACGAGTATAAGTATTATAAGAAGGAGTTGAAGGAAGTGGATTACCCCTAGAAGTTCTTGCATTCATCTTTTCATTCTCACGAGTTTAAGGTATTTCTATTTGATGATTAGTGTGTGTAGAGTTATGATTTCAAGAAAGAGTTATGTTTAAATGTCTAAAATTATTTGAAACCCGACTGACCTTCAAATCGAATTACTTTTTCAGGGTCCGTTTTACACAAAATTTTGATATGTTGTAGATACTGATGTTAGAAGCTCACATATTAAATTTCATGATTTTTTAACGTGTAGTTTTTCGATTATGATTTTTCTACTAAAATTGCACTGTGCTGAAACAAAACTGTCACTTTGTATGTCACTAGAAATTCAATTAAAAATAGTAAATAAACTCGGATTGTAACGAAAATTTATAGACATACTAGTAAATGAGTCTAGATGTTACAATATAAATTCTAGAATACTTGATTATATATTGAATGTTTTATGATTTATTGAGCCAAAGCTGCTCAAGATTAGCAAAGTTTATAATGATTTGATTTCTACGTGACTCGAAATATTATTATTATTAAAGAAATACTTACGAGATATGTATATAATGCCTGAGAAAAATATTGGTAATTTTTAAATAAGTTTTCATATTTTGTTATGAATTTTGAATAATTAAACGAAAATTGTGAATAAAAAAATTGAATAAATGATTTTTAAAATGTTTAAGTTGATAATTATATATTTGAAAGAATTTATATGGTGTAATTAAGGTTCAGTAATTGTTAGAGATTTTACAAATTACTTAAAGATCTTCTTTTGAAATTATTGAAAAGTACTTAAGTATAGTAAATATTATAAAATTTAGATATACATGAGGTTAATTCTTAATTGAGTAATGTTCATGCATATTCTTAAAAGCCAAGTAGGGTATGTTATTACTCTAGGTAAGAGTTATTTTTCGTTTAAGAAATTATTAAGTTTTTAGGGAAAGTTCGGGCGTAGTAAATCAGAATTCTTATTAATATATTAATGTTAGGGATTTCTACTTAAGTAAGTATTACTTGTGTAGGCCCTCCAATTGAGAACCCCTAGACCTGTCACTTTCTCGAAGCAGTACTAACTGTTGACTACAGGTGGGCTTTACTTTATTTTTTAGTACAAATACTTTGAGTTATTAAGCTCTGTAATTGAATTTCATGCTTAAAATGTTATTAGTTAAACTCTCTATTGAATATGTGCTTATGAGATGAGAACGATCGGGTCTTGAGACTGGCCTTCGTGCTAGTCAGGGCTATTGTACACAATTTGCGGATTATGTGGGTTGAACCCAATAATCCTATGTACCGGACATGGATTGAGTTTACTCTTCATGTACGAAGGGACTTGAAATATTAAATTCCTCATTTCCAGAATATTCAGAATGGACCTCTGTGGGTTGCTCCCACATGTTCATAGTATAATTTATGCCAATAGATGAGAACTATGGTGATGAGCTCATAAAATGATTTAGTATATATGGATTGCCCTTTTTAAAAACTCTCTATGTTATACTTCAAGCAAGAATATTCATTTCTGAAATATTATCTGAAATGGCTAAGCCCACGGGGTACATTAGTACTCAGCCTTGCAAAAAATATTTTCAATTCTTTTGCAGAATGAGCTGTCGTTGTGAGGTGCTGGTGCTGAGGAGTTGGTTGCCGTCTATACAAATTCTCCTCTTCTTTTGATGATTAATTTTATGCACTTGAACGCGTATTTTTGAGAAACAATGCTATATGCTTCCGCTTTATTTAAAACAATGAAAATTCCACATTTGTTAATTTGTCGTAAATTATTCGGAGAAGTAATGACTTCTTAATGGTATTTAAAGTTCCGATTATCAAGTTATATTATGTATAAAGCTCAAAATTTTCTTCACACATCTTCTTTCCTGCTTCTTTAACCCCACCACAGTCACGTCTCAGCATTCATGCCTTTCTTTGGAAATGTGGACGTGTCGCAGCCCGGCCTAGAAATTAGATGACAAAGCCGGTGGGTCCCACGACATACACAATTTATGATTAACAAGGAGTTTAATAGCGACCCGGCTATTTATCAATAATCACAAAGGACAAATCAACTCAACCAACAATCAACTTTGACATTTTCAAAACAAGTATAACTTGAGATTTATGAGACGATCAACCAAATAAGCATTTATGGAATAATCAAATCAGCTCAAACTTTTAGAATTCAAACGACTTAAACTTAGTTTGACTTTAGAATCCAACCATCATCAACAAAATTTATACATCATCAAACTTCATAAATTTGCAGCGGAAAAACGAGAGAATATATGTATGAAGACATATATTCTAGGTTCTAAGCTCATCAACACGACTCTTGTCATATAAACCAATAACAACAACAACAAGTCCGCCAGCACACGATCATCTTCATCCCAGCAAACCTGCACATTTTAGAATAATAAGCGGGACTGAGTACTTCGTACTCAGTGGGCACATGCCAAGATAATTTGAAAACTTACTGAATACAACTATAAATTGGACTTGCCGACAAACATAGCACAATTCAAACTTGTGCATGTTCAAAAGAATACATATATATATATAATAGTATGTACCGTGTCTACAATAAAATAGTGCTGAGAAGTAGGCCTCCTTCTCAAACACTTGTAATCGTCCTCTTCTTTCGGAAGGCTCCCGATTACAAAATAGTGTACACAAATCCTACCTTGCGTAGGACCGAATTCGTCTTTCTTTGGTAGACGGTATCATACAAAACTTTAAACATTTGGCAAGCCAATTACTTGAAAACATCACACATATATATAATCATATATATATATATATAGCATTCATCATTTCTTGGTTTAGAAAGCCCACCTGATAACTGAAGCTTTGGACTTAACCTTTATCGATTCTGAATCCTCGGACTCACTTCCACTCGATCCTTCATTCGAACTAGAATTCACGAATTCAGAACAAGAATTAACTACTATCGAATAAACGAATTCGATCTTCTTAACTTCTAATTTACTTCGAAATTCTACGTCGAAACTCGACGAAACTCGAGAATTTCTAACTTAACTTCTTAAACTCTCTTATTCTATCTTAACTCATACTTAATCATCAATCATCAATCATCAATCACACTTAACATAACCATACTTTAATTAATATTCATCATAATCGACAAAGTCAATTTTAATCCGTCTAACGGATTCAGAAAATTCTTAAATTAAATCCACTCACATTTTCCAACATTATGAACATAATTACACATTCACTTCACACATTCGACTCGATTAAACATGTAGACTCCCGACTCGGGAAATTCAATTAAAAATAGAAAATCTTTATTACTTTGAATTAAATTCTCAGAAAATCACAAAATACTTTATTTTTAATGAGAAGCTCATAAATGCAATTAATTTCTTAAATAAAATTTAATTAATAATTTATTTTATTTTATTAATTTTCGGTTATTTTTATTTTAGGGTTTCTAAAATTCTTTTCTCTTCGTTTTAATTTCTAACATACTTGATTAAGCATTATAAGCTTAATTCTTCAATTAATTTCAATCAATTAATCAATAAACTAATAACCCTAATTTAAGTACCAAATTTTTGAATTAAACTAGAATTTAGGGTTCATCAAGCTTTCTTTTGATTAATTCTTGATTAATCAAACATCATTAACATCATATAACATCAAATCATCCATCAATTACATCATACTTCATCAACATTTCAAACCCTAATTTTTGAACATTTAATTTCGACATTTTTCATAAAATAAAAATGGTTGGGAATTTATACTCACTTTCAACATGGAACATGCTTAGAATAATTAACTAAACTCATTGATAACATCAAATTAATCATACAAGACATGGATCAAAACTTGGTCATTTCTTGAATTTTTCGAAAATCTCAAGAAATAGGTTTAGGGTTTCTCATGATTCATTTAATCACATAAATCATCATATAAACATGAAATAAACATCATACTAAGAAATCAAGATCATCCAATCACTTCTCAATTTTCTCCCAAATTTTCGAAATTTATATATATATACATGAAAGAGGATGTTTAAACCATGGAAATTGAGCTAAAAGCTTGGAAGAACAATGATATACACTTACTTAATGGATTGGAATTGATTTGC
This sequence comes from Agastache rugosa, assembly GCA_031470985.1. NCBI lineage: Eukaryota > Viridiplantae > Streptophyta > Magnoliopsida > Lamiales > Lamiaceae > Agastache > Agastache rugosa. The sequence continues at coordinate 9,457,995 of CM062604.1, forward strand.
TAACTTGAATCTTGTTCTTGGAGCTTGGAATGAGCTCATCAATGGAGGAAATATGTATATATATGTGTGTGTAGTGGCTGTCGAGAGAGATGAGAGAATGAGGGAGGAGGTGGGTTATATATATAGAATTAGGAATAAATATTTAATATTTAATAGTTAAGTTAATTAATTGCTTAATCAATTAATTAATAACTAACAAATCTTCAATTAAACCTTAAACTTCTCAATATAGGAATTTAATTTAGGGTTTCACGAACCCTAGATAAAAATCTCATAGAAAGAATCGGAGATTCGAAATATTTTCAAATCAACCGAAACTAAAATTTCAAGTGATAAATCACGCAGAAATTCACTTAAATAGATTAAATTATACTTTCAGTCAATTTATGACCAAACATTTATCACTTATTGATAAATGTAAAAACTTCTTCATTTCGGATTAATCGAGACGATAAAAATTAATTAAAACTCATTTTTATGGCAAAATATATCTGCCGGATAAAATTTTCGGAAACGAAAATTTTTCTTTCACTGAAATCTTATCTTTCTTACTGAATTAATAATTTTTAATACGCAAGAAAGACGGAATACTACATTCTCTCCCCCTAAAAATAAATTTCGTCCCGAAATTTACTTACTTCTTTGAATTACTAGGGATACTTGTCTTTCATCTTACTTCCTAACTTTCAAATGGTTTCTTCTAAACCATTATGATTTTACTTAATCTTTACTATCACGATCGACTTAATCTAAGTTGCTATATCTTTCGATCCAAAATTGCTTCTGGCTTTTCTTCATAATTAAGATCTGGCTTAAAGATCACTTCTTCTTTGATGGATAACGTGCTTAGGGTCAAACATGTATCATCGCAACTGAGATACATGGAACACGTTTTGCGAACTTCTAAAACTTGACGATAAAGCTAACTTATACGCTACTTGACCTATTCTTTTCAGAATTTCATATGGTACTATGTAGCAAGATTTAAACTTTCCTATAACACCAAAATGAAGAATTCCTCTTGAAGATTTCTCTTTCAGACCCTAACGCTGATTTTCGCGTATCTGCATAATATTGCTGATGATCTTGTGCTTCTTTGATTTATTGTTGGGCTTGGCACAAAGTCTCTATCATTTCTTTAATTACTTCGGCCCTAACATTTTACTCTCGCCCACATTATCCTAATGGAACGAAGATCGACATTTTCCTCTATGAAGGGCTTCATAGGATACCATGCTTATCAACATTTGGTAACTATTGTTATAAGTAACATCAAGAGGTAAAATTTGTTCTCAATGATCTCTTTGATCAAGAACAACAGTTCTTAACATATCCCCTAAGATTCGAATGGTTCTTTCTAACTAACCATCCTTTTAAGGATAAAAGGCTATACTAAAGTTTTAAAACTTTTCTAACTTTTCATCTTTTCTCTAATCATTATAAATCTTTGCTCTTAAATCTGGATCTATTTCCAGAGTTGCAATTATCGTTTCTGCAGATTTCGGCAGTAAAACATTTCTAATCTTAACTCTCCAAAAAATTCTAGCTTAGATTTACTCTTTCTACTCAAAGCGTCAGCTACTACGTTTGCTTTTCTTGATGACAGGAAATTATACAACTGTAGTCCTTGACTAACTCGAGCCATCTTCGCTGTCTTATTTTTAACTCCTTTCTTCTCAAAGAAGTATTGGAGATTCTTATGATCTGTGAAGATCTCACTTTTTACTTCGTAAAAATGGTGTCTCTAAATCTTTAGAGCATATACTACTGCTGTTCATTCCGATTCATGAGTTGAATAGCTTACCTCATAAGGTCTAAGCTGTCTAAAAACATAAGCAATAACTTTTCCTTCTTGTATCAGGACACAACTTAGTCCATTCTTTGATGCATCTGTGAAAACGGTATAATCCTTATCTGATTGTAGAACTGCTAGCATTAAAGCAGTGGTTAGCCTTTTCTTGAGCTCTTTAAAATATTTTTCACACTCGCTAGACTATTCAAACTTTGATTCTTTCTTTAGGAGTTGGGTCATTGGCTTTGCTATCTTGAAATCATCTTTCGATAAATCTTTGATAGTAGCCTACTAGACCTATGAAACTCCTAATTTCATGTGGTGTAGTTGGAAACTTCCATTTATGGACTGCTTCACTTTTGTCGAATCGACTTTGATTCCTTTAGAGGAAACAAAATGTCCAAGGAAATGTACTTTTCTTAGTCAAAATTCGCATTTGCTGAAGTTGACCTAAAATTTCTTAGTTCTTAACTTTTCCAAACCAATTTGGAGATGTTTTCTCGTGATCAAAATTACTCCTTCACTAAACGAGAATATCATCAATAAAGACTACGGCAAACTTGTCCAAAAATTTATGAAATACTCAATTCATGAGACCCATAAATACTACTGGAACATTTGTCAGTCCAAACGGCATTACTACAAACTTGTAGTGGCCGTATCTCGCTCTAAAATCCATTTTCTGAATATCCTCTTGCTTAATCTTTAACTGATAATAACCAGATTTCAGATTAATCTTCGAGAATACTCTAGCTCCTTTGAGCTGATAAAAAAGATCATCTATTCTCGGCAAAGGATATTTGTTCTTCAGGTTTAGCTTGTTCAGCTCTCGGTAGTTGACACACATTTTCAAATACCGTCCTTTTTTTTTTTGACAACCAAGATTGGTGCTACCTAAGGGAAGAATACTAGGTCGGATAAAACCTAGATTAATCGATTCTTGCAATTGGATCTTTAACTCCTGTAACTCTTTGAGGGCCATTCTATACGGCATCTTTAAAACTAGAGTTAATCCTGATTCAAAATCTATGGTGAACTCCACTTGCCTATCTGTCGGCAATCCTGGCAAAATCTCAGGAAATACATCTTGAAAATCTCTGACTGCAACTCTATCTTCAATACTCTCTTCTCGATTTTTATCTCAGTCGAAATAGATAAGATATCCTTTCACATCTTTTCTTTTCAACAATTTCTCTACTCGAACTGTCGAGATAATCGGCGATCTTCTATGACTTCTTTCTATTTTAAAGAATAGATATTACTCTTGACTAGATGGTTGAAAAGAGATTTGTCTCTACTTCTACCGAATGGTTACAAAATTCTTTGTTAACTAATCCATTCCTAGAATGATATTAACATTTTACATTTTAATTTAAGTTAGGGTTTTGACTAACATTTTGAGAAATCCTAATTCAACTCTAATTTAGGACCAACAAGAGTAACTGAGGTAAGTTTACCTACTAGAATAATTATTATTAGGTTTTGCATAGCACGTTCTATGTTTTAGATCAAGATTATTAACGCATGCATTTTATATAAATGAATGCGATGTACCTGTAAGATTATAACAGGTACGCCTTTTCATTGACTCAAATCTGTAAAATTTCTTTGGTCAATAACGCACAGCTTCTGCTTTAGGTGAAAATCCTTTGATACTATTGTTGAGGCTCTATCTACTGCTACTGAGGCTACTTTTGCTTCTGCTGAGAACGTCGCTGAGAACAGCGTCCTTGACGATTCCGCTACTGCTGAAGCGTTTGAGGAACTTCTTCTATTGCCTTCGAATCCTGGGGCTGATTCTGATTAGATCTACTTTCTCCTGGTCCTTGTTGCTTATTTGAATATTGATTGGAGTAGTGACTTAATTATCCACACGTATAATAGTTGTTGCTTCCAGCTTTACAAACTCCTTGATGCATTTTATTGCACTTAGGGAACGAATGAATTCCTTGATATCCTTGCGAAGAACTGCCTTGATTAACGATAGGCGACTTAAATCTTCCTGGATTTACTTGCTGCTGCTGACCTTGCGGTCTTTGCTGACTTTGTTGGCCTTGCCAACTTTGCTGATTTTACTGTCTTTGCCATGGCCTCTTATTTGATTGGGAACCATCATTCCACTTTCACTTTCTTCGTTGAAATTGATCTTGATTTGAAGATTAAGGGCTCGCTGCTGATGGAGCTTGTATTTGCTGAGAAGATGGTGTTGACAACTACAACGATCTTTATGGTTGCATAGCTAACTCCATATCCAAAACTCGATTTAAAGCTTCTAAATAGTTCAATGCACTCTGACTGAGTAGCACGACTCTTTATCTCTAGATGTAGTCTGGTTCAAAAGAGCTCAGACATCTTCTCATCTGTGTCTACTTTATCTTGGGCGAAACGAGCTAAAATGCAAAACTCTCGATCGTATTCGGATACCGACTTCTTTCCTTGCTTAAGATTGGCAAACTCACTCTCCTTTTGTTTTCGATAATTTCTGGGAACATAATTCTCGAAAAGAGCATTCTTAAGTTGCTCTACGTCAATTTCTCTAGCTACTCAGGGTATATGCCCCTGATGAGCTTCCTACCAATAATCCGCAAAACCTTTAAGCTGGTAGGTCATACATGTATGACGTTAATGCCTGCTACTACAAAGAAACCTAAATAAATAATAATTTTTTTTTTCTAACTTTCGAAACAGCTCTTCAGCTTCCGACGAATTTCCTCTTACGTCTAGAGTTGGGAATTTTAATGAAGAAAAGAAATTCTTCTATCCTCTTTTTGGACTGAGGAAACGGTTAGGTTCTTGCTGCTCTTATTTTCTATCTTATTTCTTTTTGTAGAAGGCATTCTAATTAACCAACTCAGGGTTTTCCGAAGAATTTTATTTCCTTTAAACGGAATAAAACTTTCTTGATTTTAAAACTTAATAAAATTTTTATTCATATCTTTAGCACATAACATGTTCATCATAAATAATGAATCAAATGATTCACTCTCATCATCATACAATCAAATCATCAAAAATTTAACTCGAAAGTTTAAGCACTTTCACATTTTAAGCTTTAATATAAAAGCATTTATTTCTCAAAATACTAGTTCCAAACATGGAGCTTAATATTCGAGTAAATTAAATCTTATCATAGCATAATCACTTTCATAACTTAACTCAATAATTAAGCAATAGCACAACAGCTTAGCTTCATAACCTTTTCTCATATTGGCAATCAACATCAAAGCATTCAGATTCATAACTTTTCTTAATCATTCAAACAATTCGTAAAATAACCTAACGTACTTATAACTTTTGGCAAAGCAACTTACTTCTTTCATACTTAGCTTATATTCATAAAATTCTTATTCTTTAAACTCTAACTTCATCTTGACAATTTACTGTCAACTTACTTTCTGCTTCACAAAGCATCATAACTTCTTATTTTTTTTTCTTAAGCATATAAGAACTCATCAACTGATCTTAATGACTGCTTTAGTCATTCTTTCATGTACTGGAAGATTTTCCCTTTTGAGATCTTTTTAAGATAAGAAATCTATCAAAAGATAAATTATTCTTATCTTAATTGTGATGTTCTAGCATCACACTAGCATAATAGTGACGGTACAGAATACTAATCTGTTATCGAAAAATCTAAGGTTAAACTATGCATCATACGTTCTATTTAAAACTCATATTTCCGCATTTATACTACTTCTTTCTTTCACGCACTCAATATTGGCAATAATTAAAAAGGTCGACTCTCTATTAGTCGTCCTGAAATTTTTTTTTTTAAACGCATTATCGAAATCTATACTATCGACTTCTACATCATCTTCTTCTACTACTTCCTTGACTTCATCTTCAATGTCCGTAACTGGTGTCGACGAGAAACTAGCCTTGAACTTGACTTTTGGAGAGGAACACGTTGATGTTAGTTAAACAATCCATACTTTTAGTAGTTGGATTGCTGTCGAGTGCATTATATTATTATTCTCATGACACAGTGAGAATGATCCCGCTTCATGCTCCTTTGCTAGAACGGAGAAATGGAAACGAAAGAAAACTTAGGGTTCGGAGGGTTGAGAATATGAAGGACCCTCGTAAGAAAAAAAATCACCTCTAAACGAAGGACTAAAATTAAATCACATTCTTAAAATAAAAATTCTGAGATTAAAATTGACACGTTTAACTGGATAAGGAAATGACAAAAATAACAATCCGAGAACTAGGTTGGGTAATGAAAGAATCCCAAACCTTAATTAAATCGGATAACTGAGGCTAAATAAAATTTTAGCTCACGTATTCCTAACAAAATAGAAAGGAATAACATTATCCTGAGACATTAACTTCATTGTTTAATTCTTTTGAGATATTAATTCATCTCAATCTCGTTCTAAAACATAACTAGAATGTGACTAACGAAAGAAAAGAATAACGAACGACGAACGAAGCAACAAGAACGAAACGGACGACAAATGACGAACGAACAACGGAAAAAAAAAATTTTATACATTAAGCTATGTTTTCATTCTTCATTACTTATTTTAAATCTCTTTTTCATACCCATTTTTCTTCTTTTTCTTAAGTCGATTTAATCTTCTTGTCGTTTTTCAATGGTGTCTCCCGATCACTTTACTTTTCAAAAATAAACAATCGTCTTGCTTGAAATTAATTCATTATCTCGCTTACGAAAGCTCCTCACACAAAGGATCTCAAGCTTACATCGATGAGCAAGAATTTGATATAGAAAGTTCCAAGAAATCAAAATAAATTGATTAAACTTGAAAAAAAAATAACTTATAGAAAAATCTGTACAACTGCAGCAGATTGAAACTAAATTTTAGAACAGAATACTTGAAACCAGGAGAAGTTCCAGACACCATTACAAAGCCACTGATGTCTAGTTTCTAACCCAATTTACGGATCTGAATTCTGTTAAACGAGAAGGAAGTTATGGCCTCCGGAGTAAAAAAAGGTGGCAGAACAGCTGCCGCCCAGTTTTCCAGCCGCCGCTGTCGCCGGATTCACTATTCCAGCGACCGCTGGTTTCCGGCGACCGCTGGATTCCGGCGACCGCTGGGATGGTCTTCGGCATTTTCGTCCCAGCGAGCGCTGCTTTCCACCAAGCGCTGCTTTCCAGCGAGCGTTGCTTTCCAGCCGGGGCTGGAAAGTCGAGCTGAACGCGCTTCTTCTTATTTCCATGCATTTGACAAGATTTCTTCCTACATCTCTTGCTTTTCATCGTTCTTCTTCTTCGATTACTCTTCATTTTAATTATTCTAACGCTTCCTCAACGTTAATTAAATTTCGTTCTACTTTGCTTTCTTCCTTTCTTTACTTGATTTTAACGTTCTTCTTCGTCAAATACGTTTCATCTTACTTCGTTTTAACACTCCTCGACTATATTTAATATTTACTTCACTTCATTTTCTTTCTTTCTTCTTGAGACAATTAATCCGAAATTTAAACGACGAAATTTATCGATAACTCGAAAAATTATCAAATGACACTCAGCATGGTCGTACTTCTTCATTTAATAGAAAATTTTGCCTCTTCGAGGACTATTGCAAAAGATAGGGAATTATTTACCTTAATAATTCCCAATTTACCGTGATACTCTAACATCACACAAAATATTTTCTCGAAGCGGAATTCTACATCGCTACTGAAACTTTATAAACTTAACATTTTATTCATCTTTTCACGAAAGCTTACTAAACAAGCGTAAAACTTAAAAACGACAAAGCGTGAAATTTGTTTGATTAATAATCTATTAAATTAACGTCACTCTCGAACTCTCTCTCTGCTCATCCTCCAAAGGATCTTCTTCTTCTTTTTCATCCTCACTTTCAGACTCGGTACTCACCTCAGCTCTCTCCACTTTTCTAACGTCAAACGAACAACACTCAAGTCGATCACACCCGCAAAAGGTCTAAAACTAAGCTGAAACTCTAGATGGCTAACGGCAAACGACGAAGATGAGAATATCTTTCAGTTGCTCCGACCTCAGGGTCAATGGTATCCTCGTCACTGTCATGACGACGCGGTCCAGACGTACTCCTCTTGTAGAAACGAGAGAAACAAGCTGAGTTCCAAAGAAATAATCAAGCTCTGAAAAATTCAAAGCTTGAAGAGTATCCAAAGAAGGATTTAATGGAACTACATCAATAGAGGGAGCTGAATCAAATTGTTCACCGAAGCAGAAGGCTCGAGAACAGAAACAAACAATTGATAGAAGTGGAGATGGAACATAGCCATTTGACAACGGCTAAGAAAGAAATGAGTTTACATTAAACCCATAATCATTAGTATGAGGAGTAACAACGAGCTCAGGGTTCTCTTGAGAATGAGAAAAGGAATTAGATTGTCTTGAGACATCGAATCTTGAAATTCTGCTCCATCCTGCTCCATCCACTCGGATCGGTGACCGATACGGTCCAGGCATTGGTGCAGAGTAGCACATATAGCGAGAACTAATCTAGGCTATAATTCCACTGAAATCTTCGAAGTGCATACGATCACAATCTTGCTCTATGATGAACTGAGATGCACGGGAAGCTGCCCATTTCCTGCCACTCGTCGGGAAGAAAAGAATTTAATCTTTCTATTCTAAGAATTTTTGAAATATTACTTTCCTTGATATCCATCGAAACACGATGGAAACGTCTAAAACTCTGCTAACATCTCCGTGTAACTCATACACATATGCTAAAATTCTCTTATGACCTCGTCACTTTGAGAAGCTAATTTTGCTTCTAATTGATGGTACCAAACTCACGGTACCTTCCAAAGATAAACAACCAACTTACTTGCACAATTATTCATCAATTTGCTTTAAGCAAACCAACATAAAACAATCTCATTAAAATCTCAAAACCACAACATAATTTCATATATCTCAAACTTTCTAACTTCATCTCATTAATTAACTCCATTATGGAGGTGGAAGACCATATTACTGAGTTTCTAGTTTTGTGGGTTGATCAGGTCCACATAACAGTCCGTCAGTCACATGAAACTTCGAATTTTAAACTTTTAAACATAAGAACTTTTAAATTCGTACCTGGTTTGCTGGATGAGATGAGGTGCTGGACATTTGTTGTTGTTAAAACATGACTAGTCTAGAATTCAAACCAGACTAGACTTTGAAATATTAACTTAGAATAAACAGAACTTAGAGCAATTAGACATTGCTCTCAACTAGTCTAGGGATTCAAACTAGACTAGACCTTTTTAAGAAATAATGACTCAGAGCAGACAGACCTGCTCTGATACCACTCTGTCGCAGCCCGGCCTAGAAATTAGATGACAAAGCCGGTGGGTTCCACGACATACACAATTTATGATTAACAAGGAATTTAATAGCGACCCGGCTATTTATCAATAATCACAAAGGACAAATCAACTCAACCAACAATCAACTTTGACATTTTCAAAACAAGTATAACTTGAGATTTATGAGACGATCAACCAAATAAGCATTTATGGAATAATCAAATCAGCTCAAGATCAATAATTTCCATCAAATGAATCCAACAACTCAATGACATGAAAACAACGAGCTGACTTATAGATCAAGAACGCAAGATATATATATCAAGTAGGCTGATTTCAAAAGGAGTTAACGAACATATTTCGATCAAACTTTTAGAATTCAAACAACTTAAACTTAGTTTGACTTTAGAATCCAACCATCATCAACAAAATTTATACATCATCAAACTTCATAAATTTGCAGCGGAAAAACGAGAGAATATATGTATGAAGACATATATTCTAGGTTCTAAGCTCATCAACAAGACTCTTATCATATAAACCAATAACAACAACAACAAGTCCGCCAGCACACGATCATCTTCATCCCAGCTAACCTGCACATTTTAGAATAATAGGCGGGACTGAGTACTTCGTACTCAGTGGGCACATGCCAAGATAATTTGAAAACTTACTGAATACAACTATAAATTGGACTTGCCGAAAAACATAGCACAATTCAAACTTGTGCATGTTCAAAAGAATACATAAATATATATAAGAGTATGTACCGTGTCTACAATAAAATAGTGCTGAGAAGTAGGCCTCCTTCTCAAACACTTGTAATCATCCTCTCCTTTCGGAAGGCTCCCGATTACAAAATAGTGTACACAAATCCTACCTTGCGTAGGACCGAATTCGTCTTTCTTTGGTAGACGGTATCATACAAAACTTTAAACATTTGGCAAGCCAATTACTTGAAAACATCACACATATATATAATCATATATATATATATATAGCATTCATCATTTCTAGGTTTAGAAAGCCCACCTGATAACTGAAGCTTTGGACTTAACCTTTATCGATTCTGAATCCTCGGACTCACTTCCACTCGATCCTTCATTCGAACTAGAATTCACGAATTCAGAACGAGAATTAACTACTATCGAATAAACGAATTCGATCTTCTTAACTTCTAATTTACTTCGAAATTCTACGTCGAAACTCGACGAAACTCGAGAATTTCTAACTTAACTTCTTAAACTCTCTTATTCTATCTTAACTCATACTTAATCATCAATCATCAATCACACTTAACATAACTATACTTTAATTAATATTCATCATAATCGACAAAGTCGATTTTAATCCGTCTAACGGATTCAGAAAATTCTTAAATTAAATCCACTCACATTTTCCAACATTATGAACATAATTACACATTCACTTCAAACATTCGACTCGATTAAACATATAGACTCCCGACTCGGGAAATTCAATTAAAAATAGAAAATCTTTATTACTTTGAATTAAATTCTCAGAAAATCACAAAATACTTAATTTTTAATGAGAAGCTCATAAATGCAATTAGTTTCTTAAATAAAATTTAATTAATAATTTATTTTATTTTATTAATTTTCGGTTATTTTTATTTAGGGTTTCTAAAATTCTTTTCTCTTCTTTTTAATTTCTAACATACTTGATTAAGCATTATAAGCTTAATTCTTCAATTAATTTCAATCAATTAATCAATAAACTAATAACCCTAATTTAAGAACCAAATTTTCGAATTAAACTAGAATTTAGGGTTCATCAAGCTTTCTTTTGATTAATTCTTGATTAATCAAACATCATTAACATCATATAACATCAAATCATCCATCAATTACATCATACTTCATCAACATTTCAAATCCTAATTTTTGAACATTTAATTTCGACATTTTTCATAAAATAAAAATGGTTGGGAATTTATACTCACTTTCAACATGAAACATGCTTAGAATAATTAACTAAACTCATTTATAACATCAAATTAATCATACAAGACATGGATCAAAACTTGGTCATTTCTTGAATTTTTCGAAAATCTCAAGAAATAGGTTTAGGGTTTCTCATGATTAATTTAATCACATAAATCATCATATAAACATGAAATAAACATCATACTAAGAAATCAAGATCATCCAATCACTTCTCAATTTTCTCCCAAATTTTCGAAATTTATATATATATACATGAAAGAGGATGTTTAAACCATGGAAATTGAGCTAAAAGCTTGGAAGAACAAGGATATACACTTACTTAATGGATTGGAATTGATTTGCTAACTTGAATCTTGTTCTTGGAGCTTGGAATGAGCTCATCAATGGAGGAAATATGTATATATATGTGTGTGTAGTGGCTGTCGAGAGAGATGAGAGAATGAGGGAGGAGGTGGGTTATATATATAGAATTAGGAAAAAATATTTAATATTTAATAGTTAAGTTAATTAATTGCTTAATCAATTAATTAATAACTAACAAATCTTCAATTAAACCTTAACCTTCTCAACATAGGAATTTAATTTAGGGTTTCACGAACCCTAGATAAAAATCTCATAGAAAGAATCGGAGATTCGAAATATTTTCAAATCAACCGAAACTAAAATTTCAAGTGATAAATCACGCAGAAATTCACTTAAATAGATTAAATTATATTTTTAGTCAATTTATGACCAAACATTTATCACTTATTGATAAATGTAAAAACTTCTTTATTTCGGATTAATCGAGACGATAAAAATTAAATAAAACTAATTTTTATGGCAAAATATATCTGCGTGATAAAATTTTCGGAAACGAAAATTTTTCATTCACTGAAATCTTATCTTTCTTACTGAATTAATAATTTTTAATACGCAAGAAAGACGGAATACTACATTCTCTCCCCCTAAAAATAAATTTCGTCCCGAAATTTACTTACTTCTTGGAATTACTAGGGATACTTGTCTTTCATCTTACTTCCTAACTTTCAAATGGTTTCTTCTAAACCATTATGATTTTACTTAATCTTTACTATCACGATCGACTTAATCTAAGTTGCTATATCTTTCGATCCAAAATTGCTTCTGGCTTTTCTTCATAATTAAGATCTGGCTTAAAGATCACTTCTTCTTTGATGGATAACGTGCTTAGGGTCAAACATGTATCATCGCAACTGAGATACATGGAACACGTTTTGCGAACTTCTAAAACTTGACGATAAAGCTAACTTATACGCTACTTGACCTATTCTTTTCAGAATTTCATATGGTACTATGTAGCAAGACTTAAACTTTCCTATAACACCAAAATGAAGAATTCCTCTTGAAGATTTCTCTTTCAGACCCTAACGCTGATTTTCGTGTATCTGCATAATATTGCTGATGATCTTGTGCTTCTTTGATTTATTGTTGGGCTTGGCGCAAAGTCTCTATCATTTCTTTAATTACTTCGGCCCTAACATTTTACTCTCGCCCATATTATCCTAATGGAACGAAGATCGACATTTTCCTCTATGAAGGGCCTCATAGGATACCATGCTTATCAACATTTGGTAACTGTTGTTATAAGTAACATCAAGAGGTAAAATTTGTTCTCAATGATCTCTTTGATCAAGAACAACAGTTCTTAACATATCCCCTAAGATTCGAATGGTTCTTTCTAACTAACCATCCTTTTAAGGATAAAAGGCTATACTAAAGTTTTAAAACTTTTCTAACTTTTCATCTTTTCTCTAATCATTATAAATCTTTGCTCTTAAATCTGGATCTATTTCCAGAGTTGCAATTATCGTTTCTGCAGATTTCGGCAGTAAAACATTTCTAATCTTAACTCTCCAAAAATTCTTAAAGAATTCTTTCTCTTGAGTCAGAAGAAATTCTAGCTTAGATTTACTCTTTCTACTCAAAGCGTCAGCTACTACGTTTGCTTTTCTTGATGACAGGAAATTTTACAACTGTAGTCCTTGACTAACTCGAGCCATCTTCGCTGTCTTATTTTTAACTCCTTTCTTCTCAAAGAAGTATTAGAGATTCTTATGATCTGTGAAGATCTCACATTTTACTTCGTAAAAATGGTGTCTCTAAATCTTTAGATCATATACTACTGCTGTTCATTCCGATTCATGAGTTGAATAGCTTACCTCATAAGGTCTAAGCTGTCTAAAAACATAAGCAATAACTTTTCCTTCTTGTATCAGGACACAACTTAGTCCATTCTTTGATGCATCTGTGAAAACGGTATAATCCTTATCTGATCGTAGAACTGCTAGCATTAAAGCAGTGGTTAGCCTTTTCTTGAGCTCTTTAAAATATTTTTCACACTCGCTAGACTATTCAAACTTTGATTCTTTCTTTAGGAGTTGGGTCATTGGCTTTGCTATCTTGAAATCATCTTTCGATAAATCTTTGATAGTAGCCTACTAGACCTATGAAACTCCTAATTTCATGTGGCGTAGTTGGAAACTTCCATTTATGGACTGCTTCACTTTTGTCGAATCGACTTTGATTCCTTTAGAGGAAACAAAATGTCCAAGGAAATGTACTTTTCTTAGTCAAAATTCGCATTTACTGAAGTTGACCTAAAATTTCTCAGTTCTTAACTTTTCCAAAACAATTTGGAGATGTTTTCTCGTGATCAAAATTACTCCTTGACTAAACGAGAATATCATCAATAAAGACTACGGCAAACTTGTCCAAAAATTTATGAAATACTCAATTCATGAGACCCATAAATACTACTGGAACATTTGTCAGTCCAAACGGCATTACTACAAACTCGTAGTGGCCGTATCTCGCTCTAAAATCCATTTTCTGAATATCCTCTTGCTTAATCTTTAACTGATAATAACCAGATTTCAGATTAATCTTCGAGAATACTCTAGCTCCTTTGAGCTGATCAAAAAGATCATCTATTCTCGGCAAAGGATATTTGTTCTTCAGGTTTAGCTTGTTCAGCTCTCGGTAGTTGACACACATTTTCAAATACCGTCCTTTTTTTTTTTGACAACCAAGATTGGTGCTACCTAAGGAAAGAATACTAGGTCGGATAAAACCTAGATTAATCGATTCTTGCAATTGGATCTTTAACTCCTGTAACTCTTTGAGGGCTATTCTATACGGCATCTTTAAAACTAGAGTTAATCCTGATTCAAAATCTATGGTGAACTCCACTTGCCTATCTGTCGGCAATCCTGGCAAAATCTCAGGAAATACATCTTGAAAATCTCTGACTGCAACTCTATCTTCAATACTCTCTTCTCGATTTTCATCTCAGTCGAAATAGATAAGATATGCTTTCACATCTTTTCTTTTCAACAATTTCTCTACTCGAACTGTCGAGATAATCGGCGATCTTCTATGACTTCTTTCTATTTTAAAGAATAGAGATTACTCTTGACTAGATGGCTGAAAAGAGATTTGTCTCTACTTGTACCGAATGGTTACAAAATTCTTGGTTAACTAATCCATTCCTAGAATGATATTAACATTTTACATTTTAATTTAAGTTAGGGTTTTGACTAACATTTTGAGAAATCCTAATTCAACTCTAATTTAGGACCAACAAGAGTAACTGAGGTAAGTTTACCTACTAGAATAATTATTATTAGGTTTTGCATAGCATGTTCTACGTTTTAGATCAAGATTATTAACGCATGCATTTTATATAAATGAATGCGATGTACCTGTAAGATTATAACAGGTACGCCTTTTCATTGACTCAAATCTGTAAAATTTCTTTGGTCAATAACGCACAGCTTCTGCTTTAGGTGAAAATCCTTTGATACTATTGTTGAGGCTCTATCTACTGCTACTGAGGCTACTTTTGCTTCTGCTGAGAACGTCGCTGAGAACAGCGTCCTTGACGATTCCGCTACTGCTGCAGCGTTTGAGGAACTTCTTCTATTGCCTTCGAATCCCGGGGCTGATTCTGATTAGATCTACTTTCTCCTGGTCCTTGTTGCTTATTTGAATATTGATAGGAGTAGTGACTTAATTATCCACACGTATAATAGTTGTTGCTTCCAGCTTTACAAACTCCTTGATGCATTTTATTGCACATAGGGAACGAATGAATTCCTTGATATCCTTGCGAAGAACTGCCTTGATTAACGATAGGGGACTTAAATCTTCCTGGATTTACTTGCTGCTGCTGACCTTGCGGTCTTTGCTGACTTTGTTGGCCTTGCCAACTTTGCTGATTTTACTGTCTTTGCCATGGCCTCTTATTTGATTGGGAACCATCATTCCACTTTCGCTTTCTTCGTTGAAATTGATCTTGATTTGAAGATTAAGGGCTCGCTGCTGATGGAGCTTGTATTTTCTGAGAAGATGTTGTTGACAACTACAACGATCTTTATGGTTGCATAGCTAACTCTATATCCAAAGCTCGATTTAAAGCTTCTAAATAGTTCAATGCACTCTGACTGAGTAGCACGACTCTTTATCTCTTGATGTAGTCTGGTTCAAAAGAGCTCAGACATCTTCTCTTCTGTGTCTATTTTATCTTGGGCGAAACGAGCTAAAATGCAAACCTCTCGATCGTATTTGGATAACGACTTCTTTCCTTGCTTAAGATTGGCAAACTCACTCTCCTTTCTTGACAATTTACTGTCAACTTACTTTCTGCTTCACAAAGCATCATAACTTCTTATTTTTTTTTCTTAAGCATATAAGAACTCATCAACTGATCTTAATGACTGCTTTAGTCATTCTTTCATGTACTGGAAGATTTTCCCTTTTGAGATCTTTTTAAGATAAGAAATCTATCAAAAGATAAATTATTCTTATCTTAATTGTGATGTTCTAGCATCACACTAGCATAATAGTGACGGTACAGAATACTAATCTATTATCGAAAAATCTAAGGTTAAACTATGCATCATACGTTCTATTTAAAACTCATATTTCCGCATTTATACTACTTCTTTCTTTCACGCACTCAATATTGGCAATAATTAAAAAGGTCGACTCTCTATTAGTCGTCCTTAAATTTTTTTTTTTAAACGAATTATCGAAATCTATACTATCGACTTCTACATCATCTTCTTCTACTACTTCCTTGACGATCACATCTCAGCTCAAGGTAAACTTGACTTCATCTTCAATGTCCGTAACTGGTGTCGACGACAAACTAGCCTTGAACTTGACTTTTGGAGAGGAACACGTTGATGTTAGTTAAACAATCCATACTTATAGTAGTTGGATTGCTGTCGAGTGCATTATATTATTATTCTCATGACACAGTGAGAATGATCCCGCTTCATGCTCCTTTGCTAGAACGGAGAAATGGAAACGAAAGAAAACTTAGGGTTCGGAGGGTTGAGAATATGAAGGACCCTCGTAAGAAAAAAAATCACCTCTAAACGAAGGACTAAAATTAAATCACATTCTTAAAATAAAAATTCTGAGATTAAAATTGACATGTTTAACTGGATAAGGAAATGACAAAACTAACAATCCGAGAACTAGGTTGGGTAATGAAAGAATCTCAAACCTTAATTAAATCGGATAACTGAGGCTAAATAAAATTTTAGCTCACGTATTCCTAACAAAATAGAAAGGAATAACATTATCCTGAGACATTAACTTCTTTGTTTAATTCTTTTGAGATATTAATTCATCTCAATCTCGTTCTAAAACATAACTAGAATGTGACTAACGAAAGAAAAGAATAACGAACGACGAACGAAGCAACAAGAACGAAACGGACTACATGAACGAACAACGGAAAATTTTTTTTTATACATTATGCTATGTTTTCATTCTTCATTACTTATTTTAAATGGTGTCTCCCGATCACTTTACTTTTCAAAAATAAACAATCGTCTTGCTTGAAATTAATTCATTATCTCGCTTACGAAAGCTCCTCACACAAAGGATCTCAAGCTTACATCGATGAGCAAGAATTTGATATAGAAAGTTCCAAGAAATCAAAATAAATTGATTAAACTTGAAAAAAAATAACTTATAGAAAAATCTGTACAACTGCAGCAGATTGAAACTAAATTTTAGAACAGAATACTTGAAACCAGGAGAAGTTCCAGATACCATTAGAAAGCCACGGATGTCTAGTTTCTAACTCAATTTACGGATCTGAATTCTGTTAAACGAGCAGGAAGTTATGGCCTCCGGAGTAAAAGGTGGCAGAACAGCTGCCGCCCAGTTTTCCAGCCGCCGCTGTCGCCGGATTCACTATTCCAGCGACCGCTGGTTTCCGGCGACCGCTGGATTCCGGCGACCGCTGGGATTGTTGGGAAAATTATAAGGTTTCGATTTGATACCAAAACCCAACTGATTCTCCAACTGAATAGATGATCGCGTCAACCTAAATAGTGTTTTCCAGCTCGCCTGTTTGAGCCTTAGATGTTCTAGGTTTACAGGTTAAGGAAGCGGAAGACAGCAGTCGACCCAGCTGTGTCTACAGCAGGAGTCAGCTAGCGGAAGACAGCAGTCGACCCAGCTGTGTCTACAGCAGGAGTCAGCTAGCGGAAGACAGCAGTCGACCCAGCTGTGTTCTCAGCTGGAGTCAGCTAGCAAAAGAAAGCAGGCGTCAACCTTCAGCTGAGTGATCCAGCAGAGCCTGATCAAGCTGAAGAGAATTCGAGCTGAGTTCAAAACACAGCTGGTCCAGCTGTAAAGAACAAAGGAACTATCTCTGAAGACTCCACGTCGAGACAGTCCAGCTCTGAATTCAAAAGCCAGCTCTAAAGGCAGAAGATCCCGGAATCAGAGGAAGTCAACCTACCTCGACCAATGAGGGATTGCCAGATCAGCATCCTAGACTTCAGAACCTAGGATGTGACACAAATGAAGACAGGTGCAGATACGCCCAACGGCAGATCTTGTATTTAAGAAGAGTAGGTAAGATTCAAACGGCTCCTCCAACGGCTAGTCTTGAATCTCTACCTATATAAACCCGTCTTCAACCTCAGGATCAGATACGAAAAACTCTC
Source organism: Agastache rugosa (assembly GCA_031470985.1). NCBI lineage: Eukaryota > Viridiplantae > Streptophyta > Magnoliopsida > Lamiales > Lamiaceae > Agastache > Agastache rugosa. The sequence goes on from CM062604.1 coordinate 9,476,003, forward strand.
TACAAGCTTTCATTATCTGAAATCATCATTCTTTCAAAAGCTCTCAAGCAGTTCTACATAGATCAAAGAACACTTTATCTTAAAGTGTTTCTAGTTAAGAAACTGCTTAGTTTTTCGTCTGTTCCCTAGGCCAAACTCATTGTATATCTTAAGCCTAGATTTCGAACTACTCTGAAGTTCTTAATTGTAAGAACTCGTTCATAGTTGGAACCCCATACCCAAACCCAAACCCAGAAAGGTTAGGTAAAGGTACGCTTGCTCGAAGCGCGTAATTCGAGTGGTTAGGTTCTTCAGTACCCGTAAACTGAAGGTGTATAGGCTTGACAGTGCCCGCAAACTGTTCGAACACAGCTCGGGTTAGAGTTGTGAAGTTGCTTGGTACTTGGAAACCAAGTGGTAGTGGATTACCAGTGAACCTGGTCGTGGACGTAGGAGGTGTTACTCCGAACCACGTAAAAACTCGCGTGCTTCTAACTCTCTCTCTTTACTATTGCTTTATATTCAGTTGTGTACTAACTCCTTCATATCATTGCATACTTGTTCAAAACTGCACACACAGCTGCTCTCCAAAGACAGCTGTGTCTCTCGAAAAGTTGCACAACCTGACTAAGCTGAAAACGTTAAGTTAATATTTTCAAACTGAGTTTTTCTAAGTAACTGAGCTAAGTTTTCAAACCACCACTTTCCGCACCGCCAGCTGAGTTATTTACCCAGCTGACCCTCTCCAGCTGGATCAATAACTGAGCTCTCACTCATCTCCGTTTTAACTTGATAAAAGTTTCGAAAAATCTACTTGGTGTATTCACCCCCCCCTCTACACCAAGTACCCAGCTCAGGGACCATCAATTGGTATCAGAGCAGTGGTTCAAAAGACCACCGTTTCTGTATCAAGAGATCTCTCTTGACACTCTGTGTCAGTGGTCAACTGAACAGATCCGTTTTTCAGAAAAACTCATCTTATTACGTACTGCACATGTCTATGGATTCTTATCTTAACAGGAATCTCCCCACCTTCTCGGTAGACGACTATGCAATCTGGAAATTCAGATTGAAAAGCTTCCTTTGTGCACATCACGGCATGATGTGGGACGTCATCACAGACGGACCCATCCTTATCTATGAACAAGGAAATGAACTCGTACCTGCTCATGATGGAGGACAACCAGAATACCGGCCAATTCTCAAGCCAAAGAAGGATTACTCGTCAGAAGAACGAAAGCAAGCTGGGCTGGACAGCTTCGCAAGAAACACCATCTCATCAACAGTCTCAAACGCCTACCTAAGTAAGATCATCAAGTGCGAGACAGCCAAAGAGATGTGGGAAATATTTGCCAAGCTGTGTGAAGGATCTGAAGAAATCAAAGAAAACAAATTCACAATAGCTTGCCAAAAATTCGACAACTTCAAGCAGCTAGCCAACGAGTCCATCGAAGCGATGGAGCTAAGGTTCTCAAACATAGTCATTGAGATAGAGACAATCAGAACTGGGAAGTATACCCAGCGGGAAAAGAATCTAAAGGTTCTTTCAGCTCTTTCAGCTGAATGGAACACTTACAAGGTAGTTCACCAAAGTCGAAGTGACTTGGGTGATCTATCTACAGAAAGGTTGTTCTCACTCTTAAAAGCCAACGAATACAACTTGAAGATCACTCAAGAAGAATCTTCAAGCAGACAGAATGACGGAGAACTCACCCCAGCTCCAAAAGAAATAGCCTTCAGAGCCAACTCTGAAAAGTCAGCTCATGTCAAGTCAGCTGAGTCCTCCAAGATGAAGAAGGACAAAAAGGATATGAGCAAAGAGGAGCTACTCGAAGAAATTGCCATGATGGTGAAAAGTTATAACAGACTCAACACCAGCAAGGGCAAATACAAGAAGTTCTTTAGGACTTACAGAGATAAGTACGCAGCAGCTGATGAGAAGTCAGCTGACCAACGAACAGGTGAAGGTTGCTTCAACTGCAAGGAACCAGGACACTACCGACAAGATTGTCCAAAGCTGTCCAAGAAAGACAAAGACCAATTAAAAGCTAAGGCAGCAGACAAAAGGAGAGCTTATATCGCTGATGAAGAATCAGAGTGCAAGAAAATGGATGACATGCCATTTTCAGACTCGGAAGAAGAAGCCCTGATGGCCCATCATGAACCTGACTGGGATACATGCTTCATGGGACAAACAGACGGCATCGATGAAGATGAGGTAACGTCTCGAACTCTAAATCTATCTAACATCTCACCATCACACGATCACTCTACACAGGACTCAGAATCTGGACTACCTGATTGGAGTCTAGTAGAGAAAGTAATGAACGATTCCAAGGAGCTTCAAGAGATCCTTGACGTCATTATGTGTGAGAATGCCGAGCTGAAGGCGGAACTGGAAAAGACAAAAGTATCAGACACAGCTGATACAACTCAGCTCCAACAGGAAGTCGTTTCACTAAAAGACAAAATAGTGAAACAAGATCAGCTGGTGAAGAAATTCAACACTGAGAAGAAACAGCTGATAGAAGATGTGGAAAAGGTCACAGCTGAATCGGAAAGGAAGTCAGCTGAGATCATAGAGCTGAAAAGCACCGAAGAGGTACTATCTAAAAAGATAGTAGCTCTCATCAAAGCCACGTCAACAATGGACGAGATCATTAGTGCTCAGCGTCCAGCAGCACTCAAAGCGGGACTGGGATACTACGAATCAAAGGATGCCTCAAACATTGCCTCCACAAGTGGAACAAAGGTTATGTTTGTACGTGCAAATTAACCTTCAATCCCAAAGAAATTTCAAAGATCAACAGTTGAGGACACAGCAGGCGTCGGGAAGAACAGCTGTGAAACATTCTCAAGCTCCGTCGAGAACACAGCAGACGTCAAGAAGAACAGCTGTGAAACAGTCTCAAACTCCGTCGAGAACACAGCAGACATCAAGAAGATCAGTTGTGCGACAACCTCAAGCCCAACTCAGACAGCAACGTACTCAACCTCAACGAAGACCACAGGCTGGATTTTACAGATACCAGCCACAGCACCAGCACGTTGATCGATATCAACCAAGATATCAGAGATACCCAGCTGGATACCACTCATACGAGTATCAGCTGGATAATCATTTCCAGCCACAGCATCACATGAGACAGCAGAGACAAAGAAACGTCTCAGCTAGGCACACAGCTGGAAACCAAAAGAAATCCAGACAACAAAACAAGAAGACACGAAGATCAAGACCCCGCCATCAACAACAGAAGAACACAATGAATGTGTATATCGACTCAGCTGGGAGAATTATCAGATCAAATGACCCAATTCGAGTCATCAAGCAGATCTGGGTCGTCAAAGGATCTCTGTCTAACCCACAAGGACCCAATTAAAACTGGGTACCTGAATTTTAACTTTTTGTTTAGGTTGCAAGGAATCGACGCATCTCTGAGGAGTCGATGAGAACGCTTTGGTACTTGGACAGTGGATGTTCCAAGCACATGACGCACCTAAAGCATCTACTCCAGGAGTATATTGAGCGTACAGGTCCACAAGTAACATTTGGTGACAACTCCAAAGGCCTAACCAAAGGTTATGGTACATTTAAAACTAGAAATGTTATAATCCCAAATGTTTCTTATGTACAAGGATTGCAACATAACTTGCTTTCCATTAGCCAATTCTGCGACAACGGTTTTTCTGTCAAGTTTGATGCACAGGGATGCACAGTGAAGCACAGGGAAACCAAGCAGATACTCCTAAGAGGGAAAAGAGAAGGAAATATGTACTTCGGCTGCGGAACAAACGGCCCTCCGGAGACTTGTCTTGTATCGAAAAGCAGCAATGAAGTCAGCTGGCTGTGGCACAGACGGCTGAATCATCTCAACTTCAAGACAATCAACAAACTAGCTAGGAACCAGCTCGCTAATGGAATTCCAGATCAAGTATATGACAAAAGTCATATGTGCAGCGCGTGTCAACAAGGAAAGCAAACAAGAATTTCATTCTCTCTCAAACCAGCTCAGTCAACTGATCGAGTTCTTCAACTTCTTCACATGGATCTTTTTGGTCCAGTTACTCCAGCAAGCTTCAATGGCAGAAAATATACTCTGGTCGTTGTGGATGATTTCTCAAGATTCACATGGGTATCATTCTTGTACCAGAAGAGCGAAACCAGAACTAAGCTGCCTATCCTGCTGGAAAGATTATCAACACAGAAGGAGTGCAAGATAATGGCAATAAGATCAGATCGTGGAACGGAGTTTCTAAATGAAACTATTTATGATTTTTGCGAAAAGAACGGAGTTCAACACCAAACATCTGCTGCTCGCACACCTCAGCAGAATGGTGTAGCAGAAAGAAGAAACAGAACTCTCAAGGAAGCAGCTACCTCAATGCTAGCTAGCTCTGCCATTCCAAAGAAGTTCTGGGCTGAAGCAATCAACACAGCTTGCTTCACTCAGAATCGCTCCCTACTCACATCAAGGCAAGGAAAGACACCGTATGAGCTATGGAACAACAGAATACCATACATTGGATATTTCAAGGTATTCGGATCCAAATGTCACATTCTCAATAATGGGAAGACACGGCCAAGACGTTCGACGAAAAGACAGACCGAGGAGTATTCCTTGGTTACTCCGCTGTGAGTAAAGCATACAGAGTTTTCAACAGAAGAACTCAAATAGTCGAAGTAACTCCACATGTTACCTTTGACGAATCCTCCTTCGAATATAGAGATTCTATCAAACGAAGAAGCGAAGGAGAATCTTCAAGATTGATTCAGACAAGGGCTCAAGAGAATAGAATCAGGAATCTGGCCGAACCATTAATTTGGGACAATGAGCCAGAGGAGGAAATTCAAATCAACCAAGAAGCTCCACCAGCTGGAAATCGAGAAGAAGCTTCAACGCCAAATCAAGGGGGAACATCATCAGCTGGGAATCCAAACACAGCTGAGTCTCCAGCTCCATCTCCAGCTGAGCCTCTTCAGAAGTCACCTCAAAATCCAAATCAAGGAGAATCAATCTCTCAAGACTTAACTCCAGAGCAACTCCAAGACAGACGAAATTTAGCCACTTCAAGCATCAATCAACTGGAAGAAGAAATTCGTAAGAGAAGAAGATGGATTGAAGATCATCCATCATCAGCAATCATTGGAGAACCTTCTGACCAAGTCAAAACCAGAAGCTCAGCTGCTCAAGCTTCATCGGATCATCAAGAAGCAGCTGACACAGCTCAACTCTCAGTAGAGCTAGAACTGACGGTCTATGATGAAGACACAGCTCTAATGGCGTGTTACGTAGCTCAAGTGCCAGAGCCTCAATCAATTCTCGAAGCTTTGAAGAGTGTGCGTTGGACAAATGCCATGCAAGAAGAGCTGAACGAATTCCTCAGAAATTGTGTTTGGGAATTAGTCGACAGACCTCAAGAAGTCAAAGTCATAGGACTCAAATGGATATTCAAGAACAAAATGGATACCCTGGGAGTCGTCATCAGAAACAAAGCTCGACTCGTTGCCAAGGGCTACACTCAGCAGGAAGGAATTGACTTCGAAGAATCGTTTGCTCCAGTAGCACGATTGGAAGCAATTAGACTATTTCTCGCCTTTGCAGCACATCACAAATTCAAGGTCTATCAAATAGATGTGAAGTATGCATTCCTAAATGGAGAAATCAAAGAAGATGTCTACGTTGAACAACCTCCAGGATTCGAAGTAGAAGGAAATAAAGTCTACAAACTAAAGAAGGCTCTTTATGGATTAAAGCAAGCACCTCGAGCTTGGTATGACACTCTGTCAAATTTTCTCATATCCAAAGGATTCAAGAAGGGCTCAGTAGACAAAACTCTCTTCACCATCAAGACAGGAGAAGATATCCTGGTTGTTCAAATCTACGTAGACGACATCATCTTTGGATCAAGATCAAGCTTCTTATGCCAAAGATTTGGAGAGATGATGTCAAAGAAGTTCCAAATGTCCATGATGGGAGAAATAAGTTTCTTCCTAGGACTTCAAGTCAAGCAATCTTCAGAAGGGATCTTCATAAATCAATCCAAATACGTGAAAGATTTTATCGCCAAGTATGGAGTTCAATCCAGCAGAACTGTAAAGATTCCAATGAACACCAACTGGAAGATTGAACCGAGGGCGAAGGGAAGTCAGTTGATTCCAGCAAATACAGAGGGATAATAGGATCCCTGCTGTATCTAACAGCAAGTCGTCCAGACATCTCTTTCGCAGTCGGAGTGTGTGCCAGATTTCAAGTTGATCCAAAGGAAGCACACATGCAAGCAGCCAAGAACATTCTCAAATACCTCAAAGGAACTCAGAATGTTGGGCTGTGGTACCCCGCTGAAGACAATCTACAGCTGACTGGATACTCAGATTCAGACTTCGCTGGAGATTGATTGGACAGAAAATCAACTTCAGGAACTTGTCAGTTCTTAGGAAGTAAATTGATTTCATGGTTTTCAAAGAAACAAACGTGCGTCGCAACTTCCACGACAGAAGCAGAATATATGGCCGCTGGAAGCTGCTGCTCGCAAATTCTCTGGCTGAAACATCAGCTGGATGACTATGAAGTAAAAACTGGACAGGTTCCAATTTTCTGTGATAGCTCAAGTGCGATTGCCATTTCAGAGAATCCAGTACTTCACACAAGACGCAAGCATGTAGACGTACGACATCATTTCATCAGAGATCACGTAGAAAAGAAGGATGTGATTGTTGAGAAAATTCACACAGACATACAGCGGGCTGATATTCTCACAAAACCGCTGATAGAAGCAAGATTCAAAATGCTGTGCGGATTACTTGGACTTCTCAACCCAGACGATGCTTCACCCAGCTGAATGGAAGCGGACAGAACGGAAGGCACCAGTGAACGGAGACCAACCGAACGGAAGGACCAGTGAAACGGAAGGCAGAATGGAATGGAAGCAGACCAGTGAACGGAAGAGACCAAATTGAACGGAAGCAGACCCAGCTGAATACAAGCAGTCAACTGAAATTCAGAATCAATGTCACTGATATCAGCTGAGAAAGAATTCAGCTAAACCAGATGCTGAAAGGAAAGGATTATTCAGCTGAGGGGGAACCAGCTGGAACCACGATGACCCAGCACACCCACTCAACCGAGGTATCAGCTGACTACAATGATCAGCTGAGAGGTTTGCAACAACATTAATTACACCTACTCAATCTGTTTTCTGTCAACTCACATCTTGTCATTTCTAATCAATATTAATTAAAAGTCTGCAAAGAATTGAATAATGGGAGTTTCGAGGCAAAAGTCAAAACGCCTCAACCGTTCTCTCTCGCGCATTAAATTGACATGACGCGAGAATCACTCCCAGTCGTAGATCTTCTTATCAATAGACAAATCTTGATCGTCCATTCATCAAGAAAACTCTTTAAATATGCTAGAAGATATACGCATCAAACCTAGAAAGTTTTTTCAGCATTCTTTCTTATTTCCATCAATTGGTATTGTTTGTTTCTACTAACAAAAGATGCAGAAGAAGAACATGGAATCCAGAAAGATATCTCCCGAAGCCGATCAAACTTGAAGAATCTGTCAAAGCTTCAAGATAAGAGTTGCTTAACTCTCAGGAACCTCAAAGAAGACGGAAGTCCAGAAGAAGGTGAAGCCCATCGACAGAACTAGGCCAGCGCAGTAGGAGACTGCAAAGCTCAAGAACGTCATCCACCAGGAAGGTGCAGAAAACTTTCTGGGAATGACAAAGGAAAAAGACCTCCTCAGCCCCACTGTTTCTCTCAACATAAAAGAGAGAACGGGACACACAACTCCCTGGGATGCAAAAATCAACGTCAACGGACCTGGACCATCAATTGGTATCAGACCACAAACGTCAAAGCTCTTGCTCCACCACAGGAGGCACAGAAAAAGATGCAGGAGACAAAGCAGCATGCATCTAACTCCGTCTCAGCTGGGAATCGGAGACAACTTGAGGAGACAAAATATACTGAAGCACTGTCTTCAAACCGAAGACTCAAGTCAAAGGTGCTCAGTCAGTCAGCAGAGAAGCCAGCTGACATTATGAAAGAATTCGTAATCACTCTCCGAGGAGCAGAAGGCCCACAAGCGGTCGTTTCTTTCGGTGGAAGAAAAGTTCACATCCCTGCGTGAACATAATCATCACCAACACCGCAACGGAGTATTCCAACTGAACAACCAAGCTTAAACCCCAAGACAGATGGGATACTTCAACCGTCTTCTCTTCAGTTTCCTTCAGCTCCACAGGGACACCTTCTTCGAGATCTTTCAATAAAAGATGCTCAAGTCCCTGCACCAAGATCAAATGAGAAACATCACCCAGCCAACGATCACCTGCAGCTGGATGATGATGATATGAGCTGAATACAAGTCCCTCAAGTGCTGAATCAGACTTTCTCATTCAATCTAAGAAGTCTGAAGAAGCAAAATTGCAAGGAATGAAGTTATGCCCGACTCAGAAGATGCTATCTCCCGTGCTAACTCATCCGTCCAAGCACTCAGCTGGACTGCCCCAGCTGAATCAGGCCAAGGACGTTGTGTCTGCAATCACAGCTGAGGCTAATGCAACTGAAGAAGAGCCAGCTAATACAACAGCTGAGCCACTTAGACTCTAAACCTCGCTGCTCAGAGCTGAAAACCACAGTTTCGCCAAACTAAAACATCGCAACAGCCGATGGTGTATATCTCCCACCCTGTTTTGATCATGCCAAAAAGGGGGAAGTAAGGGAGAAGAGAGACAAGTCAATGAAGAGGCAACTGTTGAGCTAGAGGAACCAGCTGAATCAGAATCAGCTGAAGAAGAGACGAGTCAAAAGAAAGAAGCAACGGATGTTGAAGAGAAGACCCAATCAACTGGGACTGAAGACTGAAGGACTGAAGACTGAAGATTTGAAGATTTTTTTTCCTTCTTTCTTTTTCCTGTGTTATAATGTATTTTCTTACATTAATAAAACACAATTTTTTCTGCATCATAAGTTGTCTCAGTTAGGTTTTGGCATCATCAAAAAGGGGGAAATTGTTGGGAAAATTATAAGGTTTCGATTTGATACCAAAACCCAACTGATTCTCCAACCGAATAGATGATCGCGTCAACCTAAATAGTGTTTTCCAGCTCGCCTGTTTGAGCCTTAGATGTTCTAGGTTTACAGGTTAAGGAAGCGGAAGACAGCAGTCGACCCAGCTGTGTCTACAGCAGGAGTCAGCTAGTGGAAGACAACAGTCGACCCAGCTGTGTCTACAGCAGGAGTCAGCTAGCGGAAGACAGCAGCAGACCCAGCTGTGTTCTCAGCTGGAGTCAGCTAGCAAAAGAAAGCAGGCGTCAACCTTCAGCTGAGTGATCCAGCAGAGCCTGATCAAGCTGAAGAGAATTCGAGCTGAGTTCAAAACACAGCTGGTCCAGCTGTAAAGAACAAAGGAACTATCTCGAAGACTCCACGACGAGACGGTCCGGCTACGAATTCAAAAGCCGGCTCTAAAGGCGAGAAGATCCGGAATCGAGAGGAAGTCAACCTACCTCGACCAATGAGGGATTGCCGGATCGGCATCCTAGACTTCATAACCTAGGATGTGACACAAATGAAGACAGGTGCAGATACGCCCAACGGCAGATCTTGTATTTAAGAAGAGTAGGTAAGATTCAAACGGCTCCTCCAACGGCTAGTCTTGAATCTCTACCTATATAAACCCGTCTTCAACCTCAGGATCAGATACGAAAAACTCTCTACAAGCTTTCATTATCTGAAATCATCATTCTTTCAAAAGCTCTCAAGCAGTTCTACATAGATCAAAGAACACTTTATCTTAAAGTGTTTCTAGTTAAGAAACTGCTTAGTTTTTCGTCTGTTCCCTAGGCCAAACTCATTGTATATCTTAAGCCTAGATTTCGAACGAGTTCATCATACTCTGAAGTTCTTAATTGTAAGAACTCGTTCATAGTTGGAACCCCATACCCAAACCCAAACCCAGAAAGGTTAGGTAAAGGTACGCTTGCTCGAAGCGCGTAATTCGAGTGGTTAGGTTCTTCAGTACCCGTAAACTGAAGGTGTATAGGCTTGACAGTGCCCGCAAACTGTTGGAATACAGCTCGGGTTAGAGTTGTGAAGTTGCTTGGTACTTGGAAACCAAGTAGTAGTGGATTACCAGTGAACCTGGTCGTGGACGTAGAGGTGTTACTCCGAACCACGTAAAAACTCGCGTGCTTCTAACTCTCTCTCTTTACTATTGCTTTATATTCAGCTGTGTACTAACTCCTTCATATCATTGCATACTTGTTCAAAACTGCACACACAGCTGCTCTCCAAAGACAGCTGTGTCTCTCGAAAAGTTGCACAACCTGACTAAGCTGAAAACGTTAAGTTAATATTTTCAAACTCAGTTTTTCTAAGTAACTGAGCTAAGTTTTCAAACCACCACTTTCCGCACCGCCAGCTGAGTTATTTACCCAGCTGACCCTCCCCAGCTGGATCAATAACTGAGCTCTCACTCATCTCCGTTTTAACTTGATAAAAGTTTCGAAAAATCTACTTGGTGTATTCACCCCCCTCCCTCTACACCAAGTACCCAGCTCAGGGACCATCAGGGATGGTCTTCGGCATTTTCGTCCCAGCGAGCGCTGCTTTCCACCAAGCGCTGCTTTCCAGCGAGCGTTGCTTTCCAGCCGGCGCTGGAAAGTCGAGCTGAACGCGCTTCTTCTAATTTCCATGCATTTGACAAGATTTCTTCCTACATCTCTTGCTTTTCATCGTTCTTCTTCTTCGATTACTCTTCATTTTAATTATTCTAACGCTTCCTCAACGTTAATTAAATTTCGTTCTACTTTGCTTTCTTCCTTTCTTTACTTGATTTTAACGTTCTTCTTCGTTAAATACGTTTCATCTTACTTCGTTTTAACACTCCTCGACTATATTTAATCTTTACTTCACTTCATTTTCTTTCTTTCTTCTTGAGACAATTAATCCGAAATTTAAACGACGAAATTTATCGATAACTCGAAAAATTATCAAATGACACTCAGCATGGTCGTACTTCTTCATTTAATAGAAAATTTTGCCTCTTCGAGGACTTTTGCAAAAGATATGGAATTATTTACATTAATAATTCCCAATTTACCGTGATACTCTAACATCACACAAAATATTTTCTCGAAGCGGAATTCTACATCGCTACCGAATATTTATAAACTTAACATTTTATGCATCTTTTCACGAAAGCTTACTAAACAAGCGTAAAACTTAAAAACGACAAAGCGTGAAATTTGTTTGATTAATAATCTATTAAATTAACGTCACTCTCGAACTCTCTCTCTGCTCATCCTCCAAAGGATCTTCTTCTTCTTTTTCATCCTCACTTTCAGACTCGGTACTCACCTCAGCTCTCTCCACTTTTCTAACATCAAACGAACAACACTCACGTCGATTACACCCGCAAAAGGTCTAAAACTAGGCTGAAACTCTAGATGGCTAACGGCATACGACGAAGATGAGAATATCTTTCAGTTGCTCCGACCTCAGGGTCAATGTTATCCTCGTCACTGTCATGACGACGCGGTCCAGACGTACTCCTCTTGTAGAAACGAGAGAAACAAGCTGAGTTCCAAAGAAATAATCAAGCTCTGAAAAATTCAAAGCGTGAAGAGTATCCAAAGAAGGATTTAATGGAACTACATCAATAGAGGGAGCTGAATCAAATTGTTCACCGAAGCAGAAGGCTCGAGAACAGAAACAAACATTTGATAGAAGTGGAGATGGAACATAGCCATTTGACAACTGCTAAGAAAGAAATGAGTTTACATTAAACCCATAATCATTAGTATGAGGAGTAACAACGAGCTCAGGGTTCTCTTGAGAATGAGAAAAGGAATTAGATTGTCTTGAGACATCGAATCTTGAAATTCTGCTCCATCCACTCGGATCGGTGACCGATACGGTCCAGGCATTGGTGCAGAGTAGCACATATAGCGAGAATTGATCTAGGCTATAATTCCACAGAAATCTTCGAAGTGCATACGATCACAATCTTGCTCTATGAGGAACTGAGATGCACGGGAAGCTGCTCATTTCCTGCCACTCGTCGGGAAGAAAAGAATTTAATCTTTCTATTCTAAGAATTTTTGAAATATTACTTTCCTTGATATCCATCGAAACACGATGAAAACGTCTAAAACTCTGCTAACATCTCCGTGTAACTCATACACATATGCTAAAATTCTCTTATGACCTCGTCACTTTGAGAAGCTAATTTCGCTTCTAATTGATGGTACCAAACTCACGGTACCTTCCAAAGATAAACAACCAACTTACTTGCACAATTATTCATCAATTTGCTTTAAGCAAACCAACATAAAACAATCTCATTAAAATCTCAAAACCACAACACAATTTCAAATATCTCAAACTTTCTAACTTCATCTCATTAATTAACTCCATTATGGAGGTGGAAGACCATATTACTGAGTTTCTAGTTATGTGGGTTGATCAGGTCCACATAACAGTCCGTCAGTCACATGGAACTTCGAATTTTAAACTTTTAAACATAAGAACTTTTAAATTCGTACCTGGTTTGCTGGATGAGATGAGGTGCTGGACATTTGTTGTTGTTAAAACATGACTAGTCTAGAATTCAAACCAGACTAGACTTTGAAATATTAACTTAGAATAAACAGAACTTAGAGCAATTAGACCTTGCTCTCAACTAGTCTAGGGATTCAAACTAGACTAGACCTTTTTAAGAAATAATGACTCAGAGCAGACAGACCTGCTCTGATACCACTCTGTCGCAGCCCGGCCTAGAAATTAGATGACAAAGCCGGTGGGTCCCACGACGTACACAATTTATGATTAACAAGGAATTTAATAGCGACCCGGCTATTTATCAATAATCACAAAGGACAAATCAACTCAACCAACAATCAACTATGACATTTTCAAAACAAGTATAACTTGAGATTTATGAGACGATCAACCAAATAAGCATTTATGGAATAATCAAATCAGCTCAAGATCAATAATTTCCATCAAATGAATCCAACAACTCAATGACATGAAAACAACGAGCTGACTTATAGATCAAGAACGCAAGATATATATATATATATATATATATATATCAAGTAGGTTGATTTCAAAAGGAGTTAACGAACATATTTCGATCAAACTTTTAGAATTCAAACAACTTAAACTTAGTTTGACTTTAGAATCCAACCATCATCAACAAAATTTATACATCATCAAACTTCATAAATTTGCAGCGGAAAAACGAGAGAATATATGTATGAAGACATATATTCTAGGTTCTAAGCTCATCAACAAGACTCTTATCATATAAACCAATAACAACAACAACAAGTCCGCCAGCACACGATCATCTTCATCCCAGCTAACCTGCACATTTTAGAATAATAGGCGGGACTGAGTACTTTGTACTCAGTGGGCACATGCCAAGATAATTTGAAAACTTACTGAATACAACTATAAATTGGACTTGCCGAAAAACATAGCACAATTCAAACTTGTGCATGTTCAAAAGAATACATAAATATATATAAGAGTATGTACCGTGTCTACAATAAAATAGTGCTGAGAAGTAGGCCTCCTTCTCAAACACTTGTAATCGTCCTCTCCTTTCGGAAGGCTCCCGATTACAAAATAGTGTACACAAATCCTACCTTGCGTAGGACCGAATTCGTCTTTCTTTGGTAGACGGTATCATACAAAACTTTAAACATTTGGCAAGCCAATTACTTGAAAACATCACACATATATATAATCATATATATATATATATATATATATATAGCATTCATCATTTCTTGGTTTAGAAAGCTCACCTGATAACTGAAGCTTTGGACTTAACCTTTATCGATTCTGAATCCTCGGACTCACTTCCACTCGATCCTTCATTCGAACTAGAATTCACGAATTAAGAACGAGAATTAACTACTATCGAATAAACGAATTCGATCTTCTTAACTTCTAATTTACTTCGAAATTCTACGTCGAAACTCGACGAAACTCGAGAATTTCTAACTTAACTTCTTAAACTCTCTTATTCTATCTTAACTCATACTTAATCATCAATCATCAATCATCAATCACACTTAACATAACCATACTTTAATTAATATTTATCATAATCGATAAAGTCGATTTTAATCCGTCTAACGGATTCAGAAAATTCTTAAATTAAATCCACTCACATTTTCCAACATTATGAACATAATTACACATTCACTTCACACATTCGACTCGATTAAACATATAGACTCCCGACTCGGGAAATTCAATTAAAAATAGAAAATCTTTATTACTTTGAATTAAATTCTCAGAAAATCACAAAATACTTTATTTTTAATGAGAAGCTCATAAATGCAATTAGTTTCTTAAATAAAATTTAATTAATAATTTATTTTATTTTATTTATTTTCGGTTATTTTTATTTTAGGGTTTCTAAAATTCTTTTCTCTTCTTTTTAATTTCTAACATACTTGGTTAAGCATTATAAGCTTAATTCTTCAATTAATTTCAATCAATTAATCAATAAACTAATAACCCTAATTTAAGAACCAAATTTTCGAATTAAACTAGAATTTAGGGTTCATCAAGCTTTCTTTTGATTAATTCTTGATTAATCAAACATCATTAACATCATATAACATCAAATCATCCATCAATTACATCATACTTCATCTGTAATACCCCGGTATTTCTAATCTCGTCATAATTAAAATTTTGTTAATTAAGTATGAATTTTGCATTCCTAAGTTATTAAAAATAAATATAAGATTTTAGGCGCGATCCGTTTCTGAAAATTAATTACAGAAATCGAGTAACCGGATACAGGATTATGATTTCGGCGCCCGATTAATTTTTCTTTCGAGACATCGGAATTGAGCAGCGTCTGTATTTCCATTCACTTATTTCTCGATACGAATCTTTTTCCAAAAAGTCAGTTTTTATCATTTCCGGATATTTTTATCGACCCGTCGTGTCTCGACTTTTCTTATTTTTCGAAAAACGAACCAGCATTCCCGACTAATTAAAATATTTCGGATTCAATGGTCTCGACCATTTTCGTCAAAAATATTGTCGTCTAAGAATCTCGTTGCTCGTTTTAATTCACGGTTTAAAACTTAAATATCTAGATATTAAATTAAATAAAACATATCCTAAATAAACCTATTAAAAACAACTCTCTCTCTCTCATTCACCCCCCCCCAAACTGCCGTCCCTCCCCCCCATGAGCAACAAACTCCATTTTCTTCCATTTCTTCAATTCTTCAAGCTTCAAGTCTCGACTACTCTTCCGTCTACCGTCCGATTTTCGATCCGAGTTCGATTTTGACAAGGTAGGAGTTTCTTCTTCATTCCCAACCAAACAAAATTTCATTCTTTCAATCTTGAAAATTTCAAAAATTTTGGAGGATCATTGGATTGATGTTTGAGCTTTTAATTAATGTTTAAATGTTGATTGGGAGTGTTTTTAATAAAAGAATTAAGGTTGGATCCAAGTTTTGCACATTTTTTGTGCTATGACCGAAAATCTTAGAATTTTAGGCTTTTTATTTTAGCTTTGATTCTTGATAAATTGTTTATAGATTATTCTTCTATGTGATGATATAAGCATATGTTAATTATTTGAGATTTTTCTAAAAATATTTTATTTATTGAATGAGATGAAGAATGTGATGTAGATTGAAGTATGATGATAATATGAGGTATATGATTATGGTTATGAGCATTAGGAAGCATGTAGTTGAACATATATTTAATTCGGATTTTTCTAAAAATAAAATAAAAACCGTTGGAGACGAACATTCGATATCAATCGAATGAATAAAAATAGTTTGGAAGTTGTGTTTGCATAATTGGTCACTAGTAAGCATGATGATTATTGAGTAAATTAATTAGAATTTTCTAAGAATGTTTTATTTTTCGTTGGAGACGAAAAATCGAGAATATATTAAAAGTTGTTTATGATATGATCATATTGGTTGCATATTAGTTAATCTCGTAGCTTAATGATCATAATGTATAAGTTTGAGAATTTTCTAAGAATATTTCTCGTTTGATAAGAGACGGATAATCGAGCAAAATTATCGACTAAGTTTTTGTAAGAGAAAAGTAATTGGATATTAGTAGTTATCTATGCTAAGAGCTCGTTGTGTATTTGTTTGAGAATTAACGGACTAACTTTGTTTAAAAGTATATCAAAGATCGAAATTGTTGAGAAATAGATTAAGGGTTTGATTTGGTGAGTTAAGCATGTTAATATGTTTATGTTAATGTTATAAGATAATGGAAATTGAAAGAAAATGAAAAGGAATTATAGAACTTGGTTTTATAATTAAAGTAAGTAAGTACTTGGACAAAGAATAGAGAAAACGAAGCTTTATATGTTATCTTTTGATAACGTTGTTCATGTATTGTTAATAAGCATGTAGGTGAATGTTTATTGTGATTTTATTAGAATTAATAAAAATGTTTTGGAAAATCGACTACGCTCGTCGTTGCTCGATAAAAGTTGTATACGTGTTTTGTTTAGAACTTTGATTGTGGATTTGATTATGTTGTTAGTTGATGATCAAATGATTAGTTGGTGATCATGTCATTAGATGATTGGATAAAAAGTTAGATTATATGATTATATGTTTTGTTAGATTTTGCAAAAATATGTTAAGTATGAAAATGTCGAATTTGAGAATCGAGAAGCATGATGTTTTGTGCATTAAGAACCTAAGATTTGCATGCTATGGTTGGTATGGTTGCATGGCTTAGCTTGGATGTCTATTAACGAGCCTAGGAAACCGTGCATCGAGGGTTAAGGTTCGCCGGATTTCTGGCAGTTCTGCCACCTTTTACTCCGGAGGCCATAACTTCTTGCTCGTTGGACGAAATCCAGATCCGTAAATTGGGTTGGAAACTAGACATCCATGGCTTTCTAATGGTATCTTTCCCATCCCCTGTTTCCAGATACTCTGTTCTGAAACTGCCTTAGAAACTGATGCACTTGCACAGTTTTTCCGAACTCTTATTTTCCTTTAAGTTAAATTGTTTTAACTTGATTTCTTGGAAACATCTAAGTTGTTTTTAATTATCGACTATTCCTTAAGAATGTTCTAACCGTCGAGTAAGAACCGAGTTGATTTTCAATCGATATTTTCCCAAAGCTCTTTTCTTTTAATAAGAGATTAATCAAGTGCAAGTCCTAAAATTAAATAGTTATCGAGTCCGTTTTTTTTTTGTTTGTTTTCATTTTCCATCTCGATCTTTTTCTAAGATTTGATTATTTACGATTAAAGGAGGACATCGTACATAGAAGAAAGGACGGAAGACTGAAGCTTGGTTTCCGTTCTGTAAACTGTTAAGGTGGGCTTTTCTATTATACAAATAAAATGTGGCTATTCAGTTTACTGAATAACTCGAGCTTCTGTTTTTCTTATCGCTTTAAAAAGCATGTTTTAAAGTGATTATCTTGGCATAAAAGAATTTGTTTTGTGAGTTCTATTATGCCTATCTGAGTTGGTTCACCAACTAGAAATCGATCGGATTCTGAGTTAGCCAAGAGGGTGCTTTCCAGAATTAGTGTACACGGTAGCCGGTGTGTGTGGTACTCTGTTGAGGGGTAGCCAGCCACGGTGAGGAGCGACCGCGGAAGAAGGCCTTCTTCCCCGGCGTTATTCAGATTTGGTCATATTGAATTAAAAGTAAGAAAATGCTTGCAAGCGATTATGAAAAGAAATTTTAGTAAGCACGGGCCTTTAATGAAAAACCCCGTTGTGTTACTGCTGAGATGCCTGATAATTCTATTAAATCTATTATATGTTTTTGGCATGTGTTCACTAAGTACTTTGTACTTAGCCCTGTATATGTTTATAAATATGCAGGTTGAGTGACGAGTGACGGTGGAAGTTGAGTGGTTGTGAAATGTTGAATAAACCTAATCGAGCCTCGACTTCACATCTTCATATGTGAAGTCAATCTACGTCTTTTCCGCTGCAGACACTCTTTATGTTATAACATTTTTCGGTTTAAGTATTCTATACTTGAAACTCTAAATAGTACTAAGCTTCTATGTCTAACAATCTTTCAAGATTGTCTTCCTCTCAAATAAACAAAGTACTTTTCAGTTTATATCTTTGACTGATCAAGATCTATTCCTCATTTATTCATTAATCCCCCTTCTTCCCCGCTTCTTAATTCCAACCCCTAGTCGCACCCCGGCTTAGCCGTCCTTCGGGATTTGGGGCTGTGACAGAGTGGTATCAGAGCATTTCGTTTCTCTGAACCTGAGTCTTCTTTTAAGTAAAGTTTAGTTTGAATCACTAAACTTGGAAAACATGTTACCAACTCAACACCCCGTTACGTCGGCTCAACCGAAAAAAAAGAGGTGAAATATTTTAAAAGTTTTCATTCATTTCAAAAGTCTCGAAATGCATTGAAAGCATGTTTTAATTATTATTCTAAGCATGAGGTGCTTGAATTTATTTTCTTGGAATTATTTGAGTTATGATATATTTTCTCAAGAAACATGTTGGCATGAGAATTTAGAAATATTTTCTAAGGTTTTTCCCGATTCTGTAAGAACCTAGACTTATAAGAAGCTTTGGTTTCAAAGTGGTAAAGAAGATAGAGATCGAAAGAGAAAAAAAAATGAAGATAAGAGAAGCAAATGCAAATGGAAACGAATGTCGCTAACATACATGTGACATGAGCATAGTCATCTTCATTTGGGGTTTGATTTTCGTCGGAACTCCAAAGTGACTTTGTTTTCCCTTATAGAGAACCGTTTAGTTTTGCTTGTTGAAAATTTGCTAGTAAGCTTCTGCTAGTGTTTCTCTCGTCGAAACTCAAGAAGTTTTAAGTTAAGAGTCGAGTATAAAAAGTGCTTGAGTGAAGCTGTTACACAATTATATAAATGAAGGACCAAATGAATTTTTTTCGAGTCTTTAGTCAGAATAGTAGCGGATGCTATAGGGATTTCACTTATCCTATTTTGATGAGAAAGAACATAGAAGTTAAAAGAAAGACGTTATTCCAAGTTGAGATACGATTAACTGGAACTCTAAGTTTGCGAAAACATTAAGTAATATGTAAGTACTAATTTTTGTCAAGACTCTATAAAAACATAGGATTTGTCATATTGGGATTGTAATCCCATATGGCGAGTTCGTCAAGCGGGACTGAATTCCCGTATGACTGAGAAAATGTTGTGTTGGGCCTGATCAACCCACGTAACCAGAATCTCGGTATGTTGACGTAGTGAATTTTTTGACCTTAAGACGTATTAATGGTTCGGAAATAAGTTGTCATATCTCATTTAGTCAAATATTGTAATAGAATTACAATCTCTTACGACTAGTCAGTTATTGTAGTAAGGTCTTTTCGACATTCATAATCAATAAGTGAACCACTTTAGAGTTTTCTCAACTAAGTGATAAAGTATTATACAGAGTTATGAAACTATGCGATAGAGTACCCATAATAAGTTCTCTCACAAGCGTTAAGACAAACATAAATACGATAGGTGGATTCAAGTTTTCACCTAGATACCAGGATAAGCAAGTGTGGTCTTCTCGTAGCTAGAAAGACACACTAGAGATTATTATACCTTTAGGGATTAAAGGACTTATACAATGTTGATGTTGCTTTTAAAGAATATAGAAAAATACAAGAGAGCATAATGTAAATTACTCTGATGAATTCAACTAATATTATTCGTGTACTCTTATACAGTTTTATCCAAATAAGAATTTTGGTTCTTTACAGACGATCGAATAGTTGAGACGCCAAAACACCAGACGATGAGGCATTTTTATGCTAAAATATCAAGTGAAACGTAAGACAAATGTCCTACCTGTTTCATTAAGTGATCAACATAATAAGAAATAAAGATAGACTTATCCCTGGAGAACGAGTCCTTTTGAATCGTAATAAGAATGAAAATTTTGTTAAGGAAAAATCACCTACTTATATTAGAACGAGTAATCCGAGGGACAATACGTACAAAAACATGGTTAGAACTTGAATTGGATCAATCATTCCCTAATGATATAATGAGCCATATTTACAAAGATAAACGAGAGATCGAGACAAATAAAAAGATAACATAAATTAGTTAAGGACTACAACTGCAATATCAGCTGGCAGTAGATGCCTAAAGGTGAAAGTTAAAGCAGAGCCCATATATTCACTTACTCAAAAGAATATGTCCATTCAAGAGTTTTAGACATTGAGAATAGAGGAGGTGCACTCATCCGAAATAATAGAGAGGATCACATCGCAGCCTTGGTAACTTGACCAGACCTCAGTGATAGAATTGATCAAATTGCTTAATGATTAACCTTGCCATCCAAGTTTACTAAATACGGATAATATTTTAACATCTTCCAACTTAGAAAGTACGCATTTTATCGGAAGCTTGTAATTACACATGGAGAATTTTTCCTTAACCAAGACTTAAGTTATGAATAAAAGACCACCTACCTTGAACGAATAAGAAATTCAATGATTATCGAGAAGTAGAAATGAACTTAAAAGAAAAGAAAATTTGACCTTATGGAATTGGAGTATCAGAGAAGACGAAACAGTATAGTATAATAACAGAACCACTAGATTGATTTCTAGTGAAAATTTATACGAGCACATAATCTCCACTATGCACTCATTTAAAAGGATACATATATTTTTCTTTGGTAGAGAAGTATACCCCAAGAACTATCATGTGAGAAAAGAGACCACGATTAAAAATCTGTAAAAAAAAAAAAAGTAAAGAAAAGAAAATGACAATCAAGTACAAGAGAACCGTTAGTTAACGATTATATTATACTCTATATCTAGTATAGAGAACGAAGGAAAGAAGTGCAAAGTATTGAACAAAGTACGGTACAAGATAGAGGCGACATTAGTTAATAAAGAGTTGTCAACCTGTTCTTAAGTATTTAACAAATCTCACGAAATCTGGGGGAAATAACAAGTTGTGGGAGACCGAAGTGAAAGAAAATCCGACCATAGAATTAAATTTAAAAAAAAAGTTATATGAAAAAAATGAAAAAGGGGAAAAATAATTAATTAAGGAACATTGACCTAAGTACAAATATAGGACAAAGTCCTCCTCCACCGAGTCCTTATTTACTCAAAGATAAAAACAGGAAAATGAAATAGAAAGTTGGAGTTTAGAAATAGAGATAAATTTCGAGATTTGTAAAGGTTAATTGCACTAAAAAAAAAAAGGATTAATTAGAACCATATTATAAATTTATATGCATTTTGAGCATACCTAATTGTTGATGGTAAATGAATTTAATAGAATTCAAATAATGAATGTGTTAGGATAACATGGTGCAACTAGATGTCATGAAGACGAAAAATTATAATTCAAACTACGAGTAAAAATAAGGTTAGTCTGCAAGTAAGAGAATTAATACGAACGAACCCATCGCTACAATCTTCTAGACCGTTAATGATTTATAAAAAGAAGAATGCAAAGTTATAAACTTGGCAATGAGTTCAAAGAAAGAAGTAATGTTAAAAGATGAATATATGGTAAGGTAACATACTCGGTTAAAACTCCGTAGATCAGGCAAAGCAAAGCTTATCATGATGTCAAAAACATGACTCTAAGTAACCTAAAGAAATTGAAGGTTCGGAATCTCGAGTTAACGAATTTAGATTCAATACAACTCAATAGATCTATGAAGAAAAGTTGGTCCTATTTCATGAGGAAGAAGGATAATGCACTAAAATGTTTATTGGATTAAGAAGGACAAACATAAATCACCATCAAGAATAAATATTCTCTTTTATAATGAAGGCAATAGATTTGAAAAGTCGAAGGGAGTCATCCATTACCTACTTAAGATGAGAAAAAAAAAAGATTATTTGTTTGACTATATCTAAAAAAAAAAATATGGACATTATAGGGTCATCGGATGCCCTTTAGAAAACCAATAGATTCGTAAGTAAATGAATAATTGGTACCCAAGTTATTAATAATACTCTCATTTGTTTAAAAAAAAAAAACATTGCAAGGAAACATTCGGACTCAAGAATAATGCATAGAAAATGTTGGATGTCAAAATCCTCAAGTATAAGTTTCACGTAGGAAAGTGATGTTTCTCGGGACATCGTACAAGATAATGTGAAGTAATGATGCCTTGTTAATAAAGGATATTGAAGTTAATCCGATAAAGGTCAAGGCATTTAAAACTGGAATACTCCATCCAGATAATTACAAACAATCAGAAGAATATTTCAAAATTTGGCCAAGACAGCGACCAAAGTAAAAAAAAAAATTAAGGGATTAAAGTCGAGGTTAACTATGACTCAAGTGTTCACATTCCCAGTCGAGAATGAAGAATTGATAAGTTAGCAGATATCCTTAATATAAGCTAGGCTGCACGCTTTTAAAGAAATGAAAGATTACATGTTGCACGTCACATCAGTTAAGGACATATGAACTAAACGGTATGACCATGAGTTAGTTGCATGGTTGCATGGTTGCATGCACTAAATTTATAGAAGCACTACTCTATAAATGAGAATGTGAGATCTTCACCGACCTTAAGAACCTCAAGTACTTTCTCGAGTGGAGAGACTTGAGAATGAAACAATAGAGATGACAATAATTAGTTATAACAATTAACTATAAAGTATCATCCTTGATAAAATATATATATATATATATATATAGTAACTAGTGCTTGTAGTCAAAAGATCAAGATCAAGAAGAATAATTGCTTATTCGAGAGAGGGAACTTACAACATATAGAGAAACTAAAATTAGTAATGGTCTACCTGTCGAGGCGGTCAAAGGTCCATTGTAATTATAAGTGCCAACCACGAAAAATGATGATAATTTTTTTTAAGCTCGATAAAGAGATGAATTTTTTTTAGAAAGTATGTGCTTTGCCGCAAGGCCGAATGAACATTAGTTATTAATTGAAATTAGAGATAGTTCCATAAAATTAACAAAAGTATTGTGAACGCCCAAACGAATTTTTTTTTTCTTTTGAAATGCAAGAAGAAATATATTATCTTTTGTATATTGATAAATTACTTGTGAGCATGTAAGAAACCCCACACTAAAGACCACATAGAATGTTTAGACCACTACCGATCCGGAAGTAAAAGAAATAAACTATAAGTAAATACCCGTATTATGTCTATATGAATTAATTGGCGCGTAAGAGCACGACCATTTGGATCATATGGGATCAAAATTAAAAAGATAAGGCATTTTTCTTCGGATAAAAAAAATGGGGTTAATTAAATAAACTTGCAAAAGTTTTATGCAAAAAAAATCGTACGCCCTTATGGATTTACCAATCTCAAGTCGGTCGAATGTGACTCTAGGTTCACATCACATGTTAACAAGATTATGAAAGATTGATTAATCATTTCAAATTTAGAATAATATCTCAAACCGACGAACAGTCGGAAATGATAAATCCAAATTATAAAAATACGTTGCGAGTTTTAGTTGCCAACATCAATAAGAATGTGTTCTTGTAAGGCTAAGGATATAGATCACTCGTATTTTTGGATGAGATGGTCGTGAGAAAAACTCTTTGGCCATAGTCAAATACAGTAGATGGTTGAGGAAGTCAACCTAACTTAAGCAGAAAATCAAAGAGATGGAGAAATGGACATATAGCTTATAAAAATAAGTGTAGATATGAGTTAAAGATTTGAAGAAGGTAAAATATGATGCTTGATGCCAACAACCTATATCGATAAGTGTAAATTCGAACAAAAAGACTAAAGTGACAATCTTACTTTTTTTTTTAAAAAAAAAAAAAATTCTTTCTAAAAATGTTGTACGTATTGAAAAGAATAAAAGTTAAGAATTATCATTTAAGACCTGTCGAGATCCTAAGTAGTGTAGGTCCAACAGCCTATGAGTCGGCTTTGCCACTAAGAAAGAGGAATGTACGTAATTTATGTTTCGTACGTTAAGAAATGAGTATTGATCCAAAACCGGTGATCATACACTATATATGAAGTAACCTTATGTAAGAACTTGTGTTATAGAATAATACAAGTACAAAGTTCGAGGAACGAGTAGATTCCTTCAGTTAACCTCCGATGAGATTGTCACGGACGAGACGAAGAGTTATAAGCAAAACTATGACAAGAAGAAAGTCCAGTGTCCCTAATAAAGTGCAGAAGATATGCAAATTTCGGGACGAAATTTTTTGTTAGAGGGGTAGGATGTAATACCCCGGTATTTCTAATCTCGTCATAATTAAAATTTTGTTAATTAAGTATGAATTTTGCATTCCTAAGTTATTAAAAATAAATATAAGATTTTAGGCGCGATCCGTTTCTGAAAATTAATTACAGAAATCGAGTAACCGGATACAGGATTATGATTTCGGCGCCCGATTAATTTTTCTTTCGAGACATCGGAATTGAGCAGCGTCTGCATTTCCATTCACTTATTTCTCGATACGAATCTTTTTCCAAAAAGTCAGTTTTT
Source organism: Agastache rugosa (assembly GCA_031470985.1). Taxonomy (NCBI): domain Eukaryota; kingdom Viridiplantae; phylum Streptophyta; class Magnoliopsida; order Lamiales; family Lamiaceae; genus Agastache; species Agastache rugosa. The sequence continues at coordinate 9,500,461 of CM062604.1, forward strand.
GTCATTTCCGGATATTTTTATCGACCCGTCGTGTCTCGACTTTTCTTATTTTTCGAAAAACGAACCAGCATTCCCGACTAATTAAAATATTTCGGATTCAATGGTCTCGACCATTTTCGTCAAAAATATTGTCGTCTAAGAATCTCGTTGCTCGTTTTAATTCACGGTTTAAAACTTAAATATCTAGATATTAAATTAAATAAAACATATCCTAAATAAACCTATTAAAAACAACTCTCTCTCTCTCATTCACCCCCCCCCAAACTGCCGTCCCTCCCCCCCATGAGCAACAAACTCCATTTTCTTCCATTTCTTCAATTCTTCAAGCTTCAAGTCTCGACTACTCTTCCGTCTACCGTCCGATTTTCGATCCGAGTTCGATTTTGACAAGGTAGGAGTTTCTTCTTCATTCCCAACCAAACAAAATTTCATTCTTTCAATCTTGAAAATTTCAAAAATTTTGGAGGATCATTGGATTGATGTTTGAGCTTTTAATTAATGTTTAAATGTTGATTGGGAGTGTTTTTAATAAAAGAATTAAGGTTGGATCCAAGTTTTGCACATTTTTTGTGCTATGACCGAAAATCTTAGAATTTTAGGCTTTTTATTTTAGCTTTGATTCTTGATAAATTGTTTATAGATTATTCTTCTATGTGATGATATAAGCATATGTTAATTATTTGAGATTTTTCTAAAAATATTTTATTTATTGAATGAGATGAAGAATGTGATGTAGATTGAAGTATGATGATAATATGAGGTATATGATTATGGTTATGAGCATTAGGAAGCATGTAGTTGAACATATATTTAATTCGGATTTTTCTAAAAATAAAATAAAAACCGTTGGAGACGAACATTCGATATCAATCGAATGAATAAAAATAGTTTGGAAGTTGTGTTTGCATAATTGGTCACTAGTAAGCATGATGATTATTGAGTAAATTAATTAGAATTTTCTAAGAATGTTTTATTTTTCGTTGGAGACGAAAAATCGAGAATATATTAAAAGTTGTTTATGATATGATCATATTGGTTGCATATTAGTTAATCTCGTAGCTTAATGATCATAATGTATAAGTTTGAGAATTTTCTAAGAATATTTCTCGTTTGATAAGAGACGGATAATCGAGCAAAATTATCGACTAAGTTTTTGTAAGAGAAAAGTAATTGGATATTAGTAGTTATCTATGCTAAGAGCTCGTTGTGTATTTGTTTGAGAATTAACGGACTAACTTTGTTTAAAAGTATATCAAAGATCGAAATTGTTGAGAAATAGATTAAGGGTTTGATTTGGTGAGTTAAGCATGTTAATATGTTTATGTTAATGTTATAAGATAATGGAAATTGAAAGAAAATGAAAAGGAATTATAGAACTTGGTTTTATAATTAAAGTAAGTAAGTACTTGGACAAAGAATAGAGAAAACGAAGCTTTATATGTTATCTTTTGATAACGTTGTTCATGTATTGTTAATAAGCATGTAGGTGAATGTTTATTGTGATTTTATTAGAATTAATAAAAATGTTTTGGAAAATCGACTACGCTCGTCGTTGCTCGATAAAAGTTGTATACGTGTTTTGTTTAGAACTTTGATTGTGGATTTGATTATGTTGTTAGTTGATGATCAAATGATTAGTTGGTGATCATGTCATTAGATGATTGGATAAAAAGTTAGATTATATGATTATATGTTTTGTTAGATTTTGCAAAAATATGTTAAGTATGAAAATGTCGAATTTGAGAATCGAGAAGCATGATGTTTTGTGCATTAAGAACCTAAGATTTGCATGCTATGGTTGGTATGGTTGCATGGCTTAGCTTGGATGTCTATTAACGAGCCTAGGAAACCGTGCATCGAGGGTTAGGGTTCGCCGGATTTCTGGCAGTTCTGCCACCTTTTACTCCGGAGGCCATAACTTCTTGCTCGTTGGACGAAATCCAGATCCGTAAATTGGGTTGGAAACTAGACATCCATGGCTTTCTAATGGTATCTTTCCCATCCCCTGTTTCCAGATACTCTGTTCTGAAACTGCCTTAGAAACTGATGCACTTGCACAGTTTTTCCGAACTCTTATTTTCCTTTAAGTTAAATTGTTTTAACTTGATTTCTTGGAAACATCTAAGTTGTTTTTAATTATCGACTATTCCTTAAGAATGTTCTAACCGTCGAGTAAGAACCGAGTTGATTTTCAATCGATATTTTCCCAAAGCTCTTTTCTTTTAATAAGAGATTAATCAAGTGCAAGTCCTAAAATTAAATAGTTATCGAGTCCGTTTTTTTTTTGTTTGTTTTCATTTTCCATCTCGATCTTTTTCTAAGATTTGATTATTTACGATTAAAGGAGGACATCGTACATAGAAGAAAGGATGGAAGACTGAAGCTTGGTTTCCGTTCTGTAAACTGTTAAGGTGGGCTTTTCTATTATACAAATAAAATGTGGCTATTCAGTTTACTGAATAACTCGAGCTTCTGTTTTTCTTATCGCTTTAAAAAGCATGTTTTAAAGTGATTATCTTGGCATAAAAGAATTTGTTTTGTGAGTTCTATTATGCCTATCTGAGTTGGTTCACCAACTAGAAATCGATCGGATTCTGAGTTAGCCAAGAGGGTGCTTTCCAGAATTAGTGTACACGGTAGCCGGTGTGTGTGGTACTCTGTTGAGGGGTAGCCAGCCACGGTGAGGAGCGACCGCGGAAGAAGGCCTTCTTCCCCGGCGTTATTCAGATTTGGTCATATTGAATTAAAAGTAAGAAAATGCTTGCAAGCGATTATGAAAAGAAATTTTAGTAAGCACGGGCCTTTAATGAAAAACCCCGTTGTGTTACTGCTGAGATGCCTGATAATTCTATTAAATCTATTATATGTTTTTGGCATGTGTTCACTAAGTACTTTGTACTTAGCCCTGTATATGTTTATAAATATGCAGGTTGAGTGACGAGTGACGGTGGAAGTTGAGTGGTTGTGAAATGTTGAATAAACCTAATCGAGCCTCGACTTCACATCTTCATATGTGAAGTCAATCTACGTCTTTTCCGCTGCAGACACTCTTTATGTTATAACATTTTTCGGTTTAAGTATTCTATACTTGAAACTCTAAATAGTACTAAGCTTCTATGTCTAACAATCTTTCAAGATTGTCTTCCTCTCAAATAAACAAAGTACTTTTCAGTTTATATCTTTGACTGATCAAGATCTATTCCTCATTTATTCATTAATCCCCCTTCTTCCCCGCTTCTTAATTCCAACCCCTAGTCGCACCCCGGCTTAGCCGTCCTTCGGGATTTGGGGCTGTGACATCATCAACATTTCAAATCCTAATTTTTGAACATTTAATTTCGACATTTTTCATAAAATAAAAATGGTTGGGAATTTATACTCACTTTCAACATGAAACATGCTTAGAATAATTAACTAAACTCATTTATAACATCAAATTAATCATACAAGACATGGATCAAAACTTGGTCATTTCTTGAATTTTTCGAAAATCTCAAGAAATAGGTTTAGGGTTTCTCATGATTAATTTAATCACATAAATCATCATATAAACATGAAATAAACATCATACTAAGAAATCAAGATCATCCAATCACTTCTCAATTTTCTCCCAAATTTTCGAAATTTATATATATATACATGAAAGAGGATGTTTAAACCATGGAAATTGAGCTAAAAGCTTGGAAGAACAAGGATATACACTTACTTAATGGATTGGAATTGATTTGCTAACTTGAATCTTGTTCTTGGAGCTTGGAATGAGCTCATCAATGGAGGAAATATGTATATATATGTGTGTGTAGTGGCTGTCGAGAGAGATGAGAGAATGAGGGAGGAGGTGGGTTATATATATAGAATTAGGAATAAATATTTAATATTTAATAGTTGAGTTAATTAATTGCTTAATCAATTAATTAATAACTAACAAATCTTCAATTAAACCTTAAACTTCTCAACATAGGAATTTAATTTAGGATTTCACGAACCCTAGATAAAAATCTCATAGAAAGAATCGGAGATTCGAAACATTTTCAAATCAACCGAAACTAAAATTTCAAGTGATAAATCACGCAGAAATTCACTTAAATAGATTAAATTATATTTTCAGTCAATTTATGACCAAACATTTATCACTTATTGATAAATGTAAAAACTTCTTCATTTCGGATTAATCGAGACGATAAAAATTAATTAAAACTCATTTTTATGGCAAAATATATCTGCCGGATAAAATTTTCGGAAACGAAAATTTTTCTTTCACTGAAATCTTATCTTTCTTACTGAATTAATAATTTTTAATACGCAAGAAAGACGGAATACTACAGGATGTGACACTCCGTCCCATCCATAATGACTCATTTTCTATTTTGGATTATCCAATTCATAATGGCTCAATCCAAATAAGGAAATCCTTTTTCTCACAAAAAGCTGAGCTCCACCATTTTCTCTCTTTTTTCTCCTTTAATCCATCTTCTCCTTAATTCTCATGCCAAATAGTGTTGAGCCATTATAAATGGAACGGTGGGAATACTTATTCAATTTTAGGTTTAAAAAAGATTTGTATGAGCTTACTTCATCATTTTTAGGTCATGGTGCCTATTTTGTTTAGATTATTCACGACGTTTTTATTGGGAGACTTCGATTGATCATAATGCTTTTTTTAGAGGTTCGATTGATAATGTTGAATGTAGATAAGTCTTTTAAAATGTATATTATGTTTAAATGTTATACTTTATTTAGTATGATGTTTATCTCTTAGTATATTTTTGTCTAAATATATGGATTTTGGTAGGGTTGACAAATGGGTCGGGATGGATCATTATCGGGTCAACCTAATATGCTAAGGCCAAACACGAACCTAATTTAGTAAAGGTATGCTAAATTTGAACATGAACCTAACACGAAACGACCTGATCCAAAGATGAATTTGACACAATTTCATTCGGGTTGACACGACAACAATTAGAAAAGTTATACCAAATCAAAATAATAAAAAATCGTATAAAATATGCGATTTTGAACAACTACTTCAGTTTCAAATTGAAGAAAATACAAAATATATAATATTTTTGGCGAATGATGGCGTCGAACTATGATATATTATGATTTGTTAAGGAATTGAGAGAAGAGAACTCGAGAGGGAGCGGGGAAAGAGGCGTAAGAGAAATGAAAGTATTTTTTGAAAGAGTAACACTAATTAGGAATATACAAAAAAATAAATAATCTCCATCCAAGAAGATTGTAACTAGTTTTTTGTGGCACGAGTTTTAATAAAAGTGTGGTAGATCATGTCCTAAAGTTGAAAAAAGGAAAAGCTACAATATTCGTGGACGGACGAAAAAGAAAAACTAACTACAATCTTCGTGGACGAAGGGAATAGTATATTTGTATTAACAAGTTACAGATCCTTATCGAGTCAAGCTGATATTGACATGAACCCGATAAGGCTAAACTCAAATCTATTAATTTTGTATCGGTTCTTATCGAATTATCTTATCGAATTGGAAAAAAAGTACCAAATAAAGAAGCAAAAACCAAAGCCAATACATAACTGAATGTTCATGGAGTTCGACAAGTAGTTTCAAGTACAACATAGCTAGATCATTATTAACAACACCGAGAAAGAGTAATTAAGAAAACAACTACGATAACTTTGGTTTGTCATCTTGGTGTTCTTGCTTTTTTATTCTTGATACCATATGCTCAGCAGCCTACAAATGAAAAGAGATACATCAACAATATATAAAATCTTTCATGTCCCTATAACTATTTATCAGTCTCATAATCTACCAATTTATGTAAGGAATATTTAAAAGGGTGTGTTCTCTTTTATTGTAAATTTGTTACTGAAAGGAAGGAATAAGAAAATATAGAAAAAATTTATCACATAATAGTGGTCCCTACATTTTCTATCCCATTTTCTCTGAGGTGAAAAATAAAATTTTATCACATGGTCAACCCCTTTTATCACATGTTTCTCACCTTTTTATCCCTTATATCACATGGAAAAATATTACCGTCACACGACTCACACCCCTCCCCTACTAATCTTATCCACAATTGGAGTCAAAAGTAGGGAAAAGGGCTGCGGAGAATATTTTCCATCCTGTCTGAGGAAAGTGTTTCATCATACAAAACATGTGAAAAGAATGGAAAAATGGTGAAAATATTTGTATTCCATCATTTTCCATCAAAGAGAACACAGTATGACAGGGATTTCTCTGCAAACTTATTTAAAAACTTGAACTTATATATTTTGCAATAGGATGCATGTACGCAGTGAAAGAGCAAGAACTTTTAACTAGGGGGGCCCAAATTATTTTCCAATACACAATTTCTTCATGAATAGATTAGTATTTCCTCCGTCCCAATAGCAAGATCTCACTTCTTTAATTGATGAGAGTATTAATTAATAGAAGTGGGACCTTGCTATTGGGACGGAAGGAGTATATGTGAAGATTTTTTTGAAAATAATGTCTCGAATATAAAAGTATATAGAATAGATTTTACAAATTATTTACAATAAACAAAGATTTAAAAACACAATAGTATATCTAGAGATTTTATGCAATTTTCAAATAAATTTACCTCATAACCCTCATATACTATACATTAACATTTTGTTTAAATAGCACTATTAATATATAGATATACCAACAAATTGAGGGGGATCAAAGGTGGCTCCACCTTTGATTGTTCGATGTATTTACATATTTGAGAATACAGAAAATTCCGCCTTTGTTTAAAATAAAAAATCAAAAAAAGAAAAACCTCTTATGTATAGATTTGTGTTTAATTATCTACCTGAAACTCAAGGGGGGAAAAACGATCACCAAGATTGCATCCTCAAAGAAAAGTAGTGGTCTTTTCTTTTGATCCAATCGAATTTTACGTTCTTTCTAAAATAGGGACTCATGAGTGCATTGCAAGATGGATTACTAACCTGCTCAGTGTGTGGAAGATACTTCCCGTCAAAGGTCAAAACAACGCGATCCTTTCCATCTGCACCTTTCACTTTATCAACTGAGCAGTAGAAGTCGATGGCGGACATGCTAATCATTATGTCACCAACCGAGCAGAAGAGGGGGAGAGAAGAAAAACTGGTCAGTCTAATTGACCAAGTACTGTGATTAGATTAAATCATATATGATGGGGCTATCCATCATGGTGTACATGACCTCCTCTCTTGAACCAAAATCAATCCGAGTCAGATTTGCTTGTATAATCAAACATATTGCCCAAGAAACACAGTAAAACTAGATTAAACTAAGCAATATAGTATAAAGTATAATCAAATTTAGATAAGCAATCAGCCATCAACTTGATGGTGATCACAGTATATTTGATTGCTGGAGTGCAACAAAGAAGGTTAAAAAGTTGATCAAGCTATTGAGAATTTGACAGCACTCTTGAGGGCAAAAGAGGATGGAGAATTTTTCAATATCGATTTTGGTCCAGAAAGAATAGTAGTTGAACAAAGGGCATACTGCTTCTTCCAAAACTAGATTAACAGTTATACAGACTTTGACAGCACTCTTGAGGACGAAACAGGACAGAGAACTTTTCAATATCAATTTTTATCCTGAATGAATAGCAGTTGGACAAAGGGCATATTGCAACATCTAAAACTAGATTAATAGGTAATCAAGTTATAGAGACTTTGACAGCACTCTGAGGGCAAAAGAAGGCATGGAACTTTTCAACTTCCAATCCATTCCGAAAGAATAGCAGTTGAGCAAAAGCCATACTGCTTATTCCGAAACAATAACAGGGAGTACAAAATAAAACTATAAAAAGCTAATATCATACTCAACAAATAAAGATGAGTATGCAAGAATGAGATATTCTAGTAGTGATACAAAGTTCAGTGTATAATCCATCATGCAGTACTTTGTTCGACATCAGGATTACTAATAGAAAAATAGCTCTAATATTCCAGTATTTAGTGCTTCTGCTTATCTTCAATTTTATGTCAAGTATCTCATGTCATGACATCCTCTGCTCAAAATCTATGTTCTAATCCACTTCAGCTTCAAGATTCCATGAAGATACAAGATCAGAAAGTCTAGATCAACTAATCAAGCTATAGAAGTATTTATTGATAAAGAAAAGGTAAAATCTACATCATCTGCTTGATTATTGCACTTGCAACACAAACACTAACTCGCTTGATTAGATTCTAACCTGCTGCATAAACTTTAACAAATTCAATTTAGATATCTTAAATAAATTATCTTGTTAAAAAATTACGCCAAAATTGGGAGCAAATGTCTTACATGCCGTCGCCAAAATCTTCATTGATGATTTCTTTAATGCTCTCGCCGAAATGCATGACTGCCTCATTCAATCTGGAAACAAAACAATTATAATTATAGACATTCCACGATATATGAGACTCTCACGCAACACAGTTGGTATTCTTCCCTTGTACTTGTACTCTGTCTGTCTCATCCATAATGACTCACTTTTCTTTTTGGGTTGTCTCACCCATAATGGGCTCAATCCAAATAAGGAAACACCTATCTCTACCACTTTCTCTCTTTTTTCTCCATTAATCACTTTTCTCCTTAATTTCTTTGCGGAACAGCGGTTATGAATGGGCAGAGGCAGTACAAGAGTGAGAGACCAGGTACCCGTACCACCAATTCAAAAAAAAAAAAATGATCCATAATTTAGTGTAATGATCTACAAGAAGCGCCAAAAATAGAACATAAATCAGATTTCTAAAGCAACCTTGTTATAACAGAGGAACTAGAATCGAATCAACAGCTATTTCAACTTTAATGAGCGGAAGCATATCCTTCAACGCCAAGTTAAAATCTGGATTCTAAAACAAAAACTAAGCACTCATTACTTAAATAATCTGATACTAAGCAGTAAACCCAAAAATTTTCTTCTATATAAAAAGAAGAGTACGAAAGAGGGAAACCTGTAAATGGTGGGATCTTGAATTAAGTTAGGATCGTAAGAGCGCAGGGGCGGTTGCATCATTTCGAGGATAAGGTCATCGGAGAGGGCGGGCAGGGCGGCGCGAAGAAGAGGGGCGGTGGGCGGCTTGAGCTGGGCTTGGCGCCGGAGGAGCTGAGCCACGTAGACGTTGGTCAAGCCAGTCTCCTCCGCTATCTGCCCATATGTCTTGCCCGATTTGCGTTTCACGGCTTGAAGCTCAGCCACCATCCTCGCTTTGATGCTCGCGGCTTCCATCGTAGTTGTTTTTGGGACTTCTGGTTTGCAATTATGTTGGTAATGTAATAAAGACCGACAAGATTTACTTTATGTGTAACTTTGCCACTCGTGTCCAAACTCACATAATTGATAATTCCCCTACTTAATCATTATTATTAGGCCAACTATTGTTGATTTTTCTCAATTAAACTATCCACCTGATCAATTACAGCATCCCAACAGGTGACCACTCATTATTTTAGTAATACTAGTAACTTATTCAACGAAATTCGATAGAAAATAACTCTATATTACTCCCTCCGTCCCGTTATTCTTGTCCCATTTCTTTTGGGCACGGGTATTAAGGAGAAGAGTGTTTAAAGGGTAAAAAGATAGAAAATGGTGGAGCCCACAACTTTTTGTGAGATAAGCATATTTCCTTATATGGAAACAGGACAAGAATAACGAGATAGCCCAAAAAAGAATACAAGACAAGAATAACGGGACAGAGGGAGTACTATTTATGTTACAATTAATTATGATTAAACATATGTTGCATAGATATATCTCTTATTTATGATCATATAACAAAGCAAACAATCTTTATTATATAACAAAGCAAATAATCTTTATACATATGAGTTTGATGTGTCTGGATCTGATATATAAGTTGTATTCCGTCTAGTTTTGACGGGAAATCATTTTACGTTGTAGTTTTAAAATGATTATGCTTCTCAACTGGGGGTAACAGGTAATATCGTAGATAATTACTAATACGCATCCAACTCTCGTTACGAGTACTTATTCTACAATTTAAGCCCTCTCAAAATCCATTCAATACTATCCAAATTTGTGATGATCCCGAAACGAGTTCTCAGTGTAGAGGGGTGAATACACCGAGATGAAAACTTTTGCAAGTTAAAACTTTTGAGTGTGAGCTCAGTTATAAATCCTGCTGACTTCTTTAAGAAGATGGTCAGCTAGACTGATAACTCAGCTGGCTGTGCGGAATGTGGTGGTTTCAAAACTTAACACGTTGACTTAGAAAAACTCAGCTGGAAAAAGTTATCTTTCAGTTTTCAGCTTAATCAAGTTATGCAGTTGAAAACACAGCTAGCTGAATCACTCAGCCAGGGAAACTTAACTTGAAAAAAAATAACGTGCTTGATGAGTGGTTAGTTCTTTAAGAGAGAATGCAGAAAATAAACAAAGCAATAAAGAACTCAGAAATTTTAACGTGGTTCGGAGAAACTACTCCTACGTCCACGATCAGAATTCTCTGGTAAAAATCCACTAAGGATAACCACTTGTTTTCACGAGTAACAAGCAACTTTGCAGCTCAAACTAGAGCTGTGTTCTAACAGTTTGTGGGCACTGCAGAAGCCTAAACTTTTCAGTTTGCGGGTACTGAAACGACCTAAGGACTCGAATTACGCGCTTCAAGCTGGCGTACCTAAACCTAACCTTTTTTTGGGTAGAAGGGTTTGGGTTTGGGGTTTCCAACTAAGAACGAGTTCTTACAATGAAGAACAAGAGTTAGATGAACTCGTTCAAACTAGGCTATGGATGAGTATGAATATTGCCTAGATTACAGACGAAAAACTGTTGCAGTCTAACTAGGAACACTTAGAGAATAGTGTTCTTGAAAGGATTGCAGACTCCTAGAACTTGAAAAAAGCTTGAGAATTTCAGAGTGTGTTGATAGCTTGTAGAGAGTTTTTCATGTCACAATCTGTTGAAGAAGGCTGGTATTTATAGGTGGAGATTCAAAATTAGCCGTTGGAAGAGCCGTTTGAATCTCACCTACTCTCTGACGAATGCGATCTGCCGACTGCAGATCTTCGCCTATCTTCTTCAGTGTGTCAGATCCTAGGTTCGCCTTTCTAGGATGGTGAATTGTCGATTCCTCATTGGTCAAGGTTTATTGACATCCTCTGACACCGAGATCTCATCTTGGAGTTGTCTTTTGACTTTGACCTGGGACTTCAGACTTGACTTATCTGTTGAAAGCCTTGAAAGGTCAACTCCGTTTGATCCGCACAGCTAAGTTTGCTCTACTGGATCCTTTGTGTTGGAACCGATTGAAGATCCCATGTGCTAGGAACATTAGGATATTGATTTAATTTAATTATTCACCGATTAATTAACATGTAAAGCATGTAATTCAATTTATGAGATTGCGGAAACCATAAATTGAATCTAACCTTTGAGACGAACATTAAAAACGAATCTGAAGTAGAGGATGATCCACGCACCAATCTCTGCACACGAGATTAGCTCTTATATTGATTAAGGATTCGACCCACAAATCTTCTAAGATATTCCTTCCTAGATTTGACTATCAATTGGACGATATTCCGTCAAACCCTAACCCCCAAAACTCACGCCAGTTTTTCTCAATATTTCTTCAATATTGATCACACAATATTTGTAGTATCCCGCCTTTTTCATAACCAATCTTAGTAATTAATTAAGATAATTAACTAGAATATTTAAAATGCGAGAATTTAGTATAAAGTTAAGTCCCGGCAGATAAATTTATTCGGCAGCCCTAAATTGCTGAATTTTGATGAATATAGTTTTATTTTAGTTTCGGTTAATCCGAAATGAAATATTAAAGTTGTTTATGATTATGTGCTATTATATTTGCATTATATGTGAAATATGTGCCATTTTTGAAGTATTTGATTTTCTAGGGATTTATAAATTTTCTCCGGCAATTTATTTAATTTTCGGTTTTTAATTCCGAAAATTTTTAAAGGAAGTTTATATTAGGGTTTGAGAAACCCTAATAAATTTATATGTATCGAGAGCCTTTTTATTTAAAGCCTCTATGATTATTTATATGATGAATGATCAATTAATTAGAGAATTAATTGATCGTTTAAAATGAGATTTTTATGCTTAATGTTTAATTAATTAATTTGATGTTTAATTAATTAAATAAGTTAAGATATTAAGCATAATTTTTTTTTTTCCTAAGAAATAAAGCTTGTAATATAAGCTTAATTATTATCTCCTAGTTAAATCTTGATTGATAATAATTAATGATTAATTTAGTTATTAATCTAAGATTAGTAATTAAATTAGCACATGATAAATAACTAACACTAATACCTATTATTTAATTTCTAAATTGATGCCACCTAAGCTTATCCCCAACATAATGATGAAGGATGTTGGGTGACTAAGCATGTAAGTTAGCAAGATTCAATGTATTCTTATTAGATAAGTTAGTATTTAATTAAGGCATCTCTCATCTCTTCTATCTCTCATTTCTCTAGCTGCAAACACGATATACACACACTCAAACACACACTTAAAAACACACTAAACAGGGGATTCACATCCACAAGTAAAGAGAAGGAATCAAGATTTATTAGTCAAAGGAAGTAGTAGTAAAATCATCTCAAGAGGTGAGATTTCTCATTAGTTAAGCAAATAACTCAAGGTTTAGTATCAAATACATATTTAATAAATTTTTATAAATTTCGAAAATTATATATATGTTGTAATATGGATTTGATCTTCAAGTATGATGATTAGGGAGTAATTTAGATTACATTTCTATGATTTAATCATTGAGAAATCAATCCTAGCATCAATTTTTATTTTTCGAAATATATATGAAATAAACTAGAAAATTTATTTCTTTGATCCTATAGTTGAATTGATGAATTATATGAGGTTCTATGATGATTATAAGCATGTTTATATATTGAGTTAAATGTTTGAAGCATAATTGTTTTAAGTTGTGGAAATTTCGAAATATCTAGGGTTTGAAATTTGAGCTTTTTGATTTAGATGTTAAATGATGAAATTAATGATATAATTGAGCTCATAATATTTAATTAAGTATGTGAGAATTTTGTTAGAATTTTTAGAGCTCAATTTCATAATTTTAAGAATGTTCAGCATTTAAAAAAAAATAAATTAAAGATAATTATTTAGAGCATAAATTGATTAATTGAGATTATAATTAATCTTTAGATTATTAATTATACATGTTGAAATTTGAAATGGATAAAAATAAATAAATGTACCCTATTTATCATAAGGGCCGAATATATATATTAGGGTTTTTATTTTATCCAATCAAATTAAGTGATTAAGCTATAAATATAGCTTATTAATTATATTAACATGATTGGAAGTGATTAGAATGAAATTTGGATTTTAATTCTTAATTTATCAAAAGGACAGAAATATATATGCACAATAAAGACATGTATTTGATTTTTAATGAAGAAAATAATGTTAGAAATGGAATCTATGTTAAAAATTAAGTGACGTAGAATTTTTAGGAAATTTAATAAAGTTTGAAATTTAGAGTTTCTAGAGTTTAAATTGCTTGATTAAGTCAGCTGGATCCAAATTGATCCACTGATTAAATTGATTTACCTACTGATTGATCACTACTGATTTACCTTGACCTGGGCCACTGGATTTACCCAAATTGACCTGGCCATAATTTGGATTTACCTACTGAACTCCACTGATTTACCCAAATGATCCACAATTGGATTAACTCTTTGGTCCACAATTGCTTTTTCCAATAACTCGCTTTTTCCAGATAACTCGATTTTTCCAAATTTTGATTTATCCAAATTGATCTTTGCTCAACTTGTTTTCAGTTGTTTCTTTCGTAAACTCAAAAGTTAAATTATTAGTTATTTTTCCTAATGATTCGTTAATGATGAGTTTAAGTATTAATGATATGATAAGCTTAAGTGGTTAATGATGAAATAGGTGATTATAAGTTTTTAAATATGTCCTGAAGTTATAATCGATTAATTATCGATTAAAAAATTAAGTAAGAAAGAAAAAGAAATTAGACAAGTTTAGTTTCTAATTGCCGAGAGAGAAATCCTAGAAAAGTCGGATTAAAGAAGAAAATATTAAATATAGCAGCGGTATTCCTTATTTTAATATTTAAACTTTTCTCGCTCTAATATTTAAATTAATTCTTAAATTGAAGGATCTAGCGGAATCATAAATTAAGGAAAAGCCGAGAAGTAAGCTAGTAGATAAAGTCGCCAGTTCAGGTGGGCTTTCTGAACTAAAGAAATAAAGAATGTGATATTATGATTATATATATGTGTGATGATTTTTAAATTGATTGACTTGCCAATGTTTAAAGTGTTTTTGTATGATACCCTCTATCAAGGAAAGACGAATTCGGTCCTACTTAAGGTGGGATTTGTGTACACTATGTTGTAATCGGGAGCCTTCCTTTTTGGTGGGACGATTACAAGTGTTTGAGAAGGAGGCCTACTTCTCAACACACAAAAGTTATAGTAGATGTGGTACATACATAAAAAGTATTTTGACTGCAGTCATTTATATGAAAGAAAAAGGTTTTGGCAAGCACAGGTTTGTTTTTAAGTATATATATAAATACTTGTGCTATGCTTTATGGCAAGTTATCAATCTATAGCTCTAAGCAGCAGTTTTCAATTATTTTGGCATGTGTCCACTGAGTGCGAAAGTACTCAGCCCTGCATATTATTTCTAAAATGTGCAGGTTAGCTTGGATGGGAAAGGAGTGTGCTGGGCGGACTTTTTGTTGTTGACCTTTTGAGATTTTGTTGATATTGAGCAGGGTTGTATGTCTTCATACATATAACCAAAGATGTGTTATGTTTTTCTGCTGCAACACTCTGAACTTATTCAGTAACTGTTGTTCTATTATGATGATTGGATCTATGACTTGATAAACTTTGTTTCTGTTGCTAAAACTCTGATACGAGATGGTGTTGTATTTTTGACCATTCTCGTTATTTTGGTTTTGAACTTGAAAATAATTATTATTGATACCGTTGCTTGATATTTGATTCAGATTGAGTTTGCCTTGCGAGTATGATTAATTGAATGATTGATTTTGTTGGATAACTGGGTCGTTATCTTGTTCTTTGGTTAATCATAAATTGTGTACGTCGTGGGACCCACCGGCTTGGTCATCTTCATTCTAAGTCGGGCTGCGACAGAGTGGTATCAGAGCAGCTTGTCTGCTCTAAATCTAAGAAAATTTTTCTCTTGAGTCTTGTCTAGACTTGAATCTCTAGACTAGTTAAGTCTTAAACAACAAAAATCCAGCACCTCATCTCATCCGGCAAAGTCAGGTACGCATTTAAAAGTTTTCTAATGTTTAAAAGTTTAAAGTTTGAATTAAGTTGAATTTATTTGAGATATATTTCATTTTTATGTTATATGTGAATTTGATGTGGTTGTTGTGAGATTGTGTTTTGATGAGGTTGTTTTGTGACGACGTTAGTAAGCGAGATGATGGAACAATTGTGCAAGCAAGTTGGTTGTTTATCTTTGGAAAGTAATTTGAGCTTGGTACCACCTTTGGGAAGCGATATTGAGTAGGTGGAGATTGTGGATTCATGGAAACGTTTTTAGGCTCAGTGTGATTAATTTTTAAAATTTTTCTTATATAGGATGGCAGCGCCGCCTGGCAGCGATGCGATAGAAGAATTTCGACATATCAGAATGAGTTATCGGGAGACCTTAGCTGAGTTCCTAGCTCGATATCATCGTGTTTGGATGGAGATATGTGAGACAGGTATCTCGGGTGTGCATGGTATTATACGACTGGTTCCTCTTCTTCCAGAGGAATGGCAAGAATGGGCAGCTTCGCTGGTGTCACGATTTGTGACAAAGCAGTACTGGGACGACAACCTTTATGGTGATTGCCGAGGTTTCATTGCAGGGATCAGCTCTCGTTTTATGTGTTACGCAGCGCCACCTCCAGGACCCTACTGTGCACCTTCCAGTTTCACCGAGGAGGGTCTCTTAGCTGAGTTTTTACCACAGGATGATCCTATTCAGTTCATGGTTCCTCCTGTTGATCCTGAGCAGGTTTATGACCCTTTGACTTCCTACTTTGGTGATGACCAAAGTGTTTTTGTTTCACAGCCTACCTTCCCGTCAGTTGGTATTGCTTCACCCACACCACTGACAGATGCTTTAGCATTAGTTCCAGTTCCTCCTACTTCGGATTACTACCCAGCACCTTCGCTAGAGGTAGCTCCTTTTTATCAGTCTATGGATATCCCTCATACTTTTGAGCCCTCTGATCTCCAGCCTTTCTATTACCCTGAGCCTCAGCGCTTAGACGAGGCCAGCTCGTCGAAGCCACGCCGTGACGACTCTGACGAGAATGACGAAGATGACCCAGCTGCAGAGGTTACTCTTGGATGGTCTGACCTTCGTCGTATTCCATTTAGCGAGTTAGGCTTTGAGGCTAGTTTCCAGCCGTCGGCGGGTGCCGATGTTACCAGGGAGATTCCGCTCACGTTGGAGGGAGACGTGAGAGCTGAGAGCGAGGGTGAGAGTAAGAGTTTCGAGAGTGTGACCTCAGAGGAGGATCCAGAAGAGGATCCAGAGGAGGACCCGTCAGAGTAGAGTTGTGATCCTTTGATAATGATTACCATGTTTATATATGTATGAAGTATGACGATAATGATGATGTAAATATGTGTGTATGTAAATATCTGATGCATAATATGGTTAGCTAGATCGGTAACGGAGTAGTAGTCCGTACCGCTAATGATATATTTTGTGTGATGTTAGGACATCACAGATAACATAGGGATAATTTTTGCTGTAAATAAATCCCTCATTTTGAAAAGACCTCTAAGAGGCAATTTTCCATATATGAAGAAAAATGACCAAAGCGGTCATTTAAATTAAGTTGTTGCCTCTCTAAAATGTTTAAGAAACATGTGAAGTTATGATGTTCTATGAGAAAAGAAAAGTATGAATGAAAATAAGTAAGAAGATGAAGTAAAAAAAAAAAAAAAGAATTTTATGAAAGTAAGTTAAAAATGAAAGAAGAAAAGATCTCTTTAGAAATTAAAGTTGAGCTATTAAAGACAGATAAACTATTTGGTTAATTCAAGTTATGATGTGCAAATAAAGTAAAGTTAAGAGATGGGATAAAAGAATAAAGTAAAGAATGTTATGGAGATAATATTTCTTTAGATGATAAAGAAAGAAGAAAAAAAAAAAATAGTTCTATTAATTGTTTATATAAATGTTAAATTTATAAGTTAAATATCCTGCTGCTCTTTAAGAAAAGTTGTGGAAAACCGAGTGCTTTAATAATGATTGTCAAGTCAAGAAAAGTTATGAAATTAAGTCATGTTGCCATTATGTAACTATTAAGTAAAGTTATGCAAGTGATTATGATATGAATTTCTTGAATGATGAGTTTCAAGATTTAATTAATTGCTTTGTGAAGAAATTGCTTATGCAATAAAGAATAAGATGAAGATATTAAAATGAATAAAGTTAATTCTTGATGATTTTATATTTTCTTAAAATCAGAATGCCTCGTAGAAGAAGAAATAGGGTAGAAGAAGAAGAACAGCAACAGCGAGATCCTACCCCACCTCCTCAACCTGAGAGGAGAATTGAAGAACTTTTTCTTCGGCAAAATCCCCCAACTTTTGACGGAAGAGGAAGTCCGTCAGAGGCTGAAGAATGGATTCGTGCTCTAGAGCGAATCTTTAAGTTTCTTCGATGTGATGACCATGAACGTCTCACATGTATGTCTTATCAGCTTAAATGATCTGCAGACTATTGGTGGGAAGCTCGCCAGAAGACTTATACTCCAAAGCAACTTGAAAATCTTACTTGGGAGCAATTCAAAGAAGCTCTTTTTGAAAAGTATATTCCGAGAAGTTATCGTAAACAAAAAAGAAAATGAGTTTGCAAATCTCAAGCAAGGAAAGAAGACGGTGTCAGAATATGATCGTGAATTTTGTGATTTAGCTCGTTTTGCCCCTGATAAGGTTGATTCAGATGAGAAGATGTCCGAGCTTTTTCGTGCCGGACTTAGACAAGATATAAGAGTGGTCTTAGCAAGTCAAAGTGCTATGACCTATGTGGAAGCTTTAAATCGAGCTTTAGATATGGAGCTGGCTATGCAGCCAGAGAAATCAGTTCAGATTCCAGCACTTCCCCAAATTCAATCCCCAGCGGCTGTTAAACCGCAATTTTCACACCAAAGCCAAATTCAAAAAGGAAAGAGAAAATGGAATACTGGAAATCAACCTATCAAGAAGCCATGGTATGGGCAGAGTCAGCAGCAATCGACCCAAGTAAAGTTTAAGGTTCCTTTTGTTGGTCAAGGAAGTTCGTCTCAGAGACAGCAAGGAATTTCTGCATGTCCCAAGTGTGGAAAGATGCACCAGGGAATTTGCAGAGCAGGAAGTAATAATTGCTATGCATGTGGGCAACCAGGGCATTATTCTTATCAGTGCCCAAATAGGCAGCAAGGGACTGGTGGAGAAAAACCTAACCAGTATCAGCCTCCGTATTTAAAGGCCATTGAAGGAGTCCCACAGACGCAGCAGCGTCCGCGCCAAGTGCCTCGCCCTCAGCAGCAGCAGCAGCAGCCAAAGAAGCAGCAAACCATGCAGCAAGATCGGCAGCATCATCAGAGAATTTTTGCTCTTGAGCAGAAAGCAAGTGTCAAAGATCAGGGCAATCTGGCAGGTATGGGTCAGATAAATGATGTACCTGTTATAATTCTTTTTGATACCGGTGCATCACATTCTTTTATATCAAATGCATGCGTAGATACTCTTGGCCTTAAAATAGAGAAAGCTAATCAGAACTTAAGAGTATCGACCCCTGTAGGTAAATCTACCTCAGTCACGCATGTTTGCCCTAATCTAGAATTTGAGATTGGTCTCCTTAAGATGTCAGCTAAGACCCTAAATCTAATTCAAATGTGGGACGTAGACATCATTTTGGGAATGGATTGGTTAACCGAAAATTTTGCTACCATTCGGTGTAAGCAAAGGCAGATTTATTTTCATGCCCCTGGAAACGAGCCAACACTATTCTTTGGAATAGAGAGAAGCAAGAGAGGAATGCCGATTATTTCGGCAATTCAAGCAAGAAGACTGTTGAGAAGAAAAGATGTGCAAGTATATCTTGTTTATCTCAACAAAGATGAAAACCAAGAGAAGAAAATTGATGATGTAGCAGTAGTCCGAGAATTTAAGGATGTTTTTCCTGAAGTTTTGCCAGGATTACCACCAGATAGGCAATTGGAGTTTACCATTGATCTTGAACCTGGTTCAGCCCCAATATCAAAGGCGCCGTATAGAATGGCCCCGAAAGAATTGCAAGAATTGAAGATCCAGTTGCAAGAGTTGCTTGATCTTGGATTTATTAGACCTAGTGTTTCCCCGTGGGGAGCACCAATTTTATTTGTCAAGAAGAAAGACGGTAGTCTAAGAATGTGTATAGATTACCGAGAATTAAACAAGTTGACATTAAAGAACAAGTATCCTTTGCCAAGGATAGATGATTTGTTTGATCAGCTCAAAGGAGCCAGTGTATTCTCAAAGATTGATTTAAAATCTGGCTATCATCAGTTAAAGATTCGTCAAGAAGATATTCCAAAAACTGCTTTTCGAACGAGATACGGCCACTACGAATTTGTAGTAATGCCGTTTGGATTGACAAATGCTCCGGCGGTATTCATGGATCTTATGAATCGAGTTTTTCATGAATTCTTGGATAGATTTGTCATAGTCTTTATTGACGACATTCTTGTGTATTCAAGAAGTGGGCAGGAGCATGAAGAACATCTCAGAATTGTCTTAGAAACGTTGAGATCAGAAAAGTTGTATGCCAAATTCAGTAAGTGTGAATTTTGGCTGAAAGAAGTAAATTTCCTCGGACATGTTGTTTCTTCCGAAGGAATTAAAGTAGACAATTCTAAAGTGCAAGCAGTTCAAGAATGGAAATCTCCAAAGTCACCCCATGAGATTCGTAGTTTCTTGGGTCTAGCAGGTTACTATCGGAGATTCATTGAAGGATTCTCAAAGATAGCAAGGCCAATGACCCAACTCCTGAAGAAAGAATCGAAGTTTAAATGGTCTCCTGAATGCGAGGAAAGTTTTCAAGAGCTTAAGAAGAAACTAACCACCGCTCCAGTTCTAGCAGTGCCAGAAGCAGACAAAGATTTTATCGTTTATACGGATGCATCAAAGAATGGATTGGGTTGTGTCTTGATGCAAGATGGCAGAGTTATTGCTTATGCGTCACGACAACTCAGACCTCATGAGGAGAATTACCCAACTCATGATTTAGAGTTAGCAGCAGTTGTGCATGCTTTAAAAATTTGGAGACATCATCTTTATGGAGCTAAGTGTGAGATCTTTTCAGATCATAAGAGCCTCAAATATTTCTTCGAGCAAAAAGAGTTGAATATGAGGCAAAGAAGATGGCTTGAGTTGGTAAAGGACTACGATTGCAAAATTTCCTATCACCCAGGAAAAGCGAACGTAGTAGCCGATGCCTTGAGTAGAAAGAGCAGAACTGAGTTAGGATTTCTGCTCACTCAAGAAAAAGAGCTTATTAAAAGTTTCAAAAAGTTAAGAATAGAAGTGGTTCTACCACCTCAAACTACAGAGCAAATAATTGCAGCTTTGAAAATAACTCCAGATTTGAAGATGAGAATTTCAGATGCTCAAAGAAAAGATGAAAAGTTGGAACATTTGAGACTCAAGATTCGCAAAGGAGAAACTGAAAATTTTCATGAAGCTGGAGATAACACTCTTCTATTTAAAGAAAGGATTTGTGTTCCAGATAAAGAAAATTTAAGAGCCGAGATCATGAGAGAAGCTCATGAAACGCCTTATACAGCTCATCCTGGAAGCACCAAAATGTATCAAGACTTAAAGCAGAAATTTTGGTGGGAAGGAATGAAGCGAGATATAGCTTCATTTGTAGAGCGATGTTTAGCGTGTCAGCAAGTTAAGGCTTTACATCAACGGCCTTATGGAAAGCTCCAGCCGTTGGAAACTCCGGAATGGAAATGGGATGGTATTACAATGGATTTTGTAACCCAGTTACCAAAGTCTAAGAAAGGAAACACATCCATATGGGTAATAGTGGACAGATTGACAAAATCTGCTCACTTTATACCAATTCCAGAAACATACGGAGCAGATAAATTAGCCCAGCTGTACGTTCGAGAGATCGTGCGTCTGCACGGTGTACCCAAGTCGATCACTTCAGACCGAGATTCAAAGTTTACTTCTCGTTTTTGGAGAAGTTTACAAAGGGAGATGGGTACCAAATTAAATTTCAGCACTGCATTTCATCCTCAGACGGATGGTCAGTCCGAAAGGACAATTCAAATTCTGGAAGATATGCTTAGAACTGTTGTGTTAGACCAAGGTAACCAATGGGAGCAAGTTTTGCCTCTCGTTGAGTTTGCATACAACAACAGTTATCAAATGACAATTGGCATGGCGCCCTATGAAGCTCTTTATGGAAGAAAATGTAGGTCACCGCTTTATTGGGATGAAGTGGGTGAAAGAAAAGTTTTAGGGCCCGATGCTGTTGAAGAGATGATCAAAATTGTCCGTCAAATCAAGCAACGGATTAAAGAAGCGCAAGATCGTCAAAAATCCTATGCAGATTCTCGAAGATCTGAATTAGAGTTTGAAGTAGGAGATAAAGTATTCCTAAAAGTTTCGCCTTCGAAGGGAATTTATAGATTTGGTGTAAAAGGAAAGCTTAAGCCACGTTACATAGGACCATATGAAATCCTGGAAAGGATTGGTCAAGTAGCGTATAAGCTAGCTTTACCACCAAGTTTTGGAAATTCGCATAACGTGTTTCATGTATCTCAGTTGCGCCGATACATGTTCGACCCTAAGCACGTTATTCAACAGGAAGAAGTAGTCCTCGAACCAGACCTCAGTTATGAGGAGAAACCAGAAGCGATCTTGGATCGAAAGGTCCAGGAGTTGAGAAACAAGTCGATCGTGTCAGTAAAGGTTAAGTGGAAACACCACGGGTTAGAGGAATCTACATGGGAACTTGAAGATAAGATGAAAGAGAAGTATCCCGAACTTTTCTTTGAGGTAAGCAAATTTCGGGACGAAATTTATTTTTAGGGGGAGAGAATGTAGTATCCCGCCTTTTTCATAACCAATCTTAGTAATTAATTAAGATAATTAACTAGAATATTTAAAATGCGAGAATTTAGTATAAAGTTAAGTCCCGGCAGATAAATTTATTCGGCAGCCCTAAATTGCTGAATTTTGATGAATATAGTTTTATTTTAGTTTCGGTTAATCCGAAATGAAATATTAAAGTTGTTTATGATTATGTGCTATTATATTTGCATTATATGTGAAATATGTGCCATTTTTGAAGTATTTGATTTTCTAGGGATTTATAAATTTTCTCCGGCAATTTATTTAATTTTCGGTTTTTAATTCCGGAAATTTTTAAAGGAAGTTTATATTAGGGTTTGAGAAACCCTAATAAATTTATATGTATCGAGAGCCTTTTTATTTAAAGCCTCTATGATTATTTATATGATGAATGATCAATTAATTAGAGAATTAATTGATCGTTTAAAATGAGATTTTTATGCTTAATGTTTAATTAATTAATTTGATGTTTAATTAATTAAATAAGTTAAGATATTAAGCATAATTTTTTTTTTTCCTAAGAAATAAAGCTTGTAATATAAGCTTAATTATTATCTCCTAGTTAAATCTTGATTGATAATAATTAATGATTAATTTAGTTATTAATCTAAGATTAGTAATTAAATTAGCACATGATAAATAACTAACACTAATACCTATTATTTAATTTCTAAATTGATGCCACCTAAGCTTATCCCCAACATAATGATGAAGGATGTTGGGTGACTAAGCATGTAAGTTAGCAAGATTCAATGTATTCTTATTAGATAAGTTAGTATTTAATTAAGGCATCTCTCATCTCTTCTATCTCTCATTTCTCTCGCTGCAAACACGATATACACACACTCAAACACACACTTAAAAACACACTAAACAGGGGATTCACATCCACAAGTAAAGAGAAGGAATCAAGATTTATTAGTCAAAGGAAGTAGTAGTAAAATCATCTCAAGAGGTGAGATTTCTCATTAGTTAAGCAAATAACTCAAGGTTTAGTATCAAATACATATTTAATAAATTTTTATAAATTTCGAAAATTATATATATGTTGTAATATGGATTTGATCTTCAAGTATGATGATTAGGGAGTAATTTAGATTACATTTCTATGATTTAATCATTGAGAAATCAATCCTAGCATCAATTTTTATTTTTCGAAATATATATGAAATAAACTAGAAAATTTATTTCTTTGATCCTATAGTTGAATTGATGAATTATATGAGGTTCTATGATGATTATAAGCATGTTTATATATTGAGTTAAATGTTTGAAGCATAATTGTTTTAAGTTGTGGAAATTTCGAAATATCTAGGGTTTGAAATTTGAGCTTTTTGATTTAGATGTTAAATGATGAAATTAATGATATAATTGAGCTCATAATATTTAATTAAGTATGTGAGAATTTTGTTAGAATTTTTAGAGCTCAATTTCATAATTTTAAGAATGTTCAGCATTTAAAAAAAAATAAATTAAAGATAATTATTTAGAGCATAAATTGATTAATTGAGATTATAATTAATCTTTAGATTATTAATTATACATGTTGAAATTTGAAATGGATAAAAATAAATAAATGTACCCTATTTATCATAAGGGCCGAATATATATATTAGGGTTTTTATTTTATCCAATCAAATTAAGTGATTAAGCTATAAATATAGCTTATTAATTATATTAACATGATTGGAAGTGATTAGAATGAAATTTGGATTTTAATTCTTAATTTATCAAAAGGACAGAAATATATATGCACAATAAAGACATGTATTTGATTTTTAATGAAGAAAATAATGTTAGAAATGGAATCTATGTTAAAAATTAAGTGACGTAGAATTTTTAGGAAATTTAATAAAGTTTGAAATTTAGAGTTTCTAGAGTTTAAATTGCTTGATTAAGTCAGCTGGATCCAGCCAGCTTGATTAAGTCAATTTGGATCCAGTGGATTTACCCAAATTGGACCTCAATTTGGATTTACTTGGACCTAGTCATTTGGATTTACCATTGGACCCGGTCCAATTTGGATTTACTCAATTTGGACACGATCAATTTGGATTTACCTGAACCCGATCAATTTGGATTAACTCGGTAGGTCCGGCCGGCTCGGTTTTCCGGCCCATTTCGGTTTTCCAGATAACTCAGTCTTTTTCCAGTCAGCTTGATTTATCCAGCTGATCTTTGCTCAACTTGTTTTCAGTTGTTTCTTTCGTAAACTCAAAAGTTAAATTATTAGTTATTTTTCCTAATGATTCGTTAATGATGAGTTTAAGTATTAATGATATGATAAGCTTAAGTGGTTAATGATGAAATAGGTGATTATAAGTTTTTAAATATGTCCTGAAGTTATAATCGATTAATTATCGATTAAAAAATTAAGTAAGAAAGAAAAAGAAATTAGACAAGTTTAGTTTCTAATTGCCGAGAGAGAAATCCTAGAAAAGTCGGATTAAAGAAGAAAATATTAAATATAGCAGCGGTATTCCTTATTTTAATATTTAAACTTTTCTCGCTCTAATATTTAAATTAATTCTTAAATTGAAGGATCTAGCGGAATCATAAATTAAGGAAAAGCCGAGAAGTAAGCTAGTAGATAAAGTCGCCAGTTCAGGTGGGCTTTCTGAACTAAAGAAATAAAGAATGTGATATTATGATTATATATATGTGTGATGATTTTTAAATTGATTGACTTGCCAATGTTTAAAGTGTTTTTGTATGATACCCTCTATCAAGGAAAGACGAATTCGGTCCTACTTAAGGTGGGATTTGTGTACACTATGTTGTAATCGGGAGCCTTCCTTTTTGGTGGGACGATTACAAGTGTTTGAGAAGGAGGCCTACTTCTCAACACACAAAAGTTATAGTAGATGTGGTACATACATAAAAAGTATTTTGACTGATCATTTATATGAAAGAAAAAGGTTTTGGCAAGCACAGGTTTGTTTTTAAGTATATATATAAATACTTGTGCTATGCTTTATGGCAAGTTATCAATCTATAGCTCTAAGCAGCAGTTTTCAATTATTTTGGCATGTGTCCACTGAGTGCGAAAGTACTCAGCCCTGCATATTATTTCTAAAATGTGCAGGTTAGCTTGGATGGGAAAGGAGTGTGCTGGGCGGACTTTTTGTTGTTGACCTTTTGAGATTTTGTTGATATTGAGCAGGGTTGTATGTCTTCATACATATAACCAAAGATGTGTTATGTTTTTCCGCTGCAACACTCTGAACTTATTCAGTAACTGTTGTTCTATTATGATGATTGGATCTATGACTTGATAAACTTTGTTTCTGTTGCTAAAACTCTGATACGAGATGGTGTTGTATTTTTGACCATTCTCGTTATTTTGGTTTTGAACTTGAAAATAATTATTATTGATACCGTTGCTTGATATTTGATTCAGATTGAGTTTGCCTTGCGAGTATGATTAATTGAATGATTGATTTTGTTGGATAACTGGGTCGTTATCTTGTTCTTTGGTTAATCATAAATTGTGTACGTCGTGGGACCCACCGGCTTGGTCATCTTCATTCTAAGTCGGGCTGCGACAATATTGTTCCAAGAATTGGTGTATTAGGCGCCACTTTTTAGGTGATTAAATAGGATTAGTTTAGGCTATCTTAGGGATTCCCGGGAGAATTAGAACTGGGCCTCCATATTTAATTTAATCCAAGTATTTAAGCCCAAACACTCTTAAATTAAATAAAATATTAATTCACTCCATTAAAGAATTAATATTGAACTGCCCGTTCAATCCGATTTACAAATCGGGCTCATTTCCAATTAATTATTTCTTGTGTTTAAGATATCGCATGTCCATTAATTAATTTAAGCTATTGACAACTTTCTAATTAATTAATATCTTATCCAAGAGTAGTACAACTCAACTTTACTATTATATCGGAAATTAATCCACTTGCAAGGTTTAATATAATAATCCTTTTGAGCTCCTCAAGGGGACATCATCAACTCGGTACACCGAGATACGATTTCTAGATATAATATTAATTATCATATAAATAATATTATCACCCAAAATATCGAGGATGTTGAGTTGCATTAACTCTCACTCATTGATAAATCAAAGCAATAATAATTATAAATATATAATTAAGTATTATACAACTAGAATTAAGAAATAATAATTAATCGAGATCTTTAATTATCCACTTAAGTCAATATAGGATAATTAATCTCACCGTTGATCATGTTCAATGTATACGAAATACACTAACATAAGCTAATAACCAAGACCAACTATTTCAAGCTTATATTACAATCTACCAAATAATTGTCCATTAATTATTTAGATTGTGAACTCTTTTATTACTTTATAAGCATTACGATAATATGATCTTTCGTGTGACACAACACTAGAGTTGTCAACTGGGTCGGGCCGGCCTAGCCCGACCCAGGCCCGGAACGGGCTTTTTAGTGTTTAGCCCAGCCCGGGCCAGGCCTACTAATGCAACGGGTCGGGCGGCCAGGCTTTCCTAAAAAATAAAGCCCATCTTAGGCCCATGAAAAACAAAGCCCGGAATGGGCTAGGGTCGGGCCCAGTTCTGGGCTGGAAATTAGGCCCATATGGGGCCCATTTCAATGGCTGGCCCAAGCCCAAGCCCACACATTTATTGAACCGGGCTGGGTCCGGGCCGGTCCATACCGGGCTTGGACCGGTTTGGGTGGGCCGGCCCAGTTGACATCTCTACACAACACACCATATTATCTATACTATAAAGTAATTGGACTTTATTTACATAATATAACGCGAATAATTATGTAAATCATGTGACAATAATATTATCTAGGAAATAATATAAAATATACAAAGCACATATAAAAGTATGCTTTTCAGTATATAACTCCAATACTTTGCTTGAGTCAACTCATCTTCCTTAGCTCCGTTGGATCTACTTGGCTGGGTCCGTTCTGCTTGACACTCTTAAGTAGGGTCAACTCTGCTTCATCCTTGGGTTGGCTCAGCTTAGTTGATCTCTGCACAGCTGTGGACTCCTCAGCTGATCTTCGCTCAGCTGGGTCTTCTGCTGTCTTCAGTGTCTTCTCCTGTAACCTTAGAAAATCTATAAGCTCAAATAGGTGAGCTGGAAGAACAACTTAGGCTTGCGCAATCATCTACTAGGTTGATGATTCCAAAACCTAACTCAGAAAAACAGTGTAAGCAAATAAACATTTAATAACTCATAGAGTTCAGAGCCTGAACAAAGAGTTATTGTTATCAGGATGAGCACTACAAAAAATAGGTAATTTATCATCTGACATTACCAACGGACCGGAATCCGTTGGTAAATACCGACGGATTACCGACAGAAAAAATACGGGTTGCCAAAAAAATATTGCCGACGGATTTACCGACGGACACGCCGTCATTAAGATTACCAACGGACGAATCCGTTGGTAAATTAATTTTAAAAAAATAAAAAAATAATATATAAATATTCCCGATGGATTTACCGACGGACACGCCGTCACTTAAGTTACCAACAGACGTATCTGTTGGTAAATTAATAAAAAAAAAATAATATATCAACATTACTGACGGATTCGATCCGTTGATAATATAAAATTAAAAAAAATTACACTTCAGATTTTTTTTCTTTTAGGGGGGTTTATTGGTTGTGGAGTCTGTAGGATTTTTTTAGACTTTCAAAGTGTGGGGGTATTCAATCCGGATTTTTAAAAGTCTTTAAAAATCATGAGGCATTCAATACGGATTTTAAAAAGTCTTAAAAAATCTTTAGGTATTCAACAGTCTATGAATTTTAATACTCTATGGATTTTCTTTGATTCTCTTCCAAAAATATAAATAGATTTCACTCTCCAAAATCTCTTCTAACAACCAGAGATTTCTACGTATTCTCTCAGAGAACTCTGAAGATGAAAGGTCAGAACAAAAAATCCTTCGTTGTTCTTCTTCTAAAAAAGAACTCGGAAGGTATATATGTCTTTCTTCTCTTTCTTCAATTTTGTTCGTCAAATTTTGTTTAGAATTTAGAGAGGCCATTTTCTCATCACCTAGTTCCTATAAGTAGTATGAAGGTGTACGCCTATTTCTTGCGTGTGGTTAACGGAGACCTAGTTCTTCTATATCATCTTCTTTTAATAAAATTTATTAATTCCGGATTAATCAAATCTTTTTCTCGGAGCAGTAAATTTAAATTTTTAAAAAGATTTAACATTTTCCTTTCGTTGATGCTTGATCCTAAGTGCTGCTATTGGTTTGTGAAAGTTTCATACAGAAGAACTAGTGCTTTTGAGTAGATGGACAGATAGGATATTATTTGCCTGGTTAATTAGTCTAATGCTATTGGGCTTGGGCATGATTACATCTACGGAATCTTGTTGATCTTCGTCTTTTTGTTTGATGAAAATATTGCGTATCAAAAATATGGAAAAATACAGTAATAGAATGTGATCTCAAATATGATATTTTAGTTTTGTTTTTAGCCATTGAGATCTTCAAATTCATGATTAGATGTAAACAAGATAGAGGAAGCAGTTGGAATGCATATCGTTTTGTTTTTATGCTTGGATTTGGATTTATTTATTGATTTATAGACGTATATATCATAATAAGTTATTTTGGTATTTTTTTCTAAACAATTTGGATAACTTTTTTTTTATATACAAGTGTGTTTCATATACATTTTCTTTCAAGCTCCGACTATGTTTCAACGGTCGTTGGTTTCCGGTTCGAGCGGCGGCTGAGTTTCACCCGGCGCTGGGTTGGTGGATGCCACAATCCAGTAAAGTCGATGAAAATCTATGTAAATCAATAAAAAAAGTCAGTCAAACTCTGCGTGGAGTCTATGGATTTTTTAAATCCACAGACTTCTTAAAGTCCAAAAAAATCCAATAGAATCCCAATTGAATACACCTAGGGGTGAACATTCGGTTATTCAGTTTGGTTTTGGTCTAAACCAAACCAAACCGAATAAATTAAATTTTTAAAAATCAAAACCAAACCAAACCGAATAACCGAACCGAATAAACCATTTTTAAAAGTTAAAACCAAACCAAACCAAACAAACCGAACGGTCATGTTGTTCTAAATATTTCATCCAAAATCAACAAAAATATACTTAATACAATAAGACAATAATAGTATTTTAATTTTAAAAATTAACATAATATATATATACACACACATATTATAGGAAAAGTCAAATATGTTAAACGAGCAACAAAAAGATCGGTCCATTGTCTTGTTTCATGATGTTGATATCCATGCTTTATTTCAAGTTCTATTGGGTCCGACAAGCTCTTGCGCTAAATTCTTTCAAATTATTTTTCATTATTGAGAAAAGTTATATATAAATATAATTAATCTATATATACTATATAAAAAATTAATATATATATATATATATAAATATAAAAATTCGATTTTCGGTTTGGTTTGGTTGCCAAAGCATCAAACCAAACCAAACCAAACAAATTAAATTTAAAAAAATAAAACCAAACAAATCAAATAAACCGAACAAACCAAACCAAATTCTATTTTCGGTTTGGTTTGGTTTGGTTTTCAGTTTTCGATTATTTTTGTTCACCCCTAAATACACCCCCTAAGGTTTACGCATTTCCTCACTTCTTCTGTTGTGGCCTAATTTCTCCAAACTCAATCCACCGCTCCGCCGCGACAGTCTTTCCGGTCCGGCGCCGTTCTGCTCCGTTTCATAGCCGGTGAGTCTCCCCTCTCTCTCTCCTTCTATGTTTCCTTCTCTATCTCACCTCTTTTGTGCCCTAATTTTCCAATATCTCTTTCTCTATCTCGATTTCAGCCTTCCCACCACTTTGCCAGCGCCGCCCCGCCTTCTCCATTTCAAGAGCTCTCTTGACTGCAGCCGCCCTGTGCCCTACCGCCCCTTTGCTATGCTCTGCCGGTGAGTTCTTGCCTCCCTCTCCTCTCTCTGTCTGTCTCTCTCTCTCTGAAACTGCAGCTCCGCCGCCCAATCGGACCGTTGTCCGTCCGGCCGCCCTCCCTCGCGGTCGCCCTAATCCACCCTAGTAACATGCATAAAACAAAGCGATAAAGAACAAAGCAATTTTAACGTGGTTCAGAGTAACACCTCCTACGTCCACGACCAGGTTCACTGGTAATTCACTACCACTTGGTTTCCAAGTACCAAGCAACTTCACAACTCTAACCCGAACTGTGTTCCAACATTTTGCAGGCACTGTCAAGCCTATACCTTCAGTTTCCGGGTACTGAAGAACCTAACCACTCGAATTACACGCTTCGAGCAAGCGTACCTTTTACCTAACCTTTCTGGGTTTGGGTTTGGGTATGGGATTTCTAACTATGAACGAGTTCTTACAATGAAGAACAAGGAGTAAGATGAACTCGTCCAAACTAGGCTTAAGATATTTATTCTGATCTATTCTGCCTAAGACTGAATGTGTGAACAACTAAGAACACAGCTGACTGGCTGGGTGTTCTTGAAAGATATGGCTTTGAAGATTGTTGTTCATCTTTTTGTTTTGCTCTTTTATTTCTTCAGTCATCTTGCCAGTCCCTTCTTCTTCAATGGTGGAGGAGGGATATATATAGGTGAAGATTCAAACTAGCCGTTGGAAGAGAGCCGATTGAATCTTACCTACTCTCATTGACTTCTGGCCTTTAACCTACGAAGTAGGTCTGCATCTGCAGAGGCTAGTTCTTCTCTGAATTGACTGCGTCAGATAAGATCTTCTGACATCGGGATCTTGTCTTGGAGAAGGTCTTCGTCTTCGAGCAGCTAAGCTTCTCTGTTGTGTCTTCAGTGGCTTGGACTCTGCTACGTCTTGACTCTGAGCTGTGTCTTAGACCTGTGCTGTATCATTAACCTGAGCTGTGGCTTCAACCTGAGCTGTGTCAATAACCTGAGCTGTGTTTTAGACCTGAGCTGTGTCATCGACACTAAGCTGGGTCTTTTACATTGAGCTGAGTCTTTGACACTGAGCTGAGTTTCCGTCACTGAGCTGGGTCTTGATACTTTAGGATCTTTGACTCTGCTTGGTCTGCTTAACTGAGTCTGCTCTGCTGAATTCTTTAAAGCTGTCTGCTTAGCTGTGTCCGTTTCATTGTATCTTCTGCAATGTCTTCTGCTGTCTTCAACTCGTACCTGTAAACTAAGAAACTCTATAAGCTCAAACAGGTGAGCTGAAAAAAAAATGCTTAGGCTTGAGCAATCATCTACTCGGTTGGGGTCAGCTGGGTTTTGGTATCAAATCAAAACTCTATTAATTTTCCCAACAATTTCCCCCTTTTTTATGATGCCAAAACCTAACTGAGAAAAACAATTTACTTTCACCTTAACAAAAAAAACGGGTTTTCAAAAGTTTAAACATTCACAGCAGGAAAAATCAAATTCAGAGTTCAGTGCCTAGAGAAAGAGTTATTGTCATCAGGGTGAGCTTGAGATAAAAGCGAGCTTTTCATTAATAAAGGATATTTTACAATTTTACAATTACAGAAATTCAAAAGACAAAATTTCCAGATGGCTGGGTCATCAACTGAGCTGCTTCCTTTGCTCATCAATCTGATGGTCAGTCTTGAAACCATATCTGTTGAAGATGAACTCTTCCAGTTCCTTCCATTCTGCTTGATTCTTTGATTTGGAAATTCTTCTTTCGCCAGCTCAGTGATGAACTTCTTTGATAATCTGGGCCTTGTCAGGAAGGTTCGTTCCAGCTAGAGATGGAGGCTTCAATTGCTTGAATTTTGGAGCCTTTAGCTAGATATTGTTTCTCTTGGCATATAGGGCAATTGATCTTGCCATCATTGGATCTGTCTCATGAAGTTCGAGGAGATAATCCTGGAACGCAGTTTTTGGATCCATGCCTTTGTACTGATTCAAGTAGTAGAATTCTTTAATGAATTCTGATTTGCATCGTTCCCAGTTTTCATCTCAAACCTCCAAGTTCAAACCTGAGATCTAGAGAAGAGAGTCCCTGAGATCATCTCAAACCTCCAAGCTCCACTGGAAAGCAGCGTCAACGACTTATCCAGCCAGCTGGAAGCTCTCCAACAGCAGACTCTCTCCAACAGAACTGACATTCACCAGTTGTTCAATCTCTACAAAGAGCTGGACAATCAGTTCAAAGCTGGAAGCAACAGCACAACACAACTCAATCTCGTCACAGCAGACAACTCAGCCAAGATTGCTGATATTGACAAAGCCCTGGCCCAGCTGAATGATACAGTTGTCAACCTCTCCTCCGCTCTTGTTGATAATGCCAAAAAAGGGGAAGGTAATGACAAGAGAAAAACATCAAGGACGGGCAAAGGGAAAGTTGTAGCTGAAGTCGAAATCCAAGTGATGCAGTCTGAGATTGATGAAGTTGTTGCTGAGCTGGATGAAGAAGAACCAGCTGGACGGAAAGGAAAATGGAGCAAAATGATCATCCCTCTTGCCAAAGCTAGTGGAGCCACGCCAGAACAGTTCAATGATACTCAATGGCTCTGCAACTTTGTGAATCAACAAAAGCAAGAGATGAAAAGCTTTCAAGAACCGCAAAAGAAGAAAGAAAGTTTGCTCAATGCCGAAGAAAAGAAGCAGAAGAAGAAAAGAGCAAACATAAGAGCAGCAAAGAAAAAGTCTCAGATGCCAATGAACTGGAGAAGAATAGATGAATGGATCCCAGAAGAGTTAAACGACGACTGGGAACATACAAAATTTGAGTTCATTGAAGATTACTACTATCTGGGAGCTTACCCTAATACGTCCCCAGATGTTGCTTTCAAGATGCATCTCAATGAGCTTTTTCATCAAGATAGGATGACTGCGAAAGCATTCTTCAATGCTGCAAGTACCGCAAAGATCCAATTCACTGCTCCCCAGCTGTATCATCTCCAGCCTCCGCTGATACCTGGAACTCATCTTCCTGACAAATCGAAAATTATCGCAGAAGTAAATAGATAGGCAATCAGGAGAAACATTTCCAAGGTAAACAACGAAGAAGAATACAGGAAGCTGGAACAGATGATATTCAACCGGTACAGGTTAAGAACAGATGAGCAGCTGGAAGAAGATAGACTGAAGAATCAGCAGCAGCAGCAGAAATGAAGACCCAGCCAACTGGGATTTAATTTCTTTTTCTATTTTTTTCATTTTGTTAATCCTATAATTCATGTAATCATCTTTGTGGATTAATAAAACTGAAATGTTTTTGCTCTCAAGCTCACCCTGATGACAATAACTCTTTGTCCAGGCACTGAACTCTGAATTTAATCTTCTGCTGAAATTTTCTTATCTTTTTTTTTAACACACTTTCTCATTTAGGGGGGAGTAGGTTGTTTTTCTCAGTTAGGTTTTGGCATCATCAAAAAGGGGGAAATTGTTGGGAAAATTCTAGAGTTTTGATTTGATTCCAAAACCCAACTGTTCTCCAACCTAGTAGATGAATGTACAAACCTAAGTTAAGCTTACCAGCTCGCTTGTTTGAGCATTAGATTTTCTAAGTTTACAGGTAAGGAAGCTGAAGACGAAAGAAGACCCAGCTGAGTAATCAGCTGGACCCAAAGTCAGCAGAAAGGTTTCTTAGCTGAACAGAGTTCAAAGACTGAGCTGAGTCAGACTGACTCTCAAGAAAAGAAGAGTGGATCCAGCCAAGGAGATCCAACGGAGCAGAATAAATTGAGCTGACTCAAGTCTAAGAGAGTCAGCTGAGCAGACAAAAAGGGAACTAACTCTGAAGTCGTCACTTCAAGTCAGTTTACCCAATCCAGCTCTAAATTCAAAAACCAGCTCAAAAGACAGAAATCCCGGTGTCAGAGGAAGTCAATATACCTCGACCAATGAGGGATCGACATCTCAGCATCCTAGAAAGGCGAACCTAGGATCTGACACAGTGATGAAGACAGGTGAAGATACGCTCAACGGCAGATCGACAGATCAGAGAGTAGGTAAGATTCAAACGGCTCCTTCAATGGCTAGATTTGAATATCTACCTATAAATACCAGTCTTTAACCTCAGAATCAGACACAAAAAACTCTCTACAAGCTTTCAACCTCTCTGAATCTCTCAAGTTTTAAAAAGCTCTCTAGTAGTTATTTAACTCTTTGAAGAACACTTAAATTCTTAAGTGTTTACTTTCAGAAACTGCTTTAGTTTTTCGTCTGATCAATAGGTAGAAATCATAGTAAATCTAAAGCCTAGATCTGAACGAGTTCATCTTCCAAAGTTCTTCATTGTAAGAACTCGTTCAAAGTTGAAAACCTAAACCCTCCTTTACCCAGAAAAGGTTAGGTCAAGGTTACGCCCTCTCGAAGCGCGAAATTTGAGTGTAAGGTTTTTCAGTACCCGAAAACTGAAAAGATATAGGCTTCTACAGTGCCCGTAAACTGTTAGAACACAGCTCGAGGTAGAGCTGCGAAGTTGCTTGGTACTCGTAAACCAAGTGGTCATCCTTAGTGGATTTACCAGCTAAAACCTGGTCATGGACGTAGGAGTTCTCTTTCCGAACCACGTTAAAATTCTGTGTTCTTTATTACTTTATTCAGTCTTTGCATTTTATATATTAAAAGAACTAACCGCATTTGCACAGCACAAGTTTTCAAAGCTTAAGTTCTCTGGCTGTGTGACCCAGCCAGCTGCATTTGTTTCAAACCTGCTTAACTGAAAACTGAAACTAAGTTTTTCTGAGATTTTGTAAAGGGAACGAGCTAAGTTTTCTTTCCACCACTTTCCGCACAACCAGCTGAGTTATCAGTCCAGCTGATCACCTTCATTAGAAGTCAGCTGAACTCATAACTGAGCTCTCACTTAACTCTGTTTTAATTTGTCAATCGTTTTCAAAAATCCCTCTTCGGTGTATTCACCCCCCTCTACACCGAAGACCTCGTTCTGGGACCATCAGAAGGCCTTCTTCCCCGGTGTTATTCAGATTTGGGTCATATTGAATTAAAGTAAGAAAATGTTTACAAGCGATTATGAAAAAAAAAATTAGTAAGCACGGGCCTTTAATGAAAAACTCCCGTTGTGTTACTGTTGAGATGCCTGATAAATCCATCGAATCTATTATATGTTTTTGGCATGTGTTCACTAAGTACTTTGTACTTAGCCCTGTATATGTTTTTAAATATACAGGTTGAATGACGGGTGACGGCGGGAGTTGAGTACGTGGTTGTAAATCATCGAATAAAGCTAGTCGAGCCTCGACTTCACATCTTCATATGTGAAGTCAATCTACGTCTTTTTCCGCTGCAAACACTCTAATATGTTATAACACTTTTTGTTTAAGTATTTTGTAATTGAAACTTGAAACGACTTGTTACTTCTATATCGAGAAATCCTTCGAGATTGTCTCGCATTATATAATCAAAGTTCACTTCTACGTATTTTCTTGATGATTCAAGATTTATTCTTCATTTATTCATTAATCCCCTTTCTTTCCCGCTTCTTAATTCCAACCTCTAGTCGCACCCCGGCTTAGCCGTCCTTCGGGATTTGGGGCTGTGATAATTGCAATTTCTTCGAGCAACTCTTCCTTGCTCATATCCTTTTTGTTCTTCTTCTTCCTGGAGGACTCAGCTGACTTGACGTGCGAAGACTTCTTTGACCCGACACAGAATGCTACTTTCTTAGGAGTAGGAGTCAGCTCTCCTTCATTTTGTCTGCTTGAAGATTCTTAGATTGTAATCTTCAAGTTATACTCATTTGCTTTGAGTATGGAGAATAAGCTTTCTGACTTGAGCTCACTCAAGTCGTTTCTGCTTTGATGGACCACTTTGTAGGTGCTCCATTCCAATGAGAGTACGGAGAAAACTTTCAGGTTCTTCTCCCGCTGGGTGTACTTCCCAGTCCGAATCATCTCTATCTCGATGATTATGCTTGAGAACCTGAGCTCCATTTGTTCAATGGACTCGTTGGGCAGCTGCTTGAAGTTGTCAAACTTCTGGCAGAAAGTTGTGAACTTGTTCTCTTTTATTTCTTCAGAACCCTCGCATAGTTTCGCTAGGGTTTCCCACATCTCCTTGGCAGTCTCACAGTTGATGATCTTGCTGAGATATGCATTAGTGACTATGGAGGAGATGGTGTTTCTTGCAAAGCTATTCAGACTAGCTTGCTTTCTTTTCTCTGAGGTATACTCAAACTTCGGCTTGATGATGGGCTAATATACAGGGTCTGCACGAACTCTGGGAACGATCTCAGTTCCCGTCTTGCAGATAATGATCGGTCCTTCTGTTATCACATCCCACATCATATCATGATGCGCGCATAGAAAGCTCTTTATTCTGAACTTCCAGATAACGTAATCATCCACCGAGAATGTGGGAAGATTCCTGCTAAGATAAGAATCCATAAAAGTATGTGCAGTATGTAGTAATATGAGTTTTTCAGAAAAGAGATTTGTTCAGTTGACCACTGACAGAATGCACAAGATGGATCTCGTGTCACAGATACAACGATATTTTAAACCACTGCTCTGATACCACTTGATGGTCCCGAAATGAGTTCTTGGTGTAGAGAGGGGGTGAATACACCGAGATGAAAACTTTTGCAAGTTAAAACTTTTGAGTGTGAGCTCAGTTATAAATCCTGCTGACTTCGTTAAGAAGATGGTCAACTGGACTGATAACTCAGCTAGCTGTGCAGAATGTGGTGGTTTTAAAACTTAACTCGTTGACTTAGAGAAACTCAGCTGGAAAAAGTTATCTTTCAGTTTTCAACTTAATAAAGTTATGCAGTTTGAAAATACAGCTGGCTGGAAACTTGAAAAAAAATAACGTGCTTGATGAGTGATTAGTTCTTTAAGAGAGAATGCGGAAAATAAACAAAGCAGTAAAGAACTCAGAAATTTTAACGTAGTTTGGAGAAATTACTCCTACGTCCACGACCAGAATTCTCTAGTAAAAATTCACTAAGGATAACCACTTGTTTTCACGAGTAACAAGCAACTTCGCAACTCAAACTAGAGCTGTGTTCTAACAGTTTGCGGGCATTGCAGAAGTCTAAACTTTTCAGTTTGAGGGTACTGAAACGACCTAAGGACTCGAATT
This sequence comes from Agastache rugosa, assembly GCA_031470985.1. Lineage (NCBI taxonomy): Eukaryota > Viridiplantae > Streptophyta > Magnoliopsida > Lamiales > Lamiaceae > Agastache > Agastache rugosa. The sequence goes on from CM062604.1 coordinate 9,537,602, forward strand.
ACGCGTTTCGAGCTGGCGTACCTTAACCTAACCTTTTCTGGGTAGAAGGGTTTGGATTTGGGGTTTCCAACTAAGAACGAGTTCTTACAATGAAGAACAAGTGTTAGATGAACTCGTTCAAACTAGGCTTTGGATGAGTATTAATATCTACCTAGATTACAGACGAAAAACTGCGGTTATTTAGTCATATTTTCTCTAATTATAAATATTCCTCTAAAATATAAATGAGATATAAAAGGCACACGTCAAAATTTATTTACTTTACGTTTTCTAATGCAATTAAAATATATTGGTAATTTCAATTATGAGTTCACAAAGTCATCAAGCCAAAATACAAACATACTAGCTAATTAACATTTATTCGATGAGATTTTTCATAGGAAAAAATGTTGGATTTACAATAAGCTTGGTCGATGTAGCCCATATATGCAGCCTTAAGGCTTACTTGTACATTTGAGTGCATTTAAATTTCTCATTTGCTCCATTCATTTTCTCATTTGCTGAGAAATCTTGAAATCTCTTTCCCTCAAACATAATTGGTATTACTCTGAATCTGTATCTGTGTAACTTCAGCCATCAGAATCCGTCTCGCGGAATGGCAACGGAACTGCTTTCACTGCTCTAAACTTGCCAACATTGTTCAGATGCTCATTTTCCAGTCTAAGGAATCATAAAAACCAAGTCATGACCAAGTTACATTTCATCAAAAACTAATTAATTCCTATATTTGATTTATTACCTGTAGTAGTTCCAGTGTCCTCGACGTATGACCTCTAATGAAGCAAGCAGAAAGTCGATCAAACGTGACTCCAACATCCCCGGACTGAATTTCATTACAGCCTCCACCCATGCAACTCTTAGGACACAGTTCAAGGCCTACATATACATTTATTTTAATTATTCAGCAAAAAACAAAAAAAATAAAAAAAATCTCAAAAATGGACTTGCATGTTTCAAGTAAGGAGAACTTACAATAGATGTATAGTAAATGCCTTTCTTCTTGAGTATGAGATCATCTCTAAGCCAAGGGTTCTTAGATTTGGGGTTGAAAAGCCCCCAATCTTTGACGAAATCCCAGTAAAGTTGGTAAACTGTGGCCAAAGCTGAAGTCACCAAAACTATGATCATCCACAATTGTGATTGTTGTCTAGCGTATGTCAACCTTGCTCCGGCCGCCACCATAGCCGATACATACTTCCCAAGGTTCGCAAGGTGGTCCACATTAGCTTCGTCGAACCATCTCCTCGCGCACTAAACAATTTTCACAACATTATTAATGAGCTAGTAGATTGAGAATATTATGCTTTGTATTTGAACTTCGCAGTTAGTTTTATTATTTTTGATGTACTTTTTTTTTTACTTATAAGGGCACAACACTCTTTTTCCTCACAACGCTTTCCCTTAGGGTTTTGCGTTGAGAGATTTTAACGAGCCCTCTCCTTTGCGGTTTTATGAATTTTAGTCTATTTGTATGTAACTCTCTCATTTACTATTTTTTTTTCAATAAACGGACTCATATAGAAAATTGTAACAACATTATACATTAATCAAATATAGATTATTGTATTGTAATTAAATAGAGTTCTAAAAGCTTAATTTCTTACAAGTGATTAAAAAAAGAGCAAGTATTTGTTTCTAACCTAATCTTACTTTAACTTATTGAATTTGTCTCAATCTTTGAAAAATATCGATTTGTTACCTGATAAATATTATTCCTATATCGGACCGAATTTTTAGCACTAGAAAAATGACGTGTAATGTCAGGAGAAGACGTGTTATGGACATTCCATATGCAACTTGTATAAAATCTTGCATCTTCCGGCATTACACATTTTTCATGAGGTGTATAAGGAATTCGGTCCGATATTAAATTTGATACAACTGGGATAGGTCACATATATCAAATTAATATTAATGAGTCCAAGAATGAGATATTTTTCCTTGAAAAAATGTTTGTTGAATAGAAAAAGAAGAAAAGAAATAGAAATACCTGCATGGCTCGCCAGTAGTAGGGAGCGAAGGAAATAATATAGGCGAGCTCTCTGTATTGCTTCCCAGACTTGCAAGTTTCAAAGCGATGAGTTTTGAAACTTCCAGCAAGAAAATAGCATGCTGCTGATTCCATGTGCCTCAACAATGAAATCTATATATATATATATATATATATGAAATTCAATCAAATATGGAAGAATTAATACATTATTATAGTTTGTTAGGAATGGCATTAAACGGTTCGTTTTTTTATCTAAAAGTTTGAAATAGTACCTGACTAGTCAGTTGATCAGCCATGAAGAAATCGACCAACAAAACCTAGAAATATATCAAAATTAACAACATATTAAAATCGCTCATATATATATAGGCATAGTGGAAGCATTAAACTGATCTTGTGTAAAAAAATTAAATGACAAAATATACACCTTGTAAAATGGCGAGCAGACGATGTTGCGTATGATACGGAGGAAACAGTATCTCGTCGGGCGATAGAAGATGTTTAATGGACAAATCAGAAGCAAAGCAACACTCTGAAAACAGAAATAGGAGTACATATAAATATACAGTTCACTATATATCTTGTTTTTCGTTAAGTTATTAGTGTTTTTTAGCACTTCTTGGATAGTAAATATAAATTTTAGCGATCATTATAAAAAGATAAATTTTAGTACATTTGGACTTTTTTACCTCTTCACGATCACGGATTTATATTTGTGCTATCACCAAATAAAAAGTGTGAATGCAATTGTAATAGTTAATTTCATACTTGATCACAAATTTTAATTTGTGCTATCACTAAATAAAAAGTGTGAAATACACTTTAATAGTTTCATTTTATATGTGATTCACAAAAATATTTATGTGACATCACTAAATAAAAAGTGTGAATTCGGAAAGAAAAAAAAGGAGGCAAAAAAGTCCAAAAGTGTTGTATTATTTTTTTTTTTAAACTGAGTATTAAAATTTATCTTTTACATCCTAGAAGTGCTAATATCAATATCCACTCTTTTTCTTTTAAACATTTTGTGTTACTAACTCGAAACATGCAAGTTTGGAACTACTAGTATTTGTCGAGTGTAAATATCACTTTTGTAGACTATAACTTTGTCTACTTTTCAAGAAACAGACCACACTTTCAATATTGACATAATAGTACTTTATAAAAATTATTTTGTTCTCAAATACTGATCGCCCACTTTTCTAGGATAATCGTGTTGGCATTCGAAAATTTACGTTGCACTAGCTTAATTCCATGCAGATTTTTAACTGTCAATTCGACTATCAAGTACCGAATAAATAAGACTCAATCTACATTTCAAAACGAAACGAACACACTGTGCTATTTTCTGAAAAACGAACAAACTTTGATCCAAAAAAGTGATATTAACCCATATTAGTATTATAACACATACTTGAGCGCCAAATACTAGCATGCATGAGAGAGAGAGAGAGAGAGTCTGACCAGCAAGATTACTCCGGGGATGAAATCTACTTGATGGGGAGAGAAGCCGGTGGAGAGCAAGATGAGGTGGACGACCATGGCGGCGACGACGGCGGTCATCAAAGAGGTGCAGATAAGGAAGGCATCTCTGTACTTGAGGGCGGTGCTCGGTTGGAATTCGAAGATGAAGTTGTAGTTGATTCTTGTTCTCTTCCACATCAACAAATTACACCCGTACATGAATAAATGCAAGCTTAGCAATGCAAACACGCTGCAAAACATGAAGCATTCATTGTTTATATAATTAATTAGTCCCACTAGTTTGATTTCAGAATTCAACATGAAAAGATACTAATTAAGATCAGTGCTAAAAATACTGTAAGTGTATGTGTGTGTCTTGACTCGATGCTTATTACTAGTTCTTCAACATTTACCATTCGGTACTTTTACAATATGCTCACTCTGTGCACCAAGGGTGTGGTTTTTGGTGGATGGTACGAATTTCAAGAAAAGTAATGTAGATATTATTTGAGTGGAGAAATTGACCATCATTTTGAATTTGTGTGAAGTTTAAAATATAAGAGGGTGCGTGAGATCATTCCCTTAAATGGAAAAATCACTCTTCGTGGAAGGAGGGAGTAGGACGGAGGGAGTAGGCTGCTTTTATTCTTTTGAATTATTAATTCGATAAATTGTTCGTTTTTAAATTTTTGGAAATCTTTCAAAGTTAATCCACGACAAATTTCAAAAAACGAATCAAAATTATATTCCGAGCATCAATATTTTGGGCTTTTAGCTAATTGAATCACTTGAAGGTAAGATTAATTTCGGCTAATCCAACATTCATATTAGCATAATATAGGCTCTAACATCATAGATATTTATGTAGAAAATATTTTAGGGCTAGACAACTACAAATTAAAATTACTTGAATTTATTGGCCACCTAAATTGTCCTATTTGGGCCTCTATATTAATCTATTTAATTTTTTCCCAATATAATCTCCAAACCTAAATAAAATGGTTTGAGCCCAGCCCAACCTTACAATTCGGGTAGTTTGACCTAGCCCCAGTCCCCCAGCAAGAATAGAGTTTCTAATTTTTAATGCTATTCAAGATTTAATTTTAAAAAATCTAAAATTTGTCACATCTATAAAAGAGTAACACAATTTGTAAGAAATCGACGAGTACTTCAAAAATTCGAGTCACACGATACCCCTTTGGGTGTCTCCATAGTCTACACCTTTTTGTAATTTTCTTCGAAAGTAAAGTAGGCTTTATTGCATGCCCGATCAAGATAGACATAACAACATATGCATGTTCATCTATAAATTGTGACGTTTAAATAAATAAAAAAATACTCCCTCCGTCTACGATATAAAGTCTCATTGTGTGCTGGACACGAAGATTAAAAAAGTTGTTGGAGTTGTTGTAATAAGTGGAATAAAAGTACAATTTGAATGATAGTGTTAAAGGTACAATTTGTGGAATAGAAGTACAATTTGTAGGAATAAATATACAATAAAATACAATTTGTAGAAATAAAGGTAGAATTTATAGTGATTCATCAATGGCAAAAATAAGTAAATATATGACAGAATGGAGGGTGTGATTGTAATAGTATAAAAGTGAAGTATGACTTTTTTTTGTGGACAAATATAAATAGGTAAGTAGGACTTTATATCGTGTACGGAAGGAATAACATTTTTGATAAGTTGTTTGATACCTTTATCGCAAAATATTCGTGTTCTAATATTTTAGAATAAAGTTGAAGTGTGTAACATTGAATTATTGTATATAATAGAAGTTGCAATTGCGAACAGGAAATGTGGAAAAGTTATGAGGGTAGAATTGGAAAAACCTGAAAATAGGGTAGACGGACTCGAGATAAGTTGATTCTGTTGCAGCCGAATACATACCACTTAGATGTGCCAATATTGCGTAAACAGTGAATAATGTCACAAATGTCCCTGTGAATAAACCTGCATCGAGACGCATATTATTTTCCATTGCTATGATTTTTTTTCATAAAAAAAGTATTTTATGACTCATCATAATTATTGTGACTTATTATCATCTTTCATCTATATACATGTCTCGTTTGTTGTGTGATTAAAGTTCTACATTGCTAATATATAGGTATGGACTTTTGACATATAATAAAAGTGTGGATTAAATCTCGACCGACTTTTGCAAATATTTCACTAAAAAAATTTATCCCTTCGTCCCACTTAATATGTCTTGTTATTATTCGGCACAAGTATTAAGGAGAAGGATAAAAAGTTAGAAAGTGGGTGGGTCTCACTATTTGGAACAAAACAAGTTCAATGGGACAACCAAAAAATGGAAGGAAGACAAGTTCAGTAGGATGGAGAGAATATAAAAATAGGCCGATCGTTAATTTTGTTTTTCGATTTTATTATCGAAGCAAGCTTTTGATGTAAGAAAAGTGAATGTGGCACTAAATTTTGGCTAAAAAAGCCTTACTCAGATTCTATTCACGTGTCTCACTCGTGCTCCATATTTTAATGGTGTTTATTATAATACAATGAATCATAATTAATATTGATATTTATATTTATAATTAAAAAAATATGTTCTAATAGAGTATGATAAACCATGTATAAAATTAAACTAAACCACAAAAAATTGAATTTGAAGAAAAAGGTGGATGGCATATTAAAAAAATAATGATGGTACACAATGAGACACCAAAAAATGGAAGGATCCAAGTACAAAAAGTTATAAGAGCTCCAAATTCAGCCATCAACCCCAATCCAATAATCAAATAAGGCAAATGAACAATTTTGTATTTCACGGTTTTTCGCTGAAGACTTTCTCCAATGATAGAATTAAAAAGAAAATATTCAGAAGTCATAATTTATTTGAAGAAAAAACTTGAAAGGCATGCGGATAAAAAATATAATTGAACTATATTAATTAGTATAAGACTTTTTTTTTTTTTGTTTATTTTGCATATACGTATATTATTGTGCATGTAATGTGACGCTTAAAAGACATATTTTTACTTGTGCGATTGTATCTTTTGCATTAGTGGGGAAAAAAGGGTTTCCATCACATCAAAAAGATTTTCAACTCAAAAATATATAATATGCTAAAAATAAACAAGAGAATTAAATAGTAATCTCACCAACAAAAAAGGTAACCATGTGAGAATCTTTTTGCTGTTGAGGTCTCAAGAATTTCATTGCCTTTTTCCTGTCACTGTTGGCAAAGTGCTGCGTGAATAAGGACTCCACTTCATCCATTAGTCTTACCACCTTTCCTTTCCACAATGCAACACCCACAATTAATCATTATTTAATTTATTGATTACGTATCCATCAATTATGCCACTCAGAAATTTATATAGAATAATGTATAACCAATTTATATCAGTTCAAATCATAATAGGTTCTATATTTAACTCATTATGCTGACCAACAATCCATGTATAATTAATTACCAATAATGGCTGGCACTATATATTCTTATTCATAATGTGTATCCCACATTGATTTGCACTCAAATAAGATGGTGGAATTTAATTTATTGAGTCAAATTCTCTTAAATACTTCTATCTATTTGCAACTGTATAACTCAAATTAAATTAAGATCTAGCTATATGCTACTCCTTCCGTCTCATTCATCTTAACTTTTACTGTTTGATACAGTAATTAAGGAAAAGGGTAAAAAGTTAGAAAATGGGCATGTCCCATCACTTTTGAAAAGTTAATTGTTTCATTTTTTGAAAGGGAGCCAAGATGAATGGGATAGTCCAATAAGGAAAGAGAGCCAAAATGGATGTAATTAAGGAAAAGAGTAAAAAGTTAGAAAACAGGTAGGTCAGTTCACTTTTGAAAAGTTAGTTCTTTTCTCTTTTTGGAAGGGAGCCAAGATGAATGAGATAGCCCAACAAGGAAAGGGAGCCAAAATGGATGAGACGTAGGGAGTATAAAGCAATTTATTTTGGCGACTAAATTATATATCATTCTAACCTCACGAATTTTTATAATCATTAAAACCCACGATGGAAAATACTTATCTTGAAATTCAAATTTCATGCGATTCAAAAAAAGAAAAAAAAAATCACGATGGTGGGTCAAACTTTGCATAATTTGGAGATAACTAAATTTGCAATCATCGTACCTTGTCAGAGCTAATAAAATGTGATCTTTTGACTACTTTGAGGTAACTCGCTGAAGCCTGCTGGTTTGCTACCTGATCAAAATATGAAAAAACAAATTAAATCAAGAGAAGTTGTAGTTATAATTTATAAATAAGTATTTTCATGGATATATCACTAACTATGAAACACACTAAAATGTTGATATTCTAACTCAATTTAATTTTTTTTATAGCAAAACTCAATTTAAATTTAAATGACTTAATCATCGGTATATGTTTGATGTTAATTACCTTGTCGAATTTCTTGAGGATTTTTCTAAAGGCCACCATATTCAGCGAGCTGCCAAAGAATACTGAATTCATTAGAATAAACTCATGTGGAAATTGAAAATTGAATTAAGAGAGTATTATTCGAATTAATTTTGTGTGCGTGTATACATAATAAAAAACGTTCTTGAAACCTTCATATATATATATATATATAGTGATGTTGATTTGTCTCTAGTTTATTTCCTCGAACATTTATTACACGAGTTCATGTTTTCTTCGTTTGGTTAGCATGAAAGCTGCAACCATAAAAGGTACATAAATTTCATTTTATGAGGCAGTTTTTTTGGGGTGTGATTTATCATGTGATTGTATCATACAAAATTCGTTACTCATTCAGTTGAAAAATAGTATACTCCCTCCGTTTTTCTAAATAAGTATTCTCCGTCGTCAAGTAACGCATACCAAGAAAGTCGATAAATTACTTCTTTAACCTCTAATTAAAAAAGGTAAATAATTTGCATTGATGACAGGGGTAAAATGGAAAATTTCACACTATTTTACTTTTAAATTTTAAAATAAGGCACTTATTAGGAAATAAGAAATGAGTTAAATGAGACATTTAATAAAGAATGAAGAAGACTGTTATGTCATCTCACATACATACTTACACACACTGACACACATATACATATATAACTTGAAATTATGAATGCTTTTATTTTATGTTCTTAACACTGCTAAGTATAGTAAATGCCACATTGATTCTCTCAATTTTCATAAAGAGAAATCAGCCAATTGCTGAATTAATGGCTTAATTATTAATCACCGATGCCATTTAATATTCAAAACTACTAACTATTTTTGCAACCTTTTTAGGTTCACTGCAAAAAATTGCATTTAGTGGATTATGACTCTACGCATGATTACACATATTAACAAGCAAGCATTTTTTTAAGGCAAACTACCTACTTTAAGGGGTGTTTACTTTGGGTGATATGATAGATAGATAAAAATAGTATAGGTTAATCCACCGTTTACTTTGATGGATTGATTACTTTTGAACTTGTTTGATCATCTAATGCTTCATATAGTCAATCCTATATTTTATCAATCTATCATATCACGCAAAGTAAATGCCCCTAAAGGTAATAATTGTACTACATGATACATATGCACTCGTAAATTAATCATTTTGCCTAAACATTAATTTCTAAAAGCATATGTAGACAAATTTCGATTCGGACACAAGCCAGTGTTTATGGAGCAAAACATCCTTCAAATTTTTGTTATACTAAAAAAATGAAGCATTTAATTTAATTTATGCACTTATATGAATCCAGTTATTGACGAAAACCACGGTATGTACGAACCAATATATTAAAGATCGAATTGGAGGTCGAACTGGCATAATCTCCAATTCCCGAATTTCTAGTTCAACAATATCTAAATCATCCGAAAATGGCCAATTCAGACTGGTTTTGTCAAACGGAGGTCCTGTTCGATTTTCAAGACATTTATATGAACATTGCCAAACAACGTTATTTAACGGTTCTAATCCTTTGTCCAACATTTTCTGTATCTCACTCACACTTTAAAATTATTATTTTAGATTAAAATTATTATAATATAATTAATTATAATTAGTATTTATTAATAAAAAATGAATTTAAAAAAATTATTCTTTTATTACGGAATAATCAATTCTAATAATCAATCAGCAGCTATAAATTGAAAAATAAACATTAAAATAATTAGAAACCCTTATTAGATATAATGAATTTTAATTAAGAATTAAAATTAAAATACCAAAAATTAAATCAAAGAAAATAATGAAAAAAAAAACTGAAAAATGAATAATGAGACACATAGAAAGCGTACCTATATGTTTTAAGCAAGCCAAGTCCTTTATAAAGTTCCACAAATGCCCCTCTTATCATCTTTTCTGCACACTGAATCTTCTTTCTATTGATGTATTCTCCACCTGCTTTCTTGGGGTTGTTAACTAAATCCTCCCATAGCATCGACGTTACGGCGGCGATGGTCTTCGTCGGCGTCGTTGCCGGAATATCGATTCTCATCGCCATCTTTGGCTTCCCTTTCTTTGTCTTTCCTCTTACGGCCGAGTTCACGAAATTAATCCCGTTTTTCTCCAATGCTGATATAACTTCATCTGTTTGGGAATCAGTTGGGCTCCCGCAATATTCGCTCTGGCTTTCTGCATTAAATCATGATGCATACAAGACAAATTAATTTCTAACTTATGAAAATTAAACTATAATTTGGGACACACTTTATATCATCTTTTAGGCGTTAATATTGTCTTGTCATTCTGTCCGGATGAAATCCTCTATCTTCAACTTGTGCCCCGCTCTCTGTGTTCCACAATTAATTTCGCTAGTTTAAAATAATTTGTTTAAGAATAAAATTTTAGTAATATATAATGAACCTTAATTAACATTTATTATAAAAAAAATTGGAATTAAAAAAAATTATAACCCTAATTTTGGAATAATGAACCCTAATAATTAATTAAAATTAAAAAATGTAAATCAAATATAAAAACTATATATATAAATCCTATTCAAATTGATGAACCTCATGTAATAATTTTAAAATTATTAAGAAACATTATAGATCGAAATTGAAACAAAAAAACAAAAATAACTAAAAACTAATTAAACATATATTATGGGATAAAGTGGACATCAAAATTGGGGACAGAGGATCCCAAGTGCGTTCCGTGGTATTTCTCATATTTTAACCGATGACTAACCAAAGTTTGATCTTCCTAAAAAAATAAATTTAAAAATGGTAACTCCCACGTGGCTGGTATCGAGAATATATAATTATTCAAATTCTAACAAGCGAGATCCTCTATTCTTGAACAATATTTTATCTTCTATTCCAATGGTTGAATTACCAACCATCATGTGTATTTTAAAATCTTCTTATAAATTACTATTGATTTTTATGCACAGTTAAGAAATTTATTAGAACCACATGATAGTTGTAAGATTAAGTTTAAAGATTGTGCTACAGTGACATGAACCTAAGATCTTTTGCCTCAAACATTAACTACTCTACTGCTGGGCCAACACATATAAATCGAATGATTTTGATTATTTAAATGACGTCAAACATTTTTTAATAGCTAGAGTGATCCCATCTCATGAAAATCTATAGGGTAAACCTTTTTTTTTTTTTGAGGAAAAAAATCCATTAATTAAATCTATAGAGTAAACTTATTGTCCTAGACAATACTTTTTCGCTAGATTTTTACATCAGTATATTCATGCAAAATCAGTATATTTCATATTGTTTTACTTTAGTATTAAGAATTTGTATATTTGCTCTTTATTTATAGACTGAAATCTATCATTATTCATTAAGCTAAAAGTCAAAAGTACAAAAGGAAAAGGAACAATAAATACAAACGTCATCATCTCGTTAACTGCAGATTTAAAATTCTTTTTATTTGGATCGGGTCGGATCGTATCGACATAAACAAACCGACTAAAATTTGTATCCTGCTTACTCATCTTTGAGGGGTAAAACAGTAATTTAAATTAGAATTGTCCCATGCACCATGACTCACAACTCACAACAAGATTAATGAGACCATTTTTCTATAATCTTTACTTCAAATCAACTATGCCAAAATTGTTCTTTAACTTAAATGGTAAGAAATTCTAGGAAATATTGAATTCACAAGAAAAGCAATTGTGGAAATAGCATGAAAGAAGCATATATTACGAAAGGTTGATGAACTAAATAAAAATTTCAATTTTTTTTAATAATATATCAATCATTTATAATTTTCATAATAAAATAGTTTTCCAGTCGAGTGACACCAATAATTTAAATGATTTGTCTTCATATTTTGTCAAAAATACAAAATAGAGCATAATTAAAATCTAGACAGAGCGACTGACCGGACAACTCCGAGGTCCGGCTCAACGAAGAACCGGACCGGGAGACAAATCCCGGTCCACCGCCGGTTTGGGCGCCGAAGCTTTTCCGGCGACGGTCGGCAAGGAGGCGCTTGAGGTCGAGCAAAATCTGGAGCTGCTTATTTAATATTTCGCCTCTTTCAATAAACTCACTCTCTTTACTCTTATAAAAGTGGTTCACTTTGTTGAGCTCATCATCTAACATTTCGAAGAACACCTTAACCTGTTCGTGCACCAACATATCCAAAAAAATTACACGTAGAAAATACATAGTAATATTACTAGACCAATTTTAATTAATCGTCTTCCCATAAAATTACACGTAGAAATTCAGACTGTTATTCAACCTTGTAATTTCCCTGTTTATTTGCAGAATAGATATTCATTAACCTTTACGTATAGCAAACAGATTTTTTTTTTTTTTTTGAGAGATAATATAGCAAACAGATTAAAATTTTTACCTGTTATAAAAGAGTCTTGTTTACAAAATTTGATTTGCCTATTATATCCTTATTATAATATTTTATTATTAATATCTATTATCATATGATTATTTTATGTTTGCCATATATTTTATTAAAATCTATCAATATTACGTAAAATATAAAAAGGTATAAGAAATATGAAATTTTGAAGAAACCTCATTTTCTTCGGAAAATAGCTGAACAAGCTCAGTTTCATAAACTTCAATATCTTCATCTTCTTGTCCATCATCTCCAACAGAAAGTCTACTTGTCACCTGCAATTAATAGACGAATATTAAAATAAAAAAAGATTTCGATCAACTCCACGTAATATATAATTTCATTGGTTTGAGTCGTCTTTTCTTGGTTGTTATATTTGTTTCTCCTTTTTTTTCACGATTTTCTCATGATGCATAGCGACAATAAACAAGTTTCCTGTTTTAGCGCACAAGCAACATAGGAAAACAAAAACCGAAAGACAAAAAGCGCCATTTTTATGATATCATATATAGATACTTCAATTTCCTTTTTAAATCTTTTCAACTTTTCTGACATTCATGAAAAGAGAAACATGCATCCCACTTAGTAAAATTAAAGAATATACAGAATTTTTCAGAAACATGTATATCGAAAAAGCAAAAAATTGATCAATAGTAGCTTCATTTTAGATGTTAGAGAATCGTCTGATTTCATGATCGATCTCCTAATATAAGTAACAAAGAAAATTTCAACCTCTACGCAACCAAACTTCATGGCATTTTTTTTTTCCTGCCTTTCTTCATCATGTTTTGACCGTTTGGTCGTGTTTGTATTTATTTTGATCTTTTAATATAAGTTTTATTTACCGATAAAAAAAAGAAAGTAGAATTTGAATGTGTATATACCTGAATGATTTCACGGTTTTCAACATTGCCGGAAATTTTGGAGACGAGAGCTCGTATGGGATCGAAAAGAGATCGGCCGAAATCGTAGTTAGTGTTGGAGATATGCTTAGGTTTTTTTGATAGCATGATTTTTTTGACATGCTTCTTGAGTTGCCAGTAGTTGACAAATGCATCCTTCCATTCTGGGATGAGCTGGGCTTCTAGCTCTTTCGAGAACTTCACCATGTATCCGTGGCGGCAGCGATGGCTGCGGCGGTGGCGGAGGGATGAGGAGGGGGAGGGAAAGATGAAGGAAGGGAGGCAAGAGAAATGAATTAGACAATTGTATAAATAGGGAGATTTAAGTGTAATTTGAGATAACCATTATACAGCGTGAATTGTAGTTTCTTGGTAGTTTGAGATATTGAGCCCTTAAACTATAGACTTTAAAGTTTAAAGCGTATTTTCCGTTTTCCTTGAGTGCGGGGATGTATTTCTTTATTTCATTCTAAGTAATTCTTTGTCTCATTCTTAATTTGTTTCATGGGGTCCTATTAGTTCCACATGCAATAGATCGTATGATCATTTTTTTGAAGTATACTCAATTTTTAAATAAAAATTAAAAAAATTAAAAATTAAAAATAACACATCTTAGTGAGTGTCGTTAAATTTTTAAATAAAAAATAGAAAATAACACATCTTAGTAAGTATAAGTAAGTGTTGTTATTTGTGAACACTCAAGCGATGGACCTTGATCCCTTGACGAAAAGAGACAATTTGGATCCTCTCTTTCACAATACTCTTTCACAATATTCTTGTAGTCCTTGAAGACAAATAATACACTACGATTTGTATCACATAGACTACGTTTTAAAACCGTAGTCTATGGCATTGTATAGACTACAGTTTTTAACAGTAGCCTATGACCATGTGTGTAGACTATGATACATATCTCTACGGCTTTTACGTCACATATATAGCTAGACTAGGGTTAAAAGCCGTAGTTTATCGAATAGAATAGACTACGATTTTATCACCGTAGTCTATGCTCATGAGCATAGAGTACAATATCAATCTTTACGGTTTTTAAGTCACGTATACGACTGTTTAAAATCGTCGTTTATGAACTGATTTGTTGTAGTGTAAAGTTCAAAACTTCAAATTTATATGAAATATCGTCATAAAAATTACTCCCTCAATCCCAGATTAGTGTGATTCAACTACTTTTGGCGGACGGAAGGAGTATAGTATAAATCATCGAATATCTATGCAATAAAGTTTTTTGTGGAAATTGATGTTTATATAATATAAGTATAAAAGATTGCATAATATTGTGTTCCAATTCCAACTATTAGTAAAATAATACTAAGATTAGGGTTACAAATTTATATCAAGCGTACATATTTACAGTGGAGTAGCGACTTGCGAACTCACGAGTTGAGCTTTATTGAGTTTATAGGTCAAGTCAAATTTTGAGTAAGTTGAAGCACACCTAGATATAAAGACCGCGTACTCTCTGGGCACTTAATTGGGTGTCGATTAACCTAAAACAAATATAGCAGTGTGATCCCAAAGTTGAATGATTTGTATCAATTAAGTAACAATTTATCTTTTATTAATTTAAATATAATATATAGTTTATTTTATTTATAGAAAAGTTTCGAGATCTATAAATATCATGTTTTTCTTGATGTGTTGCACCTAGAGCTGTCTAAATTGACTCAATTTATCCCATCCGATGTGGGTTGGCCCTGCCTACCCGTGTTTAGGGCTGGGTATGGCTCAAAATTTAGGAGCCCAAAAATATCGGGCTTTTTACCCGGCGCAGTGGCCTGACGGGCTGATCGGGTCACTGGCCAAAAAACCATAAAATCACGGGCCAAATTGTCCGGCCTGGTAGATGGAATTGACCAGGAGATGTTACTTGTCCCACCGTTGTCCAGTTTTTCGCAATGAGATATCACTTGTCTTTTTTCTTGCCAATTGTATCAATTATGGTCATATATTTTATGTAGATTTCACAATCAGGTTTTCTGCATAAATATTGTTAGAATGTTTCCCTAGTTTTAATTTTTTTTTTTAGAATATAGATTCAAAATAATGAACTTAAAAAAAATAAAATAAAAACAAGGTGCGTTGAAATTTGATAAATTGTTCATGATTGAGTATAAAAGGTGATTAATTAAGGTTATAATTTTATACAATGTTTAGGGCTGGGTCGGCTCGGTGGCCCGATAGCCCGTAAAGGTCTGGGATTTTCGACGACCCGATTACTAAAATTTATACATTTTTGGGGTTTTAATTAATGAATATGATTCATTAAAGGAAAAATATCACTTTTTAGACTAATATTTCATACTCCTTTCGTCCACGATATTTAGGACACAATTTTCTTTTTTGAGGTGCCCCGCTATATTTATATCACTTTTTTTCGGGACAATACCCCACACACATTCATTATTTATGTCTCACAATAACTCATCATAGCGGGTCTCTTTGTCCTCTCAAACACTACATACCTAATATTTATTAAAACTCGTGCCGCATCCTATGCGACCTATATTTTGTGGACGGAGGGAGTAATTGTTTTAAATGTAGACCACAGTTTTCATATTATCAGAATTCAACCCAATAAATTAATATGTTTTCAAATCTAATATAGTCACATATTCCCGTCACCGGATTATCGCGTTGACAATTATAAAGAAGATTGTATATTTGGATTAAATTAAAATAATGATGCAGAAATAATTTATTATTTATTAAATGTAATTAAACTAACCTTAATTTTTACGAAGAGTATCTTCTTTAATATTTGTTTTTATTTTCTTTTTTGTCTTTTTCTCTCTTTATATATTCGATTTCAACGATACTATTTGTATTGGAATACGCATATCTAAGAATTTATTTTGGTTTAAGCATAAAATTTGGAGATATATATTAGTTAAAGTGTCTCAATCTACTGAAACAACTCAAAATAAATCCATTAACAAAACTTGATCTTTTTTCTCGTCATGAAGAGCAGAAAAGCATGAAAACTAAAACAAAAATAACTACATCAATGACCATTTTCATGTTTCTTGTATTGACTAGTAAGTAGCCCGTCAAAATTCGACGGGAAATAACTTTATGTTTTAATTTATATGTATATATTTTAAAAATAATTTTATATCTTATTTAAAAGTTGTGATATTATTCGCATTAATTATTAATCAAACTTAGAAAATTAATTATTTCACGTATCTAAATTTATAATTAGGAATATTAATGGATCGGGTATACTCATTCATTATGTATTTTTTATTAAATCTAAATTTGTTAAGAATTTTTCTACATGTTCGTCCTAATCTCGGTTAAAATAGTGACTTTACTGTACATACTCGTCTCAAATCCGTTGAGTAATACTGGATAAAATATGAACACCCAAGTAAAATTAATTAAAATTAGTAAAAATTCTTCTTTCTATATTATTTGAACCGTCTCGTTGGTTTATGCTAAATTACTCGATAAAAATCTAAACAAAGTTAATATTAATTAAAATTTGTAAAAATTATTCTTTTTAAATATATTTGAATCGTCTCGTTGCTTCATGTTAAATCGATATCTCTAATCTTTGTCAAAATGCGGAAAAAAATGTTTACATCTTCAAAATAATATTAATTAATATTAGTAAAAATTCTTCTTTCTATGTTATTTGAACCGTCTCGTTGGTTTATGCTAAATTACTCGATAAAAATATAAACAAAGTTAATATTAATTAAAATTAGTAAAAATCCTTCTTTTTAAGTATATTTGAACCGTCTCGTTGGTTCATGTTAAATCGATATCTCTAATCTTTGCCAAAATACGGAAAAAAGTATGTTTACATCTTCAAGTTTTTTTGTTCTTTTCTTTAGCTACCTATCCCGCATTTGATTCAATGTATATATTTTATAGAAAGCACTAATCGAATTTTTAGAAAAAACATGAATGAAAATTTAAAAGGATTTCATATAAACATGTTGATTATATATATTTATTTAGTTTTCATCGGGATTTTCTTTTACAAATTTTCTAAAGATTATTATATATGAATTAAGAATGTATAATTGTTCTTTTATTTAGCTACATATCCCATATTTGATTCAATGTATATATTTTCTAGAAAGCACTAATCGAAGTTTTTAGAAAAACATGAATGAAAAATGAAAAGGATTCCATGTAGACATGTTGATTAAATATATTTATTTAGTCTTCATAGAGATTTTCATTTACAAATTTTCTATAGATTATTATATATGAATTAAGAATGTATAAAATAAGGATTTATAAGAATGCATTTTGATATTGTTATTATTTTAATATGCATAATAGAAGAAATTAATTAAATAGAGGGAAAGATAAATATGAGATGCAATTAATAGATAAACATGTGATATTTCAAGAATAGGAAATTAATAAAATTTAATTAATAAAAATAAAAATTAGAATATATATTAATTAAAATTAGATAAATTACCATAATAAAGAAAAATCTGAACGGAGCACCGTGGAGGGGGCATCTTTATTTACGTATTAGCAATAGATTAAGAATGTATAAAATAAGGGTTTATAAGAATGCATTCCGAAATTGTTATTATTTTAATATGGATAATAGAAGAATTTAATTAAATAGATGGAAAGATAAATATGAGATGTGATTAATAGATAAACATGTGCTATTTCAAGAATATGAAATTAATAAAAATAAAAATTAGAATATATATATATATATATATATATATATATATGAATGAATTAAAATTAGACAAATTACCAGAATAAAGAAAAATCTGAACGGAGCACCGTGGATGGGGCAACTTTATTTTGGTATTAGTAATAGATAATTTGGGATCTTTGGTTCCCAATTTCTTTTGATTGATCATATTATTTTAATTAAAGCATAATATATCTGCTCATCTTTTACGTAGGGCCGACCCTCACATTTTGGAGCCCTAGACAAACAAAGAAAAAGGCCCTTCATCATTTTCATTCTTTCATGCTTGCATGACCGACATAACTACAATATAAACTATAAAGAAAATATTAGTAACATATGCAATAAATCGGAACAAGCATCAAATAATTATTGAAATAATGTGATCTTCTAGCATTTTGAGAAGCAAAATTATCGATAATATTTTCAAGATCGATTTTTTCTAATACCTTATTATACATAGTTGCAAGTCCATTGTGAGACTACTGTAAGATCTATATATTTCTTTCTTCCCATTGAATTTTTTTTTTTTTTCACATACTATTAATAATTTTTTATTTGAGGCCCTCAAATTTGGGGGCCCTAGGCATTTGCCCCAATTGGCCTAGTATAGGGGCCGGGTCTGCTTTTAAGTAGCCAACGTGATAATCTGGTGTCGAAAATATGATCTAGACCATTAGATTTGAAAAAATATTAATGTATTAGATCTAATTCATGATAATATGAAAAGTATGATCTAAATTTTAAAAAATGACGAAACATTGGTTTAGAAATTGAGATTTTCCCTTGATTAAATAAAGCCAAGCTTTTGTGCAAATTTCGTGTGGACTCGGGTCATATCAATTGTCTGTCCCAGATCCCACTGCAGGATAATAAATGGAATCATTCTCTTGTTTTAAAGTACTCTACAAAGGGAATATCCTTAATTAATTCCAATTACTTTACCCTACCTTTATTATCGGAGGGACTTTATAAAGGTATTAAAACTTAATTGGTTTTTTCTCTTAACTTAATCACCAATTTTTGCGTGGCTATATTTATGGAGGCCCACTCATACCTATGTTTTGTATGTTCATCTCACCAATTGAATAGAGATGATGTCGAGATAGATTATAATATACATAATTTTTTTCTAGCATCTTAACTTTTACACTCTCTATCCCAATAGCAAAATCCTCCTTATTTTGGGCATGGTTAAAGGTGGCAAAATGAGACCGGCCTGATGGTCCGACTCGGATTTGGATCGGCTTAGGTTTTAAAATCATAGGCTCGATGAGATTTCGGGTCGGGCTGAGCCAACCTAAAAAGAGCAAAAGCCCGATGGGCTCGGGGCAGCCCAGCCCGACCCAAAAGAGTTAATTATTTCCAATTTTAGACTGAGACCTTACTATTAGGAAAGACAAAAAAGAAAAGAGGGACCTTGCTATTGGGACAAATGGAGTACGTTGTTACAGTGTTAATTTTTATTCATTTTTTTTTTATATGAGGGAGGGGGAGCGGTGGGGTTTGAACCCTAGACCTTTCTTCTCTACATTTTGTAGTACTTTTTATTTAGAATAAACATATACTAATGTAATAGTGTATTCATCAATATGTGGAAAATAAAAATGAATAAATATTACTCCCTCCGTCCCATGATAAGTGTCTACTTTCTTTTGGGCACGGGTATTTAGGAGAGAAGTGTTTAAAGGGTAAAAAGATAAAAAGTGGTGGAGCCCACATCTTTTGTGTGAGAGAGGGTGTTTCCATATTAGGAAAGTAGACACTTATGATGGGACAGCCCAATAAGGAAATGTAGACACTTATGGCGGGACGGAGGGAGTATATTTTAGTGAAATTATATACCCTCCGCCCGTTCGAAGTGGCACGTTTGTTTTCGGCACGATTATTAAAAATAACGCTATTAAAGAGTAAATAGATAGAATATGGTGGAGTCCACACCTTTTTGTAAGAGAGAGATTTCCTTTTTCGGACTGTGTCACTTCAAGTGGGACGGTCCAATAAGAATATATGTCACTTCGAATGGTGCGGAGGGAGTAATAATAAACAATAACATACATATACATCTAAAAGATTATACTCTTTTCCAAGTTAAAAGAACACATTACATGATTGATACCTGGGCATTTGAATTGAATTTTTTCTATTCATTTTAGAACTGGTTATATCTCTTGCGAATGTTGTCGTCCTTTTGAAGCAAGAGATCTAATTAATTTGAAAATAATATTAGCAAAATCGATTCTTTTTATAATTAATTAATACTCCCTCCGTCCCTGATAAGTGTAGTTCACTTTTCTTTTTTGTCTGTCTCTCATAAATGTGGTCCTTCCTTAAATGGATATGACCCACTTAAAACTTTACCCTTTTACTCTTTAAAAGTAACTAACACTACAACAAAATGGATCCTATTCTCCACTCACTACATATCTACCTAACATTCTTCTTAAAACTCGTGCCCTCCCTCCAGACCACATTTATCAGGGACGGAGGGAGTATATTATATATGCATGTTTGTTTGTGTGTGTGATATCATAAAATTAGGCCGTGACAGAGCCACGTTTATGTGAGAAAAACATTCGAAAATTATTGGTCAATTTAGCAACTGTGATGGTTTGTATCCTAGAAAGCAAGTCTTTTATTGTTTGAATACATTGTTCCTTGTATTCATTATTATTCTTCTATCTGAATTGGTAATATTGCATATATTATATTGTCCATATTTATTTTAACATTATAGATTATATGATATATTGTAGATCACAAAAGACCATATAATATCAGTTTTTTGTGAGATATAAACCTGACTTCACAATCAACATAACTTAAGACAAGCTGTCAGTTTAGGCTGTAGCATAAATGGATAAATAGTTTGGCTTAACTATTTATTTATGCTAGTATGTTTCACTTATTGAAAGGATCACTGTGAGATGTGTTCTTCTATTCTGACTTAAAAGAAGAGTCGAGATCTTAGTGACTTAAATAACATGAACCTTATTGAGTTTTATCAGTATGTATAAGTGTCTATCTGTCACTTTAATTATTAAACTGCATTAAGGGACCATGTCCTGCTAATACCAGGTTGATAATATCATCTTGAAGAACATTTAATGTTTATCATACTAAACACTGCAGGTGAATTTATTTCGGTATGATAATAAGGTTAAGTGATACCACTAAAAATATTATTTATTTAATAAATAAATAATTAATTAATTAAAGCTGTCAGAAGCATTTAATTAATTAATGAATATTTGATATCTTAATTACAAGGGTTTATTAAGTCTAATACTAGCTCGTGACTCAAATTGGATACGGCACTAATTTAATACTCCCCCCGTCCCAATATTATGGCATGTATTCCTTTTTGGATGTCCTATGTAACATGGCATGTTTCCTATTTTGGCTAATTTATGGCTTACTTAGGCCTTAATTAAAAAGCTTAATCTCAGCCGCTTTTTTTGACTGAGTGATGTTATTGTGTTTGACTAAATTATCAAGGATTAAATATTGAATAAAAATTACACTAAACTTGTGGGTCACACACTTTTTATCCCTAATTCCCTTCTCCTAAATACCCGTGCCCAAAAGTTTTGAGCCATGAATAATGAGACGGGGGAAGTATTAATTTTCTAGTAAAATAAATTAATACATGTGAGCTGATTTATGTTTATGGCTGAATATATGTAATCTGACACATGGAGGCTCAACCTTATCTGCTAGTAGATCCCTGGACTGGCTCAATTGATCCAGCAGCCTATGGGAGTCAACCCCCTTCTCCAAGTAAGCCAATGTGGGCTTATTTTGTTTTAATCAAATGGACTTAGTAATTAAATAAGTATTTTCTAAATACTGGATATATTTAAATACTAGCAGATATCAGATTAGTCATAATTAGCTTACTGAACAATCAGAAACAAAAAACATAGAGAGAGTAGAGAAAAAGCAGCACCTAAGCCGAGAAAGAATTCTCGAAGATTGTTGTCCATCCAACATTGGGAATCAAGTCGGGACATCAGTTAAGAAGATCTAAAGCTGGAGTCTCTGACCAATAAGTTTGCATGTATATCTGTGAACATTATGTGGATGCAATTAAATACGTAGAAGCATGTATAGGATTCGATTTATGTATGACTATATTAAACATATGAAATAAAGCTATGGAAAATCGAGTCGGCCTTCAGTTGGCAATTCCTACAGTTGGTATCAGAGTCCGGATCAATTTTTCAACCACGTTGGATTAATACAGTGTTAAATCGATTATATGGTTGTATGTTAGTATTAATTTGCAGCAGGTTTTTCATCGTCTATCGAAGGTTATTTATTCGATTCTCGTTTTGCCAATTTGACGGTTTAAATCGTTATAATCCATGAGAAAATCCATGGATATATTTAGGATTTATTTGGTTTTATTGCTATTTTTCCTTTGTATTTATTGTACCTGATGTATGAGAATGATACAAAAAAAAGGACGACGGAGGAATGGAAACCACTGAAGAGAGGAGCTGGGTGGCAGTGGCAGCACATGGGTCAACGCACGGGCATGCCGCTAACCGAGCGTTGCGTGCATGTTGTACGTATATAGGGCGGAGGTGCACCCTGGCGCGCAGGAGCTTTGGATTTGCTAATGTGGGCGGCAAAGTTGACCACTCTTCGTGATGGCAGTGATTGGGCTACAACGGTGCTCTAAAGGTGGGAGGACATTGTGGTGATCGTCGAGTTATTGAAGATGACAACACGTAAGGCCGACGGCAACAACGTGCACCTATATTGGCTCGTCAATGGCCATGCGACGGCGGGCGTCCAGTTGAAATCTTTTTCAAATTTTAAGCTTTACTTTAAACTTAGCCCGACTGACTCCTTGAGAGGATGGTCAGTTGGACTGATAACTCAGTTTGATGCAGTGCGAAATGTGGTGGACAAAACTTAACTTGTTGTACTTAAAACAAATAATAGATTAACAGTTCAAGTTTGCTTTTAGTCAGTTTAGTGCAATGTGCAGATTTGTGCTTAGGTTATGTAAGCAAAACCTCAGTTGGCAAATATGCTTGATGATGGATGAACAATTGAGATACAAGCATTTATGGAAAAGTAGTAAACGAGGCATGATGTAACGTGGTTCGGAGCTCAATCTCCTACGTTGACGGATGAGTCACACTATTGAATCCCTAACTTTGGATTCCTTGTTTTAGAGTTATAAGTCAAGTGTCTAGTTCAGTTCATCTTAGAACTATGGACTACGGGTTCTTGGTTGTGACCTATACAAACTTTCTCACAAGCTTTCAGAGAACTCACTCATTCCTTACTTGCTTCTTCAACTATCTTTCTACCTCTCACAAACGAATTATGGTTTGGGGGTTTAGTAGAAGGATAGGTTTTCCAACTATGTAAGAAACCGTTACAATGAAGAACAACGGTTTGTGGTTTTCTCGTCTAGGCTAGGATATAGATATGTTGCCTAGTACCCAAAGGTTGGAATAATAGAACACACTCTTATTCAACACTTGAGAATTTATCTTGATTTCGAATGCTCGGTTGCAAGATGCAGACTTTGGTGTTCTTGCTTTGAATATGTTTGAATGCACAGTGATTCCCGTAACCTTTGAATGAGGGATAAAGTCTCTATTTATAGATGTCATTTGAAACTAGCCACTGGAATGAGTCGTTTCAATCACACCTACTATCTTCTAAGGTAATCTTCTCATTGAGGAGTCGTCCTTACTTCTCCTTTTTGCTGTGTGACACATCGCAAACTTTCTGGAACCTTTCTACAGATTTATACTTCAACGCAGGTTGAATATCGTCCACTCATTTATCCATGTTGACTGAAGTCTTTGGGTCAGTTCTAAAATCAGTGACTGATTCCTAGAATTGTGTCTTTGATCAGTTTCTCCCCAAACTGACTTCTTCTTTAGTTGTGTCTTCTTCTTCAGTCTTCGATCTTCATCTTTAGTATCCAGACTTTATCTTTAGACTTGTTGATCAACTTAAGACCTAGACTGAATCCTATCTTAGAGAAACAAACTAAAGCTCAAACAGATGAGCTTACGCTTACAATTAACAAATTTGACAATCATTTACTCAGTTGAGGTCAGTTGAGTTTTGATATCATTAAAATCTTATATTATTTTACCAACATGTAATATTGAGTACGAATGATAAGATGGTTTTTTAATAAATGAAAGCTCTATTTATAGTTATTTTACAATGAGGGGTCTGCGCGTAGGAGGACATTTTTGTCTTTTCAAGTCTGGCGTTCACGCAAATGAGGGGCATTGCTGTCCATTTAGGGATCATGTAGAACACACATGGTTGCCACGTTAGCTTGAGCAAAATTTTTAGATCCTTGTGGACATGTTAGGCGGTTAGAATATTCTACTGGAAGCCAATAAGAGACTGTCACGTATGAAACCCTTCGAGATGCCACTATCATCTTGTGGGTATTCTGAGACATTTTGTGACTTAAGTATACTTTTTTCCCTCCAGCTCTGGCCTTTTTGCTCCCATAAATGGGTAAACCTGTGGTTTCGATTCTTTTATCAATTACTTCTTCCGTCCCATTCATAATGTCCCATTTTTCTTTTTTGTCTGTCTCATCCATAACGTCCCGTTTTCAAATAAGGAAATAATTAACTCTTTAAAAGTGGTGGGACCAACTACTTTTCTATCTTTTTACCCTTCTCCTTAATAACCGTGTCCAAAAGAAATAGGACGTTATGAATGGGACGGAGGGAGTATACTATAATATTTCATTTTATGTCAAATTCGATCATCGAGACTTCAAAATATTAACTATTCGTCAATTTTACCATGTAATTGAAAACATTGTGCATGTGTGACGACGGAATCAGGGGTCGGGCAAGGGGGTCAATAGACCCCTCTAGGGTTTAACAAATATTAGAGGTATTTTTGTAAATAAATTAAAAAATTAAAAAAATAGAGGTTTTGTCGAACAAGTCTATAGATTATGTTCTCTACTTCTCTTATTTTAGATTGAAATGTAGAATAATTTATTAAACTAGTGTCTCATTCAGCTTATTTTATTCAACCATGTGGTTCTTTATTAGTTTTAAAGTTTTCAGTTTTCTTTGGTGAGTTTTCAATTTTATGATTTTTCCTATGCTTTTCAAGAAAGTTCTTCAAGATGGGTGCTGAATTATTCAATCTTTAAGCTTCTGTTGTGGACCTGTAGTTTCATGGAGCTTTAATTTGAAGGATTTTTGTTGATTTTTCCTTAAGAGATTTGTTTGTGTGAGCTGTATTGACATTAATTATAAGGAAATGGTGTCTTAATTTTTGTGGTTTAGTTTTGTGCTCCAGTTGTAGAAAGTTTCAATATCTAGTTTGTTTCATTCTTCACAATAGGGGATTAAATATTACAGTTTATTGTAGTGTTTTGTAGTTCTTTGTTGGGAGTTGGTTAAATATTTTTTTGTTGCAATTGAGAAATTTTTGTTGGTCCGTTTCCTAATTATTTCTGGTGTGTTCTCTGCTACATGCATATGCTAACTTTTATAATTTGGATGAAAATGTAGGTTAATTACCTATGCTAACTTTTATTTAAGTCTATTGTTATAATTGTGTTAAATATTGTTATTTATTTTTAATTAAATTAAAATTTTATTTTTATTTCAAAGAAAAATTGGACCCCTTAGTCGAAATCTGGCTCCGCCACATGATGGGTCGTGTACATGAAATTGAATAATTGAATGCTTAAAATTCAATTTAAGAGTTGTAGTCTCTATCCTAAAACCTCGAACTTGAGTTTTCAGAAAGGGGGTTTAGGATAAAGTCACTTTAAAAAAAATAATGCATAAATAAAAATAAAAAGAAAGAGAAGTATGAAAATTTATTACGTTAAGGTATGCATAAAGATAAATTATCTCTTTCTCTCGTTCTCACTTTTGTGGGCCTTACGTAACGAATTGGCACAATTATCCTTCAACTTTCATATATACTCTCATTGATCTACACATAAATATATACACATACATATAGAAAGGATGATATAATAATAGAATTATGGACGACTTTTCTAGTTTAAAATTAAATAATGAACTCCAGTACCATAAAGAAAACTTTATACTTTTTGAATTTATAGAATTCCAATATATATAGGGATCTAGTGGTTATGGTAAGATTAACCACTCACACTTATTGTAAAAAATAAAAATAAATTTGGTACATAGATTTTTACTAAATGGTTGACCAAGATTGATCGATTCTCACATAAAATGATATATGTATTATATGCATTATTTTGACGCATCATAAAATTGATTTGGGATCATACATCATACAAGGATCAATGGTCCATGTATATCTCATTTTAAGATTTATTTATTACTCCCTCTGTCCCCCAAAAGTGTGGTCCAAATTTGATTATATGTGGGGTATAAAATATTAATTAGACCACACTTTTGGGGGATGGAGGGAGTATATACTATGTATAGGATATGATCTTGTGTGAACTAATCCTCTTGTGAGAACGAGTAAAAACCAATTTTTCTTATATATATATATATATATTTATAGTCATAGTTTTTATATATACAATTATGATTTTTTCGATCATGTTCCTATATATACAATTATGCTTTTCTAATTGACAACCGTAGATTATTTAAAAGATAAATTGTTTAGATTGGTTCCTAGTTCTCACAAATAGAATTGATATTGATACGATCCATTTGACACACACACACACAAATATATATATATATATATATATATCATATTAAATACAATGCAGGAGGTATAATCTTAATTAATATTTATTACAAAAAATTGAAATTTTAAAAATTATATGCCTAAATTATGGAATAATAAATCCTAATAATTAATTATAATTAACAAAAACAATTGAAATAGAATATGCCAAAAATTAAGTAGATACCCTTACTGGGTATAATCAATCTAAATTAATATTTAGAAAATTAAATTAAAAGATAATAAATTAAAAATGAAGAAATAATGAAAATAAAAACTAATAAAATTGAAAGTGAGATACATATAGGATACGAAAAAATGGGATGGGAAATCTAAAATGAATACACGTCGGTCTGGAATTCTGAGTTCTAATTAACGGATTTTATTTTCATATTGACATAAAGAGCACGTACGCCATTTTTTTTTTTTTTTTGAGGGTTACGCCATAATCATTTGGAAAAACTAATATTTGACCTACAATATAAATCCGGAGGACATTAAGAAGTGGATATCACTATTAAGTTAAATTTGCTATTGCATGACGTAACGACATCGATGTTCTTTCATTTTGGTGGAGATTTTTAAATTATAAAAAGAAGAGAATTATAGAACGCTATACGTAGACCCTCACCTTTCAAGTGGGGAGGATTAATTAATTGATATTCACTGGAGTGTTTTAAGGGTACATGAGTAGAGCTTATAAAAACCACAGTCATCTCTAATTAAAAATTAAATGTTCTAGTGGAAACTTTATTAGGACATTGATAGAGACACTACTTATAACTAGAACCACATGGAAAAAAATAAAATAAATTAATAGTAATGCTCTATATATATTATATTTAATTAGGATTTTGAATGAATTGTATTGGCTATGGTGTACCTATGTACAAGAAATTAATATTTTATGATAATTGGAACCAGCTGATCAATACTTTGATATCGTGAGAGAGTTTTAAAATATGAACATATACAATACTAGTGGACACCTAACAACCCACAAATTTTCAGATATTAAATTATTTATGAATAAATTATTGAGTTGAATAAAATAAGTTGACTAAATATTAGTATGCAATGAGGTTTCGATATAGTAGCTATAATGCCTTATTTGGCCAATTACATTGTGGGTAGATGGAATTACTTAGAACCATATATGAAAGCCACCGCACTATATGTATGTCATTATCATACTATCTCCTACACCACATATGAATTTAGTGTGTAACAACATAGATTCAACCATTAAAAAGGAAACTTAAATATCCTCACAGTGCAAACCACTTAATCAGTTGGATGATGCAAAAGTAATAATGGAGATTGAAATTCTTTCTGGCCCAACAGATTTATCAAGTGCCAATTTGTAGTCATTGAACAACTGTTTCGAGAACAAAGAGTCAAGCAAAATGCAACACAATCTAAACTAATAGTATGTACCTTTAATTTCGACAGTAAATACAACATATATGATGGCGTATCGAGAATATATACATATCGTCCATTAAATCATAAAATACGTTGGTTTACCAAGTGCGGTTATGTGATAGATTTTGCTCAATAAATCATTAATCGACAATTGAAAACTGAAGATGAGCCCGACGGTGTGGTGGCTAGTGAGAGAAAGCCGAAGAGAAAGAATGAATATGTGAGGAAGAAGAGCGAGAAGATGGTAACGAGTAGTGAGGGTCCATCTTGACAATTCTCCAATTTTTGTTTTTCGATTTTGACACGTATATACGAGACGTGTCTTTTCGTTCACAATGGCAGTCGCATGTTATTTTCGATTACCAACTATGCTTTTTGACGCTAGAAATCACTTTCGGACTAAAATTGATACAAAACATATATATCAGTTTTGAATAATATATTAATGCTTTATTAGGTTAAAACATTTCACAAAGTCATATTATTATTCTAAACCAATTATTTTCCCCATTAAAAGAATGATAATTTTGTTATTCATTGAATGAAATATATGTGGGTTAATTACACTTTTACACCTCAAGTTTGTCCAAATTTTCAGAAATAGAACATACTTTCGAATTTCACGTATTAGTATCTAATAAATATTTTCTATTTTCATATCTAGACTGGATCGACTTTTCTGATATCGGATAGTTTCGTTGTCAGCCAGAAATCACTTATCACTAGTTTTAATAACTTTATCAAAGAAATTACATATAGATTTATGGTTGTCAATATGATTATTAGGTAATGAAAAAGTCTATGCGATCTATGTTTAAAACAAAATAAATTTATTAAATATTAATATGTCAAAGTAGAATTATTATTATTTTTCTAGAAATTAATTAGAACAGAAATTGAGTGTAAAAGTGTAATTAATCCAAATATGTCATGCAAGCGCACTGTGCGACATATATGAAATCCACTACTAATCAACATAACAATGCTCCATCTACATCATAGCAAGGTCGATCTGTACTGTCTGTGTGCGTGTTATATACTCTCTCTATACCCCAAAAGTGACATATATATATTTGATTTGTTATAAGGTATAAAATCTATATCTATACCTATATATATATATGTGTGTTATAAACTAGAGAGAACAGGGAATAAAGTAGAGAGAATAAGAGTTCTCTGTATTCAATATGAGGACCAAAGACCTCTATTTATAGTGGTACAGAGAGCTAGGGTTTTAGGGTTTACTTGGTCAACACTCCTATCATATATATATAAAAGATATATTTACAACACTCCCCCTTGATTGACCAATCCCTAAAACAAATGTTGCCTCATTAAAATCTTGCTAGAAAAACCCAATGGGATAAAACCTAGTCGAAGGAAAAAGAGTACAACTGCTCCCCCTGAACTTAAGATCATTGTAGATCTTTGATTCGGCGCATGCCGATCTTGTGAACCAACTTTCTGAATGTTGATGTTGGTAATGCCTTCGTGAATAAGTCCGCCAAATTGTCACTTGAGCGAATCTGTTGAATGTTGATATCGCCATTCTTTTGGAGATCGTGTGCGTAGAAAAACTTGGGAGAGATATGCTTCGTCCTATCACCTTTGATGTATCCTTCCTTGAGTTGCGCGATGCAAGCAATATTGTCTTCATATAAAACAGTTGGATTGACCTTTGATGAAGCTAATCCGCAAGAGTCGATGAAGCTAATCCGCACGACTCTTGGATATGACTTGTCATATTTCTCAACCATACACACTCTCGACTTGCTTCATGGATTGCAATAATTTCAGAATGATTTGAAGATGTTGCAGTCAAGGTTTGCTTCACAGACTTCCAAGATATAGCAGTTCCACCACATGTAACAACGTAGCCAGTTTGTGACTTGGCTTTATGTGGATCGGATAAATATCCTGCATCCGCATATCCCACTAGAGAATTATTAGAATTCTCTGGATAATATAACCCAAGGTCAACAGTACCTTTTAGATAACGTAGAATGTGCTTAACACCATTCCAATGTCTTAAAGTGGGAGTAGAGCTATATCTTGCAAGAAGATTTACAGAAAAAGCTATATCTGGTCTAGTGTTATTAGCCAAATAAGTCAATGCTCCAATTGCACTTAGATATGGTACTTCAGGACCAAGTATCGTTTCACCATCTTCAATAGGTCGAAATGGATCTTTATTTGTATCAAGAGATCTAACAACCATTGGTGATGCTAATGGATGTGCATTATTCATGTAAAAGCGTTTTAACACTTTTTCTGTATATGTCGATTGATGAATAAACGTTCATTCACGGACACGTTCAATTTGCAAACCAAGACAAAATTTTGTCTTTCCCAAATCTTTCATCTCAAATTCTTTCTTCAAATATTCAGTAGTTTTATTGAGCTCTTCAGGAGTCCCAATTAAATTCAAATCATCAACATAAACTGCTATAATTGCAAATCCACTTTCGGTTTTCTTTATGAAAACACACGGGCAGATATCATCATTCTTGTATCATTCTTTCAATAGATACTCGCTCAATCTCTTATACCACATACGTCCAGACTGTTTTAGCCCATACAACGACTTTTGCAGTTTAATCGAAAACATGCTTTTGGGTTTTGACTTAAATGCTTCAGGCATTTTAAATCCTTCGAAAATTTTCATATATATGTGACTATCTAATGACCCATATAGATAGCCAGTTACTACATTCATAAGGCGCATATCAAGCCTTTGTGACACAACAAGACTAATAAAAAATCTGAAAGTAATTGTGTCCATTACTGGAGAGTATGTTTCCTCATGATCAATTCCTGGTCTTTGAGAGAAACCTTGAGCTACGAGTCTTGCTCTATATCTCGTAACTTCATTTTTCTCATTTCTCTTTCTAACAAAGACCCATCTATATCCTACAGGGATATCAGTTTCCGGAGTTTGAACTATAGGTCCAAAAACTTTCCGGTTTTCTAAGCAATTTAATTCCCTTTGGCCAATCATCTCTCTGTTTACATTCTGTAACAGAGCATGGTTCAGGATCCTCATTTAAAATTTTATGTGCTATATTAAAGGCGAATATATCATCTACAATGATATTTTCTCTCTCCAGTATCTGATTAGAAGATAAATAATTTATTGAGATCTCATGATTTTCAGACACTTGTAATTCTTCAGGAATTACATCACTTTCATTTGATTGATGAATCATTTTCGTCATTGTTTGGTTTCCATCTTGCCTCTTTCTTTTTCTAGGCACAGAATCTTTGGAACCAATTGGTCGATCACGTTTTTGACGAACTTTAGATTCATTTGCTGCCAAAGCTATTTGTCCCTCAGGGACATCAATTTTAGCTGGAGTATTTGCAGCATGTATATAAGATTGTATCACTTTTCTTGTATCTACAAAAGCATCACGAAGTTGATTTGCAATCTTTTGCAAGTGAATTATCTTTTCAACTTCTTGTTCACATTGATTAGTTCAGGAATCAAAATGTGATAAACTTTTTTCATTCCAAGAAATTTCCCTGTGCTTTTCTGGATGTAGATTTGTTCCACCTAATGTTGGAAATGTCATTTCATCAAAATGACAGTCTGCAAAACGTGCAGTAAATAAATCACCCGTTAAAGGTTCAAGATACCGTATAATCGACGGTGAATCAAATCCAACATATATCCCAAGCCTTCGTTGGGGACCCATTTTTGTTTGTTGTGGGGGTGCAATTGGAACTTGAACCGCACAACCAAAAGTTCGTAAGTGAGAAACATCAGGTTCTCGACCAAAAATAATTTGCATTGGGGAGTATTGATGGTTGGCTGTTGGCCTAATACGAACTAATGTTGCTGCATGTAATATGGCATGGCCCCAATCAGTAGTTGAGAGTTTTAATTTCATAAGTAATGGTCTAGCAATAAGTTGAAGACGTTTAATAAACGATTCTGCTAAATCATTTTGAGTATGGACATGAGCAACTGAATGTTCAATCTCAATTCCAATAGCCATACAATAATTTTCAAATGCTTGAGATGTAAACTCACTAGCATTATCAAGACGAATTCTTTTGATCGAATTGTCTGGGAATTGAGCTCTTAATTTTATAATTTAAGCAAGCAGTCTAGCAAATACTGCATTTCTAGTAGAAAGCAAGCATACATGTGACCATCTAGAAGAAGCATCAATCAATACCATATAGTATCGAAAAGGTCCACACAGTGGATGTATAGGTCCACAAATATCTCCTTGAATTCTTTCTAAGAAAGATGGAGATTCAACATCAACCTTCATATATGAAGGTCTAATGACTAACTTGCCTTGCGCACAAGCATCACATGGGAATTCATTTGTTAAAAGAATCTTCTGGTTCTTTATATTGTGCCCTTATGAATTATTAATTATTCGGCGCATCATAGTTGCTCCAGGATGTCCAAACCTATCATGCCAAAGCATAAAGCTTTTTGTGTCATTGAACTTCGGGTTCATGACATGGTTTGTCTCAATTGCCTTTATGAATGTGTAATACATTCCAGAAGGTAGTGTTGATAATTTTTCTTTTGTTAGCTTATGGCCAGATACAAAAGAATTTATGCAAAGATATTCATTAGTACCTTCTGCTATTGTCTCGATGTGGTATCCATTATAGCGGATATCCTTGAAACTTAGTAAGTTTCTTCTAGACTTACTAGAGTACAGGGCATTTTCAATAATTAATTTAGTATTATTTGGCAAAATGATTCAAGCTCTTCCGGAGCCTTCAATGATATTTTATGCACCTGATATCGTGTTAACATTATCCTCAGCTAATGTTAACTTAAGAAAATATTTCTTATTTTGGAGAATGGTGTGTGTAGTGGCACTATCGGCAAGATAAATATCACAAGATTTGTCACAGCCCCTTATCCCTAAGGACGGCACAGACAGGGTGTGACTTGGGGTGGGAATGAAGAAGCGGGGAAGAAAGGGGTTTTACGATAATTATCGAAGGAAACATATAATTATCCATGAATAAACTAGTAGGATACTTATATAAGAAGATGTTCAAAAACAGAAGATTTACCAACGAGTTTTAAGTAACATACGATAATATGAGTCCAAAAGAGGTGAAAGAAATCCATAGTAGTCGAATAGTTATACATATAATAATATGAGAATTATTAATTGGTGTTTGCAGCGGAAAAACGTAGATTGACGTCACATATGAAGATATGAAGTCGAGGCTTGACAAAGACAAAAGATTTCTCGCTCAACACCCTCCATCACGAAGCTGCTCAACCTGCAGGGCTGAGTACAACGTACTCAGTGAACACATGCCAAAACATATACATACTTTTATAGATTTATCATGCATATGCAACAGTAACACACAGGGGTTTTTCAGAAAAACCTGTGCTTACTAAATCATTTTTTTACATTTGAGTACTCATGTCATCATCAATAACCATATCTGTCCGACGCCGGGGAAGAAGGCCTTCTTCCGCGAACGTCACTCACCGAGGTCGGCCACTCCTAAGAGAGCTCACAACCTCAGTTACTGTGTACACTAATTCTGGAAAGCACCCTTTTGGCTAACTCAGAATCCGATCGATTTAATAAGTTGGCGAACCAACACAGATAGGCTCAAGAGAATCCATAAAATCATTTATGCATGATAATCATTTCAAAACATACTTTTTAAAACATTTCAAAAATAGAGCAAAACTCACGTTATTTGATATATATAGAAAAGCACACCTGATATTCTTACAGAACAAATCGTACTGCTACTCCTTCGTCTTAAATTATCACCCGAGTGCTTCACCTTTCACTGTAAATAATTCGATTCAATAAACGATCGAATTGAACTTAACGGATAACGGACTCGATAATAATTTTAGACTTTAGGGCTTTGCATTCAACTAAGTCTCGCTAAAAAGGTTAGAGGTATTTCTCTAAATTCTATCTCGTTTAATTCATGACATCAACCGTAATCAAATTCATCTTATATTAACTATACTCCTCACACACGTTCCAAATATCGCAAGGAAATCCAAAAGAATTGAAGAATTTCGCAAAAAAAAGAAATCTGCACAGTAGCTGTAGGTTTGTACGCGATTCTGGAACAGCTCAGGATGAATTAGGAGTCGTGCGATATGTCGTTAGAAAGCTACGGAAGTCTAGTTTACTGTCCAATTTACGGATCTCAAAAATATTAAACGAACAGAAAATTATGACTGTTTTGGTGCAGAGTGGCAGGGACACACGAATTTAAGCATCTTAAGGTTAATGGACAGCCAACTTATTAAACGTGAGGCCCAAACTTTAGCCTATTAACTAAAGTAATTAATTAAGATATCTGGCCCAAAATTATGATACAACAGCCCATATTCAAATAAAAAAAAACCAACTTGAATTCTTGAATTGAAACAATTTATAAAGGTCATATTCCTTTCTTCTCCATTTCGTCTGCTACTCTCTCTCTCTCTAATAAATTATGTTTGCTGCTCTCTCTTTCTCTATTCCTCTCGTTCCTCACGCCTGCAACAAAGAAATATATCTAAACTTTCTCCTTTTCATCTTCTTCGATTCTGACGAGCAAACTACCGGCCGTTCACCGTCTCCAACCTCATACCACACCTCTGGTCTCACTCGCTCTCTCTATCTCTTCTTCTCTCTGCGTCAATTTCTCACGGCAGCAACCAATTCGCCGCCTCCTTTCCTTCGACTCCGATGAGATGCGTCCGCCGGAAGCTGCCGTCGCCTCCGTTCGCTTTCCCTCTCAGCCGACCTCTCTATTTCTCTGTAATTGCTCAGAAATTCCCCAATTCGAAAACCCTCGATCCCTAAATTGAAATCTGAAAATTTTCCCCTCTTTTCTCCTCTCGAATTCCGGTGAAAATCCTACCGGTTGCTCGCATCTTCTCCACCCCGGAAAACAGCAGCGGTGACAGGGCTATCCCCGGCACCGTCATAGACGTCCTCCCAAGCAACGCCGCCGCGCATCTGCTGTTCCGGAGGAAGCCGTCTTTGGCCTCCTCTGCCGCCTCTGTCGCCACTGTCTTCGTCAACAATTCGAAGATCCTCCGATGCGGTCCGCCTCCACCGCCGCTGAGGTAAGTTCGATTTTCTCTCCCTCACCTTTCTTTTTCTTTTAAATTTTATTTTAATTTATAGATCTCATTTTCTCCAATTTTCTAATCTTTCCCTTTTATTTCTTTCTTGGATTTTCCGGCCAACTTGCGTTCCCTCCGTCGTCGTGGTCAGTCGCAAATAGCACCGTCATCGTCGCGCCTGCGGCTTATTCTAAACAAATGATGGCAGAAAGAAAAAAAAAACGTCCGACGGCCAGCAGCAAGGCTGCCGCCGCTGCCGATATCTCAACACACCTTCTGCGACTTTCGGCAACCCGGAAGCTCCTGTTCCGTCAAGCTTTGCTTCAGCCCGTGACTCAGATCTCGACGATGTAAATAAAAGACTCAGAGTTGGATTTCGACTAATAAAAATAACAGAGGCAAGGTTCTAAGATTTCCCTAAATTCCTATTATTATTATTATTTTAGTTAATTCCAGATGGTTGCAGATTTTGAGATTTTAGACTATTGGCTTAGTTACAGGTTAGTACTAAATTTTAAGATAGGATATTATTCTTGAGTTCATATTTTTAGTTCGAAATTTATGAAATGAGATGGTAATTTAAATGATAAAATGGATATGAAGTTACCTTGATCTAGTGAAATAGAATTGGTATCCGATGTTGGGATGCACGATTTTGTTTCTGAAATCTTTGGGCAGCTGTGGTTTTCCTAGCAAAGCTCATCCTTCACTCGAATGTTTTGATTTTGATGATTTGCTTTGATTAAGAAAAATGATCAGATTATGATCTTTGCAAGTGAATGAGAAGGAGTTTGGTTTGAGGTTGAGAAAACTTACTGAGGCGCTCTGAAATTTTGCAGCTGTAACTTGGATTAGGGATGCTCCATCATTTTGAAGGTTTTGATTGTTTGTAAAAATGTCGTGTGTGGAATTGTTTGAGTAAGTGCAGATTTTTGACTGAATTAGTTTATTGTAATGATTACTTTTGGGAAAGAAATGGGCGTGTCGACGTGCATCTCTATTTTTACCACAATTTATCCTGACAGAATTTGGGAAAGTAAGATATTACGGCGTGGCCTATTCTTTAACTTCAGAAAGATTATTAAAATATTTTGTTAGTCTACACTTGGGCTTATAAAAAAAAAATGGGTTGGGTTCAACATGAAACACAAAATTTTCGGTCCATACACTTAATTTAATTAAGCAGGCCCAGAAAAGATTTGTTTACTTAAGCTAATAAACCCTTTGCCTAATAAGGCCCAAATAATTTAATTAACTAACTCTTAATCGAACTCAATAAATTCTAAATGCTCGATTTTAACGTCTTATGAATGCAAACGTCCTATTTAATTGATTAGTTTTAATTAATTTTGTTATTAGGGATCGGGGTATTACATCCTACCCCCCTTAAAAGAAATTTCGTCTCGAAATTTGCATACCTTCATTAAAGAGCTCAGGGTATTTCTCCCTCATTTTCTCTTCGAGTTCCCACTGTCGCAGCCCGAACCTCGATATTAGATGTCAAGGCCGGTAGGTCCCACGACTTACACAATTTATGATTAACAAAGGAAATTAAGATAGCGACCCGGCTATCGTTCAAAAGAATAACCATACTTAACATGTCGCAGCCCGAAACTATTACCCAAATTTGGGCTCGATTATTTGGAATTACCCAGTGACTCGGCCAATTTGGATTTACTCATTGGACCCGGCCAGTGGATTTACCCATTTGGACCAGTAATTGGAATTACCAGTGACTCGGCTAAATTTGGATTTACCCAAATTTGGACCCAGTCAGCTGGAATTACCCAGCTGACTCAGCCAGCTGGATTTACCACTTAGAATAATGTGACATATATGACTTGAGATGATCAACTGAAATCAATATGACATACATATCAATAAACATAACTCAAATCACTTGGAATCAAAAGACCTGATCAACCAAATAACCGACAATTGATCAAGAAGATGACGAATTTATTTGAGGATCAAGAAAACAAGATAAAGAAAACTGTTTCAAGAGAACTTAGCAAAAGAGTTCGACTTTAGAATTTAAACGTTATAACAACATTAAACTTCATTTTCTTGCAGCGGAAAATATGAGAATATATGTATGAAGACATATATTCTAGGTCAACTTCTCAAAAACGACTTTCTTTACATAACAACATTTAACAACAACAATAGTCCATCCAGTACTCATCATCTTCATCCTGCTAACCTGCACGTTTTAGAAATAACATGCAGGGCTGAGTACTACGTACTCAGTGAACACATGCCGAAAACATTTGAAAACTTTGCTGAATACAGCTATATATGAAAACTTGCCAGAAAACATAATACGAGGATTTTCTGAAAACAACTCGTAAAATGCTAAAAATACTTTCTTTTCAAAACTCATTTGTCTGCAGACATTTATAACAGTATGAACCATATCTACAAATAAATAATGGTGATGAGAAAGAGGCCTCTTTCTCAATCACTTGTAATCGGCATATCAAGGAAAGGCTCACGATTATGAATAATCGGCCTATCAAAGAAATGCGCACGATTACTAATGTGTACACAGATTTCACCTTGCGTGAAACCGAATTCGTCTTTCTGAAGTAGATGGTAACATACTTAAACATTTTTAAAATCATTTGGCAAGTATCATAACTTTGTAAAACATACGATATCATGCTTTTCATATATTTTAGTTTAGAAAGCCCACCTGATAAACTTAAGCTTTAAACTTTAAGCTCTAACGCTTGTAGCCCTTTTACTTCACGTTTCTGCTCCCGCTTCCGCTTGCTCCTTTAATCGAAACGGAATAACGATTTTAGAACGAGAGCTTTTATCGACTAACGACTTCGATATCCTTAACGGAATTCTATTCGAATTTCTACGTCGCAACTTGATGAAATTCGAGAATTCCTATCTTAACTTTTCAAACGTTCTTAATCTATCTTAATCTATCTAAATTCCTCATTAAGCATTAATATTAATCAATTCTCATACAACATTAACTCAATTAAACATATAAATTCCCCAAATCGGGAAAATCAACCATAAATAGAAAAATCTTTATTTCTTTGAATTAAATTTCCATAAAATTATATAACACTTAATTTTTTTTAAGAAGTTCATAAATGCAATTAATTTCTTAATTAAAATTTTATTAATATTTTATTTATTTATTTTAAATTTTCGGTTATATTAAAATTAATATTTCTTTAATTATTTTCTCTTCTTTTTAATTTCTAATATACTTAATTATTATCTTAAGCTCATTTCTTCATTTAATTTCATTCAATTAAGTATTAATCTTTCAACCCTAATTTATATTCTTATTTAATCGGTTATTTCCTCAAAAATGAAATTGGTTGGAAATTTTTAATTACTTCCAACATGAAACATTCTTAAAATACTTAACTAAACTCATTTATATCATTAAATCAATCATATAATTCATGTATTCATTATTTCCTATTTTCTTCTCATTTTCGAAAATTGCCAATTGATAGCTAGGGTTTTCCATGCTTAAATCTAATTACATATTTGATCTTATAATCATATTCTAAGCATAATTCATGAAGAACAAATCATCATTCAATGCATGAATTAAAATTTAGCATTTTCTTCTAAATTTCGATTTTCATGCAACTTAGGGTTAGGGTTTTGATTTTTTTCTAATTTAATCACACAATTCATCATATAATCATGATATAAGCATCATATTAAGACATGAAGATTTACTAATCATTTCTAGGGTTTCTCCCAAAATAATCGACATATATATATTCATAACTAGAATTCTTCATGCATCATCTTAAGCTTAATATTTGATCATAAAATCATCATATAAACATCATTCTAAGAAATCAAGATCATCCAACTACTTCTTCATAGTTCTTACAAATTTTCGACACATATATATATATAATTCTTCCACCAAAGACATGAATCAAGAGCTTGGAATAGATGGAATTAATCTTACTTAGCTACTTTGAGAAGATGACTTTGGTCTTGGAAGCTTGGATGATGATCAACAATGGAGTTGTGTGTGTGAGTTTGAGAGTGAGATCGAGAGAGAGATGGAGAGATTGAGAGAGATGGCTGCTATGTGTGTGTGCGTGTGGAATGAGAGATGAGAGAGAGATGTTTTAATAATCTAATAACCTAGGTTTAGAGTTATAGGGTAGGTTATTATTTTATTAAAACTTAATAGCTAAGTTTTGGTTAATTCATTTAATTAGTTATTAATTCAATTAATTAATAACTAATTAATCTTCTAATAATTCTCTAATTTCTCAACACAGTAATTAAGATTAAGGTTTCACGAACCTTAGATAAAAATCTCACAGAAAGAATCGGAGATTTGAAGCATTTTCAAATCGACCGAAACTAAATTTTTAAGCGATTAATTACGTAAAATTTCACGTAATTAAATTAAATTCTTCTTCTTGTCAATTAATGACTAAACATTTATCATCTATTGATAAATGTAAAAACTTCTTCGTTTCGGATTAACCGAGACGATAAAAATTAATTAAAACTCATTTTTCCGGTAGAATATATCTGCCGGATAAAATTTTCGGAAAGAAAATCTTTATTTTACTAAAATTCTTGTCTTTCTCAGAAGATTAATTATTTTAATTACTTAAGAAAGACGGGATACTACACCCACGTAGCTTCTTCCTGCCCATGGTGGCTCCATAGTACTTTCACTTGTGGAATTGACTTGGTTCTCAGCTCTTGCACTTTTCTATCCAAAATTGCTTCAGGTTTTTCTTCATAACTCAAGTCAGGACTAAGAATGACGTCGTTCTGATAAATCACGTGTTTGGGATCGAATACATATTTTCTCAGTTGGGAGACGTGAAAAACATTATGAACATTCCCAAGACTCGGTGGCAAAGCCAACCTATAAGCAACAGGACCTATTCTTTCTAAAATTTCATACGGTCCTATAAAACGAGATTTAAGCTTACCCTTTACGCCAAACCTTATGATTCCTTTAGACGGGGAAACCTTAAGGAACACTTTATCTCCATTTTCAAATTGTAATTCAGTCCGGCGCATATCAGCATAAGATTTTTGTCGACTCTGGGCCTCTTGAATTCTTTGTCGAATCTGTCGGACAATTTTGATCATCTCGCTAACCGCATCTGGTCCTAGATTCTTCCTTTCACCCACTTTATCCCAATAAAGTGGTGATCTGCATTTCCTTCCGTATAATGCCTCGTAAGGCGCCATGCCTATCGTTGCCTGATAGCTATTATTGTAGGCAAATTCGACTAACGGTAAAATTTGTTCCCAGCTTCTGTCTTGATCTAACACCACGGTTCTTAACATATCTTCTAACGTCTGAATTGTTCTTTCATATTGTCCGTCAGTCTGAGGATGAAATGCTGTACTGAAATTCAGTTTTGTGCCCAATTCTTTTTGTAGACTGATCCAAAATCTAGAGGTAAATTTTGAATCTCTATCTGACGTGATCGATATTGGTACTCCGTGTAGACGTACAATCTCACGGACATATAATTGGGCTAGTTTCTCCGATCCATAGGTAATTGGAATTGGTAGAAAATGAGCTGATTTTGTGAGTCGATCTACAATAACCCATATAGCAGTGTTTCCTCGCTTTGATTTCGGTAGACCGGTCACAAAATCCATCGTTATACCTTCCCACTTCCATGTTGGGATCTCCAACGGTTGTAACTTTCCATACGGTCGTTGATGTAAAGCCTTCACTTGCTGACATGCCAAACATCGCTCTACGTATGAGGCTACGTCTCGCTTCAAGCCTTCCCACCAAAACTTTCTCTTTAAGTCTTGATACATTTTGGTGCTTCCTGGATGGGCGGTGTAAGGGGTATCATGAGCCTCACTCATAATTTCATTCTTAAGCTCTTCGTCATTTGGAACACAGAGCCTTCCTTCAAACATAATCACATTATCAGCTGCTTCGTGATAACTTCCAGGGTTATCTGATCTGATCTTTAAACGTAATTTCTCCAATACCTCATCGCTCCTCTGGGCACTTACTATCTTTTCTCTCAAATCAGGTGTCGCTACGAGTGTTGCGACACGACCCACTATGGTCTCTGGTGGATGAATCACTTCTAAATTCATCATTTCAAACTCTTTAATGAGTTGCTCTTCTTCGGTAACGAGATATCCCAACTGGGATGGATTCCTACGACTCAGTGCATCGGCTACTACATTAGCCTTGCCAGGGTGATAGTTAATGTTACAGTCGTAATCCTTCACCAATTCGAGCCATCTTCGTTGTTTCATATTCAGATCTTTTTGCTCGAAAAAGTACTTTAGACTCTTGTGATCAGTGAAGATCTCACACCTAACTCCATATAGGTGATGCCTCCAGATCTTCAGTGT
Source organism: Agastache rugosa (assembly GCA_031470985.1). NCBI lineage: Eukaryota > Viridiplantae > Streptophyta > Magnoliopsida > Lamiales > Lamiaceae > Agastache > Agastache rugosa. The sequence continues at coordinate 9,579,022 of CM062604.1, forward strand.
ATGCACAACTGCTGCTAGTTCCAAATCATGCATGGGGTAGTTCACCTCGTGTGGCCTAAGTTGTCGTGATGCGTATGCTATCACCTTTCCTTCTTGCATCAACACACAACCTAATCCATTCTTTGATGCATCTGTATAGACCACATATTCCTTGTTTGCTTCTGGTACAGCCAAAACTGGTGCCGTAGTGTTCTTGAGTTCTTGGAAACTCGCTTCACATTCATCCGTCCAGATGTATTTGTTTTCTTTCTTGAGTAGTTGCGTCATAGGTCTAGCGATCTTGGAAAATCCCTCAATAAATCCTCTGTAGTATCCAGCTAGACCTAAGAAACTCCTAATCTCATTAGGATTGGTTGGTGATTTCAATTACGCACTGCTTCTACTTTTGCAGGATCAACTTTAATACCTTCCGCTGACACAATATGTCCAAGAAACATTACTTCCTTTAGCCAAAATTCACACTTACTGAATTTGGCATATAACTTTTCGGTCCTCAATGTCTCCAACACTATCCTCAAATGTCCTTCGTGCTCTTTCTCATTCTTGGAGTAAATGAGAATATCATCTATAAATACGAGGACAAATTTATCCAAGTATGGATGGAAAACTCTATTCATGAGATCCATGAACACGGCTGGAGCATTGGTTAATCCGAATGGCATGACTATGAACTCATAGTGACCATATCTAGTTCGGAAAGCTGTCTTGGGTATATCTTCTTGTCGAATTTTCAGCTGATGATATCCCGATCTAAGGTCTATCTTAGAAAACACACTTGCTCCCTTGAGTTGATCAAACAAATCGTCTATCCTTGGAAGAGGATATTTGTTCTTGAGGGTAAGTTTGTTTAACTCTCTATAGTCTATGCACATTCTCATTGTGCCATCTTTCTTCTTTACAAATAAAACAGGTGCTCCCCAAGGGGAAACACTTGGTCTAATGAAACCGAGCTCCAACAGCTCCTGCAGTTGGATCTTGAGTTCTTGTAATTCCTTTGGTGCCATCCTATAAGGTGCTTTTGACACTGGGGCCGACCCGGGCTCCAGGTCGATGTTAAATTCCACTTGCCTATCTGGTGGTAATCCAGGTAGTACTTCTGGGAACACGTCTTCGAATTCTCGTACAATTGGCACGTCTCTTATTGTCTTTTCTGCTCCAGCTTCTCCGTTCAGGTAAACAAGGAAAGCTTGGCAGTTTTTCTTTTCCATCAATTTCTGGGCTTGTAGGGTAGAAATAACTGGTACTTTCCTACCCATCTTAATTCCGTGGAAGTCCGTGGGTTCCTTTCCCAGTGGTTGGAAAGAAATCTTTCTCTCATTACAGAGAATCGTGGCATAATTCCCAGCTAACCAATCCATTCCTAGGATTATATCCACATCCCACATTGTCATGACATTCAAGTTGTTCGCTATAATCTTAAGAGTTCCGATTTCTAATTCTAGGTTAGAGCAAACATGCGTAGTAGTCGAAATCTCTCCTGATGGAGTGGTTACTTTCATGGTATGACTAGCTCGTTTTGGTATGATATCTAAATTATCCACACAAGAACTAGCAATAAAAGAATGCGATGCTCCAGTATCAAACAATATAATTACAGGGATGTCAAGAAGTTTGCCCATACCTGCCAATATGCCTTTGTTTTTCTCGGGCTGCTTTTGGTTGATAGCAAAAGCTCTAGCTCGCTGTTGTTGTGGTTGTGGTTGTGGTTGTGGCTGCGCTTGGATAGCTCTCAGGGGCTGGGGTTGGCCTTGCTGATTCGGCCTAGCCATTTGTTGTGGGTTTGGGCAATTCCTCTTCATATGGCCCTTCTGACCACAGTTGTAGCAACTGTTGTTGCCCATCATGCAAGTGCCAAAGTGTTGCTTACTGCACTTAGGGCATGGGGGAATCGCAAGTCTTTTCTGGCCGTTCCCTCCTTGAGTTGGAGCATTTTGTCGTCCCTGCCCTTGCCATTGGCCCTGTTGTTGTCCTTGTCATAGAGCTGCATGCCACGGCTTCTTGCCATTGTTGTTGTTCTGATTGGTGTATGAGTTATGTTGCTGGTTACTGCGCTGATTGCTGTTCTGATAAAAGCCGTTGTTGTTTCCACCCTCCCATTTACGTTTTCCCTTGAAGTTTTGGGAGTAAGTCTGAGCTGGGGCCTGAGTTGGTGCTGGTGCTGGCACTGGTGCTCGTCTATCCTCTTGCAATGCTGCCTCCATTTCTAGAGCTCTCTCTAGGGACTCGGTGTAGCTCAACCGTCCATGACTTGCTAGCGCCACTCCTATCTCATGCCTCAGTCCAGAGCGAAATTTTTTTGCCATCTTCTCGTCAGTATCTACCTGATCTGGTGCATACCTTGCCAAATCACAGAACATTCCATCGTACTCAGTCACTGTCATCTTTCCTTGCTTCAGATTGTAAAACTCAACCTCCTTTTTGGCCCTGAAGGTCTTCGGCACATATTTATCATACAGTGCCTCTTTGAATTCCTCCCAAGTGTAGTTTGCTAGGTGCTCAGCTGGTATGATCTTTTTACGTGCTTCCCACCAATAATCAGCAGGTCCGGTGAGTTGAAAAGCAACGCAAGAAAGACGCTCTTCGTCGGTACATCTAAGGAGTTGAAAAATCCTCTCGATAGCTCTAAGCCATAGTTCTGAATCGCCTGGGCTTCCGGTTCCATTAAAAGTAGGTGGATTTCGTTTGAGGAATAAATCCTCTATGTCAAGCCGAGGTAGTGGCGGTGGGGTTGCCTGACGTTCAGGTTCTTCGTCTCTTCCGTTACGTCCCCTACCTCTGCCCCTACCGCGCCCCCTACCTCTACCGCGTCCTCTTCCTCTACCGCGTCCTCTACCTCTTCCTTCATTTCCAACTTCTTCTCCCTCTGGCATTCTGCTATTCATAATCATCATCAGTACCTCTCGAATTATTTCGTAGCATACTCACGTTGACCCACATAAGCATTTTTGGCTACCATAAAATTATAATACGCAAATACATAATATTTACTGGTACGACATCACGTTGAAAACACAAAGTAAACGTAGAATACATAAATTTATACTCGGCGAGAAGTAAAAAGCCCATCATAGGGTCTACATATATATATATACATCATAGAGGGTACAATTGCCTTAAAAGTGGACTTCCAAAAGCTAGACTACAGCTAGTCTATCAAAGGCTACCTGCCTAACCATATACATATATGCATCTAGATTTACAAGACGGGATGCTCTAACATTTCGCATTGCCGTCAACAAAACAGGAATAAGTGCTAGACACCGGAACGATACAAGGTAAAGTAAACATCGTCCCGCCTAATATAATACCAAAAGCAAAAAGCCTAGCACTATCCTGACATATCTACTAGTTATATATATATACACAACTAGACAACACTGACTGCTCAAGAAGCCGCAGTCGTCTCCTCGCTACCCTCCACTATGTCCCGACTGGGATCCTCCTCCGGGTCCTCGTCAGACTCGCCCTCTGACCCTACTCCAAACACAACTACGAGTCTCTCTCCATCTCCCGACACCTCTCGTCCTAGTGATGTAGGCTCGGCAACCTCTGGTACTCCTGGTGCTGCTCCGGGTAAACCCCTCACGAGGTCTGCAAAGTCAGTGACAACAGTCTGCACCCTAGCAGGAGACGGGTGGACTGGGTCGGTGACCTGTAGAGGTCGCAGTCGTGACGTGGTCCTCAGAAGGCTGGGCTGTACCGACTCTGTCTCTCCCGCTCGGACCCCGAAGGTCCTGCCTTGAACTCCTGTCTTGATCTGACTCGAGACTGAGAAGGTGAGCTCGACGGCACAACCTGGTCGGCAGTGGGTGACTCTGGTCTCTCTGGTGCAGCTGGAACTCGTCTGTAAGGTCTGTGTGCACGGTACGGCCCTGGAGGTGGAGCTCCGTCAACAGTGAACCGATCGCTCACGCGACTGGCGAAACGGGGAAAGTCACCGGTCGGTACCAAAGCCTCTCCAACCAAAGTAAGGTAGTCCCACGAAGACTCCTCAGCCCACTCTCGCCACCCCGCTGGCAAGCGGTCCACAAGACTCAGTATGGCCTCCCAGCCAGTGACACCGTGTGGCGCGGCTGAGCGCCAAAGGCGTCCGTAGTCGGCTACAAACTGAGCTACGTCGTGGTCAGGGTTATGTAGAAGTTACGAAATGCCCTGATGCGCCCCGTAGGTGTCCACCTGTCCATGTTCTTCCGCGGTACGGTAATCCAAGCTGCCATTCTAAAAAAATTTAAAATATATATATATATTAGCAACCTATTGGAGAATAATAAATAATAACTTAAAGGGATTCTTAAAGTAATTAATAAATAAAATAAATAACTTATCTCAAAACTTAACTTAAGCTTTCTTATCCAAAATCCTAACTTGAAGACTCTGAAACTTTTAAAAATTGAAGTAAAAGCTAGTTGATATAACTAACTTTTTTTTTTTGTTTTTGGGTAAGCTTAATCGGGTTTCTATAAGGTAAAGCAAAGTCAACTCGGAGTTCCGACGAGAATGAACATCCGACTGAAGATGACAATGCTCATGTCGCTTGTATGCATCGACATTCGTTTTGAGGTATCGTTTCATCATTCGTGTTCGTCGCTTCACTTCTCCTTCCTTATCAATCATGGTCTCGCAAGTTGTTTCTCTTAGAGTAGTCTAAGTTCTTCTTCCGTCATACTTCATCAACGTCATACATAATATAAATCTCATAAGAATAATTCAGATATCACACACTTCTCGAAATAAAACCCTTTTTTTTTCAAAACAATTTATAAATATTTTTGCAACAACAAAACTTTTAAAACACTTTACCTTTCTTTTCAGTTGAGCATGACGTAACGGGGTGTTGAGCTTATGGATTAATTTCTGTAAGTTTAGTGATACAAACTAAACTTAATTTTGAAAGAAACTTAGGCTCAGAGCGAACGAACTGCTCTGATACCACTCTGTCACAGCCCCTTATCCCTAAGGACGGCACAGACAGGGTGTGACTTGGGGTGGGAATGAAGAAGCGGGGAAGAAAGGGGTTTTACGATAATTATCGAAGGAAACATATAATTATCCATGAATAAACTAGTAGGATACTTATATAAGAAGATGTTCAAAAACAGAAGATTTACCAACGAGTTTTAAGTAACATACGATAATATGAGTCCAAAAGAGGTGAAAGAAATCCATAGTAGTCGAATAGTTATACATATAATAATATGAGAATTATTAATTGGTGTTTGCAGCGGAAAAACGTAGATTGACGTCACATATGAAGATGTGAAGTCGAGGCTTGACAAAGACAAAAGATTTCTCGCTCAACACCCTCCATCACGAAGCTGCTCAACCTGCACATTTAGAAATATATGCAGGGCTGAGTACAACGTACTCAGTGAACACATGCCAAAACATATACATACTTTTATAGATTTATCATGCATATGCAACAGTAACACACAGGGGTTTTTCAGAAAAACCTGTGCTTACTAAATCATTTTTTTACATTTGAGTACTCATGTCATCATCAATAACCATATCTGTCCGACGCCGGGGAAGAAGGCCTTCTTCCGCGAACGTCACTCACCGAGGTCGGCCACTCCTAAGAGAGCTCACAACCTCAGTTACTGTGTACACTAATTCTGGAAAGCACCCTTTTGGCTAACTCAGAATCCGATCGATTTAATAAGTTGGCGAACCAACACAGATAGGCTCAAGAGAATCCATAAAATCATTTATGCATGATAATCATTTCAAAACATACTTTTTAAAACATTTCAAAAACAGAGCAAAACTCACGTTATTTGATATATATAGAAAAGCACACTTGATATTCTTACAGAACAAATCGTACTGCTACTCCTTCGTCTTAAATTATCACCCGAGTGCTTCACCTTACACTGTAAATAATTCGATTCAATAAACGATCGAATTGAACTTAACGGATAACGGACTCGATAATAATTTTAGACTTTAGGGCTTTGCATTCAACTAAGTCTCGCTAAAAAGGTTAGAGGTATTTCTCTAAATTCTATCTCATTTAATTCATGACATCAACCGTAATCAAATCCATCTTACATTAACTATACTCCTCACACACGTTCCAAATATCGCAAGGAAATCCAAAAGAATTGAAGAATTTCGCAAAAAAAAGAAATCTGCACAGTAGCTGTAGGTTTGTACGCGATTCTGGAATAGCTCAGGATGAATTAGGAGTCGTGCGATATGTCGTTAGAAAGCTACGGAAGTCTAGTTTACTGTCCAATTTACGGATCTCAAAAATATTAAACGAGCAGAAAATTATGACTGTTTTGGTGCAGAGTGGCAGGGACACACGAATTTAAGCATCTTAAGGTTAATGGACAGCCAACTTATTAAACGTGAGGCCCAAACTTTAGCCTATTAACTAAAGTAATTAATTAAGATATCTGGCCCAAAATTATGATACAACATCCCATATTCAAATAAAAAAAAAACCAACTTGAATTCTTCAATTGAAACAATTTATAAAGGTCATATTCCTTTCTTCTCCATTTCGTCTGCTACTCTCTCTCTCTCTAATAAATTATGTTTGCTGCTCTCTCTTTCTCTATTCCTCTCGTTCCTCACGCCTGCAACAAAGAAATATATCTAAACTTTCTCCTTTTCATCTTCTTCGATTCCGACGAGCAAACTACCGGCCGTTCACCGTCTCCAACCTCATACCACACCTCTGGTCTCACTCGCTCTCTCTATCTCTTCTTCTCTCTGCGTCAATTTCTCACGGCAGCAACCACCCGCCGCCTCCTTTCCTTCGACTCCGATGAGATGCGTCCGCCGGAAGCTGCCGTCGCCTCCGTTCGCTTTCCCTCTCAGCCGACCTCTCTATTTCTCTGTAATTGCTCAGAAATTCCCCAATTCGAAAACCCTCGATCCCTAAATTGAAATCTAAAAATTTTCCCCTCTTTTCTCCTCTCGAATTCCGGTGAAAATCCTACCGGTTGCTCGCCTCTTCTCCACCCCGGAAAACAGCAGCGGTGACAGGGCTATCCCCGCCACCGTCATAGACGTCCTCCCAAGCAACGCCGCCGCGCATCTGCTGTTCCGGAGGAAGCCGTCTTTGGCCTCCTCTGCCGCCTCTGTCGCCACTGTCTTCGTCAACAATTCGAAGATCCTCCGATGCGGTCCGCCTCCACCGCCGCTGACATAAGTTCGATTTTCTCTCCCTCACCTTTCTTTTTCTTTTAAATTTTATTTTAATTTATAGATCTCATTTTCTCCAATTTTCTAATCTTTCCCTTTTATTTCTTTCTTGGATTTTCCGGCCAACTTGCGTTCCCTCCGTCGTCGTGGTCAGTCGCAAATAGCACCGTCATCATCGCGCCTGCGGCTTATTCTAAACAAATGATGGCAGAAAGAAAAAAAAAACGTCCGACGGCCAGCAGCAAGGCTGCCGCCGCTGCCGATATCTCAACACACCTTCTGCGACTTTCGGCAACCCGGAAGCTCCTGTTCCGTCAAGCTTTGCTTCAGCCCGTGACTCAGATCTCGACGATGTAAATAAAAGACTCGGAGTTGGATTTCGACTAAAAAAAATAACAGAGGCAAGGTTCTAAGATTTCCCTAAATTCCTATTATTATTATTATTATTTTAGTTAATTCCAGATGGTTGCAGATTTTGAGATTTTAGTCTATTGGCTTAGTTACAGGTTAGTACTAAATTTTAAGATAGGATATTATTCTTGAGTTCATATTTTTAGTTCTAAATTTATGAAATGAGATGGTAATTTAAATGATAAAATGGATATGAAGTTACCTTGATCTAGTGAAATAGAATTGGTATCCGATGTTGGGATGCACGATTTTGTTTCTGAAATCTTTGGGCAGCTGTGGTTTTCCTAGCAAAGCTCCTCCTTCACTCGAATGTTTTGATTTTGATGATTTGCTTTGATTAAGAAAAATGATCAGATTATGATCTTTGCAGGTGAATGAGAAGGAGTTTGGTTTGAGGTTGAGAAAACTTACTGAGGCGCTCTGAAATTTTGCAGCTGTAACTTGGATTAGGGATGCTCCATCATTTTGAAGGTTTTGATTGTTTGTAAAAATGTCGTGTGAGGAATTGTTTGAGTAAGTGCAGATTTTTGACTGAATTAGTTTATTGTAATGATTACTTTTGGGAAAGAAATGGGCGTGTCGACGTGCATCTCTATTTTTACCACAATTTATCCTGACAGAATTTGGGAAAGTAAGATATTACGGCGTGGCCTATTCTTTAACTTCAGAAAGATTATTAAAATATTTTGTTAGTCTACACTTGGGCTTATAAAAAAAAATGGGTTGGGTTCAACATGAAACACAAAATTTTCGGTCCATACACTTAATTTAATTAAGCAGGCCCAGAAAAGATTTGTTTACTTAAGCTAATAAACCCTTTGCCTAATAAAGCCCAAATAATTTAATTAACTAAATCTTAATCGAACTCAATAAATTCTAAATGCTCGATTTTAACGTCTTATGAATGCAAACGTCCTATTTAATTGATTAGTTTTAATTAATTTTGTTATTAGGGATCGGGGTATTACAAGATTCCATTTGAATTTCTGATAAATTTTTAAAAAAAGATCAATTACTGAATAAACATTTAAAAGAAAAATAAACAATTGTTTTGTACTGAAAAACAACGATCTGAAAATAAACAACGAAAATAAGCAATGTCTTCTAAATAACTAGAAATAAGGATAAAAAGGACTAAACAATGTCCATATTATTGTCTTCAAGCACACCACCACCAATCAACTGATCAATATTGTCGCCTTTTGGGTCATCAAAGAAATCGGAGACATCTAAGTGAGTAGTATCAATTGGACCGTCAAAGTCAACGACATTGGTTTCCTTCTTGTCTTTTCCCTTGATGGAATGTTGATATAAATCCGCAAGGTACTTTGCCGTTCGGCAAGTACGTGCCCAATGTCCTGTCATGCCGCATCTATGGCAAGCAGCTTCTTTTTTTGATGAATTGTGGTCATTGGATGCTTTATGCCTTTTGTTGCTAGAGGTTGCATCATTTGGTTTACCGCGTCCACGACCGCGACCATATCCACGTCCACGACCATGCCCACGTCCACGTTGGTTCCCACGACCACGTCCATTTTCATGGTTGAAAGTTGCATTGGCTTCAGGCAATGCAGTGGAACCGGTGGGTTGAAGTTCGTGATTTTTCATGAGCAATTCATTATTTTGCTCGGCAACCAATAAACAAGATATTAGTTCAGAGTACTTTGTGAAACCACGCTCCCTATCTTGTAGCTGTAAGAGCACATTTGAAGCATGAAAAGTGGTGAAGGTTTTCTCAAGCATATCAACATCAGTGATATTCTCTCCACAAAGTTTCAATTTAGAAATAATTCTAAATACATCAGAATTATAAGCACTCACAGACTTAAAATCTTGTAGTCTAAGATGCATCCACTCGTAACGAGCTTTAGTAAGGACAACGGTCCTTTGATGATCAAACCTTTCTTTCAGGTTTGTCCACAATTCACTTGGATCTTTGACAGTCAGATACTCAATCTTTAGATCATCATGAAGATGATGACGAAGGAAAATTAATGCTTTAGCGCAATCCTGTTCGGATGCGTTATTTCCTTCTTTTATTGTCTCCCCTAAACCCTTTGAGATCAGGTGAACATCAGCATCAAGAGTCCATGACATATAGTTCTTGCCAGAGATGTCAAGAGCAATGAACTCAAGTTTGGCTATATTTGCCATTTGTGCAATTCTGCACAAAAGAATCAAGGATAAATATAATATCCAAATATTTATTTGCTCTTCAGAGCATGTAATATTCTTCAGGAATATTACTTGTGCTACTTTAATTAGCATCAATAGATAATCTTTAAAATTATTTTGTGTTTCTTAGGAAACCACGATTATAATATGATCATGATAAACATAATGAATAAATATATTAAATGAAATAAACACAATATAATTCTTACGAGATGAATATATAGCCAATATGATAATATTAGTTGCAACTATTTGACATCAATGACCAATCTCGACAACTGATTGAAGGCATAATCATTTAACAATAATAACAATAACCAATCTCGATAGTTAATTTAAAAAGAAATAGAAGAAAAACTTTCTTGCTTGGAGTTGAAATCGGAAAGTTTCATGTGTTCCGTATATTATATAGTGTATACATATATCTTGTTTTAAAATTTGAAGATTTCGAAAATCATATGAATGGAGTTCTTAGAATAAGATTTACTCGTACCTTCAATGTGGAGCCTTCTAGGATGGAGATAGATCGAAGGAGATGGTAGAACAATCGAACCGGAGAGAACAATCGTGCTGATAACGTGTTATAAACTAGAGAGAACAGATAATAAAGTAGAGAGAATAAGAGTTCTCTGTATTCAATATGAGGACCAAAGGCCTCTATTTATAGTGGTACAGAGAGCTAGGATTTTAGGGTTTACTTGGTCAACACTCCTATCATATATATCTAAAAGATATATTTACAACAATATACCTATTATAAAAGAGCATTGTTTACAAAATTTGATTTACCTATTATATCCCTATTAATATATCTAATCTAAGAGCAATAGTGTAATAATATATTTTACTATCATAAAATATAATGATATATATTAAAATAGTATATTCTCATCGGCAATAAATATAATTCGGTACATTATATTCTTCTACAAAAACAAGCCATTATTCATATTGTAATAATATATTTATATTTATATTATAAAGAGTATAATAGTTCATTTGATATTGTTGGATTCGAGCTAGTAGCTCAATTGATGTTGACAAGTTTATGTAGAAGCAAAATTGACTGAAGTGTTTTGAGTTGTACGAGAACAGAAACTGGTTTCTGAGCTTCAATCTGAGCTAGTTTGATGTGGAACAGATCTGAAAGATTCTTTCCATATTTATGCAGATTTTGCGGAGATCTTTTCCTTATCCATATATACCACGGAAAAGATATTATATTGCAGATATATTTGCTTGTTCCACAAGGCTTATCTTCAAGGAATGTTTCCTAGGGCAAAAGATGGTGGAGGTTATTTACTAGGGTTTTCAAGTGGTCCTATAAATACATCTACACAATACATTGAAGATGGCCATCCACGATGTAATTCTTTCAAATATGGGGACGTGAGTATTTTGAGAGCATACTCTAAAGAGAGTATTTTTATTATTTTTCATACACTTGTGAGGATTTGTTTTCATAGATAAACTTTTGTAAGAGGGTTGGGTGTCAAGTTGCGGCTTGAGCTTAGGTTGTAAGTGGTGCACTTGCAATCATCAATTCACGTAGATCGGAAAGGGTGTGAGTGAACGGGTAGCAAAAGATAGGAGATCTGTTTGTGTAAAACCTCTGTAACTACAACTTCGGATAGTGGATTGATTCTCTCTTGGGCGTGGCCCCCCAGACGTAGGTTGATCAACCGAACTGGGTTACCATTTTGTGTGTCATTTACTTAGCTAAGTTATTATATACTGTGTTATATTCCGTGCTAAGTTTTATTGTGACAGATTCGTACTTTATATGCATAAAGTGCTTGGTTGAAAACTTTCAGATATATATTAAAATAGTATATTATAATTGACAATAAGTATAATTCGTTATTAGAGATATATATAACTTCTTTCATCCCTGAGATATTCTAACTTCTTATCCATTATATTCTTCTCCAATGAAAAATAAAAAAACGTCATTATTCTTCTACCATGAAAAGAAAACGTTGGCATTATATTCTTCTACGTAGAAAAGAATATGTGTGAAGTCCGTAGAGAACATTGATTGAAGAAATAATTTTAACTCCTTCATCCACACTATTCATGAAAAAAGAACGAAAAAAATAATTGCAGCAATTGATGGAGTAAAGAGAATAAGGTGGAGGTAGATAAAATTGTTTTGGGTGATCGTTTTGGTTATGTGAAAAATTATTAAATATTGTGCTTTTATTTTACTCTTGATTTGTCTCAATTTGTCCACATTAGTATGATTCTATTTAGTTTTAATATTATGTTTTATTCTAATACTTTAGAAATTGTTATTGAGATCATTAAATTTACAATTCAATAAAAATCAAGGCTCGATTTGTTCTACAAAAGATGCTCACGAAAGGTATGTAGCACACTTCTGTTTATGTACAATCATTAATAAGAATATTAATGTTAATAAATATAAAATAATATAATAAGATGTAGGCATAAAATAATACTCCCTCCGTCCAAGATATAAAGTCTCATTGTGTGTTGGACACGGAGATTAAAAAAGTTGTTGGGAGTTATTGGAGTGGAATAAAAGTACAATTTGAAGGTAGTGTTAAAGGTACGAGAGAATGGAGGGTGTGATTATACAAAAAGTGAAGTAGGACTTTCTTTAGTGGATAATAAATGGGTAAGTGGACTTTATATTGTGGACGGAGGGAGTAATATCTTAATGCATAAACAATCATACAATAGTATAAAGCTATTGATAAACATTTTTGATGAAATCTTGAACACTAATAAAATTGGGATTTCCGTCCATACATTCATTATCTGTGTAATGATTGATGTCACAAAAGAATGAAATTGGCTAAAACATGCAATACACGTTGCTTCTGCTGCTAGTATTAGTTAAATAACTTAAATCACACTAACATAGCACAGAGCGAGTGTTCTATTTAATGAGACTAAAGGAAGAACAAATGGGTACAAAGGAGTCGGTGTTTGTTTGGTGGAGTTTGTGCTAAATTCAAGAATCTTAATTATCTATCTTTCATTCAAATGTATTAATCATGAGAAATTACAATTTGGATATCATTCAGGCTAGCTATTGGTTGTGCGACTAAAATATCATATAAGGCTACAGATATGAATGATTTCAACTTTTGTTCATTAAGAATAATTTTTATAATTATGGAGATTGTGTTAAATAGTAATAAATCGACATGTAATATATACCGCTATTTGAGTCCGTATATCAATAGAAGGCAACAATGAACTACCAAACGACGTTTGGATTACGGTGTGATCAAAGTATTGCGAAAGCAATAAGTACGGACTACGGACGTCCACAATCCTTAATTAAGGATAATAAAATTTATTAATTCATAGTTAAAAAAATTTAATCCATAGTTAAGACTTGATTAATAGTCCTCTCTGTGCGGAGTAAATAAAATATTCCCCCGTCCCGCTCATATTGTCTTACTTTCGTTATTGGACTGTCTCACTCAAATTATCTTGTTCTAAATAATGAAATAATTAGCCTTCATCAAAACCTTTAAAAGTGATGAGACCTATTTAATTTCTATCTTTTTATCCTTATTTTTAATTTTCGTACAATATATATGAATGGGACGGAGGGAGCATTAATTAATAATGCACAAAATAAAGATTTTGAGATAATTAGGAACATAGGACGCGGGACGCCACATAGTACATCAAAATAAGGAGAGACAAAATTAAGATACACCAAAATTAATAATAGATGTGTGTTGTCGTATCGGCATACCACCGTCCGTCTCCTATTCCGCCACCGCCACCCCATCAATGCGGCGGTAAGGAACGATTTTTGTATTTTCGTACCATTGTACCACTGTCTGCCTCCCAATCCGCGACCACCTCCACCACCGTGGCGGCAAGCTACGATTTTTGTATTTTCGTATAATCGTACCACTGTCCGCCTCCCAATCCGCCACCACCACCGTTGTCACCACTCCCATCACCGCGGCGGCGAGGTACGATTTTTATGTTTTCATACTGGCGTACCACCGTCCGCCTTCCATTCAGCCACTGCCACCACAACCAGTGCGGCGGCGAGGTACGATTTTTGTGTTTTCGTACCATCGTACCATTGTTCGCCTCCCAATCCACCACAACCACCGCCGCCACCACCTTCATCACCGCGGTGGTGAGGTACGATTTTTTGTGTTTTCGTACCAGCGTGCTACCATCCGCCTCCCATTCCGCCACCGTCACCGCCACCGCCACCGCCAGCACCAACAATGCGGCGGTGAGGTACGAATTTCGTGTTTTCGTACCATCGTCCGCCTCCCAATCCGCGACCACCACCTCTATCACCGCGGTGGCGAGGTACGATTTTTGTATTTTCATACCAGCATACCACCGTCCACTTCTCATTCCGCCACCGCCACCGCCACCACCACCAGTGCAGTGCTGAGGTACGATTTTTATATTTTCGTATCAGCGTACCACAGTCTGTGTGTTATTCTGCCACCACCACCGCCACCGTCATGGCGACGAGGTACGATTTTGGTATTTTCATACCACCATCCGTCTCCCATTCTATCACCGTCACCACGGCAGCAGCTAGGTACGATTTTTATATTTTCGTACCAGCGTACCACCATCCGCGTCCCAATCCGCCATTGTCACCGCCACTGCCTCCGCCACCACCGCGGCAACGAGGTACGATTATTGTGTTTTCATACCAACGTATCACCGTCCGCCTTTCATTCCGCCACTGACACCGGTGCGACGGTGAGGTACGACTTTGGTATTTTCGTACCAACGAACCACGCAATAAACTTGGTACCCTCGATACGAGTATCGATATTTCGTACTGGTGTACCACTTTGTGATGTGGTACCTAGTACGAAATAACCCTTTCGTACCATTGTATCATTGTAAGAACTAGTATCCCATGTAAAGAAATTTATATTTTATACCAGCGTACCATGTTTTAGAAGGGTATCCGACACAAAATATATAATTCGTATCATTCGTACTGTGTAATGTATAATTTTATACTGATTTGTTTGCGCACCAAGCACCGTACCGAGTACCATTTACTTGAATTATTTGTAGACTATTTACTTTTGAATTGATTTTGAATATTTATTTTCGAACTTGGTACGAATATGATATATAGATCATTTGTACCAATAGTACAAACTATTAAAAGTATGGAATAGGTTCATTCGTACTAGTCGTACCAAGTAACTGTATATCTAAATTAGACAAATTGCAGAACATATACAATTAGAACAAACGTACTAATAATACTAATATTGTAGCAAATGGGTTACAAACCAAAAATTGTAGCAAATAATTTACAAATAATCTATGATGTCCACTGTACCTTCAAAACTAAAGCAAAAAAAAATTAAAAATAGAATATGGTACTAATATAAATCATTCGTTCCAACACACCTGGTACGACAGGTATAATACATCAGTTCGTACCAGTCATACCAATGCAACACATCTTGCTAACATGGTAACATATTGGTACGCTGGTACGAAAATATAATAATCGTACTATTATACCAACGAACTCTAGTACGAACTCTTTGTTTTCATACTGACATATCAAGTTTGCGTCCCTCACATGTATAATACGCTGGTACGAATATATCATATTTGTACCAATATTTCAATTCAATGCGTTACGCCTACATGGTACGCTGGTACGATTACACCCAATCGTACCAGTAATCATATACGAAACCCCAAAAATTCACCAAAATATAATCAAATCACCCTAAAATCAAGCATAAGAACAATGAAATCACCTAGAAATGAGCTACGAAAACTTCCAAAGTACCCATAAATCAAGCACAAAAATACCTAAAACACTAAATCACTAAAATCGTAACAAACAAATAAATCCATTTCGTACCAACGAGTTACTACCGGGTATGAATATACCATATACGTTCCAACAAGTCAATAATAGGTTGCACGCTACTGGTATGAGTTACTACTTGTACGAGTGCACCAATTTCGTACCGACGAGTTTTGACAGCAAGCAGCAACCTACTTGAATCAACACAAATGAAACAGAAATCATCTTATCCAAATCACTCAGATATTAATCCAAATACACAAAAAATTACCAAAACAATATGAAAACCTCATAAATCATCGAGAAACAAATACGAAAATCACAGGAGAGAGGGTGAAGGATGGACGGCATGGTGGATGAATCGCGAGAATGGAGGAGACGACGGTGGCAGCGGCGAAATAGAGGCGGTGGCGGTAGTGGCAGTGAGAGAGATAATAGAGAATTGAAGGAGAGAGAAAGTGAGAGGAGCAGTACGCAGGAGAATAATGAGAAGTGTGAGAGTGGGATGGAAAAATAAGGAAAGAGAAAAAGAAAGAAAGAGAAAAAATTGGTGGGTTTGGTGAAAAGTAAGGGTATTTTGGTTCGAAAAGCAAATGTTTGCTCTAATTTGTAAAAACTAAGTTTGGTGACAACTATTGATTTTTACTATGTGATGTGACTATTTCTGTATTTCCTCTTATTATTAAATATATTAAGGAAAATTAGATGATATTATTGTTTTTGATATAATGATGATTGTGGTCTTCTTAGCCATAAAGAAAGTTAACAAATTGATTTCATTTTCTAAATTAAACCTATAACCAAGTGACAAATGAACCAATTTTAATATTATCTCGACATGTTATCAATAATTCAAAACATTAAACATCATATTTTGACCTCCTACGCTCATTATAAAGTAAATAAATAAATAAATCAACTCATCCCCCTTGAATTTTTCAGTTTATTTATTTGGGACCAACAAGTGGTCTGAGGTGGGTCACATAAGACCGTCTGTATTGATGATCCCTAAATTTGGTCCTCATTTGGATTTGATTTTAAAAACATTTTAAAAGAAGTCCATATAACTTTCGAAACTCATACACAAAGAGCAAATTAATCACGCATCGATCCCTCTAGTCTCTAGCTTGGGATCGTCTTTCTTATTTTTAGTATCCGACTTATCTTATATTTTTAGAAGTCTGAATGAAAGAATGACAAGAAATGTCTTGATGAACAAGAGAAACAATACAGTGATGCGGATCTGGCCACCAACTATCTGCTACGTTAGGACCTGCCATTCGATCCGCAACAAAATGGCCTTCTCTATAAATGTGACTAACTCAAAAATGTATATGAGATAAAAGGCCAAACATAAACCTCCAACGATTCAGAAAACACCAAGGAACCTACAAAGAACGATTAGAGCACTAACTATATAAGTGGAGTTTGATTCCAACCAAAGATAGAACCATTCATTCCTGTGAGCAATCACTACTAGAAAAACGGACATACATGACGGCTAAAAACCGTCATCTATGTGCATCCAGAACCGTCACAAAAGGTGGTGTCATCTATAGTGGGTACTTTATATGACGGATAATCACCGTCATCTATACTTATTATACACGACGGTAAATATCCGTTATCGTTTACTGTCCAAAACCGTTATGTTTAGTCTCTATTCATGACAGTTTTGTTTCGGACCGTCATATTTGTGTTAGCCCATAGTCGACGCTTTTTCTAGAACCGTCATCTAATTTATGGCCAGATTTTGTGTTTTTTTTCTTTTTTTTTCCCTATATAACTTGTTCCTAATTTGTTTAATATTCGAAACATCATATAAAAGAAATCAATACTTCACACTTGCTAATTAAAAACTCATTTTCATTAAATCATCCAAACATCCAAGTAATACATAATATATTCTTCGATATAGTCAAATCAAATGATCAAATCCACAAAAACTACTTAATCATCCATTCAAATCCATAAAAGCTACTTAATCATCCATACAACACTTCCTCATAGAAATCCCTCTTTCCACCTCCACGTCCTTTGAATGCCACGAGCAATCAAGTACGTACCTAATTCAATCAAGTAAGAAATAATATCAAAATTTAAAATAACTAACCAGGTAGCACAAAAAAATAACTAATGAAATATATACCTATTCAAGGAATCTCATATATGCTCAATTATACAAGTAGCCCAATCCTCACGAACCTCATCGATCTCACATCGAGAGTACTTTTTTTTTCTCGAACTATCAACAAAACAAGTGCGCAAAAAACATTTAGCTTCAAGTACTAATTGTAATATCCCAGTTTTTTTGATAATTAATTATTAATTTCTGTTCCGGAGAAAAACTCTTTTAATTACATTGAAAGTTTTACCAATTTGATTTATAAATAGAAGATTTTATAAAGTGATTGGTTTAGTTTACTAAGTGTGCATGATTATATGAGATTTTATTTATTGAAAATCGCAACTGAAATTTAATTATTTTACCTATATGATTTAATTAAATTTCGCAAGTATGTAGTATAATACATAAAATGTGTGTATTTAATTGGGTAGTTGCTGTAACTTGCATAAAGTAAAGAAATAAAAATAAAATCTCATATATGTGCTTATGAGACGTCCACAGCAAGAAAAGAAAGAATTTAGAAAAAAAAAGAGAGAAGGAATTAAGATAATTCCTACTTTAAAATGTATTTTTATATTTATCTCTAAATGCTTAGTGTTAAAATAATCCTCCACGTAACCCTCCACTTTATTTCCCCTTCTCCCCTCATCCAACACGTATGACATCAAACATTATTATTTCTTTCACAAGCAGCATAACATGAGACGAGAAAGAGACGAGAGAAACTCGTAAAACAAAAATAAATAAATAAAAAGAGCAGAGAGAATTAGAGTGGAGAAATGAGAGTTCGGTCAGTAGAGGAAGGGAGAGAGAAGTTCAACTGGTGAGAGAGGAAAAGAATAGGAGGAGAAGATCGAACCATATATAGAAGAAGAAGAAGAATTTTTACAAGGTTTACTAAATTACCTTATCTTTACTTCAATTTCCAGAATTTAGATTAATTAGGATGAGAATTTTACTTGGAAATTGAATGAATGAAACTTGAGTTTCTTTATGATCTTATATGATTTGAAGTGTTAGATCATGGTTGATTTAAATCTGAATTGGTGGTGATTTGAGAATTATATAGGTGTGTATATCTGATTATGAGATTATATCTATGTTAAGAACATATTAAATAAAGAAAAGTTAGAGAAAACCGATTATGTGAGCTCTTGCACTCCAATTGTTTGACTAAATGCACAAAAGGGGGAAAGAAAACTCTTGCTGGAAATTTGAGCAGAAAATTATGCAGTTATACATGTGTATCTTAGAATAGATGAATGAAGTGTAGATAAGTGTTTTTGTTATGCAATGATAGAGTTGATAAAGCATGAAAGTTATAGAAGTAATTGATAAAACTTTAGAAAAAAAGTGAAATTTTGTTAGAAAGTAGACTCTTGTAGCTTTCTAAAGACATATGACTTCTAATTCTTTTTGTGCAGAAGCAGGTAATTATACAAAGTTAGGGTTCTACAAGAAAATTCTAGCAGAAATGGATATGTTTTTCCTTTGTAAAGTGCGTGAGTTTTTATGGGCTAATTAATGGTATTGAGATGAGTTATAAATCTGAAAATTTTAGTTTAAGGAGGAGGAGTTGGTGTTCTACAAAAGTAGTAGTCCTTTTCTCTTTTATCTTGATTTGGAAATAATAAGATAACAAACTGAGTTCTTCATATTTAAAGACTAAGAAATGAGATTATAGGTAGATAACCTAATAGAGGTTGTTGGCAGTTTTGTAAAGGAAGAAACGAAAATGCTGGAACCAATAATATATGTATATCATCTTGGGTGCCAGTCGACAACCTTAAAGAAGAAAAATTAATAATGTCTAATATATATACATATCTTTATGTATGGCTGCCAACAAGAAAAGAATAAGAAAGATGAAAATGCAAAACTTGGTAATTATTTGGAATATGATGTGTGATGTGCGTGTGTTTTTAAGGATAAAAATAAAACGAAAATACGTGGAAGTAAAATACATATGTATGTTGATTGAGTAGCTGTCATCATTTATTTTTGAAAAGAAGAGAACATAACACTTGTACATGTATACATATTCATGTACTATTATTTTCTAATTATGTCGGCCATTTGAGATAAATGACTAGAATGATTTTCAAAATTGATTCTATTGTTTGGAAATTGTGAGTCAAGTTTGTATATTAAAAGTCGAGCTAAGGTATGTTGGTACCCGAAGTAGAATGCTGTGTTTTAAAATGGAAATTTATGAGTTTAATCCGAGATTAGTGAAAGTAAGACCTTAGTATAACTATGTTTTATTTAAGGCTTGGGTTTGGAAATTAAGTCTAAGTTAGGACTCGTCTTGTAGGACCAGCCTACTCAGGAGGATAGCAGTGCTCGTCCCGACACAAGTTTGCTACAACCTTTACTTCAGATTTATGTTATCCAGGTGGGCTACATTTCTCTATCCAAAGTTTATGTTTGAGTGATTAAGCTCTGCTATTTAAGAAATGAAAATGCTATCTATGATGAAATGTTTTATGTGCGCTCTATGTGTTTAAAGCTCTTATGTTATCGATCGAGACACTCTGATAACCTAACACGTTAGATGAGTGTTGTGTACACCCCAGAGTCATGTATTGCAATGGCCGATCACCATTGTGTGCTTGACACAGTTTAGCGAACTCTTGGAGCTACGGCTCGAGGTTCACCAGCTTATAAGAGTAACACAAGAACGTTACAAGTAGCAGCGCTGATTTAGAAGAAATGTTTTGTGAACTTAGAAGTTTTTTCGTTTTTAAAACCTTCTAAGTATCACTGTAGTTATGGATATGCTATGTTTATGATTTCATAAATTGCTTTATGAAATGCGATGCCCACTGAGTACATTAGTGCTCAGCCCAAATGTTTCCAAATGTTTTCAGGTCGGGGAGCAGGAACGGGCAGGTGAAACTGAGGCTAGGACTTAGCATTTGAAGTCCTCTTTGTGTTTTCGGATACGAACTAGAACTTCGATCCTGTAGACTTTTGAGTTGAAAGTCAATAAATATTATCGTTGAACTTGACGGTCTTCTTATATGAATTCTCGTCTTTAAATAATGTTAAAGTGCAGCTCTTTATTTAACTCGGTCAATCTCCGATCATTCGGTTTTGGAAATTGGGGTGTGACACTAATGCTACATAAAAAAATTTAATGGATATTTTATTATCAGTGAGCTAATAGAAATGGAGTCATCATTTTGAAACCCTTGTATAATCTCTTTCATGAACCGCATCACATAATAACCACATTGCAGCAATGTGGTTAAAGATTTTCAGGATAAAAAATACAACGGCCAGAAAAAGAAAAATGAGAGAACGAGAGAACGAGAGAAAGGAAGAGAAGATACAGGATAAAGATTTTCAGGTGCTCAAACAGAACAGCTAACACGGTTAATTCATGTAGCAGATACAACAAAAAAATTACAGAATATTCATACAGTAATACTCGCCATGCAGATTATGTGACTCATTGAGGACATAAGTTATGTTGAATGCATAAAAAATTGATTGGACCTTGTGATTCACCATAAAAATGAAGAGGAAGCAAAACTGCTGACTAAAGAAATTGAAAACAGTACAGAATGACTTACTATTTCCCCTTTGTTGAGAAAAAGTTTTGCAATTTCAATGCCAGCCTGCACCATTTGAACATTGATTAGAAAATTGAGCAAACTAAAGCATATTTAATACACTACAGAGCACCTTGGGAATCTTTTGTAGTTCTTCTACTCTTTATTGTTGCTAATGTAACAAGACGTATGCTTACCGGGACTTACTTCTAGAATCTAGCTAAATTGATCTGTATTATCTCCCCTAAAGCGAAGACAGAGCACAACCTTTCACACCATATTCATATGGAGGGAAATGTCAAAACATAAGTTTTGGCTTCTCCAACAAGAAAAACTGATGCATTCTAGAGATGGAAAAAACGTATTTTTTTGACTCATATATTTGAGGATTATTAAATCAGTATTTTGACATGTATTAAGTACTCAATTCAGCCTTCGACGTTTCCTCTCAGCTGCTGTTCGACCCAGTTTCTTCTATCAATTAAAGGAAATTTCACCATATCATGCCTCTGCCAGCATCAGCCTTTGAAGTCAGTAGTGTACAGTTGGTCACACACTCAAACTTTACAACTTAAGGCATGCTTCCTTTATCACCCCTCCACAAATTAACATAAATATAGTCTACGTTTTCCCTTATATACAGAAACAATCTTCCGAGGGTGGTTCTAGAATGAAGAATATGGATTAAGATCAAGTATCAGACTGAAGGTATGATGCATCTTTAACAAAGAGAGATATATCTGCACTAGTCCATCAAGATTATCTCTAAGATCCAGGACAAAGTAAGAAGCACCCATGTCTTGAAGTCTTCTCAGAGCGAAACGAATAAAATTATCCAACCAAATATCTTCAGGTGTTTTTACAAGTCAAAGAAATATTGTTGAATAAATCGAGTAATGTTAATTCAAGTAAACACATCCCACTATAATCCACAAAATAAGAAGAGAAAGCTGAAATAAGATATAATGAATGTTACCGGTGAATTTGCAGTAAGTCGATGTAATCTGTATAAAGGCGTTTAAGACTTTTCTCCACACTTTCCCTGATATTAGCAGCAACGCATCTGTGACGCCCGGGGCAGAAGTACGGAGTGATCGCCGGTACAGAGGCACTGACAAGGAGCGGCTCCGATAAGACTTCAAAGCGGAGGGGGCAGGAACAAACCGAAACACACCTGAATGAGAGGGATTCCAAGAATATGTCGGAATGCGACTACATATTCGAGGAGAGCTTAAAGGAATTGATTGGGCTACTTATACCATCAAGATGCATCTTCTTTTCTGGAGCTCATTGTGGAAAGCGTGCGAGTGAGGACAAAGCATGCTAGAAAGGACTTGTGATGGTTTGTGGGGCCAGCCGTCAGTCCGGAAGCCGGGTCGTTACAGCATCAACTCGCGCAGGCTTTCCACTGTCACGCAAATAAGTTCTCTCTGAGTCCAGAAACTTTTGTTGCCAAAATAACCTAGTTTGAAAAGGAAAAAAAAGAAGCATATTCTTTCTGTAATTTAAGCGCCATAAATAGTGACACAGTAAGAACATTAGATCTTGGTTTGGGAACACTTGGGAGTCAACTGGGACTTACTTCGAGGGTTTGGTCTGCGAGGCCAAGGACGGCGTCGGTGGTGGCAGCACAGAGGGCGGTGAGATGGGGCGACGGTGGCGGCGCCTTTCAGGGCGACGTCTTTTGCGAACTAGAGAGACGGTGGCGGCGGTGGGAGCTGTGGAGACGGGGCCGAGGGGTGGAGACGGGGCTGAGATTGGGGATTTTTGATTTGGGGATTATTGGGGATTTTCGATTGGCAGGAAATTGGAGAGAAAGATAGAGATAGATAGAGAGAGAGAGAGACGTGTTTTCAGCCGGCGGTCGATTTTAGCCGGCGAAGAAGGAGAAGAGGTGAAGAGGTTGCGCACAAGAGAGAGAATAGAGAGTTGTGTTTGGGAAAATTGGTTTAATTAAGTGTTATTTTTATTTTTTTAATAATTTTAAAAAAAGTTATAACAAATATTACATGACAGTTCATATAAAGTATCATATACGATAAATATATACATGACGGTTTACTACAAACTGTCATCCATATATTTTAAAGCACACACATACATTACGGTTTCATTATAGAACCGTCATCTGAAGAAAAATACGCACATATATGACAGTTCTTAAAAAAACTGTCATCTATAAAGTGTCATGTATTACTATTTTTCTAGTCGTGAATTTCCACTGCAGTGATAACAACCAGAAGCTCTGCATCAAAAGCAAATCCAAAGCTGCCTGAGATGTGAAAACACCCGTGAACCATACTTCTGCAATCCCTGAAGATGCTACCACCATGTAAAACATTAGGAGCTCCAATTACAGATCCGTCAGTATTAACTTTGATCCATCCATGCGGAGGCCACCATTCCAGAACAGTAAACATTGGAGGAGCCGATGGTTTATAATAAATCCCAAGCTCTCGAAGCACATAGAAACCACGAATGGCTAACATAATAAAAGATCCAAAAATCATAATGTATGGTTTGTTAATGCGAAACCAACCGAAAATAGTGTCCCAAACTCTCAACGCGACAGCACAATATATCCCATAAAAGATGATCCACATCTTACATACTTCTCATGCAAAGCATGCAGACAGAAGGTCTGCAAAAACCCTGCGCTTTAACAGTATTTATTGTTTGGAGACAACGACCAAGATTCGCTTTCCAACAAGCAATCGAGCGCCTTTTCCGGAATAAAATTCTCCCGAATCCAAGAGCCCCAACTCACAATCAGAAAACGATTGTGCAAATTAATAGAGGCCATCTGAGAAATAAGTGGAGGAAACAGCTATTTGACTAACCGATTCGATTTGCCCTCGAATCTATTTTGGTTATCTAACGAACACTTGTAAATCTTCCTATGCATGCTCCTATGAAAATAAAAAACATTCATAGGATGTTTTATCGATATACCTGGAAACTTGATGGTCAGAGACTTCAGAGTGGATCTTCTGAATTGTTCCCGTAACAAGACTCGTCGATGAATGAGATCAAACTTCGAGATCATCTCCTCAAGAAAACAGCTGTCGTTTTTTTTTTTCTCTCTATTTTTCACCTAAACAATTAATGACTTATTTCTAATATTTATAGGTGATATATGAATAGCTAATAAATATTAGAGCTATAAGTTAAAGCCATGTCAAAGTCCAGATGGGCTTGACCTTAGAGAAATAGGCGCCACTTTCTAGGAGCTGGGCCAATCGGGCCAATTCAGGGATCTACTAGCTTAAATAAGATTTAGACCTCCTAGTGTTTAATTTCTTTTATTCAACTCAGAATAATAAATTAGAACACAAGTATTAATTTATTCCACTATAAAATTAATACTGAATTACCATCTTATTTATTTGATGAGTCGGGACTAGTATTAGACTTAATTAATTCTCGTATTTAAGATTACAAATATCCATTAATTAATTAACAACTTCTGCCAGCTCTGAAATTAATCAATAAGTTAATTAATAATAATTAACATCTTGAGTGCTACCACTTAAACTTATTATCATACTGGAATTAATTTCACCTGCAGGGTTTAGTATGATAAATTTATTAAGTTTCTCAAGGGATATTATCAGCCAGTTATTAGCAGGACACGAAATTCTTAATTGCAGTTTTATTGCATATATCGTCATTACCCAAAATATCGAGCATATTGAACTTATTGACCAAGCTCTCACCCTTGATAAATCAAAGTAATAATCAATTACTTATTTACATCAATAAACTCAATGAAAGCAAAGATTATTTTAAGTCACCGAGATCTTGGTTCTTAAGTCAGATTAAAGAACTCATCTTACTGTAATCCTTTCAATACGTAAAAGATACTAGCATAAATAAATAATCAAGACAAACTATTTTATCTATTTATGCTACAGTCTAAACCGACAACTTGTCCTAAGTTGTCTTGACTGTGAAATCAATTTATATCTCATAAGAAGCTGATCATATGATCTTCTGTGATCTACAACACACCATATAATCTATAATATTAAGATAAATGGACATTAATATAATTATGCAACAATAATAATTCAGATAGAAAAATCATAGTGAATATAAGGTATCAATGTATACAAGCATAAAGGCTTGCTTTCAGTAAACAATCCTTCATTAAGATCTCCTTCTTCTGTTTTAATTAAATTTTACATTTATTATTTAGAATAAATTATATCCATTTAGGATTTATAATTATTTTTTAGTATTTTATTTTTTAAAATTTCCAATAGGAAAACCCAAACATAAACCTTTTTTGCAGTAATTGTCACATCAAATAGAAATTCATCTCCAACCCTCAAACTCAAACCCAAAGAAATATTCTCTATATATTCCTTTTCATACCACGTTTTATATTCTTATAATAATATCTATATACTTTTCAATATTTACACATAAAAATATTATAATCAATAATTTTATATAAAATAAATTATTAGTATTAGATAATTTGATTGTTAAATAAATTAAAAAATACTCCCTCTGTCCCAGGTTAGTATGGTTCAACTAATATTTTATACCTCACAACAAATCAAATATACACCACATTTTTAAGGGACGCGGGAGTAGTTAAATTTGATTGTAATAAAATGATAAAATACAACTTAATATAAATAAATTAAATTAAAAATAATTAAAAAAAATTGAGCCCAATACAATTAAAATAATAAAAAGCCCTACACTAATCAAAAGGCCCAATTACAAGTCCACTAATTAAAAGCCTACATTAATTAAAAGTTAGAATACCGAGCACTAATAGCATTCATCTTCTTCTGCGTTGTTTCTTCCCTCTGCAACTCTTCTTCTTGTTTTCTTCATCTCCATTTCTATTCAATATACAAAGACAATAAATTGAATGACTGATATGCAATATTCAGAAGATAAAATTTACGTTTGTAGGAGTGAAAAAATGGACATAAATGTATTTTGCAGTAGAATTTGCAGGTACGTTGGGGTGTAATTTACTGCATTTTAGGTTTGCAATTGCCCATTGGAGATGTCCTGATGGCGGACTTCAAGGTTAATGTGACTTTGAATTTGAGATTGAGCGGAGAGAACCTATGGGGGGGCTCTTGCCTCGGCTTCAACGCAGTTGGTATCTCTAGTTGTCAATCAAGTAAGAATTATATAATATCGATAATTGTCCAAGTTAATTGTGAATTTGTAGGAACGTCGTTCTACTTTATTAATGGTATAGTTAGTAGGTAAAAATGGTACATAGGAAAAATAAGAATTCTATTTAAAAAAACTGAAATTAAGTAATAATCTTCACGTGCATCAACAAAAGAAGATCAGTCCTCGAAACCAAATAATGCACGCTACATTTGTGGAAATCTTGGAAATTTTAAAAATGAATGTAATAGCTAGAAGTATGAACCAACTAGAAAAATGTTCATATACCATTACTATTACTCATAGATGACACCCATCCAAAAACTATAGACATATGTGCAACGCCTAATTTACTATTACTATTACTATTGTAAATTTACTACTCCCTCCGTCCCCCAAAAGTGTGATGTACTTTTGATTTGTTGTGTGATATAAAAAATTAGTTGAACCACACCAACTTAGGACGGAGAGAGTATAAATTTAGTGACACCTTATCCTTTCATTTTGACACAATTGTTTTTTATGAATTCATTGGACTTAGAGATCCATTACAACAGTTTATATGTAAACCGATGTGCCTCAATCTTATAATAACAACAGTTTTTAGTTTAACTATTTCAAATTTAACAATGTATTCTTCAAAAAAAAAAATGTATTCTTCAAAATGTGTTGTTACTGTTACTATATGTAGTTAAATTGCAGACAACATTATCTGTTTAGAATCCTTTGCGAAACAATTTGGAAAAGACAACAGTTATTGGTTAGTTTTAAAAAAACAATCACTACAACAAAATGTCCTGGTAGTGACATGCTTTTTGAAGAATTGAGGAACACTTATATAATGTTACTGAATAAAATTGTGATGTCTTGTGGATGAGTAGTTATTATGCGTGTCACGTAATAAAAACATGTCTTAAAGTTTAGTGATATTTTTTTTAAGGAAAAATTTAGTGATATTGGAGAGTGTAATTAATTTATTATATATCTAAATATAACAAAACTTACTTACAACTAGAGGTGGCCAAAAAAACCGGAACCACCGGAACCGAACCGAAACCGAACTAAAACCGGTGGTTCCGAAATCGGAACCGAACCGCCGGTTCCGGTTTGGAACCGAGAACCGCACCGACGGCGGTTCGGTTTCGGTTCCAAAGTTGAGGAACCGAGAACCGCCAGTTTCGGTTCGGTTTCGGTTCCGAACCGCCGGTTCCTCATTTTTTTTATGTTTTTATCTATATTTATGTTACAATTTATATTTATTTCACATAAATGTTACGTTATAATTCATAAAATTACAATTAAACAAGAAAAGTAGCAAAAAACAAAAAAAAATATATAAATTCCCCCAAAATATGCGGTTCCGATTTGGAACCGCGGAACCGAACCGAACCGAATATTACGGTTCCGATTTGGAATCGAAACCGAAGTGGTCGGCGGTTCGGTTCCGATTCCCTTGAGGTGGAACCGAGAACCGCCGGTTCGATTTCGGTTCCGGAACCAAACCGAACCACGGCCACCTCTACCTACAACTTTATATGTAACAAAAGTAAATAGATGCATGTGTGGATGTAGACTTGCCCACGGTTCAAGGCCTGCCGGTTTCGGGCCTTGAACCGCCGGTTACGGTTTTCCCCGAGGGTGAACCGTAACCGGCCCACCTATACTATTCCCGGTTCCGGGTCGGGCCAAAAAACCGGTGGTTTTGGTTCCGGATAAAACCGCCGGTTCACTGCTCGGCTCGCCGGTTTTTTTGGGTTTTTATTTTTTTTTACTTTTTTACATTAATATACTAATATAAATATATTATTTTGATTACGAAAAAGAATATTATGTAAATGAAGTACGAAACGAATATTAAAACAAATGCAGAGAATTAACTCAGTTTTTATTAATACTTAAAATGAACATTATATAATTTATAATTACATTTGCATAAGTTCCAATGAATGCTTGAAAAGAATTAAGATTTTAATAAAGACAAGAAGATAAAGTGTAGAGAAATGGTGTGGAAGATATAAATTCTCAAAGGGATATATATTTATAGATATACATATGAGGTAATTAAATAAAATAAAAATAATATTTTATGCCGAAGACCGCCGGTTAATCACATAAATCGCCTGTTCGCAGGTTTTATAGGCCCGCTAGTTAACCGTTAGGCCCGCCGGTTTCGGTTACCCATTTGCTTGAACCATAATCGGCCCTTCTACCGTTGGTTCCGGTTAAAAAACCGTTGACCGGCGGTTCGGTCCCGGTTCGAACCGCCGGTACGTCTAAAATGGGCACGTCTATGTGGATGTAACTAAATTTTATTACACCAAAAATATAATATATTATATGACACATCTCTTGATGTCACTTAAATCATGTCAGTACTAGACCATTTTGGTGAGTTCATTGGTTAGTTGTTACAACCCCAAATTCCGAGGGACGGCTAAGTCGGGGTACGACTAGGGGTTGGAATTATGAAGCAAGGAAGAAGGGAGATTACTGAATAAATGAGGAATATATATTAATCATCCAAGAATATAAACTGAAATGTACTTCAATTAAATTAAGGAGAGATAATCTCGAAAGATTTCTCGACATAGGTATCTCAGTATTGTGAGGGTATTAAGTATAGAATACTTAAATAAAAAAGTATTACACCAAAAATAGTGTCTTGCAGCGGAAAGAAGTAGATTGATTCCACATATGAAGATGTGTAGTCAGGGCTTGACTAGCTTTATTTCGTTATTTACAACCACTCAAACTTCCGCCGTGGCCGTCACTCAACATGCATATTTATAAACATATACAGGGCTAAGTACAACGTACTTAGTGAACACATGCCAAAAATATATTATAACTTTAATAGATTAAATCATGCATCTCCAAAGTAACACACAAGTATTTTTTAATAAAGACCCGTGCTTACTAAACATTTTATTTTTCGTACTTGCTCAAGTTTTCATATCAATTTATCAAAGCCATATCTGAAACAACATCAGGGAAGAATGCATTCTTCCGCGCAAGCTCCTCACCGAGGTAGGTCGCTCCTCAACAGAATTCATACTCACGGCTACCGTGTACACTAACTCTGGAAAACACACCTTGTTGGAAAAATTTTAAGTTTTGATTTGATACCAAAACCCAACTGATCTCCAACCTAGTAGATGAATGCGCAAGCCTAAGTTGTGTTTTTCAGCTCGCCTGTTTGAGCTTTAGATTTTCTATGTTTACAGGTAAGGAAGCTGAAAGACAATAGAAGACCCAGCTGAGTAATCAGCTGGACCCAAAGTCAGGTGAAAAGGTTTTCAGCTGAACAGAGTTTAAGACTGAGCTGAGTCAGATTAAATAATGATAAAGCTGACTCATATCAAGCAAAGAAGATTGGATCCAGCCAAGGAGATCCAACGGAGCAAAGTAAACCGAGCTGACTCAAGTCTAAGAGATCCAGCTGGAATGATTCAGCTGAGCAAACAAAAAGGAACTAACTCTGAAGATATCATTTCAAGTCAGATTCTCCAATCCATCTCCAAATTCAAAAACCATCTCCAAGACAGAGATCCCGGTGTCAGAGGAAGTCAATATACCTCGACCAATGAGAGATCGACATCTCAGCATCCTAGAAAGGTGAACCTAGGATCTGACACAATGATGAAGACAGGTGAAGAAATGCTCAACGGCAGATCGGTAGATCAGAGAGTAGGTGAGATTTAAACGGCTCTTCTAACGGCTAGTTTTGAATCTCTACCTATAAATACCAGTCTTCAACCTCAGAATCAGTTACGAAAAACTCTCTAAAAGCTTTCAACATCTCTGAAATTCTCAAGCATTCAAAGCTCTCAAGCAGTTCTTAATCCTTCGAAGAACACTTAACCTTTAAGTGTCTCCTTTCTAGAATCTGCTTTAGTTTTTCGTCTGATCCCTAGGCAGAAATCATAGTAAATCCAAAGCCTAGTTCTGAGCGAGTTCATCTAACTCAAAGTTCTTCATTGTAAGAATTCGTTCAAAGTTAGAAACCCAAACCCAAACCCAAACCCAAACCCAAACCCTTCTTTACCCAGAAAAGGTTAGGTTAAGGTTACGCCGTCTCGAAGCGTGCAATTCGAGTGTTTAAGGTTTTTTTTCAATACCCGGAAACTGAAAGGATTCAGGCTTCTAGACTGCCCGTAAACTGTTAGAACACAGCTCAAGTTCGAGCTGCAAAGTTGCTTGGTACTCGTAAACCAAGTGAAAACCCTTGGATTTACCAGTTAAATCTGGTCATGAATGTAGGAGTTGTTTCTCCGAACCACGTTAAAATCTCGAGTTCTTTATTACTTTCATTATCTTCTGCATTTTCTCTCTTTAAAGAACTAACTGCATAAACACAGCACAAGTTTTCAAGTTAAAATTTTCTGGCTGTATGACCCAGCCAGCTGCATTTGTCAAATTGTCAAATTTTTGGCACGCTATTGTGAATTTGTTTTCTTTGATCTCTTCTGATCCTTCACATAGCTTGGCGAGTGTTTCCCACATCTCTTTGGCTGTCTCGCAATTGATGATTTTGCTCAGGTAGGCGTTTGAGACTGTTGAAGAGATGGTGTTCCTTGCGAAGCTGTCCAGACCAGCTTGCTTTCGCTATTCGGAAGAATATTCCTTCTTTGGCTTGAGAGTTGGCCGGTATTCGGGTTGTCCTTCTTGAGCAGGTACAAGTTCATTTCCGTGTTTATAAATGAGGATGGGTCCGTCTGAAATGACGTCCCACATCATATCGTGATGCGCACACAGGAAGCTTTTCAATCTGAATTTCCAGATTGCATAATCATCAACTGAGAAGTTGGGAAGGTTCCTGTTAAGATAGGAATCCATGAAGAGATGTACGTAATGCACTAGAGTGAGTTTTTACGAAAAACGGATCCGTTCGATTGACCATCGACGCGAGTGTCAAGAGAGATCTCTTGATACGAAACGGTGGTCTTTTGAACCACTGCTCTGATACCAATTGATGGTCCCTGAGCTGGGTACTTGGTGTAGAGGGGGGGGGTGAATACACCAAGTAGATTTTTCTAAACTTTTGTCAAGTTAAAACGGAGTTGAGTGAGAGCTCAGTTATTGATCCAATGGGGAGGGTCGGTTTGGGTAAACAACTCAGCTGGCGGTGCGGAAAGTGGTGGTTTGAAAACTTAGCTCAGTTACTTAGAAAAACTCAGTTTGAAAATATTAACTGATAGTTTTCAGCTTAGTCAGGTTATGCAACTTTTCGAGAGACACGGTTTGTCTTTGGAGATCGAGTTTGTGTGTGCAGTTTTGAGCAAGTATGCAATGATATGAAGGCGTTAGTACACAGCTGAATATAGAGCAAAAGTAAAGAGAGAGAGATAGAAGCACGCGAGTTTTTACGTGGTTCGGAGTAACACCTCCTACGTCCACGACCAGGTTCACTGGTAATCCACTACCACTTGGTTTCCAAGTACCAAGCAACTTCACAACTCTAACCCGAGCTGTGTTCCAACAGTTTGTGGGCACTGTCAAGCCTATACACCTTCGGTTGCGGGTGCCGAAGAACCTATCCACTCGAATTACGCGCTTCGAGCAAGCGTACCTTTACCTAACCTTTCTGGGTTTGGGTTTGGGTATGGGGTTCCAACTGTGAACGAGTTCTTACAATTAAGAACTTCAGAGAATGATGAACTCGTTCGAAATCTAGGCTTTAGATATACAATGAGTTTGGCCTAGGGAGCAGACGAAAAACTAAGCAGTTTCTTAACTAGAAACACTTTAAGATAAAGTGTTCTTTGATCTATGTAGAACTGCTTGGGAGCTTTTGAAAGAATAATGAATTCAGATAATGAAAGCTTGTAGAGAGTTTTTCGTATCTGATCCTGAGGTTGAAGACGGGTTTATATAGGTAGAGATTCAAGACTAGCCGTTGGAGGAGCCGTTTGAATCTTACCTACTCTTCTTAAATACAAGATCTGCCGTTGGGCGTATCTGCATCTGTCTTCATTTGTGTCACATCCTAGGTTCTGAAGTCTAGGATGCTGATCTGGCAATCCCTTATTGGTCGAGGTAGGTTGACTTCCTCTGACTCCGGGATCTTCTGCCTTTGGAGCTGGCTTTTGAATTCAGAGCTGGACTGTCTCGACGTGGAGTTATCAGAGATAGTTCCTTTGTTCTGTACAAATTTGGAGATTGTGTTTTGAACTCGGCTCGAATTCTCTTCGGCTTGATTAGGCTCGCTGGATCACTCAGCTGAAGGTTGACGCCTTTCTTG
The DNA here is from genome assembly GCA_031470985.1 of Agastache rugosa. NCBI lineage: Eukaryota > Viridiplantae > Streptophyta > Magnoliopsida > Lamiales > Lamiaceae > Agastache > Agastache rugosa. The sequence continues at coordinate 9,611,649 of CM062604.1, forward strand.
TCTTTTGCTAGGCGACTCATTGTGAACACGGTAGGTCGGCGATCTTGTCTTCCGCTAGCCGACTCATTGTAGACACAAATGGTCGGCTCTTGTCTTCCGCTTCCTTAACCTGTAAACCTAGAACATCTAAGGCTCAAACAGGCGAGCTGGAAAACACTATTTAGGTTGGCGCTATCATCTATTCGGTTGGAGAATCAGTTGGGTTTTGGTATCAAATCGAAACCTTATAATTTTCCCAACAATTTCCCCCTTTTTGATGATGCCAAAACCTAACTGAGACAACTTATGATGCAGAGAAACTTGTGTTTTATTAATGTAAGAAAATACATTATAACACAGGAAAAAGAAAGAAAAAAAATTTTTCAGTCTTCAGTCAGCTGGGTCTTCTCTTCTGCATCCGTTGCTTCTTTCTTTTGACTCCTCTTCTTCAGCTGATTCTGATTCAGCTGGTTCCTCTAGCTCAACAGTTTGCCTCCTCATTAACTTGTCTCTCTTCTCCCTTACTTCCCCCTTTTTGGCATGATCAAAACAGGGTGGGAGATATACACCATCGTCTGTTGCGATGTTTTAGTTTGGCGAAACTGTGGTTTTCAGCTCTGAGCAGCGAGGTTTAGAGTCTTAGTGGCTCAGCTGTTGTATTAGCTGGCTCTTCTTCAGTTGCATTAGCCTCAGCTGTGATTGCAGACACAGCGTCCTTGGCCTGATTCAGCTGGGGCAGTCCAGCTGAGTGCTTGGAGGGATGAGTTGGCACGGGAGATATCATCTTCTGAGTCGGGCACAATCTTCATTCCTTGCAACTTTTGCTTCTTCAGACTTCTTAGATTGAATGAGAAAGTCTGATACAGCACTTGAGGGAGTTGTATTCAGCTCATATCATCATCATCCAGCTGCAGGAGATCGTTGGCTGGGTGAAGTTTCTCATTTGAGTTTGGTGCAGGGACTTGAGCATCTTTTATTGAAAGATCTCGAAGAAGGTGTCCCTGTGGAGCTGAAGGAAACTGAAGAGAAGGCGGTTGAAGTATCCCATCTGTCATGGGGTTTAAGCTTGGTTGTTCAGCTGGAATACTCCGTTGCGGTGTTGGTGATGATTATGTTCAAGCAGGGGCGTGAACTTCTCTTCCACCGTAAGAAACGACCGCTTGTGGACCTTCTGCTCCTCGGAGAGTGATTACGAATTCTCTCATAATGTCACCGGCTTCTCCGTCGATCGATCCGAGCACCTTTGACTTGAGTCTTCGGTTTGAAGACAGTGCTTCAGTATATTTTGTCTCCTCAAGTAGTTTCCGATTCCCAGCTGGGACGGAGTTAGATGCATGCTGCTTTATTTCCTGCATCTTTTTCTGTGCCTCCTGTGGCGGAGCAGGAGCTTTGAAATGACTGCTCCTTAATACTCCGGTTTCATCAACATCTGGTCCAGGTCTGTTGACGTTGATTTTTGCATCCCAGGGAGTTGTGTGTCCCGTTCTCTCCTTTATGTTGAGAGAAGCAGTGGGGTTGAGGAGGTCTTTTTCCTTTGTCATTCCCAGAAAGTTTTCTGCACCTTCCTGGTGGATGACGTTCTTGAGCTTTGCAGTCTCCTACTGCGGCGGCACAGTTACGTCGATGGGCTTCACCTTCTTCTGGACTTCCGTCTTCTTTGAGGTTCCTGAGAGTTAAACAACTCTTATCTTGAAGCTTTGACAGATTCTTCAGGTTTGATTGGCTTTGGGAGACATCTTTCTGGATTCCATGTTCTTTTTCTGCATCTTTTGTTAGTAGAAACAAACAATACCAATTGATGGAAATAAGAAAGAAAAAAAACTTTCTACGTTTGATGCGTATATCTTCTAGCATATTTAAAGAGATTTCTTGAAAGAATGGACGATCAAGATTTGTCTGTTTGATAAGAAGATCTACGACTGGGAGTGATTCTTGCGTCATGTCAATTTTAATGCGAGAAAAAACGGTTGAGGCGCTTTGACTTTTGCCTCGAATCTCCCATTATTTAATTCTTTGCAGACTTTTAATTAATATTGATTAGAAATGACAAGATGTGAATTGACAGAAAACAGATTGAGTAGGTATACTTAAAGTTATTTCAAACCTCTCAGCTGATCATTGTAGTCAGCTGATACCTCGGTTGAGTGGGTGTGCTGGGTCATCGTGGTTCCAGCTGGTTCCCCCTCAGCTGAATAATCCTTTCCTTTCAGCATCTGGTTTAGATTCAGCTGGTTCATTGGTAGTGCGTCCTTCACATTGTTGGGTGAAGCATCGTCTGGGTTGAGAAGTCCAAGTAATCCGCACAGCATTTTGAATCTTGCTTCTATCAGCGGTTTTGTGAGAATATCGGCCCATTTGTATGTACGTGAATTTTCTCAACAATCACATCCTTCTTTTCTACGTGATCTCTGATGAAATGATGTCGTACGTCTACATGTTTGCATCTTGTGTGAAGTACTGGATTCTCTGATATGGCAATCGCACTTGAGCTATCACAGAAAATTGGAACCTGTCCAGTTTTTACTTCATAGTCATCCGGTGATGTTTCGACGGAGAATTTGTGAGCGGCGGCTTCCGGCTGCCATATATTCGCTCGTCGTGGAAGTTGCGAAGCACGTTTGTTTCTTTGAAAACCATGAGATCAACTTACTTCCTAAGAACCGACAAGTTCCCGAAGTTGATTTTACGTCCAATCGATCTCCAGCGAAGTCTGAATCTGAGTATCCAGTCATTTGTAGATTGTCTTCACTGGGTACCACAGCCCCAACATTCGAGTTCCTTTGAGGTATTTGAGAATGTTCTTGGCTCGCTTGCATGTGTGCTTCCTTTGGATCAACTTGAAATCCGGCACACACACCGATGCGAAAGAGATGTCTGGACGACTTGCTGTTAGATACAGCAGGGATCCTATTATCCCTCTGTATTTGCTGGAATCAACTGACTTCCCTTCAGTTCCAGGTTCAATCTTCCAGTTGGTGTTCATTGGAATCTTTACAGTTCTGCTTGATTGAACTCCATACTTGGCGATCAAATCTTTCACGTATTTGGATTGATTTATGAAGATCCCTTCTGAAGATTGCTTGACTTGAAGTCCTAGGAAGAAACTCATTTCTCCCATCATGGACATTTGGAACTTCTCTGACATCATCTTTCCAAATCTTTGGCATAAGAAGCTTGATCTTGATCCAAAGATGATGTCGTCTACGTAGATTTGAACAACCAGGATATCTTCCCCTGACTTGATGGTGAAGAGAGTTCTGTCTACTGAGCCCTTCTTGAATCCTTTGGATAAGAGAAAATTTGACAGAGTGTCATACCAAGCTCGAGGTGCTTGCTTTAATCCATAAAGAGCCTTCTTTAGTTTGTAGACTTTATTTCCTTCTACTTCGAATCCTGGAGGTTGTTCAACGTAGACATCTTCTTTGATTTCTCCATTTAGGAATGCACACTTCACATCCATTTGATAGACCTTGAATTTGTGATGTGCTGCAAAGGCGAGAAATAGTCTGATTGCTTCCAATCGTGCTACTGGAGCAAAAGATTCTTCGAAGTCAATTCCTTCCTGCTGAGTGTAGCCCTTGGCAACGAGTCGAGCTTTGTTTCTGATTACGACTCCCAGGGTATCCAACTTGTTCTTGAATATCCATTTGAGTCCTATGACTTTGACTTCTTGAGGTCTGTCGACTAATTCCCAGACACAATTTCTGAGGAATTCGTTCAGCTCTTCTTGCATGGCATTTGTCCAAGGCACACTCTTCAAAGCTTCGAGAATTGATTGAGGCTCTGGCACTTGAGCTACGTAACACGCCATTAGAGCTGTGTCTTCATCATAGACCGTCAGTTCTAGCTCTACTGAGAGTTGAGCTGTGTCAGCTGCCTCTTGATGATCCGATGAAGCTTGAGCAGCTGAGCTTCTGGTTTTGACTTGGTCAGAAGGTTCTCCAATGATTGCTGTTGATGGATGATCTTCAATCCATCTTCTCCTCTTACGAATTTCTTCTTCCAGTTGATTGATGCTTGAAGTGGCTAAATTTCGTCTGTCTTGGAGTTGTTCTGGAGTTAAATCTTGAGAGTTTGGCTCTCTTTGATTTGGATTTTGAGATGTCTGTAGAGGCTCAGCTGGAGATGGAGCTGGGGACTCAGCTGTGTTTGGATTTCCAGCTGATGATGTTCCCCCTTGATTTGGCGTTGAAGCTTCTTCTTGATTTCCAGTTGGTGGAGCTTCTTGGTTGATTTGACTTTCCTCCTCTGGCTCATTGTCCCAAATTAATGGTTCGGCCAGATTCCTGATTCTATTCTCTTGAGCCCTTGTTTGAATCAATCTTGAAGATTCTCCTTCGCTTCTTCGTTTGATAGAATCTCTATATTCGAAGGAGGATTCGTCAAAGGTAACATGTGGAGTTACTTCGACCGTTTGAGTTCTTCGTTAAAAACTCGTATGCTTTACTCACAGCGGAGTAACCAAGGAATACTCCTCGGTCTGTCTTTTCGTCGAACGTCTTGAGCTGTGTCTTCCCATTATTGAGAATGTGACATTTGGATCCGAATACCTTGAAATATCCAATGTATGGTATTCTGTTGTTCCATAGCTCATACGGTGTCTTTCCTTGTCTTGATGTGAGTAGGGAGCGATTACGAGTGAAGCAAGCCGTGTTGATTGCTTCGGCCCCGAACTTCTTTGGAATGGCGAGCTAGCTAGCATTGAGGTAGGCGCTTCCTTGATAGTTCGTTTCTTCGTTCGCTACACCATTCTGCTGATGTGTGCGAGCTGCAGATGTTTGGTGTTGAACTCCGTTCTTCTCGCAAAAATCATAAATAGTTTCATTTAGAAACTCCGTTCCACGATCTGATCTTATTGCCATTATCTTGCACTCCTTCTGTGTTGATAATCTTTCCAGCAGGATAGGCAGCTTAGTTCTCGTTTCGCTCTTCTGGTACAAGAATGATACCCAAGTGAATCTTGAGAAATCATCCACAACGACAGTATATTTTACGCCATTGAAGCTTCTTTGGAGTAAGCGGACCAAAAAGATCCATGTGAAGAAGTTGAAGAACTCGATCGGTTAGTAGTGGCTTGAGAGAGAATGAAATTCTTGTTTGTTTTCCTTGTTGACACGCGCTGCACATATGACTTTTGTCATATACTTGATCTGGAATTCCATTAGCGAGCTGGTTCCTAGCCAGTTTGTTGATTGTCTTGAAGTTGAGATGATTCAGCCGTACGTACCACGACGGTGACTTCATTGCTGCTTTTTGATACAAGACAAGTCTCCGGAGGGCTGCTGTTCCAGTCAGCGAAGTACATATTTCCTTCTCTTTTCCCTCTTAAGAGTATCTGCTTGGTTTTCCTGTGCATCAAACTTGACAGAAAAACCGTTGTCGCAGAATTGGCTAATGGAAAGCAAGTTATGTTGCAATCCTTGTACATAAGAAACATTTGGGATTATAACATTTCTAGTTTTAAATGTACCATAACCTTTGGTTAGGCCTTTGGAGTTGTCACCAAATGTTACTTGTGGACCTGTACGCTCAATATACTCCTGGAGTAGATGCTTTAGGTGCGTCATATGCTTGGAACATCCACTGTCCAAGTACCAGAGTGTTCTCATCGACTCCTCAGAGATGCGTCGATTCCTTGCAACCTAAACAAAAAGTTAAAATTCAGGTACCCAGTTTTAATTGGGTCCTTGTGGGTTAGACATAGATCCTTTGACGACCCAGATCTGCTTGATGACTCGAATTGGGTCATTAGATCTGATAATTCTCCCAGCTGAGTCGATATACACATTCATTGTGTTCTTCTTTTATTCCGGCGAGGTCTTGATCTTCGTGTCTTCTTGTTTTGTTGTACGTATCTTGTTTGATTTCAGTGTGTGCCTAGCCGAGACGTTCCTTTGTCTCTGCTTGTCTCGATGCTTGTGTTGGAAATGATTATCCAGTCGATACTCGTATGATTGGTATCCAGTGGGTATCTACGATATCTTGGTTGATATCGATCAACGTCTAGTCTTGTCATTTGGTATCTGTAAAATCCAGCTTGTGGTCTTCGTTGAGGTTGAGCACGTTGCTGTCTGAGCTGAGCTTGAGGTTGTCGCACAGCTGACCTTCTTGATGTCTGCTGTGTTTTTTCGAGTTTGAGATCGTTTCTGTTCGTTTGACGTCTGCTGTGTCCTCAACGGAGCTTGAGAATGTTTCACAGCTGTTCTGTTTGACGTCTGCTGTGTCCTCAACGGAGCTTGAGAATGTTTCTGTTGTTCTTCCCGACGCCTGCTGTGTCCTCAATTGTTGATGCTGAGCTGCTGGGGTTGAAGGTTCATTTGCTCGTACAAACATAACCTTTGTTCCACTTGTGGAGGCAATGTTTGAAGCATCCTTTGATTCGTTGTATCCCAGTCCCGCTCTTAGTGCTGCTGGACGCTGAGCACTAATGATCTCGTCCATTGTTGACGTGGATTTGATGAGGGCTACTATCTTTTTAGATAGTACCTCTTCGGTGCTTTTCAGCTCAATGATCTCAGCTGACTTCCTTTCCGATTCAGCTGTGACCCTTTCCACATCTTCTATCAGCTGTGTCTTCTCAGTGTTGACTTTCTTCATCAGCTGATCTTGTTTCACTATTCTGTCTTTTAGTGAAACGACTTCTCTTGGAGCTGAGTTGTATCAGCTGTGTCTGATACTTTTGTCTTTTCCAGTTCTATCTTCAGCTCGGCATTCTCACACATAATAACGTCAAGGATCTCTTGAAGCTCCTTGGAATCGTTCATTACTTTCTCTACTAAACTCCAATCAGGTAGTCCAGATTCTGAGTCCTGTGTAGAGTGTTCGTGTGATGGTGAGGTGTTAGATAGATTTAGAGTTCGAGACGTTACCTCATCTTCATCGATGCCGTCTGTTTGTCCCATAAAGCAAGTATCCCAATCAGGTTCATGATTGGCCATCAGGGCTTCTTCCTCCGAGTCTGAAAATGGCATGTCATCCATTTTATTGCACTCTGATTCTTCATCAGCAATATAAGCTCTCCTTCGGTCAGCTGCCTTAGCCTTTAATTGGTCTTTATCTTTCTTGGACAACTTTGGACAATCTTGTCGGTAGTGTCCTGGTTCCTTGTAGTTGAAGCAACCTTCTTCAGTTCGTTTGTCAGCTGACTTCTCATCAGCTGCTGCGTACTTATCTCTGTAATTCCTGAAGAACTTCTTGTATTTGCCCTTGCTGGTGTTGAGTCTGTTATAACTTTTCACCATCATGGCAATTTCTTCGAGTAGCTCCTCTTTGCTCATATCCTTTTTGTCCTTCTTCATCTTGGAGGACTCAGCTGTCTTGGCATGAGCTGACTTTTCAGAGTTGGCTCTGAAAGCTATTTCTTTTGGAGCTGGGTGAGTTCTCCGTCATTAAATGCCTTGAAGATTCTTCTTGAGTGATCTTCAAGTTGTACTCGTTGGCTTTTAGGAGTGAGAACAATCTTTCTGTAGATAGATCACCCAAGTCACTTCGACTTTGGTGAACTACCTTGTAAGTGTTCCATTCAGCTGAAAGAGCTGAAAGAACCTTTAGATTCTTTTCCCGCTGGGTATACTTCCCAGTTCTGATTGTCTCTATCTCAATGACTATGTTTGAGAACCTTAGCTCCATCGCTTCGATGGACTCGTTGGCTAGCTGCTTGAAGTTGTCAAATTTTTGGCACGCTATTGTGAATTTGTTTTCTTTGATCTCTTCTGATCCTTCACATAGCTTGGCGAGTGTTTCCCACATCTCTTTGGCTGTCTCGCAATTGATGATTTTGCTCAGGTATTCCTTGCGAAGCTGTCCAGACCAGCTTGCTTTCGCTCTTCGGAAGAATATTCCTTCTTTGGCTTGAGAGTTGGCCGGTATTCGGGTTGTCCTTCTTGAGCAGGTACAAGTTCATTTCCGTGTTTATAAATGAGGATGGGTCCGTCTGAAATGACGTCCCACATCATATCGTGATGCGCACACAGGAAGCTTTTCAATCTGAATTTCCAGATTGCATAATCATCAACTGAGAAGTTGGGAAGGTTCCTGTTAAGATAGGAATCCATGAAGAGATGTACAGAATGCACTAGAGTGAGTTTTTCTGAAAAACGGATACGTTCGATTGACCACTGACGCAGAGTGTCAAGAGAGATCTCTTGATACAGAAACGGTGGTCTTTTGAACCACTGCTCTGATACCAATTGATGGTCCCTGAGCTGGGTACTTGGTGTAGAGGGGGGGGGTGAATACACCAAGTAGATTTTTCTAAACTTTTGTCAAGTTAAAACGGAGTTGAGTGAGAGCTCAGTTATTGATCCAGCTGGGGAGGGTCAGCTGGGTAAACAACTCAGCTGGCGGTGCGGAAAGTGGTGGTTTGAAAACTTAGCTCAGTTACTTAGAAAAACTCAGTTTGAAAATATTAACTTATAGTTTTCAGCTTAGTCAGGTTATGCAACTTTTCGAGAGACACAGCTGTCTTTGGAGATCAGCTGTGTGTGCAGTTTTGAGCAAGTATGCAATGATATGAAGGCGTTAGTACACAGCTGAATATAGAGCAAAAGTAAAGAGAGAGATAAAGAAGCACGCGAGTTTTTACGTGGTTCGGAGTAACACCTCCTACGTCCACGACCAGGTTCACTGGTAATCCACTACCACTTGGTTTCCAAGTACCAAGCAACTTCACAACTCTAACCCGAGCTGTGTTCCAACAGTTTGCGGGCACTGTCAAGCCTATACACCTTCAGTTTGCGGGTACTGAAGAACCTATCCACTCGAATTACGCGCTTCGAGCAAGCGTACCTTTACCTAACCTTTCTGGGTTTGGGTTTGGGTATGGGGTTCCAACTGTGAACGAGTTCTTACAATTAAGAACTTCAGAGAATGATGAACTCGTTCGAAATCTAGGCTTTAGATATACAATGAGTTTGGCCTAGGGAGCAGACGAAAAACTAAGCAGTTTCTTAACTAGAAACACTTTAAGATAAAGTGTTCTTTGATCTATGTAGAACTGCTTGGGAGCTTTTGAAAGAATAATGAATTCAGATAATGAAAGCTTGTAGAGAGTTTTTCGTATCTGATCCTGAGGTTGAAGACGGGTTTATATAGGTAGAGATTCAAGACTAGCCGTTGGAGGAGCCGTTTGAATCTTACCTACTCTTCTTAAATACAAGATCTGCCGTTGGGCGTATCTGCACCTGTCTTCATTTGTGTCACATCCTAGGTTCTGAAGTCTAGGATGCTGATCTGGCAATCCCTTATTGGTCGAGGTAGGTTGACTTCCTCTGACTCCGGGATCTTCTGCCTTTGGAGCTGGCTTTTGAATTCAGAGCTGGACTGTCTCGACGTGGAGTTATCAGAGATAGTTCCTTTGTTCTGTACAGCTGGAGAGGGTCAGCTGTGTTTTGAACTCAGCTCGAATTCTCTTCAGCTTGATCAGGCTCTGCTGGATCACTCAGCTGAAGGTTGACGCCTGCTGTCTTTTGCTAGCTGACTCCAGCTGTGAACACAGCTGGGTCGACTGCTGTCTTCCGCTAGCTGACTCCAGCTGTAGACACAGCTGGGTCGACTGCTGTCTTCCGCTTCCTTAACCTGTAAACCTAGAACATCTAAGGCTCAAACAGGCGAGCTGGAAAACACTATTTAGGTTGGCGCTATCATCTATTCGGTTGGAGAATCAGTTGGGTTTTGGTATCAAATCGAAACCTTATAATTTTCCCAACACAAGGAAAACAAATTCACGATAGCTTGCCAGAAGTTCGACAACTTCAAGCAACTAGCCAACGAGTCCATCGAAGCGATGGAGCTCAGGTTTTCAAACATAGTCATTGAAATAGAAACAATCAGAACTGGGAAGTATACCCAGCGGGAAAAGAATTTGAAGGTTCTTTCAGCTGAATGGAACACTTACAAAGTAGTTCACCAAAGTCGAAGTGACTTGGGAGATCTATCTACAGAGAGGTTGTTCTCACTTCTAAAAGCCAACAAATACAACTTAAAGGTTTTCCATGAAGAATCTTCAAGCAGACAGAATGAAGGAGAACTGACCCCAGCTCTAAAAGAAATAGCTTTCAGAGCCAACTCTGAAAAGTCAGCTCATGTCAACACAACTGAGTCCTCCAAGAAGAAAAAGGACAAAAAAGATATGAGCAAAGAGGAGCTACTCGAGGAGATTGCCATGTTGGTCAAAAATTACAATAGACTCAACACCAGCAAAGGTAAATACAAGAAATTCGCCAAGACGTACATAGACAAGTACGCAGCAGTTGATGAAAAGTTAGCTGACATCTCAAAACGGATAGACGAAGGCTGCTTCAACTGCAAGGAGCTGGGACACTACAAGCAGGACTGTACCAAAGTATCCAAGAAAGAAAAAGATCTTCTGAAAGCTAAGGCAGCTGACAGAAGAAGAGCATACGTAGCAGATGAGGAGTCCGAGTACAACAAAATAGACGATGACATGCCTTTCTTAGACTCAGAGAAAGATGCACCTATGGCCTATGATGATCAAGACTGCGATGCTTGCTTCATGGGACAGACGGATGGACTCGACGGCGAAGAGGTAACTTCTAAAACTTAGGCCGTATCTAACCCCTCACCATCACGAGAACAATCTACGCAGGTATCAGAATCAGACGGTCAACCTAATTGGAATCTGGTAGAGAAGGTCATGAATGATTTCAAGGATCTACAAGAGATTCTTGATGTCATAATGTGTGAAAATGCTGAGCTGAAGGAAGAACTGAAAAAGAAAAGAGCATCAGAAGCAGCTGATGCTACACAGCTCAAAGAGGAGGTTGTGTCACTCAAAAAAAAGATAGTAAAACAAGACCAGCTGATGAAGGAATTCTACTATGAGAAAAAACAGCTGTTGGACGAATTGGAAAAATCCACAGCTGAGTCAGAAAGAAAGTTAACTGAGATCGTGGAACTTAAAAAGTCATAAGAGACACTAACCACAAAGATGGTAGCACTCATCAAAGCTACATCAACAATGGACGAAATCATCAGCGTGCAACGACCAACAACATTAAAGACAGGATTGGGTTACGATGGATCGAAAAACTTAACAAATATTGCGACTACAAGTGGAACCAAGGTGACATTTGTAAAAGCAAAAGAAAACCCAACTCCAACTGCACAACAGACTGATAAACAAAGAACACATCACGCGCCTAGAAGACAAGCTGTAAGCCAATCTCAAGGACAAATCAAACAACAACAACGTGCTTAGTCACAACGAAGGCAGAATGCTGGACAATTTAGATACCAGCAATATCAGCAACAAGCGGCAAGATATCAACCAAGATATCAGAGAAGATACCCAGCTGGATATCAATCATATTATCACCAGCTGGATCACCAATTTCAGCCAAGATATCAAGCTAGACAGCAGAGACAGAGACAAAGGAATATCTCAGCTGTACACTCAGTTGGAAACCGAAGGAGAACTGAACAACAACAAAGAAATCAAGATGGGAGACAACAAAGATTAAGACCCAGCCAACAGAGTCAAACAAAGAACACAAAGAATGTGTTCGTGGACACAGTTGGAAGAATTATCAGATCAAATGACCCAATAAGAGTCATCAAACAGATCTGGGTCGTGAAGGGATCTCTAACTAACCCACAAGGACCAAATCAAAACTGGGGACATAAATTTTGATTTCTGTGACAGGCTGCGAGGGAAAGACACATCATAGAAGAGTCGATGAGGACGTTGTGGTACATGGACAGCGGATGCTCAAAGTACATGACTCATCTGAAGCACCTACTCCAGGAATATGTAGAGCGTCCAGGCCCTCAAGTAACATTTGGTGACAACTCCAAAGGTCTAACCAAAGATTACGGTACATTTGAAACTAACAATGTTAAAATATCTAACGTTTCATATGTGCAAGAATTACAACATAACTTGCTCTCCATTAGCCAATTCTGTGACAACGGTTTTTCTATCAAGTTTGATGCACAGGGATGCACAGTGAAGAACATGAAAACCAAGCAGGTGTTACTGAGAGGTAAAAGAGAAGTAAACATATATTTTGCTGACTGGAACAGCAGCCCTCCAGACACATGTCTTGTATCGAAAAGCAGCAATGAAGTCAGCTGACTGTGGCACAGACGGCTGAATCATCTCAACTTCAAGACAATCAACAAACTGGCTACAAACCAGCTTGCTAATGGAATTCCATATCAAGTTTATGACAAGAGACATATTTGCAGCACTTGTCAATAAGAAAAACAGATAAAGATTTCATTTTCTCTCAAGCCAACACCCTCAACTGATCGAGTTCTTCAACTTCTTCACATGGATCTTTTTGGTCCAGTGACACCTGCAAGCTTCAACGGCATAAAATACACTATGATCGTAGTGGATGACTTCTCCAGATTCACATGGGTGTCATTCCTATACCAGAAAAGTAAAACAAGATCCAAGCTGCCGGCCCTGTTGGAAAGACTGACGAATCAAAAGGAATGTAAAATTATCTCAATCAGATCAGACCGAGGAATAGAGTTTATGAATGAAATTATATATGAATATTGTGAGAAGAATGGAATACAGCATCAAACCTCAGCTGCACGCACACCTCAGCAGAATGGTGTAGTTGAGAGGAGGAACAGAACACTCAAAGAAGCGGCTACATCAATGTTAGCCAACTCAGCCATTCCAAAGAAATTATGGGCTGAAGCTATAAACACAGCATGCTTCACTCAGAACAGATCGCTACTCACATCAAGACAAGGAAAGGCTCTGTACGAGCTATGGAACAACAGGAAACCCTACATCAGATACTTCAAGGTTTTCGGTTCAAAATGTCATATCCTGAACAACGGGAAAACCCAGCTGAAGACGTTCGATGCCAAAACTGACCGATGAGTATTCCTTGGTTACTCAGCTGTGAGTAAAGCTTACAGAGTTTTCAACAGACGAACACAAACAGTTGAAGTGACACCTCATGTCACCTATGATGAAACATCCTTCGAGTTTAGAGAGTCGATCAAACAAAGAAACACATCTGGAACTTCAAGCCCCGGTCCAGCTCAGACAAGGTCTCAAGAAACTCGAATCAGAAATCTTGCTGAACCATTGATTTGGGATGACGAACCAGAAGAACCTCAAATCAATCCAGCAGAGGCAACTCAACCAGCTGAAAATCCAGAGGGAACCCCAATGCCAGATCAAGGGGGAATGCTGCCAGCTGGAAATCCAGACTCAGCTGACTCCCCTGCCCCCTCTCCAGCTGAATTTACCTAGTTTTCGCCTCAAGAACAATCTAGTTCAAGTCCAAAGCAAAACGAGTCTCAAGACATGACTCCAGAATATCTCCAAGCTAGACGTAATCTAGCAACATCTAGCATCAATGAGCTAGAAGAAGAAATTAAAAGAAGACGAAGGTGGATCGAAGATCATCCATCTTCAGTAATCATTGGAGAACCATCAAACAGAGTCATAACAAGAAGCTCAGTTGCTCAGAATCCCTCACTAAATCCTCAAGAAGCAGTTAATGAAGCTCAAATCTCAATAGAGCTAGAACTGACCATCTACAACGATGACACAACTCTCATGGCGTGTTATGTAGCTCAAGTTCTAGAGCCTCAGACAATTCTAGAAGTTTTAAAGAGTGTGCCCTGGACAAATACTATGCAAGAAGAGCTGAATGAATTTCTCAGAAATTGCGTCTGGGAACTGGTCGATAGACTAGAAGGAGTCAAAGTAATCAGACTCAAATGGATATTCAAAAACAAGCTGGATACTCTTGGAGTAATTATCAGAAATAAAGCTCGCTTAGTCGTCAAGGGTTATACACAGCAAGAAGGAATAGATTTTGATGAATCATTTGCTCCAATAGCAAGACTGGAGGCCATCAGATTATTTCTCGCATATGCTGCACATCACAAATTCAAAGTATATCAAATGGATGTAAAGTGTGCATTTCTGAATGGAGAAATCAAAGAAGATGTCTACGTTGAACAACCACCAGGATTTGAAGTAGAAGGAAACACAGTATACAAGCTGAAGAAGGCGTTTTATGGTCTGAAGCAAGCACCTTGAGCTTTGTATGACACCTTGTCAGGCTTCCTTGTGTCCAAAGGATTCAAGAAAGGTTCAGTCGATACCCTCTTCACCATCAAGCTAGGTGAAGATATCTTAGTTCAAATATACATGGACGACATCATCTTCGGATCAAGATCAACTTTCTTATGCAAAGATTTGGAGAAATGATGTCAGAACAGTTCCAAATGTCTATGATGGAAGAAATGAGTTTCTTCCTAGGACTTCCAGTCAAGCAATCAGCAGAAGGAATTTTCATAAATCAGTGAAAATATATAAATGACTTGATCGCTAAATATGGAGTTCAATCCAGCAGATCAGTGAAAATCCCAATGAACACCAACTGAAGATTGAACCAGGAACTGAAGGAAATCCAGTAGATCCCAGCAAATACAGAGGGATAATTGGCTCCCTGCTGTACCTCACAGCCAGCCGCCTAGACATAGCATTCACAGTCGGAGTATGTGCCAAATTTCAAGTTGATCCTAAGGAGGCACATATGCAAGCAGCCAATAATATTCTCAAATATCTAAAGGGCACTCAGAACGTTGGGCTGTGGTATTCAGCTGAAGATAATTTGTAGCTGACTGGATACTCAGACTCAGACTTTGCTAGAGATCGATTAGACAGAAAATCGATGTTAGGAACATGTCAGTTCTTAGAAAGCTAGTTGATATCATGGTTTTCAAAGAAGCAGACGTGTGTTGCTACATCAACAACTGAAGCAGGGTATATGGCAGCTGTAAGCTGCTGCTCTCAAATTCTCTGGCTGAAGCATTAGCTGGATGATTATGAAGTGAAAACTGGTCAAGTCTCAATTTTCTGTGATAGCTCAAGTGCTATTGCAATATCTGAAAATCCAGCTCTTCACACAAGATGTAAACATGTGGATATTCGACATCAATTCATCAGAGATCACGTGGAGAAGAAAGACGTCATTGTTGAGAAAATTCACATAGATATCCAGTGAGCTGACATATTAACAAAGCCGCTGGTGGAAGCTAGATTCAAAATGTTGTGTGATTTGCTCGGATTGCTTAATCCGGATGAAGAAATCTCATTTAATTGAAGGAGAACCAGACTCAGCTGGACATCAAGAGCTAATGGGATATCCAGCTAGGAGGAACCAGACCCAGCTGGATCGAAAACTCAGTTTAAGACTGAAAACCAGCTGAGGGGGAATCAAGCTCAGCTGGACAACAAAACTGAAGGAATTATCAGCTGATGGGGAAGTTAGTTATTCATTCAAAACTCAGCTTAAGAGAAGCTCAATCAACATAAGAAACACAACCGTGGTATCAGTTGACTACTATGATCAGCTGACAGGTTTGCATCTCTTTACATTTATTTCTCTAAGGAATATGCTATTTTTGGTTAAATTTTTTTAATTTAATTCAAATACTCAGACATTCCTTAGATAGATTAATCATTAAGCTATCCATCCAATCGAATCCCAACGCATTTAATGAAAGGCATGTAGTACTGTAGCATGAGAGTATCGAGGTAGAAGTCAGAACGTTTTGACTATCTCACGTGCGCTTGAACTCCACTCACTGTACGCACGTCATTTGACGTGTTGCATAAATCACTCCTAGCCATAGATCTTCAATTCAATTGTGTGGGAAAATTAATAGAGTTTTGATTTGATACCAAAACCTACCTAATCCCAACCGCGTAGATGATTGCGCAAGCCCAAGTGTTTTTCCAGCTCATCTATTTGAGCTTATAGAGTTTCTAAGTTTACAGGTAGTCGCTGAAGACAGCAGAAGACATAGTAGAAGATACAACTAAGCAGACACAGTTGCGGAATTTAGCAGAGCAGACTCAGCAGAGGAAACCAAGCAGAGTCAAAGACCCAGCAATATCAAGACCCAGCTCCGTAACGGAAACCCAGCTCAATGTCGAAGACCCAGCTTAGTGTAAAAAGACCCAGCTTAGTGTCGATGACACAGCTCAAGTCTAAAACACAGCTCAGGTTAATGACACAACTCAGGTTGAAGACATAGCTCAAGTTGATGATACAGCTCAGGTCTAAGACAGCTCAGAGTCGAGACGCAGCAGAGTCACAAACGCTAAAGACTCAGAAGAAACGCTTAGCATCTCGAAGACGAATACCTTCTCCATGACAAGATCCCGATGTCATAAGATCTTATCTGACGCGGTCAAATCAGAGAAGACATAGCTTCTGCAGATGCAGACCTACTTCGTAGATGAAAGGCCAGAAGTCAATGAGAGTAGGTAAGATTCAAACGGCTCTCTTCCAACGGCTAGTTTGAATCTCCTCCTCCATTGAAGAGAAGAGACTAGTAGACATACTAAAGAAATAAAAGGGCCAATAGAAAAATGAACAACGATCTTCAAAGCCAAATCTCTTAAGAACACCCAGCCAGTCAGCTGTGTTCTTAGTTGTTCACATATTCAGTCATAGGGAGAAAAGATTAGAATATAAATATATTAAGCTAGTTTGAACGAGTTCATCATACTCTTTGTTCTTCACTATAAGAACTCCTTCATAGTTGAAAAACCCAAACCCAAACCCTTCTACCCAGAAAAAGGTTAGGTTAAGGTACGCCTGCTCGAAGCGTGTAATTCGAGTGGCTAGGTTTTTACAGTACCCGTAAACTGTAAGTTAGGTTCTTCAGTACCCGGAAACTGAAAGGTTTAGGTTTGACTGTGCCCGTAAACAGTTGGTTACGTTTTGATACAGTACCTGGAAACTTGTATCCATTTCGAGGAACTGAGCTGCAACGCTTGCTGACTGCGCGTAAAGTCAGTGGTAACCTTAGTGGATTACTAGATGGTTTTCTGGTCGTGGACGTAGGAGTAGTTTCTCCGAACCACGTTAAATTGCTTTGTTATTTACTACTTTATTTATGCATTCAGCTAACTCCTATTTGTAATTTTAAAGTTGTAAAATTTCTTATTAATGAAAAGTTCATTTTATCAAAATCAACCTGAAGACAATCTCTCTTTGTCCAGGCTCTGAAAATGATTATCTGCTGTGAATGTTTAAACTTTTGAAACCCCGTTTCCTGTTAAGGGGGAAGTAAATTGTTTTTTCAACTTGGGGTTTTGGCATCATCAAAAAGGGGAAAATTGTTGGGAAAATTAATAGAGTTTTTATTTGATACCAAAACCCAGCTAACCCCAACCGAGTAGATGATTGCGCAAGCCCAAGTGTTTTTCTAGCTCACCTGTTTGAGCTTATAGACTTTCTAAGTTTACAGGTAGTCGCTGAATACAGCAGAAGACATAGCTAAGCAGACACAGTTACGGAATTCAGCAGAGCAGACTCAGCAGTGCAAACCAAGTAGAGTCAAAGACCCAGCAGTATCAAGACCCAGCTTAGTAACGGAAACCCAGCTCAATGTCGAAGACCCAGCTCAGTGTAAAAAGACCCAGCTTAGTGTCGATGACACAGCTCAGGTCTAAAACACAGCTCAGGTTGAAGACACAGCTCAGGTTGATGATACAGCTCAGGTCTAAGACAGCTCAGAGTCGAGACGCAGCAGAGTCGAAAACGATGAAGACTCAGAAGAAACGCTTAGCAGCTCGAAGACGAAGACCTTCTCCAAGACAAGATCCCGATGTCAGAAGATCTTATCTGACGCGGTCAAATCAGAGAAGTCATAGCTTCTGCAGATGCAGACCTACTTCGTAGATGAAAGGCCAAAAGTCAATGAGAGTAGGTAAGATTCAAACGGCTCTCTTCCAACGGCTAGTTTGAATCTCCACCTATATATATCTCCTCCTCCATTGAATAGAAGAGACTAGTAGACAGACTGAAGAAATAAAAGAGCCAACAGAAAAATGAACAACTATCTTCAAAGCTAAATCTCTTAAGAACACCCAACCAGTCAGCTGTGTTCTTAGTTGTTTACATATTCAGTCATAGGCAGAAAAGATTAGAATAGAAATATCTTAAGCCTAGTTTGAACAAGTTAATCATACTCCTTGTTCTTCATTGTAAGAACTCGTTCATAGTTTAAAAACCCAAACCCAAACCCTTCTACCCAGAAAAAGGTTAAGTTAAGATACGCCTGCTCGAAGTGTGTAATTCGAGTGGCTAGGTTTTTACAGTACCCGTAAACTATAAGTTAGGTTCTTTAGTACCCGGAAACTGAAAGGTTTAGGCTTGACTATGCCCATAAACAGTTGGTTACGTTTTGATACAGTACGTGGAAACTTGTATCCAGCTCGATGAACTGAGCAGCAAGGCTTGCTGACTGTGCATAAAGTCAGTGGTATCCTTAGTGGATTACCAGATGGTTTTCTGGTCGTGGATGTACGAGTAGTTTCTCCGAACCACGTTAAATTGCTTTATTATTTACTACTTTATTTATGCATTCAGTTAACTCCTCTTAAGCATACATTTCAAGCTGCATAAATTGACTAAGTGAAAAGAGAAACAGAGTTTTGCAATATATTTGAAGAAACAGACGGACTTTCCAAACCCACCAACTTCCGCACACACACACAGTCAGCTGTGTTGATCAAGCTGCCTTCTAGCTAGATCGAACATAGCCAGCTCATTCAAAAGAGTTTTAACTTGGAAAAGTTTTTAAATCTTGGTGTATTTACCCCCCCTCTACACCAAGGTATCTGTCTTGGGACCAACAATTGGTATCAGAGCAGTGGTTCAAAAGTTCATTGTTTCTGTGTCAAGTCAGCCTCTTTGCTGATAGTGGTCACCTGAACAGCTCCTGTAAAGTTTAAAAATATTTTTAAAATCATTATATTGCATACTGTCATGGAATCTTCCTTGTGCAGGAATCTTCCGACATTCTCTGTCGATGATTATCAGATCTGGAAGTTCCGACTCAAAAGCTTTCTGAGCACAACTCATGACATGATGTGGGATGTTATTACAAACGGACCCATCATCATCATAAAATCAGAAAGACAAGCAGAAGAATGAATGATCAGGAGCTTGAAGACGAGAAAACTCAGCTGATCAAGAAGTTGGCGATGGCCAAAGCTGAATCAGATCAAAGAATGGCTCCAGCCAATGCAAACACAGCTGGAACCAAGACAAGGATGTACCAAAGAGATCTTACATAATCAAGCCAGCTCTCCAAGCTCGGTCCTATCAATGAAGCAAACTGCTCAGCAATCTCAAGTCCAAGAAACGCAGCGACTCTCAGCTAATCCCAGAGCTCAAAAGCAACAGTGAACTCAGCTGATCATGGAACAACTGACTGTCTTCTCAAGATCATAGATCAAGTTAATACATGAACATAATTGTTGAGAAAATCACTGGCTCAAGTGAAGTAGGAAGCAGCTGAGAAAAGACAACCACCTACTATCAAATTCATGGGGAACTCCACCGAGCTGGAAATCAACACAGCTGTGATATCAGCTAAGGGAAAAGTCAATTCAGCAGAATATTCAAGTGGAGAATCAAGAGAGAAATCCAACTAAACTATCAAATATCATTCTCTAGATATCAAACAAAGCTGGATCAAGCGTGGATTACAGAATCCAGAAGAGGAATCTAGCTGAAGGGGAACTCAGTTCAGTAGATTCACCAACAATTGGTATCAACAATTGATCTCATCCCAGTCCAGCAGAATCATCTAGAAGAGCATCCAGCAGGAAATACTCAGCTGGATCACCGTATGTCATCAAGAAGGAATCGGACACAGCTGGACTTACTCGGCAGAAACCCCAAGGATTTCAAAATGAATTCATCAATTCAAGGGGGAACTCTACATAGCTGGAAAGAGTCAGCAAAATCAAGAATACCCAGCTGGATGCAATCACAAAGAAAGACTCAGCTGAAATCACCAGGCAGAGTAATCAAGCTGATTCTCTAACCCAGCTGACGACATGAAATAACCCAAGAGATTTCTCAACATCTGGACAACATTGTTGGGAAAATTGACACAGAAGCACAACGTTCTGAAATCTAAATCAAGGGTGTGTGGATCACTTGGACAGCTCAAGCCGGATAAAGAGAATTCATCCAGCTGAGGGGGAACAAACTCAGCTGGATCCCAAAGCTCAGATTCTCAAGGGAACCCAGCTGAAGGAAAATCAAGTTAATCTCCAGATACTCAGCTGAGGAGAAAACCCAGTTAAGCAAAGGAAAAGACCACCGTGGTATCAGCTCACTCCTATGTCCAAGCTGATCAGTTTGCATCTCATGCATTTAATACTCTTGAGGAATATGCCATTTAAGTCTAATTATTTTGAATTCTTAAATTCAGCGGACATATATTCCTTTGTTAAGTTGCTTGATAAGTTTCATTTCCCATCGCATTAAATATAAAGTCTGCAGAGTACTGTAGCACAGTAGGATCGAGACAGAATGTCAAAACGTTTGAACTGCCTCACGTGCGGTTGCAATACACTCACCGTAAACACGTTAGCAAAATGTGATGAGTGATTCTCTCCCAGTCATTGATCAGAATATCAGCTGTCTCAATCTCAACCGTTGATCCATTATGGCAGTTCATATATATGGAAAAGATACGCAGAAATTCTTTCATCTTCATCTCTGTGAATTTCAAATCTTCATAACCTCTATCTATTTTCTGCAAGTTCTTCGTACAATCAAAATCAACAGATTTCAGAAATGGCACCCAAGAAATCAACTGCAGGGATGAACCAGTTTGAAGCTTTAATGACAAAGTTGTCATTTGAAAGTGTTCTGTCCACCTCCAACCTCCCTGTTTCAGAACTAAAATAGATGGTGAATCTTGTTGCAGACTCTGGTCTCTTGCTGTGGGCAACCTCCATGCCCAAGCTTTTGTTGAAGAAAGATGCTGCCCTCTTCTATCTCAACATCATCGACGAAGATGGCTTCTACTCATCTTCATTTGATATGATCGTCAAGGGCGCTGACGGAAAGTATGATTCAACAACCGTCAACATCAAGCTCAACAGAATGCTGCGAAAAGTATTCAATCTGCCCAACAAAGAAGAATCATTCCAGACAATTACAGCCGTGAGGAAGTGGATCAATTCCTCAGTCAAGAGATGCTTATTACTCCAGAGCCATACAGAGCGAGCATGTCAAAGCTCCTACTCATGCCAAAGTACATGCTGCTGCTGGATATTATGCAGAAGTGTATTCTTGGGATAGCTGGATCTCAAGGAGAAATCAGTATTCCAAAGCTCAAGGCAATGATTGCCATGATCAAATGCACAAAAGTCAACTGGTTTGATTTCTTACTCAACCGACTGGTCAAGGAGTCAGAGAAGATCAAGTTCGACTCCACCAGGACGATGTATTCAACCTCAGAGCCACTGTATTTATGCTCTAAAATTTTGTTCTTCATAGAGCAACCTGTGAAAGGGCACACAGTAAAATAGGCTGATTCAGAACCGTTTCCAGAAACGAAGATTCTCTTCCAGAGAATTAGTCAAATCAATGATCTTCTGAGGAAACAGCCTGCTGTGAGCAAAGGCAAGAAGCAGCTGGAAGAAACAGAGCCAGAAGTTCCAGCGGAGAATAAACAAAGGAAAAGGAAGACAGCTGACCCCAAAACAGCTGGAGGCCCATCTGGAAAGAAGAAGAAGAAAACAACTGTCGTTCCACAAACTCAGAAATCTTCAGAGGCTACTCCAACAATCTCACCAAGCAAGCTTAGTCAAGCAATGGTGATTCTCTCCTCACAGCCAGTACCAGCCTTCAATCAATACGGATCGAACATCCTGGCCAATATGGGATTGAATGATAGATCATCATCTAGCTCAGAGGACGAGCTGGATAATCCAAGGAGTCAGACATCTTTTCCACCTTCCCCGACCCAGGTTATCGCCCAAGTACTTGGAGATATTCCTGTTCATCCCAGCTCATCCCAGCCCTTACCGACTCACAGCTCACCACCCAAACAACCTTCTCCTCCACCCAGCTCTCCAACCAAAGAACCATCTCTTCTAAGAGAGCAGGCAGATATTCAATTGGCTGAAGCTCCTCCACAGCCAGCTGACAACCAGGCTGAACCTTCTTCCACTAATCCCAGCTCACCCCCAAAATAGCCATCACCCAAAGCTCAAACTCCCACGCAGTTGGCTGATTCTTCTTCACAGCCTACTGTGAACCTAATTGATCCAATGCTTCAAATCTCCACCGAATTAGAGGAGAGTGATTCCACTGCCTCTCCATCACTCAACTCCACTGGCTCAACCTTCATGGAAGCCATGTACGAGGACTTGCGCATTGCAGGGATCAGGAGTGTTCTAAATCAGTATCCAATTCTGGCACACCTGCCTATCGCCCTCATCAAAGTTGGAGATCTCAAGTTCAAACTTACCACGAAGATGGCAACTTGGTACCAGAATAAGCAGCTGATAGAGACCTTTTCCTACGAGAAGTTGAAGACAGATGAAGCATGCCTCCAGCACACTTTTGGCTTTGGAAGCCTGGAGGATGCATACTTGCATCAGGATGACCTCATTAGAGGTATCATCGAAGTCTCTCAGCAGTACCCAAACCGCACCCAGCAAATGTCTGGGAGTCAGCCAACAAGCTTCTTACAGCAGCGGGATGGGAGACACCTTCTGGAGCTGACATGTCCAAAGAAGTCTCAGCTGAGGTAATGATCACTGAAGAACCAGCTAATGCAGCAGCTGAACCAGAAGCGACAGCCCCACCAAGTCCAATTGCCAATGACACTCACGCACTGGTCGAGTTCGAGGCAGACAAACCCAGTCATGATGAATCCAAGACACAAACGGACTCAGCTGTCGAGCTCTCAACCGCCATGAAGGAATCAATCTCTACAGAGATTGAGGAAATTCTTTTTCAGGACAAACTGAAGTCTCAAGTCGATGTCATCATGTGATTCACAGGTCTAGACTGTCAAGTTCGAGAACAACAGTGGACAATTGACGAAGTTCATAAATTTGCCCAAAATTTACAAGAACGTACAAGTCTAGATCTGAAGCAATCTCTCGTCGCTCAAAGCATTGATCAGTCAAACCACCTAGAGAAGACAGTGACGGAGACGACAGTGACGACAGTGACGGAGACGACCCCGCAGCCGAGGTCACCGTTGGTTGGTCCGATCTCCGCCGAATTCCGTTCAGTCACCTAGGTTTTGAGCCTAGTTTTCCGCCGATGGCAGACACTGATGTAGACAAGGAGATTCCGCTCTTGCTGAACGGAGACGTGAGGGCCGAGGGCGAGGTTGTTCCAGAGAGTTCGAGTAAGGAGGACGAGTCAGAGGAGGAGGACCCGTCAGAGGACGACGAGTAGAGAGAGTCGTTCTTGTGTTGTTGTTGCTTTATGTTTATATGTGTATAATGTAAATATGACTAAGGATTATGATGCATAATATGGTTTAGTAGCTCGGTGACGGATAGTAGACCGTACCGTAGTTATCTTTTGCGTGATGTTAGGACATCATGGATGACGTAGGGATATCTTTTGTTGTAGATAAGATCCCATATTTTGAAAAGACCTCAAAAAGGCAATTTTCCAAGTATATATTTGAAAAAGAATGGCCAAAGCGGTCATTTAAATTAAGTTGATGCTTTCATAATATGCTTAAGTATAAAGAGATAATGCCTTGAGAATATTAAAGAATAGCAAAAGTGTATCAATGAGATGAAGTTAGAAAGTAAAGAATAAGAAATTTCGGAAAATAAATTAAAGTGTAAAAGGTAAGTTGCTTTGCCAAAAGTTTAAGGTTAAATTAAGGTAATGAAGGAAGTTTAGTTAATTCTGTATTTGCTAAATAAGTAAGCTGCGAGATAAGATGATTTATTATTGCATAATTATTAGGTTAAATTGTAAAAGTGATGATGTTATGCTTTGAATGAAGTTGATTGAATGGTTGAAGAAATATTGCAAAGTTAAGTTGTGCCATTGTTGCGTGATTCTAAATTAAAGTTATAAAAGTGATTATGGTATAATATGATTTAAGAAATTTCTTATGAACGTTTGTTTTAAAGCGAAAGAATAAATAAATTAAGAAGTGCTCAGAGAGAAATGTTCGATAAGAATAAAGTTACTTTTGATTATTCCTTTATTTTCTTAAATCAGAATGCCTCCTAGAAGAAGAAATAGGGTAGAAGAGGAAGAGCACCGAGAACCTACCCCACCTTCTCCGCCTGAGAGGAGAATCGAAGAACTCTTTCTTAGACAAAATCCCCCGACCTTTGACGGAAGAGGAAATCCGTCAGAAGCAGAAGAATGGATTCGCGCTCTCGAGCGAATCTTTAGGTTCCTTCGATGTGATGACCATGAGCGTCTCACATGTATGTCCTATCAGTTGAAAGGATCTGCAGACTACTGGTGGGAAGCTCGCCAGAAGACGTATACTCCCGAGCAGCTCGAAAATCTTACATGGGAGCAGTTCAAGGAAGCTCTTTTTGAGAAGTACGTACCAAGAAGTTACCGCAAGCAGAAAGAAAATGAGTTCGCCAATCTCAAGCAAGGAAAGAAAACGGTTGCCGAGTATGACCGTGAATTTTGTGATCTAGCTCGTTTTGCCCCCGATAAAGTTGATTCCGATGAGAAGATGTCCGAGCTTTTCCGTGCCGGACTTAGGCAGGATATAAGAGTGGTCTTAGCAAGTCAGAGTGCTTTGACCTATGCCGAAGCTTTAAATCGAGCCTTGGATATGGAGTTGGCTATGCAGCCAGAGAAGCCAGTTCAAACTCCAGCACCTCCCCAATATCAGATTCAAGCCCCAGCGGCCGTCAGACCGCAATCTTCGCACCATGGCCAGCAGCAGAGGGGAAAAAGGAAATGGAATGCTGGAAGCCAACCCAGCAAGAAGACCTGGCAAGGGCAGAGTCAGCAGCTTTCGACTCCAGGAAAACCCAGACCACCTTTTGTTGGTCAGAGTAGCTCGTTTTAGAGGCAGCAAGGAATTTCTGCATGCCCGAAATGCGGCAAAATGCATCAGAGAATTTGCAGAGCAGGAAGTAACAGCTGCTATGCATGTGGGCAAGTTGGGCATTTTTCTTATCAGTGTCCAAACAAGAAGCAAGGGACTAATGGTGGAAGACCTGGCCAGTATCAACCTCAGCAGTTGAAGGCTATTGAAGGAGTCCCGCAATTGCATCCGCGCCAGCGCCAAGCGCCCCACCCTCAGCAGCAGCAGCAGCAGGCAAGGCGGCAGCAGCAGCCACCGCAGCAAGAGCCGCAATCGCAGCAGCAATATCAGCGAGTTTTCGCTCTCGATCAGAAACCATACGTCAAGGATCAGGGCAATCTGGCAGGTATGGGTCAGTTAAATGGTGTACCTGTGATAATTCTTTTTGATACTGGTGCATCGCATTCTTTCATATCAAGTACATGCGTAGATACTCTTGGCCTTAAGGTAGAGAAATCTAGCCAGAACCTAAGAGTATCGACCCCGGTAGGTAAATCTACCACAGTTACGCATGTTTGCCCTAATTTGGAATTTGAGTTTGGATCCCTTAAGATGTCAACCAACATCCTAAATTTAATTCGAATGTAGGACGTAGACATCATTTTGGGAATGGATTGGTTAACCGAGAACTTTGCCACCATTCGGTGCAAGCAAAGACAGATCTCTTTCCAGCCACCTGGAAAAGAGCCGACCCTATTCTTCGGAATAGAGAAAAGCAATAGAAGAATGCCGATTATTTCGGCAATTCAAGCAAGAAGGCTGTTGAGAAGAAAAGATGCGCAAGCATATCTGGTTTATCTCAACAAAGACGAAAATCAAGAAAAGAATATTGATGATGTAGCTGTTGTTCGAGATTTCAAGGATGTGTTTCCTGAAGTTTTGCCAGGATTACCCCCAGACAGGCAATTGGAGTTCACCATCGACCTAGAGCCTGGTTCAGCTCCAACATCTAAAGCGCCGTATAGAATGGCCCCGAAGGAGTTACAAGAATTGAAGATTCAGTTGCAAGAATTGCTCGACCTTGGTTTTATCCGACCTAGTGTTTCCCCGTGGGGAGCACCGATCTTGTTTGTTAAGAAGAAAGACGGTAGTCTAAGAATGTGTATAGACTACCGAGAGCTAAACAAGCTAACGTTGAAGAACAAGTATCCTTTGCCAAGGATAGATGATTCGTTTGATCAGGCTCGTAGGAGCCAGTGTTTTCTCAAAGATTGATCTAAAATCTGGCTATCATCAGCTGAAGATACGGCAAGAAGATATTCTGAAAACTGCATTCCGAACAAGATATGGCCACTACGAGTTTGTAGTAATGCCGTTCGGATTAACAAATGCTCCAGCAGTATTCATGGATCTCATGAATCGAGTTTTCCATGAATTTCTGGATAGATTTGTCATAGTCTTCATTGACGACATTCTTGTTTATTCAAAGAGCGAATCGGAGCATGAAGAGCATCTCATAATTGTCCTAGAAAAGCTAAGATCCGAAAGGTTATATGCCAAATTCAGCAAGTGTGAGTTCTGGCTAAAAGAAGTGAATTTTCTCGGACATGTTGTTTCGTCCGAAGGAATTAAAGTTGACAATTCAAAGGTGCAGGCAGTTCAAGAGTGGAAGTCGCCAGCGTCGCCCCATGAGATTCGTAGTTTCTTGGGTCTAGCAGGTTACTATCAGAGATTCATCGAAGGATTCTCCAAGATAGCAAGGCCGATGACCCAACTTCTCAAGAAAGAATCAAAGTTTAAGTGGTCTCCCGAATGCGAAGAAGGTTTTCAAGAGCTAAAGAAGAAGTTGACCACTGCTCCAGTCTTGGCAGTACCAGAAGCAGGAAAGGACTATGTCGTGTATACGGATGCATCGAAGAATGGACTAGGTTGTGTCCTGATGCAAGATGGAAGAGTCATAGCCTATGCGTCACGACAGCTCAGACCTCATGAGGAAAATTATCCAACTCATGATTTAGAGTTAGCAGCAGTCGTGCATGCTCTGAAGATCTGGAGACATCACCTTTTTGGAGCCAAGTGCGAGATCTTCACAGATCACAAGAGCCTCAAATACTTTTTCGAACAGAAAGAGCTAAATATGAGGCAAAGAAGATGGCTCGAGCTAGTAAAGGACTACGATTGCAAGATTTCCTATCATCCAGGAAAAGCGAACGTAGTAGCCGATGCTTTAAGCAGGAAGAGCAGATCCGAGTTAGGATTTCTGCTCACTCAAGAAGAAGAGCTAATCAAGAGTCTTGGAGAGTTGAGAATAGAAGTGGTTTTACCACCACAATCTGTAGAGCAACAAATTGCAGCTCAGAAATAACTCCAGACTTGAGAACAAGAATTTCAAATGCTCAGAGGAAGGATGAGAAATTAGAAAAGTTGCGACTCAGAATTCGTGAAGGAAAGATCGAAGAGTTTTGTGAAGCTGGAGATAATGCTCTTTTGTTCAGAGAAAGACTTTGTGTTCCAGATGAAGAAGAATTGAGAGCTGAAGTCATGAGAGAAGCTCATGAAACGCCGTACACCGCTCATCCCGGTAGCACCAAGATGTATCAAGATTTAAAGCAGAAATTCTGGTGGGAAGGAATGAAGCGAGATATAGCTTCATTTGTAGAGCGATGTTTAGCTTGTCAGCAAGTCAAAGCTTTACATCAGTGGCTTTATGGAAAGCTTCAGCCCTTAGACATCCCGGAGTGGAAATGGGATGATATCACAATGGATTTTGTAACTCAGTTACCTAAATCCAAAAGAGGAAATACAACTATTTGGGTGATCGTGGACAGATTGACAAAATCTGCTCATTTCATACCAATTCCGATAACGTATGGATCGGACAAGTTAGCTCAGCTGTATGTTCGAGAGATCGTGCGTCTGCACGGTGTGCCCAAATCGATTACGTCAGATCGAGATTCTAAGTTTACCTCCCGTTTCTGGAGAAGTCTGCAAAGTGAGCTGGGCACCAACCTAAATTTCAGCACCGCTTTTCATCCTCAGACGGATGGTCAATCCGAAAGGACGATTCAAATTCTAGAAGATATGCTCAGAACTGTTGTTTTGGATCGAGGTGACCAGTGGGAGCAAGTTTTGCCTCTCATTGAGTTTGCATACAACAACAGTTACCAGATGACAATCGGCATGGCGCCCTATGAAGCTCTTTATGGAAGAAAATGTCGTTCCCCACTCTTTTGGGACGAAGTAGGTGAAAGAAAAGTATTAGGGCCCGATGCAGTTGAAGAGATGATTGAGATCGTTCGCCAGATCAAGCAACGGATTAAAGAAGCGCAAGATCGCCAAAAGTCTTATGCGGATACTCGAAGATCAGAACTTGAGTTCGAAGTCGGAGATAAAGTTTTCTTAAAGGTTTCGCCGTCAAGAGGAGTTCACAGATTTGGCGTGAAAGGAAAGCTAAAGCCCCGCTACATAGGACCGTATGAAGTTTTGGAGAGATTAGGTCAAGTTGCGACATGGGAACTCGAAGATAAGATGAGAGATAAGTATCCCGAGTTTTTTCTTCAAGGTAAGCAAATTTCGGGACGAAATTTATTTTTAGGGGGAAAGGATGTAATACCCTGCTTTTTCATAATCGGACCTAAGGTTAATTAGAAAATCGCTGAGATAATTGCGCCGTGAGAATTTAGAAAGAAATTAAGTTCCGACAATAAAAATATCTCGGCAGTCCTAATTTGCCGAAAGTAAAGAAATTAAGTAAATTAAATAATTTAAGATGTTAATCTCGTCTCGGATGATCCGAGAAAGATTATGAATGTGTTTAGGATTATGTGCTTATATGTTTAGATTTTATTTGAAAAGTGTGTGTTTAATTCGAAGATTTGATTTCTCCGGAGATCGTAGAATTTCTTTGGTAATGATATTTTAGTCCGGATTTTTATTTCCGGAATTTTTCTCGAGAAAGCTTAAATTAGGGTTAAAGAAACCCTAATAAAATTTATAGAGCTCGAGAATTCATTATTTAAAGCTGGGATGATTTTGATTAACGATTTAATGATATTTAAGTGATTAATTAGAGAATTTATTAATTAATTACTTAAATAAGATACTATTGCTAGATATTTTAAATTAAGCTTATCTAATAATCATTGATTTAATTTTTATCTAAATCTAATAATATCTACATGGAATATTTGTTGGTACAAAGGAATCCCATGTTAGATGCTAAGTATTAATTAAATTAAATGATAAAATCTAATAAAATCTAATAAAATCTAATGATAAGATCCTTAATTTGATCTTATCCCAACATGTAATAATTGCAAATAGTAATTTTTGTCTAATGCATGAATGAAGATAGTAATTATCTAACATCATTCATTCATATCTCATTACTCACTCTCTCGGCACACTCACTCTCAAAACACACACGCATATCACACACACACACAACCTTCATTGAAGATCAAGGATTCAAGCTCAAGATTTAAAAGATCAAGCATCTATTTCATTCAAGAAGGTTAGATCTATACTTGATCAAGAGCTTAGCTAAAGATTAGCAAGAAAAGAAAAATCCATCTTTCTTCCTTCCAAAACTTTCGAATTTTTCATGAAGTAGGATGAATGTTTTGATCTTTGAATATTATGTTAGATCTGTGATCTAAATCCCATTTTTAGCATCAGTTTAAGAAGAATCCAACTTAAACCTAATTTTCTATTTTTTTTCGAAATTAATGAATAAAATTAGGGGTTTTTGATCCTTTGATCCTATGATCAAATTGATGATTTCTATGAGCTCATATGATGATTATAAACATGTTTGATGGTTTGATTTATTAAGATTTGAGAAATTTCAATTTAAATTAACATGATTGGAAGTGATTAGAATGAAATTTGGATTTTAATTCTTAATTTATCAAAAGGACCGAAATATATATGTACAATAAAGCCATGTATTTGATTTTTAATGAAGAAAATAATGAGAGAATTGGAATCTACGTTAAAAATTAAGTGACGTAGAATTTTTCAGAATTTTAATACAAAGTTTTGAAATTGAGAGTTTCTAGAGTTTAATTCCTGGATTAACTCAGCTGAACTCGATCATTTGAATCACCCAAATTGGACCTGGGCCACTGGATTAACTCACTGAACTCGATCAATTGGAATCACTCAAATTGGACCTGGTCAATTTGGATTAACTCACTGAACTCGGTCACTGGAATCACCTACTGGACCTGGCCAATTGGATTAACTCTGACTCGGCCACTTGGAATCACTTGACTAGACCCGGGCCAATTTGGATTAACTCACTGGACTCGGCCAATTGGATTTACTCAATTGGACCCGGCCAAATTGAATTAACTCAGTTTTCCAGCGAGCTCTGTTTTTCCAGCCAGCTCAGTTTTCCAGCCAGCTCAGTTTTCCAAATAACTCAGTTTTTCCAGCTAGTTTGTTTTTCCAGACAGCTTGATTTATCCAGCTGATCTTTGATCAACTTGTTTTCAGTTATTTCTTTCGTAAACTCAAAAGTTTTAATGTTAAGCTTAAATGTTATCAAAGAACTTAAGCATTGTTGATGTGCTAAAATAAATAAAGAAAGAGCTTAATGGTTAATGAGATACTTATATGAAGAAATGAAATATTCTTTATGATATGATTAATGTTGACAATAGTATAAGTTATAAGTTAATAAATATTAATGAAAAGATGAAAGGGTTAGAAGTAAAGTATATGTTTAATTATGTCTTTAGAAGTTATTTTGAATAGTGATTGATTAAGAGCTAAGATTTAAGATAGAAAAGTTTAAGTGTTAGTGGTAGAGTGAAAACCCTAGAAAGCCGAGAAAGATCATAGTATCGAAGCAGCATCTCTCATTCCTCGATTTTTACTTTTCTCGCTCTTATGTTTAAACCTAATTTTAAATTGAAGGACCGAGCGGGACCATTAAGTGAAGGGAAATCGAGAAGTAAAGTTTAGTTCAGCAACTTCGAAACAGGTGGGCTTTTCTATTATACAAATAAAATGTGGGCTTTCTAAACTAAAGAAATGTCGAATGTGACTATATGATTATGATTATGTGATATTTTTAAATTGATTGACTTGCCAATGTTTAAAGTGTTTTTTTGTATGTTACCATCTACCAAGGAAAGACGAATTCGGTCCTACGCAAGGTGGGATCTGTGTGCACAGTTAGTAATCGTGCGCCTTCCTTTTGGTAGGCCGATTACAGGTGTTTGAGAAGGAGGCCTACTTCTCAACACTATTAAGTGATAGTAGATTTGGTACATACATGAATAGTATTTTGACTGCAGTCTCTTATAATGAAAGTAAATGTTTTGGCATGCACAGGTTCGTTTTTTTTAAGTTTGCTTGTGTTATGCTTTATGGCAAGTATTCAATCTATAGCTCTAAGTAGCAACTTTTAAATTATTTTGGCATGTGTTCACTGAGTGCGAAAGTACTCAGCCCTGCATGTTATTTCTAAAATGTGCAGGTTAGCTCGGATGGAGATGGAGTGTCTTGGGCGTGTGCTTTGTTGTTGTTGACATCTCAAGTTATCATTCTAAGTTAGAGCACGGTTATATGTCTTCATACATGTAACCAAAACTTATGTTTTCCGCTGCAACACTCTCTGAACTTGTTTCACTTCTGTTATTTTGTTATGTTGCTTATGTTATAGATTCTCTAAACCTTGGGTCAGTTTGTTATATCCTAAATTTCATTATGCTTAACTCTGATACGAGATGGTGTAGCTTCTTGACCATACTCGTTGATCGTTGATCAAACTTGAATATATGAATTGTCGTTCTTGAATAATGATGTCATTGTTTGATCTATGATTGATTCTTTTTCATTTGATAGCATGTTTTTGATGATCGAAAAGTATGATTTGGTGTATTTTGGTTCCTATTCGATAACTTGGGTCGTTATCTTATCCTTTGGTTAATCATAAATTGTGTAAGTCGTGGGACCCACCGGCTTAGTCATCTTCACTCTAAGTCGGGCTGCGACACTCGCACCTTAGCTCTATCTACCTCTACACCACGACTACTGACAACAAAACCAAGAAAGATAACCTCATTCATGCAAAAGGAACACTTAGACGGGTTGGCATACAACTTAGCATCACGCAACAACTCAAAAACATGCCTAAGATGTCTAACATGCTCAGAAACACAAGTACTATAGATAAGGATATCATCAAAGTAAACAACAACATATTTCCCAATAACATCACGCAACACATGATTCATCAAACGCATAAAAGTACTAGGAGCATTAGTAAGTCCAAAAGGCATCACAAGCCATTCATACAAACCATGCTTAGTCTTAAATGCAGTTTTCCACTCATCCCCTTCAGACATTCTAACTTGAAAATATCCAGAACGTAAATCAATTTTAGAAAAGACAGACGCTCCAGACAACTCATCTAGCATATCATCTAACCTGGGAATTTGAAAACGATAGTTTACCGTGATCTTATTGATAGCTCTACAATCCATGCACATACGCCATTCATTTGTCTTCTTTGGCACAAGAATCACAGGAACTGCACACGGTGACATGCTCTCTCTGATTTGCTTCTTTTCCAGCAACTCCCGAACTTGTTGGTCTATTTCTTTGGTCTTCTCAGGGCTAGTCCGGTAAGCTAGCCTATAGGGAAGAACGGCTCCAGGCTGAAAGTCTATCTGGTGCTCTATTCCCCGAATAGGCGGTAGACCACTTGGTATCTCTTCTGGAAATACATCCTTAAACTCCTCCATCAATGGCTGCAAAACAGAAGGAATAACAAAATCAGGAGTATCATTAACCTTAAAAGTAACTAGAACGATAGGCTTACCAGCTCAGATTGCTTTCTGTACTCCCTTTGCACTAATAAACAAGTTCTTGTGCACTGGATCTGAATTGGCTGCACTGGAACTCGATGAAGTGGCATCATGAACGGACCGAGAAGATCCCTTAGGCATGGAAGAGGCTACCTTGGAAGACTTGGGGTCAGCTGAACTTATTGTAGGGCTAGGAGACGACGGGGTGGCTGTGTTATCTAATTTCTTCTTCTCCCGTTCTTCCTTGAACTTCTCTTGCATCCTCTTCTGGTCTTCGGCAACATCCTTAGGTACCAATGGCCATAATCTGGTAGTCCGCCCATCTATAGTCACAGCATAAGTATTGGCGAATCCATCATGTATAACCTTCTTGTCAAACTGCCAATGACGACCAAGCAAAATATGTGCCGCATCCATAGGGATAACGTCACATAAAACAATGCCAGTATATCTATCAACTGAAAATGGAACATGTACCTGATATCCAACTCGGATTTCACCTCGGTCAGACAACCACTGTAGACGGTAAGGCTTGGGATGCTTCTGTGGAATCAGGTTCAGTTTCCCTACTGCATACTGGCTGATAGCGTTCACAACGCTACCACTATCTATGATCATCGAGCATGTCTTGTCTAGAACCGAACAACGAGTGTAGAAGATGTTTTCACGCTGATCATTTTGTTCTTCTCGAAAAAGGCTCAAAGCTCGAATAGAAACAAGACTAGGGTAAGTCTGCTTCAGGTTTGCATCTTCAATTTCAACACCGGTGGACTTTTCAAGGGGCTGTTCGGCATCTACTACTTCAACTGGATCATCGAGTTCATCTTCATTAGCTGATTCTAACTCATTCTGCTTGGTAATGATGAGAACTCGGCGATTTGGACACTGGGCTTCAAAGTGTCCCCATCCTTTGCACTTGTGACACTGAATGTCACGGGCTCTTCCTGGGGTACCATTCTGAGGCTGACTAGGCTGCATAGGACGATTCTGGACATTTCTGTTCGGTACAGGGAAATTGTAGTCAGGTCTGCGAGAGGGCTGTGGTGCAGACTGCTCAGAACGGCGAACGGGTTGTGTGGACTGGCTAGGAGGACTTGTAGGGGCTGTCCTAGGCGTGGAAGAATCGCCTCGAACCCAGGGGGTCCTAGCAGGCATCGACTGGAAGGATCGACGATGTCCATCTCTAAGCTGCCATTCTACAATAGTTTCACAATGGACCATTGCTTCAACAGATTCGAAGTCCTTCAATTCCACTTCACAAGCAATATCTTGGTTCATTCCTTCAATGTACCGGTTGAGTGTAGCAAACAGTGTCTCATCTTTTCCAACCCGGTTTAGTACTATCTCTAACTCCTTGTGATACTCCTCAATTGATCTGGACCCTTGACGAATCTGACTGAGCTTCTTTTCCAATTCTCTTTCATATTGAACGTACTGGAATGAATCTGCGTCTCAATACATCATTCATTTCTTGCCAGGAGTCAATTGGAGGATATCTATCTCTTCTGCGCCTATTCTGCTGAAACTCCCACCAAGTTGCTGCATATCCAGTGAACTCAAGGGAAGCTAGCTACACTTTCTTGGGCTCTGGAAAGTTATAGCACTCGAAAATCTTATCAACTTTGCGCTCCCAGTCTAAATAGGCATCTGGATCATGTTTGCCGTCAAACTCTGGAATGGTGGTCTTGATGTTGCTGAGAAGACCATCTGCATTACCATATCTAGGCTGTTCTGGATAGACATTCCTGCGAGCTCCCTGGAAACGTGGCTGGTATTGATCACCACGACCCCGGCCTCTACCTCGAGCTACAAAGTCGTTCCTGTCTCTCTGAAGTGGTAAGAACTGAGTTGTATTATCCTCAACTCGTTCATCCTCAAAGTGTTCTGACTCTGATGCTTCTTCATGCAGTTCGAACTCATCTGTTTGATTAGCAGGTGCTTGCTGTTGCTGTGGATTTCGAGTCTGTGGTGGTGTCTGAATGGTCACTGTACTGAACTGCTCAAATCTATCCAACAATTGAGCCATGGTGTTCTGAACTTCTTTGATCTGACCCTGTACACGACCACTCAAAGCATCAAAGTGGTACTTGGCATCCCAATTAGGCTGGGTGCCTGAATACTGTGGTGTCTTCCCTGGATCCATAAAACCTGCACAGTGAACAAAGGTAAAGGAATAAAAAGGGACCTCACAGTTCCTCACAATCACTCGTTTGTTCTCTCAGATTTTATCACTCGTGTATGTCACTAAATGTATAAATACGAAGAAAAATGGAAACTGTATTAACTACACAAAATGTCCCGATAGAATCTGTCGTCAACTCTTTAGCTTTAGTCAAGATCTCGGACTTGACTTCCAGCGACCCAAGGGATAGCAATGGAACCACAAAGAGGGTTGTAATGGTAAGTATAGGCAAAGTGGGGGTGTAGGAGAAAGGGCTTGCACAAAAAAAATGAAAAAAAACTTAAAAATCAGAAAAACCGAAAAAGTTCTGATGGTCCCTGAGCTAGGTATTTGGTGTAGAGGGAGGGGTGAATACACCAAATAGATTTCTGAAAACTTTTTCAAGTTAAATCACAGAGTTGGTGAGCTCAGTTATTGATCCAGCTGAGAAGGGTCAGCTGGGTAAATAACTCGGCTGGCGGTGCGGAATGTGGTGGTTTGAAAACTTGGCTCGGTTACTTAGAAAAACTCAGCTTGAAAAGATTAACTTTATGTTTTCAGCTTAGTCAAGTTGTGCAACTTTCAGAAAGACACAACTGTCTTTGGAGAGCAGCTGCGTATGCAGTTTTAAAGATACAGTAAAGAGCACACGATTTTTACGTGGTTCGGAGTAACACCTCCTACGTCCACGACCAGGTTTACTGGTAATCCACTACCAC